>CM073737.1:46230384-46875384 GCA_037113605.1 Calophaca sinica
AATCAATCATAGATGCATTCCTTTAAGGTGTGACAATACAAGTGCTATAAATATTTCAAAGAATCCTGTTATGCATTCTCGTACCAAGCATATAGACATTCGACATCATTTTCTACGAGATCATGTTCTAAAAGGAGACGTGGAGATTACATTTGTTGATACTCATGCTCAATTAGCAGACATCTTCACAAAGCCATTAGCCAAAGAACCCTTCTTCAAAATAAGAAGAGAACTTGGCATTTTGGATGAAAAGGATATATGAGACCAACACATTTGGTGACAGGTTCTTTCATTTAACCTATATGTTTTTATTGTGTCATTCTAGTGTATGTATGTGTTTTTAATCATAAATCTATGTGATATGTATGTTATACATAGAATAGATACTCATACATTGCATGTTTTATCAATAATTTACCATGTGTAATCGGTTACCACTTGGGTGTAATCGATTACATCCGCGAAAATTTGCGAAAACTGACAGTTTTTCTGCATAAAATCAATATATTATCTGTATATCTTGTATTTTACTAACTTTTCAGGTTTCCCAACTCCAATACAAAGGGGGAGATATACAAGACAGGGGGAGCTTTTCCGTTCGCAAACCGTTAACAAGATTGGTGTTTGTCATCATCAAAAAGGGGGAGATTGTGAAGAAGATTTCCTTCTTAAACTTGGCTGGGTTTAGATGATAACAAGATTGCTGATCAAAAAGAAGAAAAGCCTCTGATAGATCAAGTCAAAGATTCTACAGAGACTTTAATTATGTATTGTCAATTCTCTGTAAGTATGGTTTGTATCTTTGACATATTACAAGCTGTGATTATATAACTTAGATGTGCTCAAACAAATCATTCCTTAAGTTTAAAACTTAATCTAAGTTATTTTCAAAGTTAAGTGTTGAAGCAATCCTTTTGAAATCTCAAGAAAAAGCTTTTTATTGCGATGTCGATTACCTCAAAGTCATGTCGATTACCTAAAGTCTCGGTGATGTGGATGTAATCGATTACCTAAAAGGTGTAATCGATTACATCAACTAAATTTTTGAATAGCTGATTTTCAACGTACACATGTAATCGATTACCACAATGACGTAATCAATTACCACTGCTTCAAAATCAAATTTTCTGAAACGTTATGATTTCAAATGGTGTGTTTTGGTCCCTGGAAAGTTGCCAAACGATCACCTTGCTTCAGACACAATCTGATGATTATATATATACCTTTCTTTTACATCAGAACGGACACAACTTTCATTCTTTCAATCATAAGAGTTCAATATCATTTTACAAGTTCTAAACCTTCAAAACTTTCTTGCCTAAAACTTAGATACTATTTTCATATTCTGAAAAAGTTCTTGAGCACTAAGTTGTATAGTTACAAAGTGATATTGATCTGATACAGCCGTATGCTTTACCATTCTTCACAATTATTAAACTCATCCTTGTGTTGGGTTTTGGTTTGAAAAGATAGTGGGGTGCTATCTTGTTGTATAGAGATTGTTAGGGAGCCTTGGGGTGAGGCTTGCTTGTAACAAGAATTTCTATCATAGTGAATTGGTCTGCAGTGTCGGAAGAAGCTGGATGTACCCAAGTGGTTAGGGAACCAAGATAAATTCTTGTGTCTCAATCTTCTTCCTTATCCTTTTACTTTTGTTTATCAATCAAACTCCATCTATCTATCCATAAAACAAAAGAACGAAAAATCTCTAAAAGTCACTCGAAAATCGTTCAACCTAATTCACCCCCCCTCTTAGGTTGTATACCAGATTAACATAACCATGATATACTACCTAGAGAATCTAAGTGTAACAAACCACACCCTATGATAATCTAGCTCTCACTCAACATAACAAATCCAGAACATCAAATAGCAACAAGCAATCTCATTTAAACACATTTACCCCTACATACATTTATCAATAACAAGCCAAGACAACCAAATCATCATATGATCCATACATGACATTTCATCGTAACACATCAATTCAAACAACACCTTATAAGACATTTTCAATTAACATTAACATCATGACATAATTTAATATCAAATTTTCCCATCACAATGGCAATGGTACTTATTTTGCACAACCGCGCCAAGTCTAGGGACCATGGGACGTCCCTATTGCCTAATTATATCCATAAGCCCACTAATCTTGTATCCATCTACCCCCTTACCTCAATAAGAAGTTCGAAGTATTGCAAGGTGAAGAAAATTGCCTACAACGATAATTTGGGCACCAAACGAGCACAGGGTAAAATTTACAGAATAGCGAATTGCGGCTGGAAAAAATAACAATTAGTATAACATTTTTTTTTTTGAATTTTTAAGGCTGAAACGAAATTAAAAGAAAGCAAAAAGAGTGACCGGAGAACGCCATACCGAGACAAAGGGGTTACAAGGGGCCCGGGGTCAACTTCGCCGAAACGAGCAAAGGAGTAGTGATTTCTGAAGGTTTCGACGCGAGGAATCCGAAAATGACGTCCGTTTTTCCAACCGAAAACTGTGGTGGCCGAAAAAATGAAATTACAGTTCGCCCAGCGTAAATAAACGCGACGAACGGAGCCGCGGTTGAACGAACAGAGGCCGGAAACGAATTCTATGGTTGATTTCGAGTGGGGAGGTGAAGTTTGGCAATTTTTCGTGGCTTGGGGAATGAGAACCAGAAGAGAGAAGTTTAGAGCAAGGGTTTCCTATTTTTTTTTCCTCCACCTCTGTCGAGTGCGCAAGATAGGGGACGATGAACAGTTTTCTTTATAAGTGGATAAGGATATATGCGTGAAAAGGAGGGGTGCAGGAAGCAAAAATATTTAAAAACAAGCATTAGCGTGGATCACTGCACTCTTTTATATATATATATATATGTACTTTTTTTTTTAAACAATTTTCACTTAAAAACAAAACATCATTTCTATACTAGTTCTAAAATAAAATATTATTCTAAAATATTTATAATAGATTCGAGACTAATATTTTACAAAATAAGGTAAAATAATATTATTAAAACGTACTAATTATTAAGATAAACACACATAAGCTATCACAAAATTAACAATATAAGCACACAATTTATAAGATCATAATAATTCAATTTTGAGGGTGTTACAATTCTCTCTTAACAATAGTACTAAGAATAATAATAAAATATCATTCCAATACTCCTTAAATTTAAATAATTATTAACAAGATAATATTAATATTTCAAACTAATGTTTTACAAAAATAAAGATAATAATAAAACAATAAAGCATATGTATTAATATATTCAGGCATATATACATATGTATTAATACGAAAATTGGGGTGTTACACCCGTAGCCCCGAATAATCAGTGTTGGGTATCTAGGCCTGCACTCGGGATCGCTCACCAAGGAACTGAAGTTCACAGTACTCGTCGGGGTAAACGGGCACAATATCGGTACCACGACACAAAAGCGGCCAGACTATCAGTCATCTGTGGAATATTTCGGCCCCCATTGGATGCACCCCAAGGTCTATGTGACCTGCACTGTTACTTCGTACTCGTGCTCGAGTATCTCTTAACCTCGTGCACCACACACGGCTGTGACATAACACCAACACATTCATTTTAAAAGCTCACCTCACTCATATATCACTTTACACTTAGATTCACTTTTATTCACTTTATTCACTATTCATATTTTGCATATTACACCTCACATTAATCATATTATCAATCACTTAGTCATTTAACAGTATCACAGCACTTAACACCACATATAATGCACAAAGAGTATCACACTTGGCATTTTATCACATAAGCATATATCACATATAACACCTAAACTCACACTCATACACTAAGTAGGTCAAACACAGGACTCAGAACACACCATATTACTCCTATGTTGGTTGATGGGTTCACGACACCTGTCCTCAGACACCATAAACCGTAACCCCTATCCTTAGGTGTTACTGACCTCAACCTCTAGTAGGGCTTAGGTACCCTACGCATACAATGTATATTACTCTACACTAGCAAACCCAGTAAAATTGTATTCTTACTCCCACCTAGATTCCAAAGCGATCAATTTGAGTCCTGCGAACTCCTATAGCCTCACCCACAAACACACAAGTACTTCAATCACCTTTCCCTCCTAAGTTTAGGTTCTTCCCCTCTTAATTAGGATACCATAAGTTGTCCAAAAATTCCACCGAGCACACCCGCACGATCCATATTTCAACAAAAACACAAAAACGCACTCGGATTAGAACTAGAGCAAACCATGGAAGTTCAAAAATAGGAAGAAGGCCACGGCCAGCCCCTGTCTAGAGGTGCCTAATAATTATACTTACGCAATTCCAACTTCAAACAAGGTTTCTCGGACGTTCGGTACCTGCACTTGCACCAAAACATTAAAATACGAAGAACAGTTAATTAAGGACTATCAAAACCACAAGGGATCACGAAATCAATGTCCAAGAACAGAGAAAACAGAGGTTATAGCCTCTGTCTCGTGGCCCAATGAACCTCCTCCGGGAGTTTTGGCAAAACTCTAGCTCGTTCAGTACCCGTTTGGTAAAACCGGGGTCCAAAACACAGTCTGATTAGGGCTAGGAACTAGAACCACTTTGACAACTAGGATTCACATAACGAAACCAGTGATGAAAATTAGAGGGTATAGGATTTACCTCGATGAAACGGTGATTGGAGATAAGCCCTAACAAGCCCGAATGAAAACAGACGAGTTAGCACTGTCGGATTAATGAACCGGAGTTAGAGATTGCTTAGATATGGATCATCAAGCTTAGAATATTTAAATTGGTGGTTCCCTTGTTTGGAACTCAGTTTGGGTCGTGGGAAATGAAGAAAGTAAGAAAAAAGAATCAGAAATGGAAAAATAGCCTTAAATAGGCAAAATGGGTCCCTGGGCGCGAGCCACGCGCATTTCTGCGTTGCTTCCCTGCCTCAACACGCACCACGCGCTTTTACCCGCGTGCCACGCGGATCTGAGGCGGTTCCTTCAGCGTGAAGTACTCTCCTGCATGCGTGCTACATGTCGCTTCCTCAGAGTTACGTTGTTCCAATAAAAATGTTCCACGTGTCACAGAAGGATCCAAACTGATGGTCCACCATACATTGCGCGCGCCATGCTCGCCTCTGGGCTTCTCAAGCGCGCGTTATGCGCACCTGCATTGTAGGTTCCGTTTTTGCGCAATTTCTTCAATTCCAACGATCGTACGACCCAGAACTTGATACCCTAACATTTAAACATGATTCCAAACATAAGAGGACATCAAATGGACTCAAAAACAAAGGTTCAAAGTCTCATTTACTCGATCAAAAACACGCACTCGCCCAAGGGCACAAAAAACACAAAACCCTAATTCTAGCTCTGATTGATCTCAAATTTTACGAGGCTTCTAAGACTAATACTAGGACATTAACAAGCACTTCTCTACCTCTTTCTCACCTCGAAAACCTCACAAGTCTCATACTTATCCTTACACAAAGGTATAGAAAGCGAGCACACAGCCGAACACTCAAAAACACTAACAAACTCCACTATACACACCTAGGCTCACACAAATACACTTATACACACACAATCACACATTAAGCAAGGTTAGAAAATTGAGGATGTTACATTACCCCCCTTAAAAAGAGATTTCATCCCCGAAATCATGTACCTATAAACAAATGTGGAAACTGTGATCGCATCTCCTCCTCACGCTTCGAAGTCATATCACCTGTAGTCTCATCCCACATAACCTTAACCAAAGGAATGTGTTTACCACGAAGTTCCTTGATCCTTCAATCCATGATCCTTACAGGTAATGCCTCATATTCTAAGTTATCTCTTAACTGTATTGAATCGGGTTCAACAATATAAGAAGGATCGGGGTAATACTTACGCAACTGAGACACATGGAAAACATCATGAAGATTGGAAATATATAGTGGTAAAGCAATATGATAAGCTACTGGGCCAATCCGACGAAGAATTTGGAATGGACCAATAAACCTTGGAGTTAATTTTCTAGATTTAATAGCTCTGCTAATTCCATTCCTAGGAGTTACTCTCAGAAAAACATGATCTCCCTTATGGAATTCTAAAGGTCTCCTTCTCTTATCATTATAACTCTTCTGCCTATCCTGAGCTGCCTTCATCTTCTCTCTAATCTTCTTGACTTGTTCTGTGGTCTGTTGAATCATCTCAGGACCCAATACTTATCTGTCCCCGGTCTCAAACAATCATAATGGGGTTCTACACTTTCGTCCATACAAAGCCTCAAAAGGTGCCATACCTATACTTGAGTGAAAACTGTTGTTATGGTGAATTCCACTAAAAGCAAAAACTCATCCCAACTTCCTACGTGCTCCAACACGCATGCCCTCAACAAGTCTTCCAGGGATTGGATCGTTCGTTCTAACTGACCATCTGTTTGAGGATGTTAAGCTGAACTCAATCTTAATCTAGTCCCTAAAGCTCATTGCAATTCGTTCCAAAATTTCGAGGTAAATCTAGGATCTCTATCACTAATGATGCTCGAAGGAACACCATGTAGTCTTACTACCTCCTTAATGTAAATCTGAGCTAACTTCTCCAAAGGATATTTCTCTCCGATTGGAATGAAATGAGCACTCTTCGTCAACCGATCAATAACTACCCATATAGCATCAAACTTCTTCGTAGTCCTAGGTAGTCCTACAACAAAGTCCATCGCTATTCCATCGTATTTCCTCTGCCTCATGTTCAATTCCTTCTGGTAGAACAAATACCTCAAGCTCTTGTGATCACTAAACACAGTGAACTTAGCACCATAAAGATAATGCCTCCAAATCTTCAGAGAAAAAACTATAGCAGCTAGCTCTAGATCACGAGTAGGATAATTTCTTTCATGAATTCTCAATTGTCTAGAAGCATAGGCCACTACTTTACCTTCTTGCATTAACACACAGCCAAACCCTTGATATGAAGCATCACATTATACAACAAACTCCCTTAAAGGATCAGGTTGAATTAAAACAGACATAATAGATTGATTATCAGAATAAACTGGCGATTGAAAAGATTGTTTAGACCAATGGGAGGTCAAGGATTGATAAGATTGTTTGGAATAAACCGATTGATTTCCAATAGACATTTTGGAATAGTTTGATTGATTGTCATAAGACATGATTGATTGGTTATCTGAATAAACAGACATGATTGAAGAAATAAATAACCAAAAAGACAATACTCAAGATAATTGGAAAGAGTAGAATACAAGCAAGACAAACAACCACAAAGATCAGGAAAACAAACAGTCTTAACAAGCTTTCCTCACCCATTGATATCTTCGCCATCATCTAGCTCGATAGGGATACTGGTATTAAGAATGAATGAAAACAACAGTTACATTCTAACATACTTAACTATGTTTAACCGGGTATACTTGCTTCAGATTCCATGGGAGGATAATTACCAAAGAATATTGTTTCTTAAAAACAACTTTAATAGTATACTGTAATATTGAACCTACTAATCTATAACTTCAGTTACCAGTGTTTAAAGAATATAAACCACGAAGTAGCTCAGAGATCATTCCGTAGTAAATGATATTAAAGCTGTATCTGTAAAGTATATGCTGTTGATGACTTTATGAAAACTAAGGCTAATAGAATACTTTCAGATTAACAAAGAGTTATGAAGATAGTAGTACTTGCCTTTTCAAGGATTAAAGAAAACAGATCGAGGATTTTTCTAAAATATTTTCCAACAAAACTAAAGTTCTAAAAACCATTCCAGATCTCTACCAGTCGTTCAACTTCAGAGTTTGGTACTCGTCGGCCTTCCACTGCCCTATCCGTCGGGACTTACTCATCGCCTTTTCCCAAACTCCTTGCCTTTACTAAGCCTGGCTTCCATCTCTCATGAGATGTTATCACTTTAGTTCTTTTTAGTTAAAAACTATTTTTTCCAAAAACTGATCCTATCGGTTTTCAAATAAACTTGTGAATAAATAAAGTTTTGAACAATGGCAGGTTCTGAGTAAACAACATACTTCCACCAGATACTGAAAAATTGCTATTACCTAAAGCATTTTTCATTTTAATCATGTTTAAGTTAAAGAACATCTGCATATAACTGAACAGTCCAGAACAGTAACATCATGAACCCAGAACATAGGATTCGAGCATCTCATTGCATTTGTTCATATCAGTAAACAGTAACATTCATCATTACGTTCACTAGAACAATAAACAGTAACCTTTCATGTTGTTATGTTCGTCACAATAAACAGTAATGTATCTCCCAGATCTTAGAACTTTAACATGGTTAATCATATTAAGTACAACAGAGAAGTAACTAAAGCATTCAAACTTAATAACACACTCCTACTTCCCCATCAGGCTCTGATACCAAAGAGGGGGTCGGAAGCAGAACTAAGAGCGGATCTTAAAGAAATGGAAAGTAGGGCCGAGATGGACTCAGCATAACATAAGTTCCTGGGACTTAACCCAGAAGTATGAACTTAAAGAACAAAAGAAAAGATGAAAAACAGAAATTAAAACATGAAATGCAAATGCAAATCAAAATAAAGAACCTGCCATGAAGGCGGTAATGAACAATATAAATAAAAGCAGAATCGGTCACACTTTTATTTATTAAAAGTTAAAACATTACAGAAAACAATAACATAGCTGAGGGAGGAGGGAAGAGGGAAACCTCTCTCTCTAAACTCTCTCTAAACTTTGAAGCTGAGGAGCAAAGTGATAGAAGGGCCTCCGAAGAAGCGTGTCTAACACTGAGCACAAGCTCTGCTTAAATAGATTGAGAAATTAAACTATTCGAAATAGTTCCGGTTGAAAACCTAAACTATTACAGACTATTTGATACAGTACAAGTTACAAATAGTGTCAAATAGTAAAATTCACTGATTGGTGGTCAAAAGACCAATTGAGTGCTGGACAGTCTATCAGCGGCGATTGCGGATGACTTTAGCAGATGAGAATCTTTTCCTGTACCTGCAAAAGACAAAGTTCAAGCTCATTTGGACAAGTTATTCAATCTTCTTTGGAGATGGTAGGAACTCGTCATCAGAATTGGCTTGTTGGAAGTCAGATGGGAAAATACCAAAACAATCATCTTCATTCTGATAAAATTGATCTTCAGTTCCTGAACCTTCAGAGTCAGGTTGAAGAGAAGCTGGTTGAAGAACCTGCTTAAGCTTTGAGGATGAAGGCATGCCTGGATCCTTTTCTTGAGATTGCTTCAAGAGTTGGAGAATGTTCTCCAGATTGGTTAGCATGTCTTGCTCGGATGATGAACCTATAAGAGCTGCTGAGATTTGAGACTTTTGGTTTTGAAGATGGAAGACTGATACTTCTGTGTAACATCCCAATTTTTATGAAAATTATTTTGTAGTTCCAACTACTTGAAAATAAATCGTAGAGAGTCATGACCTCAATGGTTTGTTAAAAGTATGAAGAACAACAAAGATTTATTGTGAACAATTTACTGTTTTAACAATTAATTCAGATTAAGAGACAGTGTAGACGTATACTGTTTTTAATATGAATTAATATCGAAAAATGTGAAAGATTGTTGTTTGATTAAAGAAAATTATTTTATTGAATGAAAAATAATTTTAGGACTTAATAGTTATTTTTAAGTCATAGTTTGGATTTTTATTATTTAGTTATAGTATTAATGGTCTGTTTTATGTCATATTTAATATGACTATTATTTTAATGATTTTTTTTTGATAATTTTATTGATTGAATAATATCTATATGATAAGAGAAATTGAAATTAGTGATCCTCACTAATTTACAGTTTTTATTACGCGAGAATTACATTGAATTCTGCCGTAGATAGGCTATTGTGTGTGTTTCTAACTGAAACATGCCCAAACGTGATCCAAATTTTATAAAATTTGAGATCTTAGCATTTTCCAATATTTAGGATTTATTGTAATTTTTCTAGAATTTTTGGGCATCAGAAAATATTTAGCGTATTTTCTATGGCCAGAGACTGCCTAATTGCGACGTTTCGGTTCGCATTTCGAGAAAACGAGATACATAGATACTTTTCTTATGCCACGAGGAATATTTGTGATTTTTGGGTGTGGGGTTATAATTAGAAATATTTTTGGAGTTTTTATTATTAAAACCTATTATACGCGTAACGCCACAAGACCCCTGAGCGAGAACGCTAAAAACGTGATTTAAACGAAACCTGTGGCCAAGGGGGATGTATGGCAGCTGCACATGTGCTAGGGGAGCTGAACATGGACCTTTAGAAGCTTCCTTGACAAGTGTAAGCTTAGGATTGGATGATGATTAAATGGTAGGTAGTTAAGGTGGTTACTTTGTAACTATGTAGTCATGATCCAACTAAATGAACTTTTCCTTTCCATTCTTGCCCTCAAAAATTTCGTGCCCTTCTCCCTTGCTCAAGATCAGATCCATCCATTCTTTCATTGTTGAAGGTTTGAGAAAAAAAAATTTCTTGAGAGAGAAAGTTCAAGATCTTGGAGAAACTTGAAGTTTTAGTCCTTAATCCTTGATTCCTTCCATCCTTTCTTCTTCCTTCATGATCAATCATCATCATCTTGGTTGGTAAGAGTCCTAACCCATTTCCTTTTCTTCTTGGCTGCCATGAATGGGTTTGGTTAGTTTTAGGAATCATTTTTGCTTAAAGGTGTTAGATTTGGCTAGATATGCATGACTAGTCTTTTAGCCCTTTGTTTCCTTCAATGATTAAGCTTGTTTTTGGTAATTGAAATTTGGGAAACCCTAGGTTTTGGGGCTGAACGAAATTAGGGGCTGTTCAAGGTTGTTTTGGTTTGATTTTGTTGATTTAAAGTTAGTTCTTTGATGGGTTATACTTGATTAGTTTGGAAACTAGTCAATATGCATGTTTAACAAGTTATGTGAAAATAATTTGGGGATTTTGTAGGGGCTGGAACCGTGGCTCCTAAGCATGGTTTAGGGGATGTTTTAAATTGTTTTCAAAGTGATTAAAGTGTTTAAGAAGTTGGTTTTGGTTAGAACTTTAAAGCTATAGAGATTTCTATGTGTGAAGCTTTTAAAAATTGTTTGAAACAAATGGATTTTTGGGGCTGTTTTAGGGCCATCAAAACAGTAACTTTTAGGCATGATTTGAGTGGGTTTGAACATGTTTTTAATTGTATTAAAGTGGTAAAAAAATTGGTTTTTGATTGGGACTTTAAAACTATAAGGATTGTTATGTTTGAAACTTTGAAAAATTGTTTGAAAACAATTTTATTTGGGGCTGTTTATACCTATTAAAAACAGTGGCTATGATCAAGTTTTTGCTGATGTTTTAGCTTGTTTTTAAAGTATGTTAGATGTTAAGGAAGTTGGTTAATTGTTGTAGGAATTGAATGATAGGAAATGCTTTGCTTTGGAAATGAAAAATTGAAAAGTTTGGGTTTGTTTTTGAGTAACTAAAACCGTGGCCTTCATGCTAGTTCTAAACATTGTTTTAAGTTGATTTGTGTCCTTAAAATGGTGTAAGAATTGGCCAAGAATTTGATTTAGCAAACAATTCAAAGAAGTATGATTTTGGGAAAAGTTTGAGTTTATGTTTCAAGAATTGTTTTGAACTTGAAATAGAATTGTTTCTAAAATTTTGTGACATGTTTTATTGCTTTGAAAAAATGGTTCAAAGTTGGCAAAACACTATTCATTTGGTAAAAACACTATTCCAAGTGGTAAATCTTGGTTTAGGTATTTTTCTAAGTGTGTAGCTTTTGTAAAAGTTTCAAAACTTGCATGGCTTGAACTTGTAACTTGTTGTATGACTAGATAGGACCAAGTAGGGATTAAGTCAAGTAATTCCTAGGCTTTAGGATGCCTAAGCCGTGGCTGCCCTAGGGGCATTAGGACTAAGTTTTAGTTCTAATTTAGTTAAGTTTGTGTTGTTAAGGTCGTGCTTAAGGTACGCGCGCGAAGTGCGACTTGACGATTATTTCGAATTACCTTACTTGGATTGTTAAAGCGCCCAAGGTAAGGGAAATTCTTATATAATGAGTTTGGGCTTTTCGCCTTGTTTGTTGCTTGTTTGATTGTTTGATAGTGTGGTAGTACTTGTAGTACTTTTATGTGTTGTTGGAAATGTTGTAGCATGCTTTTGGCCCTGCGTGGCAAATTGAATTGTATTGCGTGACTTAAATCTTGTTTGAGTGATTTGATTAGACTTGAAGTTGATGAAACTGTGGAGCATGTTGTAGCCTATTGAATTGTTATATGCTGTTGAAATGCTATAGCATGTCGTTGGCCCTGTGAGGCATTATGATTGATGTTGTTTTCCATGAATCAAGTAGGATTTAAATGGAATTTGGTATTGACTTGGAATATGAAAATATTGTTGTTGATGATGGATTAATTAATAATGCGTTGATCGATCGCTATTGGTTGACGATTTACATCGGTAAATCGATGCGATTCCACAAGCCAATTCGATTTAAGTAAGCAAATTGTTAAGGGCATTTTGATTTAAAAGTAAGCGTGAAGGTTTTAGTATAACTAGCCAAAGCTTGTAAGGAAATTTCAATGGAATGATAGTAGAAAAAAGAAGTTGAAATAAATAGTACGATTTGCAGCGGTTGAGTTAAATGATGCGCTGGGAAATTCTGCTAGGAAAGACTTGGTAATTAAGAGTGTTACACCACCTCTCTTTCTGGGAATTCTTCCAAAGGTGTTATTTAACACAACTAGGGTTTCAACGACCTAGAACTAAAAAGTATTTTTAGATACATAGGAGTGATATAAGAATAGAGAAAGAGAGTTCAAAGATCGAGTTTTTGAAAGATTAAAACATAGGGAACCTAGTGTTCCTATTGAGCATATGGACTATGTGTCCTGTGCTGGGACTTAATGTCCTACTTGCGTGCGCATTTTCTTAGTTTAGGATTGGACCTAGTGTTCCGTATGGCGTGCCTAGTATCTCAATCTAAAAATTGAGCCTAGTGTTCCGCATTACGTGCCTAGAGTTCTGATATGAGATTAAGACTAGCGTTCCGCAATTGAGCACCCGGACTTTGTGTCCTGTGTTTGCACTCTAAGTAATTGTTAAAGGTATTTTGGTTTAAAAATAAGCATGAGGGTTGTAGTATGACTAGCCTAAGCTTATAGATAAGTAGAAATGGAACCATGCTAGATAAAGAATTTGATGAAAATCGGGTTCCAATGACCCAAAGCTAAATGAGTTATTTATTTTGGTACAACCTCACCTAGGTAATATAAGAATTGGAAGCATGAAAATTCACTAATTAGAGTGAGTGAGTTGAGGTGTCGTCGATCCGCATTGATTAATTAAAACATTACTCGGGCGCTCCCTACGGTGAGCATGCCATGTTGTTGAATTTGTTTGGATGTATACTGACCATTGAGCATCGACACTCGGAGCGTTTGATTGTCTTCAGGACTTCAAAAGGACGAGTTGTCACTGCATGCCCGTGTGGCAGAAAGCCTAATGTGTGGCAAGCCTTTGTGGCAATACCCTTGGTAGGGGAGTTGATTTGGACGTTGGGAAATAAAGTTCCTTGTCTCTGCTGACCTTGTTTAAGGTTGCAGGTGTATACACAAACTAGCCATACTGCATTGACATGCATAGCTAACCGCATTTATGATATGTGAGGAATTGTTGATGAATTGGATATTGTGACGACTTGATCACTTATCTGTTGATAGACTTGCCTGCTCACATGCAATGGTTGATATTGTAGTGACTTGATTGTTGATCTGTTGGTTGTTTTGTTTGCTCACATGCCATGCTTGATATACCATGCTGATTGTGTGCGGTCTATTAAGTATGTATATGTAAATAAAAGAATGTTGTTGTATTATATATGTATATATCGTTTGCATGCGACATAGCCTATGATAAACTCGTGGACAAAGGATTTACCCTTGCACTGTTGTTGGATTGGATGTCCTTATGGATGTCACTTCCAGATGGAGTTCGGTGTTCATTGCGACTTCATCTTTTAGGAGCATTGAAGATTGAGCCGTGGAGGAAGATTCCTCCGAGTACTTCGTGTTTGATCTTCTTGAAATTTGTTTCTCGATAAGAGTTATAGTTGTCAGCCAGCTTAGCTTAGGATTTTGTATTGATTGTTTCGTAATTACTCTTTTCAGAGAACCTCGCCTTAGTGCGAAATGATTATGTTATGTGAAGTATTATTTGTGATGCATTATACTCTGATAATTGCAAAAGTTTTAATTGACATCATTTAGAAAACTGTAGTACTTTATGTCTCATTTTGAAAAGGGTTTCAAAGGAAAGAATATGAAAAAGAAAAAAAAAATTTACTCCTGTTTTTCCATTGCGAAATACATAAGAGTACTCTTTAACCGAAAGCATACAAGCATTAAATGTTTTCAGCATTAGATTGGGTTGCACAGTAGCGCTCCGAAATCGGGGTGTTACAATGGTGGTATCAGAGCAGTTCGGTTCTAACCGGACCGCTTTGTCTAAGCTGGCCTAGATTTTTGGGAATTGTCGGGTATAAGTTTGTTATGCCTAGGTTATGTGAACTTTGTTTGTGATTGTTTGTAATGTTTCCTAGTTGAAACAGGTGTGATATTGTGTGAAATTGTGTGCGGTCATCTCAGATGATTGAATTTGTTGTGGGGATTTTGGTTAGTTTACTTCGTAGAAATTCGATGCCTTCGGGACGAACAAGTCTCTCTCTAGAGCTTGTAACTTAGACGTGAATCACGTAATTCGAGTGATAGTCTGAATAGCAATTACTGTCGCACAACGGATTACTGTGAAGAATCAACACGATTGGCTAAGACAACAAATGGAGGAGCAAGCTATTGGAGGGTCAGTTAGGCCAGATTATCTGGACCAAACAAAGATGAAGACAACAACAAGGAACATCTCATTTCCATCTTCAGGGAAATGACCACAGCCAGGATTGTCTTGTGGCATAGGCTATTGGGAATGGCCAGGAGTTGAAGTGGAACTGTCGTTAATGTGGAAGCAAGGAGCGATTAGTGAAGAATACTCATTGAAGGACCGACTATGTTGTATCGCAAGTAGCTAGGACATATTTTTAAGGACTATCAATTGCCAAATGTGGATCTTTGCGAAGGTTGCGTGCCCAACTCTTTGGAGGATATGTCTACATGATAGGCAGAAGAGGGAATCACAAGTATCGATAGTCAAGACGCACTACTTCAACAAAGTGAAGATGAAGAGCACAACGCTAACCAGTATCCAACCAAGGAAAGATTATGCTTTAACTGCAAGGAATTGGGATATACGTCCAGAGACTGCAAAGCACCACGAGCTAAGTCTATTGTTGACAATGTTGAAGCTATAAGACCAACCACTAAGGAACGTGTCTACACCCCAAGTAGATCGTAGAACTCATCATCTCAAGACTTTCATCTCGTGAAATGCGACACAATGGAGCCGCGGCCGAGATTTCTGAGAGGGATTATCCGTAGGTGACGCTATAATTATCGTATTATATGTATTATGGTGTGTGCGTGGTTCTAAATATAGAACACATAAGTGTTTTAACTCTATGACGTATTTTAGTATTATATTAGATTCCAAAATCCAAATTTTTATTATATTTTGGTATTATGATATATGTTATTGTGATTATTCGTGAAATTATTAATGTGATTATTTTGTGAGCGTATTTCTTATCTGTGAATATTTTAGAGCGTTGAATTAAATTTCTCTTGATAATTTATTTTACGTGATTGGTCACCAACCAAGCAACCGATTCTGCGATTACCACGACACGCAAATTGGTGCGATGCAGAAACCATGAGGGCTAAGTCAAGAGAACATTTTGGAGTAGGTGAGACTTAGGGAAGGAATATGGTGCATGATGACTATTGATTGGACATTTTAAAGAATCCTATCCCACCTTGTCTTTGTTCTTAAACACATTGAGGGCTTAATAGAATTTTGGGTAGGGGTCACTTTTCCTTCCTTTCTTTCTTGCTAGTTTCGTCTCATTAACAAGGGGGGATGTGAGTCTATTATTGGTGTTGGTTTTAGTGGAGAGTAATCATAAGATTCCTTCCTTATCTTTTCTTGTGAGTTATCTTATTTTCTTTGACCATTGTCCAACCACACTTATATATAAGGGGAGAGGAGTTTGTTTTCATTCTTAGTTTGAAGTGTGGTGAGTTTTTGTGTGAGAAAAACCAAACCTTCATCTTCTTGTTTCTCCTGCAAACCGCGAGCCTTAGGATGATTTTTGTGATGGATCCTCTCACATTTCTGAATGTAATAATGTTGTTAGTGATTTTGTGGTTGTTAATCGTGGCAATCCTCCTCTGTCTTCATGATTCCAAACCGCGGGTTCCTGGAAGGTTTTAGAGTTTCGTTGATGTGAGCATGTAGCCGTAACCCAGTGTCGTCGTGGCTATGTTCGTGACTGTGCGTGTTCGTGACTGTACGTGTTCGTGACCGTGTTTGTGATTGTGTTCGTGATCGTAGATTGGAATAAAGCGTCATTCGCGAGGACTTCTTCAACATGGACGTGCAGTATTGTGTTTTGTAAACGTTTAAGTTGATGATGTAGTGCCTTACTTTAGTAAGGATATATGAATAAAATGTATGCTTTGTGTTTGATTATTGAGTGAAAAATTATTATGTTGTATTAAATTTCAAAGTTCATATTTATGATATGTTTAGTATTAAGTTATGACTTTTCATCATTTTGGTTTTGTTTTGGTTTATAAGTTAATTTTCGAGGACGAAATTTTTTTTAAGGAGGGTGGTAATGTAACATCCCAATTTTTATGAAAATTATTTTGTAGTTCCAACTACTTGAAAATAAATCGTAGAGAGTCATGACCTCAATGGTTTGTTAAAAGTATGAAGAACAACAAAGATTTATTGTGAACAATTTATCGTTTTAACAATTAATTGATTAAGAGACAAAGTGTAGACGATAATCTTTGTTTTTAATATGAATTAATATCGAAAAATGTGAAAGATTGTTGTTTGATTAAAGAAAATTATTTTATTGAATGAAAAATAATTTTAGGACTTAATAGTTATTTTTAAGTCATAGTTTCGATTTTTATTATTTAGTTATAGTATTAATCGTCTGCTTTATGTCATATTTAATATGACTATTATTTTAATGATTTTGTTTTGATAATTTTATTGATTGAATAATATCTATATGATAAGAGAAATTGAAATTAGTGATCCTCACTAATTTACGCTTTTATTACGCGAGAATTACATTGAATTACGCCATAGATAGGCTATTGTGTGTGTTTCTAACTGAAACATGCCCAAACGTGATCCAAATTTTATAAAATTTGAGATCTTAGCATTTTCCAATATTTAGGATTTATTGTAATTTTTCTAGAATTTTTGGGCATCAGAAAATATTTAGTGTATTTTCTATGGCCGAGATCACTTAATTGCGACGTTTCGTTCGCATTTGGAGAAAACGAGATACATAGATACTTTTCTTATGCCACGAGGAATATTTGTGATTTTTGGGTGTGGGGTTATAATTAGAAATATTTTTGGAGTTTTTATTATTAAAACCTATTATACGCTGCAGAACGCCACAAGACCCTGCTGAGCGAGAACGCCAAAACGTGATTTAAACGTAAACCTGTGGGCCTAAGGGGGATGTATGGCAGCTGCACATGTGCTAGGGAGCTGAACATGGACCTTTAGAAGCTTCCTTGACAAGTGTAAGCTTAGGATTGGATGATGATTAAATGGTAGGTAGTTAAGGTGGTTACTTTGTAACTATGTAGTCATGATCCAACTAAATGAACTTTTCCTTTCCATTCTTGCCCTCAAAAATTTCGTGCCCTTCTCCCTTGCTCAAGATCAGATCCATCCATTCTTTCATTGTTGAAGGTTTGAGAAAAAAAAATTTCTTGAGAGAGAAAGTTCAAGATCTTGGAGAAACTTGAAGTTTTAGTCCTTAATCCTTGATTCCTTCCATCCTTTCTTCTTCCTTCATGATCAATCATCATCATCTTGGTTGGTAAGAGTCCTAACCCATTTCCTTTTCTTCTTGGCTGCCATGAATGGGTTTGGTTAGTTTTAGGAATCATTTTTGCTTAAAGGTGTTAGATTTGGCTAGATATGCATGACTAGTCTTTTAGCCCTTTGTTTCCTTCAATGATTAAGCTTGTTTTTGGTAATTGAAATTTGGGAAACCCTAGGTTTTGGGGCTGAACGAAATTAGGGGCTGTTCAAGGTTGTTTTGGTTTGATTTTGTTGATTTAAAGTTAGTTCTTTGATGGGTTATACTTGATTAGTTTGGAAACTAGTCAATATGCATGTTTAACAAGTTATGTGAAAATAATTTGGGGATTTTGTAGGGGCTGGAACCGTGGCTCCTAAGCATGGTTTAGGGGATGTTTTAAATTGTTTTCAAAGTGATTAAAGTGTTTAAGAAGTTGGTTTTGGTTAGAACTTTAAAGCTATAGAGATTTCTATGTGTGAAGCTTTTAAAAATTGTTTGAAACAAATGGATTTTTGGGGCTGTTTTAGGGCCATCAAAACAGTAACTTTTAGGCATGATTTGAGTGGGTTTGAACATGTTTTTAATTGTATTAAAGTGGTAAATCATTTGGTTTTTGTTTGGGACTTTAAAACTATAAGGATTGTTATGTTTGAAACTTTGAAAAATTGTTTGAAAACAATTTTATTTGGGGCTGTTTATACCTATTAAAAACAGTGGCTATGATCAAGTTTTTGCTGATGTTTTAGCTTGTTTTTAAAGTATGTTAGATGTTAAGGAAGTTGGTTAATTGTTGTAGGAATTGAATGATAGGAAATGCTTTGCTTTGGAAATGAAAAATTGAAAAGTTTGGGTTTGTTTTTGAGTAACTAAAACCGTGGCCTTCATGCTAGTTCTAAACATTGTTTTAAGTTGATTTGTGTCCTTAAAATGGTGTAAGAATTGGCCAAGAATTTGATTTAGCAAACAATTCAAAGAAGTATGATTTTGGGAAAAGTTTGAGTTTATGTTTCAAGAATTGTTTTGAACTTGAAATAGAATTGTTTCTAAAATTTTGTGACATGTTTTATTGCTTTGAAAAAATGGTTCAAAGTTGGCAAAACACTATTCATTTGGTAAAAACACTATTCCAAGTGGTAAATCTTGGTT
This sequence comes from Calophaca sinica, assembly GCA_037113605.1. NCBI lineage: Eukaryota > Viridiplantae > Streptophyta > Magnoliopsida > Fabales > Fabaceae > Calophaca > Calophaca sinica. The sequence goes on from CM073737.1 coordinate 46,249,489, forward strand.
TAGGTATTTTTCTAAGTGTGTAGCTTTTGTAAAAGTTTCAAAACTTGCATGGCTTGAACTTGTAACTTGTTGTATGACTAGATAGGACCAAGTAGGGATTAAGTCAAGTAATTCCTAGGCTTTAGGATGCCTAAGCCGTGGCTGCCCTAGGGGCATTAGGACTAAGTTTTAGTTCTAATTTAGTTAAGTTTGTGTTGTTAAGGTCGTGCTTAAGGTACGCGCGCGAAGTGCGACTTGACGATTATTTCGGATTACCTTGCTTGGATTGTTAAAGCGCCCAAGGTAAGGGAAATTCTTATATAATGAGTTTGGGCTTTTCGCCTTGTTTGTTGCTTGTTTGATTGTTTGATAGTGTGGTAGTACTTGTAGTACTTTTATGTGTTGTTGGAAATGTTGTAGTATGCTTTTGGCCCTGCGTGTAAATTGAATTGTATTGCGTGACTTAAATCTTGTTTGAGTGATTTGATTAGACTTGAAGTTGATGAAAGCTGTGGAGCATGTTGTAGCCTATTGAATTGTTATATCTTTGTTGAAATGCTATAGCATGTCGTTGTACTGTGAGGCATTATGATTGATGTTGTTTTCCATGAATCAAGTAGGATTTAAATGGAATTTGGTATTGACTTGGAATATGAAAATATTGTTGTTGATGATGGATTAATTAATAATGCGTTGATCGACTGCTATTGGTTGACGATTTACATTGGTAAATCTGATGCGATTCCACAAGCCGAATTCTGATTTCGTAAGCAAATTGTTAAGGGCATTTTGATTTAAAAGTAAGCGTGAAGGTTTTAGTATAACTAGCCAAAGCTTGCAAGGAAATTTCAATGGAATGATAGTAGAAAAAAAAGAAGTTGAAATAAATAGTACGATTTGCGAAAACGGTTGAGTTAAATGATGCGCCTGGGAAATTCTGGCTAGGAAAGACTTGGTAATTAAGAGTGTTCGCACCACCTCTCTTTCCTGGGAATTCTTCCAGTGTGTTATTTAACACAACTAGGGTTTCAACGACCTAGAACTAAAAAGTATTTTCAGATACATAGGAGTGATATAAGAATAGAGAAAGAGAGTTCAAAGATCGAGTTTTTGAAAGATTAAAACATAGGGAACCTAGTATTCCTATTGAGCATATGGACTATGTGTCCTGTGCTGGGACTTAATGTCCTACTTGCGTGCGCATTTTCTTAGTTTAGGATTGGACCTAGTGTTCCGTATGGCATGCCTAGTATCTCAATCTAAAAATTGAGCCTAGTGTTCCGCATTACGTGCCTAGAGTTCTGATCTGAGATTAAGACTAGCGTTCCGCAATTGAGCACCCGGACTTTGTGTCCTGTGTTTGCACTCTAAGTAATTGTTAAAGGTATTTTGGTTTAAAAATAAGCATGAGGGTTGTAGTATGACTCGCCTAAGCTTATAGATAAGTAGAAATGGAACCATGCTAGATAAAGAATTTGATGAAACTCGGGTTCCAATGACCCAAAGCTAAATGAGTTATTTATTTTGGTACAACCTCACCTAGGTAATATAAGAATTGGAAGCATGAAAATTCACTAATTAGAGTGAGTGAGTTGAGGTGTCGTCGATCCGCATTGATTAATTAAAACATTACTCGGCGCTCCTACGGTGAGCATGCCATGTTGTTGAATTTGTTTGGATGTATCTTGACCATTGAGCATCGACACTCGGGCGTTTGATTGTCTTGAGGACTTCAAAAGGACGAGTTGTCACCTGCATGCCGTGTGGCGTAAAGCCTAATGTGTGGCAAGCCTTTGTGGCAATACCCTTGGTAGGGAGTTGATTTGGGCGTTGGGAAATAAAGTTCCTCGTCTCTGCCGACCTTGTTTAAGGTCGCAGTGTATACACAAACTAGCCATACCGCATTGACATGCATAGCTAACCGCATTTATGATATGTGAGGAATTGTTGATGAATTGGATATTGTGATGAATTGATCACTTATCTGTTGATAGACTTGCCTGCTCACATGCAATGGTTGATATTGTAGTGACTTGATTGTTGATCTGTTGGTTGTTTTGTTTGCTCACATGCCATGCTTGATATACCATGCTGATTGTGTGCGGTCTATTAAGTATGTATATGTAAATAAAAGAATGTTGTTGTATTATATATGTATATATCGTTTGCATGCGACATAGCCTATGATAAACTCGTGGACAAAGGATTTACCCTTGCACTGTTGTTGGATTGGATGTCCTTATGGATGTCACTTCCAGATGGAGTTCGGTAGCTGTTGCAGCTTCATCTTTTAGGAGCATTGAAGATTGAGCCAGTGGAGGAAGATTCCTCTGAGTACTTCGTGTTTGATCTTCTTTGAAATGTTTCTCGATAAGAGTTATAGTTGTCAGCCAGCTTAGCTTAGGATTTTGTATTGATTGTTTCGTAATTACTCTTTTCAGAGAACCTCGCCTTAGTGCGAAATGATTATGTTATGTGAAGTATTATTTGTGATGCATTATACTCTGATAATTGCAAAAGTTTGAATTGACATCATTTAGAAAAGCTGTAGTACTCTATGTCTCATTTTGAAAAAGGGTTTCAAAGGAAAGAATATGAAAAAGAAAAAAATAAATTTACTCTGTTTTCCATTGCGAAATACATAAGAGTACTCTTTAACCGAAAGCATACAAGCATTAAATGTTTTCAGCATTAGATTGGGTTGCACAGTAGCGCTCCGAAATCGGGGTGTTACAATGGTGGTATCAGAGCAGTTCGGTTCTAACCGGACCGCTTTGTCTAAGCTGGCCTAGATTTTTGGGAATTGTCGGGTATAAGTTTGTTATGCCTAGGTTATGTGAACTTTGTTTGTGATTGTTTGTAATGTTTCCTAGTTGAAACAGGTGTGATATTGTGTGAAATTGTGTGCGATCATCTCAGATGATTGAATTTGTTGTGGGGATTTTGGTTAGTTTACTTCGTAGAAATTCGATGCCTTCGGGACGAACAAGTCTCTCTCTAGAGCTTGTAACTTAGACGTGAATCACGTAATTCGAGTGATAGTCTGAATAGCAATTACTGTCGCACAACGGATTACTGTGAAGAATCAACACGATTGGCTAAGACAACAAATGGAGGAGCAAGCTATTGGAGGGTCAGTTAGGCCAGATTATCTGGACCAAACAAAGATGAAGACAACAACAAGGAACATCTCATTTCCATCTTCAGGGAAATGACCACAGCCAGGATTGTCTTGTGGCATAGGCTATTGGGAATGGCCAGGAGTTGAAGTGGAACTGTCGTTAATGTGGAAGCAAGGCGATTAGTGAAGAATACTCATTGAAGGACCGACTATGTTGTGATCGCAAGTAGCTAGGACATATTTTTAAGGATTATCAATTGCCAAATGTGGATCTTTGCGAAGGTTGCGTGCCCAACTCTTGGAGGATATGTCTACATGATAGACAAGAGGGAATCACAAGTATCGATAGTCAAGACGCACTACTTCAACGGTGAAGATGAAGAGCACAACGCTAACCAAAGATCCAACCAAGGAAAGATTATGCTTTAAGCGCAAGGAATTGGGATATACGTCCGAGAGGCTGCAAAGCACCACGAGCTAAGTCTATTGTTGACAATGTTGAAGCTATAAGCCCAACCACTAAGGAACGTGTCTACACCCCAAGTAGATCGAGAGAACTCATCATCTCAAGACTTCATCTCGAAATGCGACACAATGGAGCTGAGCGGGCCGAGATTTACGAGAGGGATTATCCGTAGGTGACGCTATAATTATCGTATTATATGTATTATGGTGTGTGCGTGGTTCTAAATATAGAACACATAAGTGTTTTAACTCTATGACGTATTTTAGTATTATATTAGATTCCAAAATCCAAATTTTTATTATATTTTGGTATTATGATATATGTTATTGTGATTATTCGTGAAAATATTAATGTGATTATTTTGTGAGCGTATTTCTTATCTGCGAATATTTTAGAGCGTTGAATTAAATTTCTCTTGATAATTTATTTTACGTGATTGGTCACCAACCAAGCAACCGATTACGCTGACGATTACCCGACATCGCAAATTGGTGCGATGCAGAAACCATGAGGGCTAAGTCAAGAGAACATTTTGGAGTAGGTGAGACTTAGGGAAGGAATATGGTCCATCATGACTATTGATTGGACATTTTAAAGAATCCTATCCCACCTTGTCTTTGTTCTTAAACACATTGAGGGCTTAATAGAATTTTGGGTCGGGTCACTTTTCCTTCCTTTCTTTCTTGCTAGTTTCGTCTCATTAACAAGGGGATGTGAGTCTATTATTGGTGTTGGTTTTAGTGGAGAGTAATCATAAGATTCCTTCCTTATCTTTTCTTGTGAGTTATCTTATTTTCTTTGACCATTGGCCAACCACACTTATATATAAGGGAGAGGAGTTTGTTTTCATTCTTAGTTTGAAGTGTGGTGAGTTTTTGTGTGAGAAAACCAAACCTTCATCTTCTTGTTTCTCCTGCAAACCGCGAGCCTTAGGATGATTTTTGTGATGGATCCTCTCACATTTCTGAATGTAATAATGTTGTTAGTGATTTTGTGGTTGTTAATCGTGGCAATCCTCCTCTGTCTTCATGATTCCAAACCGGGTTCCTGGAAGGTTTTAGAGTTTCGTTGATGTGAGCATGTAGCCGTAACCCGATGTCGCCGTGGCTATGTTCGTATTTCGTGCGTGTTCGTGATGCGTGTTCGTGACCGTGTTTGTGATTGTGTTCGTGATCGTAGATTGGAATAAAGCGTCATTCAGAGGACTTCTTCAACATGGACGTGCAGTATTGTGTTTTGTAAACGTTTAAGTTGATGATGTAGTGCCTTACTTTAGTAAGGATATATGAATAAAATGTATGCTTTGTGTTTGATTATTGAGTGAAAAATTATTATGTTGTATTAAATTTCAAAGTTCATATTTATGATATGTTTAGTATTAAGTTATGACTTTTCATCATTTTGGTTTTGTTTTGGTTTATAAGTTAATTTTCGAGGACGAATTTTTTTTTAAGGAGGGTGGTAATGTAACATCCCAATTTTTATGAAAATTATTTTGTAGTTCCAACTACTTGAAAATAAATCGTAGAGAGTCATGACCTCAATGGTTTGTTAAAAGTATGAAGAACAACAAAGATTTATTGTGAACAATTTCTTGTTTTAACAATTAATTGATTAAGAGACAGTGTAGACGATATCTTGTTTTTAATATGAATTAATATCAAAAATGTGAAAGATTGTTGTTTGATTAAAGAAAATTATTTTATTGAATAAAAAATAATTTTAGGACTTAATAGTTATTTTTAAGTCATAGTTTGGATTTTTATTATTTAGTTATAGTATTAATCGTCTGTTTTATGTCATATTTAATATGACTATTATTTTAATGATTTTGTTTTGATAATTTTATTGATTGAATAATATCTATATGATAAGAGAAATTGAAATTAGTGATCCTCACTAATTTACAGTTTTATTACGCGAGAATTTCATTGAATTCGCCATGCATAGGCTATTGTGTGTGTTTCTAACTGAAACATGCCCAAACGTGATCCAAATTTTATAAAATTTGAGATCTTAGCATTTTCCAATATTTAGGATTTATTGTAATGTTTCTAGAATTTTTGGGCATCAGAAAATATTTAGTGTATTTTCTATGGCCAGAGACTGCCTAATTGCGACGTTTCGGTTCGCATTTCGAGAAAACGAGATACATAGATACTTTTCTTATGCCACGAGGAATATTTGTGATTTTTGGGTGTGGGGTTATAATTAGAAATATTTTTGGAGTTTTTATTATTAAAACCTAATATACGCCAGAACGCCACAAGACCCCTGAGCGAGAACGCGCACAAAACGTGATTTAAACGAAACCTGTGGCTAAGGGGGATGTATGGCAGCTGCACATGTGCTAGGGGAGCTGAACATGGACCTTTAGAAGCTTCCTTGACAAGTGTAAGCTTAGGATTGGATGATGATTAAATGGTAGGTAGTTAAGGTGGTTACTTTGTAACTATGTAGTCATGATCCAACTAAATGAACTTTTCCTTTCCATTCTTGCCCTCAAAAATTTCGTGCCCTTCTCCCTTGCTCAAGATCAGATCCATCCATTCTTTCATTGTTGAAGGTTTGAGAAAAAAAATTCTTGAGAGAGAAAGTTCAAGATCTTGGAGAAACTTGAAGTTTTAGTCCTTAATCCTTGATTCCTTCCATCCTTTCTTCTTCCTTCATGATCAATCATCATCATCTTGGTTGGTAAGAGTCCTAACCCATTTCCTTTTCTTCTTGGCTGCCATGAATGGGTTTGGTTAGTTTTAGGAATCATTTTTGCTTAAAGGTGTTAGATTTGGCTAGATATGCATGACTAGTCTTTTAGCCCTTTGTTTCCTTCAATGATTAAGCTTGTTTTTGGTAATTGAAATTTGGGGAAACCCTAGGTTTTGGGGCTGAACAGAAATTAGGGGCTGTTCAAGGTTGTTTTGGTTTGATTTTGTTGATTTAAAGTTAGTTCTTTGATGGGTTATACTTGATTAGTTTGGAAACTAGTCAATATGCATGTTTAACAAGTTATGTGAAAATAATTTGGGGATTTTGTAGGGGCTGGAACCGTGGCTCCTAAGCATGGTTTAGGGGATGTTTTAAATTGTTTTCAAAGTGATTAAAGTGTTTAAGAAGTTGGTTTTGGTTAGAACTTTAAAGCTATAGAGATTTCTATGTGTGAAGCTTTTAAAAATTGTTTGAAACAAATGGATTTTTGGGGCTGTTTTAGGGCCATCAAAACAGTAACTTTTAGGCATGATTTGAGTGGGTTTGAACATGTTTTTAATTGTATTAAAGTGGTAAAAAAATTGGTTTTTGATTGGGACTTTAAAACTATAAGGATTGTTATGTTTGAAACTTTGAAAAATTGTTTGAAAACAATTTTATTTGGGGCTGTTTATACCTATTAAAAACAGTGGCTATGATCAAGTTTTTGCTGATGTTTTAGCTTGTTTTTAAAGTATGTTAGATGTTAAGGAAGTTGGTTAATTGTTGTAGGAATTGAATGATAGGAAATGCTTTGCTTTGGAAATGAAAAATTGAAAAGTTTGGGTTTGGTTTTGAGTAACTAAAACCGTGGCCTTCATGCTAGTTCTAAACATTGTTTTAAGTTGATTTGTGTCCTTAAAATGGTGTAAGAATTGGCCAAGAATTTGATTTAGCAAACAATTCAAAGAAGTATGATTTTGGGAAAAGTTTGAGTTTATGTTTCAAGAATTGTTTTGAACTTGAAATAGAATTGTTTCTAAAATTTTGTGACATGTTTTATTGCTTTGAAAAAATGGTTCAAAGTTGGCAAAACACTATTCATTTGGTAAAAACACTATTCCAAGTGGTAAATCTTGGTTTAGGTATTTTTCTAAGTGTGTAGCTTTTGTATAAGTTTCAAAACTTGCATGGCTTGAACTTGTAACTTGTTGTATGACTAGATAGGACCAAGTAGGGATTAAGTCAAGTAATTCCTAGGCTTTAGGATGCCTAAGCCGTGGCTGCCCTAGGGGCATTAGGACTAAGTTTTAGTTCTAATTTAGTTAAGTTTGTGTTGTTAAGGTCGTGCTTAAGGTACGCGCGCGAAGTGCGACTTGACGATTATTTCGGATTACCTTGCTTGGATTGTTAAAGCGCCCAAGGTAAGGGAAATTCTTATATAATGAGTTTGGGCTTTTCGCCTTGTTTGTTGCTTGTTTGATTGTTTGATAGTGTGGTAGTACTTGTAGTACTTTTATGTGTTGTTGGAAATGTTGTAGCATGCTTTTGGCCCTGCGTGGCAAATTGAATTGTATTGCGTGACTTAAATCTTGTTTGAGTGATTTGATTAGACTTGAAGTTGATGAAACTGTGGAGCATGTTGTAGCCTATTGAATTGTTATATGCTGTTGAAATGCTATAGCATGTCGTTGGCCCTGTGAGGCATTATGATTGATGTTGTTTTCCATGAATCAAGTAGGATTTAAATGGAATTTGGTATTGACTTGGAATATGAAAATATTGTTGTTGATGATGGATTAATTAATAATGCGTTGATCGACTGCTATTGGTTGACGATTTACATCGGTAAATCTGATGCGATTCCACAAGCCGAATTCTGATTTCGTAAGCAAATTGTTAAGGGCATTTTGATTTAAAAGTAAGCGTGAAGGTTTTAGTATAACTAGCCAAAGCTTGCAAGGAAATTTCAATGGAATGATAGTAGAAAAAAAAGAAGTTGAAATAAATAGTACGATTTGCGAAAACGGTTGAGTTAAATGATGCGCCTGGGAAATTCTGGCTAGGAAAGACTTGGTAATTAAGAGTGTTCGCACCACCTCTCTTTCCTGGGAATTCTTCCAGTGTGTTATTTAACACAACTAGGGTTTCAACGACCTAGAACTAAAAAGTATTTTCAGATACATAGGAGTGATATAAGAATAGAGAAAGAGAGTTCAAAGATCGAAGTTTTGGAAGATTAAAACATAGGAACCTAGTGTTCCTATTGAGCATATGGACTATGTGTCTGTCTTTGGGACTTAATGTCCTACTTGCGTGCATTTTCTTAGTTTAGGATTGGACCTAGTGTTCCGTATGGCATGCCTAGTATCTCAATCTAAAAATTGAGCCTAGTGTTCGCATTACGTGCCTAGAGTTACGATCTGAGATTAAGACTAGCGTTCGCAATTGAGCACCGGACTTTGTGTCCTGTGTTTGCACTCTAAGTAATTGTTAAAGGTATTTTGGTTTAAAAATAAGCATGAGGGTTGTAGTATGACTCGCCTAAGCTTATAGATAAGTAGAAATGGAACCATGCTAGATAAAGAATTTGATGAAACTCGGGTTCCAATGACCCAAAGCTAAATGAGTTATTTATTTTGGTACAACCTCACCTAGGTAATATAAGAATTGGAAGCATGAAAATTCACTAATTAGAGTGAGTGAGTTGAGGTGTCGTCGATCCGCATTGATTAATTAAAACATTACTCGGGCGCTCCCTACGGTGAGCATGCCATGTTGTTGAATTTGTTTGGATGTATACTGACCATTGAGCATCGACACTCGGAGCGTTTGATTGTCTTCAGGACTTCAAAAGGACGAGTTGTCACTGCATGCCCGTGTGGCAGAAAGCCTAATGTGTGGCAAGCCTTTGTGGCAATACCCTTGGTAGGGGAGTTGATTTGGACGTTGGGAAATAAAGTTCCTCGTCTCTGCTGACCTTGTTTAAGGCTGCAGGTGTATACACAAACTAGCCATACTGCATTGACATGCATAGCTAACCGCATTTATGATATGTGAGGAATTGTTGATGAATTGGATATTGTGATGACTTGATCACTTATCTATTGATAGACTTGCCTGCTCACATGCAATGGTTGATATTGTAGTGACTTGATTGTTGATCTGTTGGTTGTTTTGTTTGCTCACATGCCATGCTTGATATACCATGCTGATTGTGTGCGGTCTATTAAGTATGTATATGTAAATAAAAGAATGTTGTTGTATTATATATGTATATATCGTTTGCATGCGACATAGCCTATGATAAACTCGTGGACAAAGGATTTACCCTTGCACTGTTGTTGGATTGGATGTCCTTATGGATGTCACTTCCAGATGGAGTTCGGTAGCTGTTGCAGCTTCATCTTTTAGGAGCATTGAAGATTGAGCCAGTGGAGGAAGATTCCTCTGAGTACTTCGTGTTTGATCTTCTTGAGTGTTTCTCGATAGAGTTATAGTTGTCGGCCAAATTTTAGCTTAGGATTTTGTATTGATTGTTTCGTAATTACTCTTTTCAGAGAACCTCGCCTTAGTGCGAAATGATTATGTTATGTGAAGTATTATTTGTGATGCATTATACTCTGATAATTGCAAAAGTTTGAATTGACATCATTTAGAAAACTGTAGTACTCTATGTCTCATTTTGAGAAAGGGTTTCAAAGGAAAGAATATGAAAAAGAAAAAATAAATTTACTCCTGTTTTTCCATTGCGAAATACATAAGAGTACTCTTTAACCGAAAGCATACAAGCATTAAATGTTTTCAGCATTAGATTGGGTTGCACAGTAGCGCTCCGAAATCGGGGTGTTACAATGGTGGTATCAGAGCAGTTCGGTTCTAACCGGACCGCTTTGTCTAAGCTGGCCTAGATTTTTGGGAATTGTCGGGTATAAGTTTGTTATGCCTAGGTTATGTGAACTTTGTTTGTGATTGTTTGTAATGTTTCCTAGTTGAAACAGGTGTGATATTGTGTGAAATTGTGTGCGATCATCTCAGATGATTGAATTTGTTGTGGGGATTTTGGTTAGTTTACTTCGTAGAAATTCGATGCCTTCGGGACGAACAAGTCTCTCTCTAGAGCTTGTAACTTAGACGTGAATCACGTGGTCGGTGATAGTCTGAATAGCAATTACTGTCGCACAACGGATTACTGTGAAGAATCAACATGATTGGCTAAGACAACAAATGGAGGAGCAAGCTATTGGAGGGTCAGTTAGGCCAGATTATCTGGACCAAACAAAGATGAAGACAACAACAAGGAACATCTCATTTCCATCTTCAGGGAAATGACCACGGCCAGATTGTCTTGTGGCATAGGCTATTGGGAATGGCCAGGAGTTGAAGTGGAACATCGTTAATGTGGAAGCAAGGAGCGATTAGTGAAGAATACTCATTGAAGGACCGACTATGTTGTATTTGCAAGTAGCTAGGACATATTTTTAAGGACTATCAATTGCCAAATGTGGATCTTTGCGAAGGTTGCGTGCCCAACTCTTGGAGGATATGTCTACATGATAGACGAAGAGGGAATCACAAGTATCGATAGCGAAGACGCACTACTTCAACAGTGAAGATGAAGAGCACAACGCTAACCAAGATCCAACCAAGGAAAGATTATGCTTTAACCGCAAGGAATTGGGATATACGTCCGAGACTGCAAAGCACCACGAGCTAAGTCTATTGTTGACAATGTTGAAGCTATAAGACCAACCACTAAGGAACGTGTCTACACCCCAAGTAGATCGGAAGAACTCATCATCTCAAGACTTCATCTCAGAAATGCGACACAATGGAGCCGAGCGGCCGAGATTTCTGAGAGGGATTATCCGTAGGTGACGCTATAATTATCGTATTATATGTATTATGGTGTGTGCGTGGTTCTAAATATAGAACACATAAGTGTTTTAACTCTATGACGTATTTTAGTATTATATTAGATTCCAAAATCCAAATTTTTATTATATTTTGGTATTATGATATATGTTATTGTGATTATTCGTGAAATTATTAATGTGATTATTTTGTGAGCGTATTTCTTATCTGCGAATATTTTAGAGCGTTGAATTAAATTTCTCTTGATAATTTATTTTACGTGATTGGTCACCAACCAAGCAACCGATTCTGCGATTACCACGACCTTTGCAAATTGGTGCGATGCAGGAAACCATGAGGGCTAAGTCAAGAGAACATTTTGGAGTAGGTGAGACTTAGGGAAGGAATATGGTGCATGATGACTATTGATTGGACATTTTAAAGAATCCTATCCCACCTTGTCTTTGTTCTTAAACACATTGAGGGCTTAATAGAATTTTGGGTAGGGGTCACTTTTCCTTCCTTTCTTTCTTGCTAGTTTCGTCTCATTAACAAGGGGGATGTGAGTCTATTATTGGTGTTGGTTTTAGTGGAGAGTAATCATAAGATTCCTTCCTTATCTTTTCTTGTGAGTTATCTTATTTTCTTTGACCATTGGCCAACCAAACTTATATATAAGGAGAGAGGAGTTTGTTTTCATTCTTAGTTTGAAGTGTGGTGAGTTTTTGTGTGAGAAAAACCAAACCTTCATCTTCTTGTTTCTCCTGCAAACCGCGAGCCTTAGGATAATTTTTGTGATGGATCCTCTCACATTTCTGAATGTAATAATGTTGTTAGTGATTTTGTGGTTGTTAATCGTGACAATCCTCCTCTGTCTTCATGATTCCAAACCGCGGGTTCCTGGAAGGTTTTAGAGTTTCGTTGATGTGAGCATGTAGCCGTAACCCGTTGTCGCCGTGGCTATGTTCGTGATCGTGCGTGTTCGTGGATGCGTGTTCGTGACCGTGTTTGTGATTGTGTTCGTGATCGTAGATTGGAATAAAGCGTCATTCGCGAGGACTTCTTCAACATGGACGTGCAGTATTGTGTTTTGTAAACGTTTAAGTTGATGATGTAGTGCCTTACTTTAGTAAGGATATATGAATAAAATGTATGCTTTGTGTTTGATTATTGAGTGAAAAATTATTATGTTGTATTAAATTTCAAAGTTCATATTTATGATATGTTTAGTATTAAGTTATGACTTTTCATCATTTTGGTTTTGTTTTGGTTTATAAGTTAATTTTCGAGGACGAAATTTTTTTTAAGGAGGGTGGTAATGTAACATCCCAATTTTTATGAAAATTATTTTGTAGTTCCAACTACTTGAAAATAAATCGTAGAGAGTCATGACCTCAATGGTTTGTTAAAAGTATGAAGAACAACAAAGATTTATTGTGAACAATTTCTTGTTTTAACAATTAATTGATTAAGAGACAGTGTAGACGATATCTGTTTTTAATATGAATTAATATCGAAAAATGTGAAAGATTGTTGTTTGATTAAAGAAAATTATTTTATTGAATGAAAAATAATTTTAGGAGTTAATAGTTATTTTTAAGTGATAGTTTGGTTTTTTATTATTTTTTTATAGTATTAATCTGTTGTTTTATGTCATTTTTAATATTATTATTATTTTAATGATTTTGTTTTGATAATTTTATTGATTGAATAATATCTATATGATAAGAGGAATTGAAATTAGTGATCCTCACTAATTTACAGTTTTATTACTGCGAGAATTACATTGAATTACGCCATGTAGATAGGCTATTGTGTGTGTTTCTAACTGAAACATGCCCAAACGTGATCCAAATTTTATAAAATTTGAGATCTTAGCATTTTCCAATATTTAGGATTTATTGTAATTTTTCTAGAATTTTTGGGCATCAGAAAATATTTAGGGTATTTTCTATGGCCAGAGACTGCCTAATTGCGACGTTTCGGTTCGCATTTCGAGAAAACGAGATACATAGATACTTTTCTTATGCCACGAGGAATATTTGTGATTTTTGGGTGTGGGGTTATAATTAGAAATATTTTTGGAGTTTTTATTATTAAAACCTATTATACGCGTAACGCCGCGCACCCGGTTGAGCGAGAACGCGCGAAAACGTGACGAAACGAAACCTGTGTCCAAGGGGGATGTATGGCAGCTGCACATGTGCTAGGGGAGCTGAACATGGACCTTTAGAAGCTTCCTTGACAAGTGTAAGCTTAGGATTGGATGATGATTAAATGGTAGGTAGTTAAGGTGGTTACTTTGTAACTATGTAGTCATGATCCAACTAAATGAACTTTTCCTTTCCATTCTTGCCCTCAAAAATTTCGTGCCCTTCTCCCTTGCTCAAGATCAGATCCATCCATTCTTTCATTGTTGAAGGTTTGAGAAAAAAAAATTTCTTGAGAGAGAAAGTTCAAGATCTTGGAGAAACTTGAAGTTTTAGTCCTTAATCCTTGATTCCTTCCATCCTTTCTTCTTCCTTCATGATCAATCATCATCATCTTGGTTGGTAAGAGTCCTAACCCATTTCCTTTTCTTCTTGGCTGCCATGAATGGGTTTGGTTAGTTTTAGGAATCATTTTTGCTTAAAGGTGTTAGATTTGGCTAGATATGCATGACTAGTCTTTTAGCCCTTTGTTTCCTTCAATGATTAAGCTTGTTTTTGGTAATTGAAATTTGGGGAAACCCTAGGTTTTGGGGCTGAACGAAATTAGGGGCTGTTCAAGGTTGTTTTGGTTTGATTTTGTTGATTTAAAGTTAGTTCTTTGATGGGTTATACTTGATTAGTTTGGAAACTAGTCAATATGCATGTTTAACAAGTTATGTGAAAATAATTTGGGGATTTTGTAGGGGCTGGAACCGTGGCTCCTAAGCATGGTTTAGGGGATGTTTTAAATTGTTTTCAAAGTGATTAAAGTGTTTAAGAAGTTGGTTTTGGTTAGAACTTTAAAGCTATAGAGATTTCTATGTGTGAAGCTTTTAAAAATTGTTTGAAACAAATGGATTTTTGGGGCTGTTTTAGGGCCATCAAAACAGTAACTTTTAGGCATGATTTGAGTGGGTTTGAACATGTTTTTAATTGTATTAAAGTGGTAAAAATTGGTTTTGATTGGGCCTTTAAAACTATAAGGATTGTTATGTTTGAAACTTTGAAAAATTGTTTGAAAACAATTTTATTTGGGGCTGTTTATACCTATTAAAAACAGTGGCTATGATCAAGTTTTTGATGATGTTTTAGCTTGTTTTTAAAGTATGTTAGATGTTAAGGAAGTTGGTTAATTGTTGTAGGAATTGAATGATAGGAAATGCTTTGCTTTGGAAATGAAAAATTGAAAAGTTTGGGTTTGTTTTTGAGTAACTAAAACCGTGGCCTTCATGCTAGTTCTAAACATTGTTTTAAGTTGATTTGTGTCCTTAAAATGGTGTAAGAATTGGCCAAGAATTTGATTTAGCAAACAATTCAAAGAAGTATGATTTTGGAAAAAGTTTGAGTTTATGTTTCAAGAATTGTTTTGAACTTGAAATAGAATTGTTTCTAAAATTTTGTGACATGTTTTATTGCTTTGAAAAAATGGTTCAAAGTTGGCAAAACACTATTCATTTGGTAAAAACACTATTCCAAGTGGTAAATCTTGGTTTAGGTATTTTTCTAAGTGTGTAGCTTTTGTAAAAGTTTCAAAACTTGCATGGCTTGAACTTGTAACTTGTTGTATGACTAGATAGGACCAAGTAGGGATTAAGTCAAGTAATTCCTAGGCTTTAGGATGCCTAAGCCGTGGCTGCCCTAGGGGCATTAGGACTAAGTTTTAGTTCTAATTTAGTTAAGTTTGTGTTGTTAAGGTCGTGCTTAAGGTACGCGCGCGAAGTGCGACTTGACGATTATTTCGGATTACCTTGCTTGGATTGTTAAAGCGCCCAAGGTAAGGGAAATTCTTATATAATGAGTTTGGGCTTTTCGCCTTGTTTGTTGCTTGTTTGATTGTTTGATAGTGTGGTAGTACTTGTAGTACTTTTATGTGTTGTTGGAAATGTTGTAGCATGCTTTTGGCCCTGCGTGGCAAATTGAATTGTATTGCGTGACTTAAATCTTGTTTGAGTGATTTGATTAGACTTGAAGTTGATGAAAGTGTGGAGCATGTTGTAGCCTATTGAATTGTTATATCTTTGTTGAAATGCTATAGCATGTCGTTGTACTGTGAGGCATTATGATTGATGTTGTTTTCCATGAATCAAGTAGGATTTAAATGGAATTTGGTATTGACTTGGAATATGAAAATATTGTTGTTGATGATGGATTAATTAATAATGCGTTGATCGATCGCTATTGGTTGACGATTTACATTGGTAAATCGATGCGATTCCACAAGCGAATTCGATTTCGTAAGCAAATTGTGAAGGGCATTTTGATTTAAAAGTAAGCGTGAAGGTTTTAGTATAACTAGCCAAAGCTTGCAAGGAAATTTCAATGGAATGATAGTAGAAAAAAAAGAAGGTGAAATAAATAGAACGATTTGCAAGCGGTTGAGTTAAATGATGCGCTGGGAAATTACGGCTAGGAAAGACTTGGTAATTAAGAGTGTTCGCACCACCTCTCTTTCCTGGGAATTCTTCCAGTGTGTTATTTAACACAACTAGGGTTTCAACGACCTAGAACTAAAAAGTATTTTCAGATACATAGGAGTGATATAAGAATAGAGAAAGAGAGTTCAAAGATCGAGTTTTTGAAAGATTAAAACATAGGGAACCTAGTGTTCCTATTGAGCATATGGACTATGTGTCCTGTGCTGGGACTTAATGTCCTACTTGCGTGCGCATTTTCTTAGTTTAGGATTGGACCTAGTGTTCCGTATGGCGTGCCTAGTATCTCAATCTAAAAATTGAGCCTAGTGTTCCGCATTACGTGCCTAGAGTTCTGATCTGAGATTAAGACTAGCGTTCCGCAATTGAGCACCCGGACTTTGTGTCCTGTGTTTGCACTCTAAGTAATTGTTAAAGGTATTTTGGTTTAAAAATAAGCATGAGGGTTGTAGTATGACTAGCCTAAGCTTATAGATAAGTAGAAATGGAACCATGCTAGATAAAGAATTTGATGAAACTCGGGTTCCAATGACCCAAAGCTAAATGAGTTATTTATTTTGGTACAACCTCACCTAGGTAATATAAGAATTGGAAGCATGAAAATTCACTAATTAGAGTGAGTGAGTTGAGGTGTCGTCGATCCGCATTGATTAATTAAAACATTACTCGGGCGCTCCCTACGGTGAGCATGCCATGTTGTTGAATTTGTTTGGATGTATCGACCATTGAGCATCGACACTCGGGCGTTTGATTGTCTTGAGGACTTCAAAAGGGCGAGTTGTCACTGCATGCCGTGTGGCGAAAGCCTAATGTGTGGCAAGCCTTTGTGGCAATACCCTTGGTAGGGAGTTGATTTGGACGTTGGGAAATAAAGTTCCTCGTCTCTGCTGACCTTGTTTAAGACTGCAGGTGTATACACAAACTAGCCATACTGCATTGACATGCATAGCTAACCGCATTTATGATATGTGAGGAATTGTTGATGAATTGGATATTGTGATGACTTGATCACTTATCTGTTGATAGACTTGCCTGCTCACATGCAATGGTTGATATTGTAGTGACTTGATTGTTGATCTGTTGGTTGTTTTGTTTGCTCACATGCCATGCTTGATATACCATGCTGATTGTGTGCGGTCTATTAAGTATGTATATGTAAATAAAAGAATGTTGTTGTATTATATATGTATATATCGTTTGCATGCGACATAGCCTATGATAAACTCGTGGACAAAGGATTTACCCTTGCACTGTTGTTGGATTGGATGTCCTTATGGATGTCACTTCCAGATGGAGTTCGGTAGCTGTTGCAGCTTCATCTTTTAGGAGCATTGAAGATTGAGCCAGTGGAGGAAGATTCCTCTGAGTACTTCGGGTTTGATCTTCTTGAAATTTGTTTCTCAGTAAGAGTTATAGTTGTCAGCCAGCTTAGCTTAGGATTTTGTATTGATTGTTTCGTAATTACTCTTTTCAGAGAACCTCGCCTTAGTGCGAAATGATTATGTTATGTGAAGTATTATTTGTGATGCATTATACTCTGATAATTGCAAAAGTTTGAATTGACATCATTTAGAAAACTGTAGTACTCTATGTCTCATTTTGAAAAGGGTTTCAAAGGAAAGAATATGAAAAAGAAAAAAAAATAAATTTACTCCTGTTTTTCCATTGCGAAATACATAAGAGTACTCTTTAACCGAAAGCATACAAGCATTAAATGTTTTCAGCATTAGATTGGGTTGCACAGTAGCGCTCCGAAATCGGGGTGTTACATTCTGCATACTTGAGAAGTTTAGGGTTCTTCCTAAACCAGTTCTTTACACCTTCTTTTGATGCTCTGGAACCATCAAATTCGGACCACCATTTAACATGGGCCTGTTGTTGGAGCCATGGAAGAGCATTTGGGACAACAGATTTAAGAATTTTAAATTGCCAAGTAAATACCCAAGATAAGGAGAAATTTACAAAGAAATTTAAATCTATAGGTAGATTGTCCTTTGATTGATCATATTTGGCTTTAAATAATTGGAAACCTTCATCAACTTCTGGAGGAAGGATTTCTAGGATTGGTCCAAAGAACTGCCACCAATGAAGGAACCAGTTTGGAAAATGGTACCTTGCTCCATTTTTAAAATAAATGAGCCAGGAATGTTTGAAAAATTTGTTTTGTAAACCTAAGATTGGCAAATCCCAGGCCTTGATATAGTCCCAGTAAGAACAACCTATTGGGTCAAAACTTCCTGAGAATTTTTTGCACTTGAAAGGATTCTGCCCCCAAGCTGATGGATTTAACACATTCAAAATCTGCAAAGTTGAATGGGTTATGATTGAATTGTTTTGTGAATCTCTAAAATGTTTGATTTTAACAGATTCAGTATCTATGAGGATAAGTTCATAGAATGATTGGGTTTTGTTTAAAACCATAGGAACAAAATTGAATCCCGAGGGAAAGATTTTGGAAGGGATTTTGTTAATATCCTTATCCAACCATTCGAGTTCTAAACCTACTGTGGGCCAGTAATTTGGTTTAGCTATGTATTGGCTTTTGGGAGATTTTGTGATTGGTTTGGGGTTAACCTGAACAATCTCCATTTTTTGGCTTTGGATAGCAAGATCCAGGTCAAGGTTTGGGCTATCTTGGATAGTATTGGCCCAAGTAGTGATTGGCAATTTGGTCAGTCCTTGCTGTTGGAAGGCCTGAAGGGTTTGGATTGGAAAGAAGTAATCTTCTTTCTTTTGATTGGCTGTACCTTTGGAAGGTTGGGTTCGGGTAGATGACCCAATTAATTGGGCTTGGGTCGAAGACCCTGATTGATGTTGGATCATAGATCCAGGTTGGTTCTGGGTTGAAGACCCATGCTGGTTTTGGGCCGAATGCCCTGATTGGCTATGGGTTGATGACCCAGATTGGTTTTGAGTCGATGACTCAGATTGATTGTGGGACAAATGCCCTGTTGTACCTGTTGAGGTAAGAATTAACTTACCTTTGTCCTTCCCTCTTCCCCGAGAGGAAGAAGATCTGGTGACCATTGAACACGTCGGGTCTGAGTTTATTCCCTGCAAATATTCCCGGGTAAGGTAATCAGGGAGACTGTTTTGGCTACCTTTCAGATATTCAATGTCAAAATCAAAGATTGATAAGATTGCTTGCCAACGGGCAAAAATTTGTTTTGATGCAAGATTTTTAACATCTTTTTGTAAAATCTCTTTTGCAGATTTACAATCTACACGCACCAAAAATTTTTGATTTAACAAATCAGATTGAAATTTTGAAATTGATAAAACTTCTTTTTTGACAGTAGAGTAATTCTGCTGAGCAGAATTCCAATGCTTGGAAGTAAAGGCAATCACTTGCTCATTACCAGAAGAAGTTTTCTGTTTGAGAATGCCACCATACCCAATGTCTGAGGCATCTGTCTCAACAATTTTAAAAAATTGAGGTTGGGAAGATAAAGACAGGGGAGGTCTTTAACTTGAGATTTGACCTGTTTGACCACATTGTTATGAACATCAGTCCAAGGAGGAGGATCCTTTTTGAGACGATCATGAAGTGGTTTGATCAGATTGGATAATTGAGGAAAGAAATCTGAGACGTAATTAAGACATCCTAGAAATCTTTGTAATTGAGTTTTGTCAATTAACTGGTTAGGAAAATTGTCAGCAAAACTAATTGCACGATTGATAGGAACAATAGTCCCTATATGAATATTGTGACCAAGAAATCTAATCTTAGTCTGAAAAAGATTGACTTTGGCTTTAGAAACAGCAAGACCATTTTTCTTAACAATATCAATGAAAATGTCAAGATGCTTGAAATGCTGATCTATAGATTGAGAATACACTAAGACATCATCTATATAGACAATAATGAACTTACAGTAAGGATTGAAAATGTCATTCATAATTCTTTGGAATTCTGAAGGAGCATTTTTGAGGCCGAATGGCATGACATTCCATTCGTATTGGCCAAAAGGAATGGTAAAAGCAGTCTTATACCTATCCTTAGGATTGACCTGGATTTGCCAGAATCCAGATTTCATATCAAACTTAGAAAAGATCTTAGCCCTAAATAATCTGTTAAGGAGATCCTTCTTGTTTGGGATTGGGTACCTAATCCAGCTAAGGACTTGATTAAGCGGTTTGTAGTTGATCACTAACCTAGGTGTTCCTCTTTCTATCTCAGCTTGCTTATTGACATAGAAAGCAGAACAAGACCAAGGGCTTTTGGATTTACGAATAAGACCTTTATTCAGTAAATCTGTGATCTCAGATTGGCAAAATTGAAGGAGTTCCTGATTCATTTGGATTGGCCTAGCTTTTGTGTGGATTTTTTTTCAGAAAAATCCTTTTCGTATGGAAGGTCAACAACGTGTTGCTTCCTTTCCCAAAAAGCATTAGGTAAATCGGAACAGATTGAATTTTGAATCTGGTTCAAAAGATTATTAATCTTTCCATGAACATCAGATTGTTGTAATTGATAATCAATAGATTTAAAAGAAATTTCTTCTTTAAGAAAATCTATTTGATTCTTTTTGAAAGAAATTGGATTGATAATTCTGGTGATGGGATTTCTTAAAAATTTGAAAACAATAGGCTTACCCAGATGCTGCGTAATAATACCATCATCAGTAGTTTGAAAAGGGAAAAGCATCCTGATAAACGGAGTACCAAGAATTACTTTACTCTTTAAGTCTTTAACCAGTAAGAAAGATGTATCAATCCTAAGGGTTTGATTGACGATTGAAGCAGAAGATAATTTATAATTAATCTTAAGCTTGGAACCACTGGCTGTACTGAGCTGCTCTGAGGTTTTCTCAAAGTATTTGGTAGGAATTAACTCTTCCAAAATACAATTTGAATCAGCACCAGTATCAAAAAGAGCCGGTGTTTCAAGAATAAAATCACTTATGATTATCTTGATATTGATATAGAACTTTTGAATCTTATTAACATTGTTAATAATTTCAGAAGAACTATGATCATTCTGCAGATTGGATGATTGCTTTAAAACCTCTAATTCAGATTTCAAAGTTTTGACTTCAGAACGAAGATTTTGAATATCAATTAAATTGGTATTATTAGAATCTTGTTCTAGAAAATTGATTTGATTGAAAGATTCATCCGAATCTTCATTTTGGCTAAATTGGCTAAAAACCTTTTGACTGTGTTGAAAATTAGGGTTTTCAGAAAACATTCTTTTTCCCAAAGATTTTCAAGTATAAGATTATTAATCTTAATCACAGACTGTTTGAGGTTTTTCTTGGCCGACCAACAGTATCTACTCCTATGGTTAGACTTACCACATTCAAGACAGATACTACTGGGTTTGGATTGATTACTATTCTCCTTAATGGACTGGGCCTCAAGGTCAGAAATGCCTTTCTTCCTATACTGAGGTTTGGGCCTAGGAGGGTAGTAACTGTATTTTGACTTAGGTTTGTGTCTGGGCTTCGTAGCACAGGCTAAACCTAATTGATTTTTATCAAACTTAAGGTTGGCTTCTATTTCCATCGAAAGAGGATCTAGAGGATCAAGCCTAAGGTTGATAAGGGGTTGCTGACTAGTGTCTGACCAAAGATGACCTATCCAAGGTTGACCTAACATACTAATATTTTGAAAATTGGATTTTATCCTAATAGGATCATGACAATTGATACATAACCTATCATCCTGGGTTGGAGAGGGAGGAAATGCTAATTGGATGGCACTAGGGAGTTCTATGGGAACATCCTTAGGGTTTCTGCCTGATTGAATATTGGTTGAAGAAACTAAAGATAACTCTTGAGATCCTAAAGAGGCATCAACTGGAGTTTCTATTATAGAAGATTCCTGAGGATCTAATACTAGTTCTAGGGGTTCTTCTATATGTTCTTCAGATTGCAAAGTGCCAGTTGGTAAACTAAAGGACTCTAGCTGTCTAGCCTTAACAAGACTATCAGAATTAATCCTAGTGGTCTCACTACCTAACTCTGGTTGAGGATTGGCAGATTGAATCTTTTTACTCATGTATAGAGATTTAGATCTAGATCTAGGTATAGATCCAGACTTGTCTTCAGAGACTAAAAGTTTCTTCTTAGTCTTAGAAGCTTTGGCTTTCTTCATCTCTTTGAGACGAGAGATAACTCTGGCGGTCCACTCATTGTTGACCTCAGAAGGATTGAGAATCTCAGATCTATGGGATCCAGAGATGTCTTTGGTGACTAAAGGATCTTTAGTCTTGGAATGATTGAGACTCTTATCAGATCGATGAGATCTGGTTTTATCGACTAATGACTATATATATATATATATACGCACACACAAAAGCCCGGAGGCAGTACAGCTTTTCAAATTTTCAGTACAAGGAAAATCAAAATACAACATCAAACTAGGAATACACTTGGAGTATGAATATTCTACAAAGAACACTCATACCCTTGAGGAACTCTTGGTAGACACCTGCGCAGAGGGCTGCTCCAAAAGTAAAGTCTCAGTCAGACTCCAAAATGCGAAATAAATACTGACGGACTTCAAAATAAATACACAAGAGACACTAAGCTGATCGACATACCTAACTCAAGCTGGCGGAGCAGCCGACCGCTCCTTTTTTATAATGGTCAAGGTTCTATCCACCCTCGCACTGTACTCACGATATTCTCCACCCCCATGTGGAGTTTTGCCTTCTTCAAGGTTCGAACCCGAGACTCTGGGGCTTAAGTAATCCGAAAGCACCTTGCCATTACTAAGGACAAAGCACACTGAAATGACATGTGTTGGAGTATGGGGATAGTCGGCAATTCTGAAAGCAGTCTAGGCCGTTTCCTTATCATCAACCAGTTCCGTATATTATTTTTCAATCATATCTTAGAGTTCAAGTTGTTGTGACTCATAAAATGTTTTAACTTTATCTTTCCAGTAGTTATAGTTTGTTCGAGTGAACAAAGGAGGACGGTTAACATGACCACCAGCTTCGTTGCTTGCCATAGATAAAGTATAGGATCTTTTCCTCTCACACTAGTTAAGTGCTCAACCAAGAGGCCAAGCTCTGATACCAATTGAACGTGACAAAAACACAAGAAAGGAGGGTTTGAATTGGGTTTCTAGAAATCTTTTGAATATACTTGTTATTTTTGAAAACCTTTTTCAAAACTGTTAAATAAAAATAGCGTTAAGAAGCAGTAAAGATAAGAGAATAAATAAGACACAGAGATTTATACTAATTCACTACTACCTGGTAGCTACGTCTAGTCCCTTCACCACACCGAAGGATTTTTCATTATAATCAACTGATTACAAAACTCAAGAGTATACTACTGCCAAACTGGCTATACTCTCAACTTCTCAGAATGACTTAGTACAGTAATGCCTCTGAGGAAGATACAGCCACTACTAGGCTAAATTGAATGTTCAAAAAATGATTTGAAACAATATAAGTAAAACTCTCACACGAGAGGATATACAATAAAAACTTAAGCACAAAAATAACTTTCTTGAAGAAAGAATAAAACGATTGAGTGCAGTTCTGTTGGTCTCAGAATGCTTGGAATATTTTCTTGGTTGCTCACTTGTCTAACCTTCTTCACTTATTTGATGATGGTATATATAGCAGGATATTCAAATAGTGTCGTTGTGACCTAAGCAGGTTATTCACCGACGGATAAAAGTTCAGATCCGCTTTTTGTGGCTTTTAGTGCGACGTCTCGCTTTCAACTTTCCTTTTTGTACACTGACACAGCTGTCAATAAAAATATCTGTCAATTTGTGATCCTTTTTGAAAATGAGATCCTTTAAGAGCAAGACAGATTGAGTGATTGTTTCCTTGACATTCTATTTGGCCTTCGATTCCTCGTACATTAAACAGCCATCAATGAGGATCCTTTAATGCTTAATATAGACTTAAATGCTTCACTCAGTTTGGTTGGATTCCGGAGACACACTTCTACCAAATGATATTTGACATAGTAATACTCTGTTTACCAGAGTAAACTTGTACCAGAGTATACTTCTTTTAGAGCGTAGTTTCACTAAGGCTTTCATATACCAGAGCCTCGTTCTACCAGATCATGGCTCTACCAGAGTGTAGTCCCAATAGAGCATAGCCTTACTAGAGTATTGGTCTACCAAACCATCTTACCAGAGTATTGACCAACAGAGCTTTGTCAATAGAGCTAAGCTATAAGACGCTGACGTCATCAACTCTTACCAGATGATTGATGCCAGACTTAACTTAATAAGCCAGAGGGTGAATGTACACAGAGCCAAAGCTTTCTGAGACAAATCCATCTGATGAATAGTGAATACTCACTAGTTTCTGCATACTAAAGAACACATCAGAGGATAAATTGTTCTTATACATTATTTGTTATCATCAAAATAATTAAGGGTCATTGTTTCTGAATCCACTTGATTCCAGCACTAAACAAATTTTAGAAAACTTTCAACACTTTAATTCCAAATAGATTGAATTTTTTTATCCAAAATAAATTCTTTTTCAACTAAACTTCTTGGATCAAGTCCTTAGGGCATTTAGCTACCAAGCTACACCACTCTAAGCACTTAGCAAGTTTTATAATTACTTCCAAACACACACTAGGGTTCGGTTTTGGCCCCTAAAAGCAAAGTCACACTTTTTCATTCACAACTCTTCTATTTCATGATCGTAGCAAAGATCAAACCTTCACTTACGTGAACAAACATTTTAAGCAAGTAAAAATCTTGAAATCACTAAGCTAAAACTCTTTTAATCTTCATGAGCACATGAAATGACTTTGGATCATACTCTTCCTTTCTTGTAAGGTCACGGCCTCAAGGAGTTCATGGGAGGAATCCAACTTCCCTTTTTAAAACAAGGATCAAAGAATAGAAATCATGATCAAACATGTTTTTACAATATCTTGGTAAAGAATAACAAGACCTAAGCCTTTCCTTGACTCAATCTCTTTCTTGGAAACACTTAGGTTTACTCCAGTTTGAGATCCCTGTAACACCCCGTTCCCGGAGCGCTACTAAACTAGATATTATTGTTGGCATTTCAAATATTTTCGAAAATGGAATACGCTACTGCATGGTTTTTAAAAATGTGAGTCTAAATTTTTTTTTCTTTTCAGCTTCTTTTAAGAAATTGGCAATCAGAGTATTGCAGCATTTTTAAAGGCAGTGAATAAATCAAATACCATGTCCAATTCACAAAACCATACAAGGAAATTTATTTAAAATATACACATACGACATGTCAAGTCTTTAAACATAATACACTTATTACAACATTGTAATTAAAGCATTTGACACCCTATAGATGGTCGAAGCACTACAACGCTTACTAGTCCTCTAGTAAGTTGCAACAGAAACACAAGTAGGAAGTCGGACCGGCTATCCTCAGCTATGCTTCTCTGCAGTCCCGCTTCCTTTGTCATCTGGGTTACATTCATTGATAGAAAGAACCACGGGCAAGGGTCAACTTCTTAAAACAGAGTAAATAATACAAATAACAGATATGACCGCCAATCATATTGTACAGATACAACATATAATATGAAGCTACATTCTTCAACACAGTTAATCAATCGTATCAATAGCATACAGAGCAATCAATAAGGATGCACCCGATATTCTATTGACTCAACTATATGCCAGTGCAGTTTTAATTTCGGAATCCATATGCTAGAGCCATATCGGGCTGTACATACCAGAACGACACTTTTCCCTGCAATGGTAAAATTTAACGACGTTCCTGAATTCCTTTGGCCATGGGCATTTCCACTACCCAGGATAGACAGGTCGACGTTGCCACAAGACCCGACGCAACAATGCCTTTAACCACCCCCAATGAACATATCACCACATTTGATATTTCAATCATGGCATAATCAATAACATCAATTATCCAATAAAATCCACAACATATATCTTAATCATGTTTTAAGCATACACACACCACAATACTTTTCAATTCATCCACGCACAACATTCCATCAATACGTGACAAACCAACAACACAACAAGCAACAACATCAATCAAGTTCGTCCCTTTGCAACTCGGTGGAGTTAGCAAAGAAGAAGTCAAACAAATGTGGGGGGGTTAGGAGCAGTCGCCAACCTCTTGCAGACAAACCCACTAAATATTCATATATAAAGCTTAAAACAATAAAATTGAAGGGGTACGGACCCTCACTTCGAACCCTGAGGTTCTCAGACTTCTTCGTTATGCAAAATAAAATTTAAAGTCCTAAGCTTGTTTAGAAGTAGCCCTTACCGAAGGTCACTAAATCACGTGTCGAAGCACGTCCCAAACTCGAGCCACACGAACTCGGATTCTCAAGTCCTAAAACACGGAACAACCTTAGCACAAATCTAGGAACTTAGTCCTAATACCTTAGGCTCTCATAACCTAAAACCCTCTTACTAACCAAATCACTTACACTTAAAAACATAATTTCAAATACTAATTTTTAAATAGTTACATACACTTGAAAAATCAATAACTAATTAAAAATCAAATTCTAAAGACTAGGAAATACTTTTTCTTGAAAACTTAAGACATGGAACATCATCATTTTTCAACTCTTTTTCTCAAACACTTAAGCCAAGGCTCCACTTAGTTTCTTGGGTTTTAAGGAACCCAATTTACCTTATGTGCTTCATAGCCTCAAAATCCCAAAAAAAATCCAAATGCAATCAAACCTTTTCCATAGTTTTCCAAAACTTAATCACACATCAATACAACTATTATCACTCAAGGAACACAAAATATTTTCCTCTAAGCTCATAGGAGCTCGCAGCCATCCCCTATTTTTCCCAAAAGAAATTTGCAACCTTGTACTAGTTCAAGACAACACCACCCAATCATTTTATTCTTTCACAAAACAACAAATAATTTCAAAACATAAGTATTAATCAAACCCAATCCCAAATAATGTTTCTTCAAGAATAAGGGTTCCTTAAAAAAATTATCAAACCTTTGTTTCAAATCAAAATTAACAATTAAAACAACAATAACTACTCCTAAGGAACCATAACCCTCAAACAATTTGGTGATTACCAAGAGGAATCACATAACCTCTTCCCTTGAACCATGGGTCTAGGGTTTCTAAAATTTGGGGAAACAAGTGTTCATCTTCCTCATGATCACCTTCAAGCCCTTTATAAAGCATTAAAACAAGTTAGAAGCAAGAAACTACCTCCTACACCTATATTGGAAGCTCACGAATTTTGGGGCTGAAATGGAGGAGAAGAAATTGGTTCTCAAGCTTGCTTACAAGATGAAGTAGATGGTAGCAAGAAGAAGAAGAAGCTAGGAACAAATTGGGTTAAGGATTGGAGATGAGAAAATGTCAAGAAGTAGAAGAATGGAAGCCATGGAAGTTTGCTTTGGTTCTTGCCTTTCTTCACCCATGAATAAGAAGAAAATAAAAGTGAAAGTGAGGAATAGAAAGGGGGGAGCTCTCGGCCAGCTGAAATAAGAGGAAGGAAGTGGAATTTTTGGGTAGGTATTGAGTAGATTTAAGTGAGTAATGGTCCACCTTGGTCTAATAAAAATGAGGTGTAGTTCACGCTGGAAAATAAGAAGGGAAGGTGGGATTTTGGGTCGAATTTGGGTGCTTTTAAATGAAT
Organism: Calophaca sinica; assembly: GCA_037113605.1. NCBI lineage: Eukaryota > Viridiplantae > Streptophyta > Magnoliopsida > Fabales > Fabaceae > Calophaca > Calophaca sinica. The sequence continues at coordinate 46,276,801 of CM073737.1, forward strand.
GCTAGTGCACCATGAGTCATGTTTTTAAGGGATGTGATTTAAAAAGGAGGAGAGTGTAGGAAATCATGGAATAAGAACTACTAAATTAATCATCAAAAGTTTGACACCTAGACATTTAAAGCAAGATTCTAATCTAATTACCTAGTCTAAAGATCTAATCTCTCTTCTCATGGTTATCCTCTAATCCTAGAGTCTAGAGTGTACTAACAGAAATACGGCGTCGAATAATCGCGTTACCGATTTATTCTTTTGCCGATTAAATCGCGGAAATTAATTTACTGAGGAATTAATTTACCGCGGGATAAAATATTATCATAAATAATAAAAACAATCTAAAACACTCAAAAACAATCACAACAAGTTACGATTCATTTTTCATCGAAATCGGAGTTCGTTTTATATTTTAATGCGGATAAAAATTACCCGGCGATTCAAAATACGACGAAACTTTCGTTAGAGTTTTCCGACGATTTTTGAACCATGAATTCTTAAATTTAATTTGATCCTGATTTAATTCAATCATTTTCTTAGTCAACAAAAACACGCGTTACTGCGTCATACAGAAAACTTATATAATAAGTACAATTGATGAATTCATATTAAAAGCAGCATACATCTAAGTTGTCTATTAATTTGAATTGACATCATGAATAATAATTATTTATAATAATAAATTATTCAAAATAAGTCAAAATAGTTCCTCGTACTCTCAGTAAATCATTGAGGTGATCAATCTCTAAGATTTACCTTTCAAGTATTTGGAGATTTTATCGCTAAAACAATTGTTCTTAAAAATTGGGATGTTACAATACCACCCCTCTTAAAATAGTTTTGTCCTCGAAACTACACGGATAGTAAAATACGGAAAAATAATTTTACTCAAATCCATAAAAATAATTTGCACACATAGGCACTCACGGTACATATTAATATAAGTAGTACTATAATATTTATAGCTACATAATATAATATTACAAACATATCACAACATGCAACAAGAACAATCAACTCAATTAACACTAGGTATATATATATATATATATAGCACACCGTAATATAATAGAAGAGGAAATCCTTACGATCCACTGACGCTTTATTCCAGAGCCACGCGTTCTGCTTATTCACAATCACGATCACGTTCATGAATACGAACACAGATACGAATACGAACTCGATTACAGTTATGCGCCATTACTAAGAAAATAATATTATCCTATTTACATGCAACCACGGTTACACATCAAGAATACAAAAACAACTTAAAACTTCAAAAAGATTAAAAATTCTTTTCTTCAATCAAGCATTTTTCAAAAAAAACAAATATCAATTTCTTATGTATAATACCAACACAAAGAACTAATAAAACACAACTTTTATTTTCTCAAGACTCAACCATTCTCATGGACACTAAAGTTTCTTTGAGATTAGGTTCTCATTGTCTCAAAATCATTAAACACACTTCAGTTCAAAGTTTAAAACCAAATTAATAACTCGCTTATCTTTACAATCCTTTTAAACCAAAGCTTTTTCTAAAAATTTTCTGTAACGACCCATTTCCGGACCGCTACTAAAACTAAAACCAACCCTATATGCGACGCACTTTTTAAAATAGTACTCTTGTATCCTTTGGAAAATGCGGTCTATTTTAAAAAAAAAAACAATTACATCCGCAAGCATACACAGAGTTGTCACAGCTTTTAGAAACACGGTGCAATCTAAGACACAAGACGCATGCTCTGGAAATACATACATATATATAAGCAAGTAGCCATAGGCACTGCGTACCAAATAGAAAGTGCATAAACATGTACAAGAGAATACACCTATGGTATGAAGACCCTCGTGAGTGCAATCATACCCCGAGGTACTCCCGGCAGACACCCACGCAGGGGGCTGCTCCAAAAGTATGCCACCAGTCTACCCTGCAGTACACAAAAGACATCCACCAAGCCTGACTGGTCACCACAACAAATTGTACCCTATAAACGAAATACTACAGTCATCCAAAATACAAAACAAGCAGTCAGACAATCATAGCAACTACCGATGGCTATCTGAATCCTCATACGGATCCTCCTCGTCATCATCCTCCATCTGGTCCTCCGCATCCTCTCCAATCAAGTCTATGAAAGGAATCGTAGCAAGTATACCCTCTGACACGTTCTCCTCTACCAGCACCTCCTCAATGAATCCTGTGCTGCTACATCCTGCCTCATCGCACTCTCGACATACTCGTGAAAGATGTCCCGGTGGAGTAGGTGTCCTGACAATCACGGGGGAAGCCGGCTCTATCTCAGGCTCAGGCTCTGCTAAAGAACTCGGGGTAGCTACCGCTCGAGATGTAGAAGCTCCAACAGTCCCACGCCCGATCATGCTCTTTCGAGCAGTCATCCGAAATCTCGCTCCCTTAGGCAGAGGTGCATAACGAGTAGTAATACGCCTCGGAATCTCCAAAGATCCCTCCGGCAAAGAAGATGATACTGGCATCGCCTGCTCTCTCTAAATGCTATGCCAAACATCCACCACCTGCATGGTCCTGATCGGAAAACTATCTGTACGCCTAAATGTCTCCTGTCTCAGCACTAGTCCATCAACTCGAAAAGTCTGTACAACATCCCTTGTATATACAACACGGCGGGAGATGGGGTCGAACTCCATCGCCGCGGGCATCTCAATATCTGGAAAATCAAACACATCGCCGGTATCACCAGGGTCTTCGCCATCGCCTGGGTTACCACCATGGGTTGAAGGAACCATGGGAAAGGGTCAACTTCTCAAATAAACATAGAAACAACAAACATAAAGCAAGAGACAATAAGATGCACAAATGCCCATAATGCAACTCCCGGCACACTCTCTCAAGACACTTTCGACAAATTTCCGAAAGTAACACCGAACAAGCTGCTGAAATCCAGCCATAGGCTTTGGGATCCACGACCACCCTAGGATATTCAGGATGAGTTCCTTGACATTAAGACGTCGAACTAAGCTGCCGAAGAACAAGGGGGTCCTAGCACCCTAACTTTATTCGGGATATAGTTCAAAAATGCCACGACGACACTTTCTCCACCCCAATTAATAAATCGACGCATACGATGATTCAAGGAAGCATGATGAATAAATCAACCCATATGATAATTCAAGAAAGCAACTCGAATAATTATTCAATCGCATATTAAATAAATATTCACACAAAGCTCAATACAAGACAACCCAATTCAACAGTATCAAGCAATCAAGTCATATCACAACAGTCGGAATACAATTCATCCCTCTGCAGCTCAATGGAGTTGACAGAGAGGAAATCAAACAAGTATGGGGGGTTGGGGATAGCTGCCAACCACTTGCAGACAAGCCCACTAAATAATCATAATGAAAGTTTTAAGAACTAAAAATCGAAGGGGTACAAGACCCTCACTTCGAATCCTGAGTTTCTCAGACTTCTTTGCTTTATAACAGAAATTTTAAATCTATCCATATCTACAAGTTTGCCTTACCAAAGTCGTTCGCTAGTGTGGTACCGCTAGCATCGATCCCGCGTCGCACGAATTCGGAATCTACAAGTCCTATCATCACAAGGTAAGCTTAGCACAATTCTAAGACTTAGCTTAAAAACCTTAGGCTCTCAAAACCTAAACCTTTTCCTAGCCAAATACCATCACATAGAACTTAATCATACATCAACACAACAATTATAAACTAGAATGCAAAACAAAACTTCTAAGGAACTCGCGGCCAACTCTAAGGAAATAGGAACAAATTTCAAAATATATTGCAAGTCATATACCACTTTCCAAAATCATGCTTTCATGTGTGTGTTTTTCAAAAAATCTATCTTATTCAAGGCTTCAATTAAGCATGCAAATATTAATACAAGTCTTTGCAAGAAATTTCCCTTTTTCCTATGCCTATAGGGCTCACGGCTAATGGCCTAAAATGAGTGACCAATTTGCAAATTTTCCAACCATAAATTAGTACTATTTCACTTACCATTTCCTCTTCAAGACAACAAGTCACAATTCAAGACCAATATTCAACTAAGTGCCAAAACTATTTTCAAAACATTTCAAGAGTAAGAGTTTCAAAGAATCCTTCCAATTCTTTTGATCCCAAAACATTTTAACTATGGCAATCACAAAGTTATTAACTAGAGAACAAACTCAATCAGGTTCCAACATGCTTTTTAAGTCCTCAAGAACATATTTTCATAATTAGCTTACTAACTCTTCCACTTAAACATATCCAACATATCCAATAACAATCTTATCAACCAAAACATGTTATTCATCAACCAATTTCATGCTTCATCAGTCAATTTCTACCATTTCCCTCTTTTCAAGAATAGGTTCAAGCCATAAAAATAACTTAATCAATAAGCTAATCCTAAACTATGAACAAATACAACAACAATAGAGGTCACGCCTAGGGTTCCAAGGAATAGAGGTTGAAGTGTTCATCTCCTTTTATGATCACAATCAAGCAAAAATCAACACAACACAAAGCATGAAAACAAGAAAGAAATGAGAAAAGAACCACCACCTCCTCCTCCTATGTGGTCGCGGCCTAGGGGCTATTTGTGGGGGCAAAAATGGTGCTCTCCACTTGCTTGGTGATGAGCTAGGTAATGATTGAAGGTAGAAGACGGAACTTGTGATGCACAGACCCCCTGCCTACCGGCCCAATGACCATTGCCCAAAGGCCTCAGCAGTGGCTGCCACGCATTCACGATCTTCACCAATCCCTTAATTGGTGTTTTTGCCTCCGTGGGGGTTCGATCCCATGCCCAAAGGGATAAAGGCTTTTAAGAAGCACCCCCACTACCACTTCGACCAATTGGTCGAGTGGTAGTGGGGGTGCTTCTTAAAAGCCTTTATCCCTTTGGGCATGGGATCGAACCCCCACGGAGGCAAAAACACCAATTAAGATATTGGTGAAGATCGTTAGTGCGTGGCAGCCACTGCTGAGGCCTTTGGGCAATGGTCATTGGGCCGGTAGGCAGGGGGTCTGTGCGTCACAAAAAAAGGTGTGGTAGTGGGGATGCTTCCCGAGGGTCTATATCCCTTTGGATGCGGGTTCGAGTCCCCACGGAGGCAAAAACAGGATTTAAGGGAATCCTGAAGTCCTGTGAGTTAACCGGACGCTGGGGTGCATGGACCAGAGTCAGTGTATGCTGGGCTGGGGCCATGTGGTCAGTGGGTCGGGCAGTGCCATTCCAGAAGCGCTAAATGCATGAAGAAGGGTGGGCTGTTACAGAACTAGCAAGAAAATGAAGCAAGAGATGAAGTAACTCAAGACTTGATGAAGGTAGCTTCCATGGAGGTTTTGGAGCTTCTCTCTTTAAAGGATGAAGATGATGAACAAATGAGGGTAGAGAGAGGGTGGGGGCGCGATTTTGGCTGATTAGAGGGAAGGGAGGATTATTTTTTTTCACTTAAAAAAATGCTTGGTTGGAAATGAATCTAATAAAGTGTTAAAAAAACTCGTCACACACTAAGTGACACCTAACCATAAAGCAAAGATGCTAAACACATCAACTAATCTATCCCATCGAATCTCACATCTGTCATGATTACCCTCTGATTCTAGAGTCTAAGGGTTGCTAAAACACGGCGTAGAGTAATCGCGTTACCGGTAAATCTCCCACCGATAAATTCGCGAAAATTAATTTGACGAGAAATTAATTCACCACGTGAAAATAAATTATCATAAATAATAAAAATAATCTAAAACACTCACAAATAATCACAACAAGTCACAATTCGATTTTCATTGAAATCGGGATTCATTTAAAATTTTATCTGTGGCAAAACTGCCCGGCGATTCGAAACGCGACGAAACTTCGTTAGAATTTTTCGACGATATTCGAACCATGAATTAATATGAAATATTAATATTCATATTAATTCTCAAATTCAATTTGATCTTGATTTATTTAAATCACTTATTTAGATAACAAGGAATTGCTTATTATAGCATATTTACGACAAAAATTACACTACAATAACGCTAAATAACATATCATAAAAGTACGGGTATTACAATACTCTCCCTCTAAACTAGTTTTGTCCTCAAAACTACGGGTAAGATACGTACCGAGGAAAAGTTCTGGATATTAAGCCTTCATTTTGTTCTTGCAGCTCCTACGTTGCATCACCGGTCTTCTAATTCCACAAAACCTTGACAAGTTGAATCTCTTTATTCCTTAATTGCTTAGTCTTCCGATCGACAATCTTTGCAGCTGATACTTCAAATGATAAGTCGTCCTTCAGTTGAATCGCATCAGGTTCGATAATGTGAGAAGGTTCATGTAACACCCCAACTATGAGTGCCACATGTCCTACCAAAAACGATGCGGAAATATTTGAATGCTGATTTTCTTTCGAGGCCAAATCATTTGTAAGTGGAAAAGAGAGTTTTTTTTTTTTCAAAAGACTTTTCGAAATGATGGATGCGGAAACAAAATAATTCGAAAACACAGTGCATAAGTCACATAGATAAAGTAAATACACCGGATACGCTCGCAGGCGCAATTAGAGTCTGGTGTAACCAAAATACTACAACAATAAGAAAATACCAACGAAAAACAAGGACCAACACATCACCAAAAGACGTCCAACCAAGGACCCACATCAAAGGTAACAGTACAACCCAACTCGAAAACCTCCTAAGCTGGTCAATCTCCTCTAAACTGTTTGTTAGGCGGAAGCCTAACGTGTCCCCCAACGGACCCAGAGTCAGCACTCGTGGAGTACTCCGAAGGATCCTCCTCCTCCTCCTCGTCACTCCCGAGTTCCACTAACATACGACCATAGCCGCCTAGTCCTGCGAGGGAGACCAGACTGTGGTCCTGCTAAGGTAGAGGGTGCAGGGAAAGAGGGACGAGCAGGAAGAGGAACCTCCCTCGGTGTCTCCACTGGTGCGGTCGAGGCTACAACGTCGAGGATAACTCCACTCGTCTGCACGGGCTCCTCGGGAACTGGATCGATCGTGACCGGCTGTGGCACGTAGGGAATGTCAGCTACTAACGGCGCACCATGCGGGTGAGTCAGAGAAATCATCGACGGTGGTAAAAAGAAGTGTACTGCCCTCCTGCTGAGTTGAGCCTTGGTTGCTATCCCTTCGTCGTCAATGGTAGTCTCGACCACTAGTCCTGTATATGCCACTCGCCCGGAGACGTGGTCAATCTCCCAGGCGTCCTCGTGGTCCCCCTCAGGGAACTCAAAGGTCATGAGACCCATGTGCAGAAGCTCGGGGTGAGCCATCTAATACAACGTCATCCAACACAACCATAGGAAAGAAAGTGCAAGGGTAAATCTCTCGTACACGAGTTCGTCAGAAGCTTCACATGAGTAAAACAAAATACTACATAATAAAGCAACATGCAATAGAGTCATACTATAATTATTCACACGAATACGAGTATAACACATAAGGCATGCAAAACAAGCATCCAAAATCCACAACAACATAAACGCAACTAGTCAGTATGCAAATGTAGTTAGCATGAATTTTACGGCTTAATTCCTATACCAATAGGATAGTAGGCAACCCGCCATATCAGGTTTGTATACCCATACCAATGGGATATGTGACACCGGGTCGACTCCTCGCCCCCCCGATGAACACTGCCCTCCACATCAGACCTTAAGTTCGTAATCGTCCTTTAGGCCAGGGCCAACGCGCGAATACCTTGACACTAGGATCCATCCGTCTAGTTCAGAGTAAACGATATCTTATGATTGCATGCTTCACAACGTTCAATTTTCTTCGGATGCACTTACAAGAAGTGTCCGTGACTTACAATTTTGACACGATCGTACTTGATGTATTGACAACTCTCCCTTTCTAAAACCTCTTTGACTCACCACGTAATTATTTGAAGAAATCCCCTTCTTTATTTATTATATTTATTTCTTTTTTTTTTCCAAGGAGAACTATACTTGCTAAAGAGTCTAGTGCCACTTTGACTTTATTTAGTTAATTGTTTTCATATAAATGTCCCTCTGGAAAATCCTTTTTCTTCTTTTAAGAAAATACGTACTTCGTCTTGAAAATTCTTGGAGTAGAAACATGATCCTATTTAATCCAAAATTCCATCCTTGCTAGTAGGCTCTGTTGGAGAACCTTTTCCTAAAGTACTCCTTCCTACCTTACATTTATTTTTTAATTTTTTTGAGAAACCGCAATGTCCTAGTTTCGCAAAACGTGTTGTTTTAGAGAAAGCGCGCCAGAGCATCGTGTTGTCCATACATCAATTACATCGTCAAAAATTGTAAATACCAAGCTTTTGTACTAATGGACTTAGTTATCCTATGGTATTTATTCAACCCTTTTAAAAGCTTTTTCTTTTTAATAAAGTAAATACCATAGGATCACTAAGTAACATCCTTAGTTCACTTCCCAAAACCTATGAAAACTCAAATCTGTACTCCAAATTCAACAATTTTGTTAATATAGCAAACGACGTTGGTTTTGAGTGAATGACCACTCCCTGGAAAGCTTGAAGTGTCTAGTTTTTGAAAGTGAATTTTAATTTAACAAATCTTTAGCCATTTGGTACAGTTTTGCAAGACCATTTTCGGGTGTACAGAAAAGACAGATTCTGTATTCCAAATTGTAACGTATTTTAAATTATTAATACTCAACCAAATTTAGTGAAATTTGTGTGAAAAATGTAGAGAAATGAGTCTATTTTCCATGAAATCAAGAATCAACGAAAAAGGATATCTGGGGAAAACGTTATGATCAAAACACTAAACATATGTCAGTGCAGATTTTTTTTTTGAAGTTTTCACTAATAACACTATAGATAACTTTGCTCAACTTAGAACTTGGCTTGTGATCTTTTCATCAAGTAGATCCATCAACAAGCGAGGCTCACATATTGTTCATAGCCTAAAATACGTATTTTTAAAGGAAGAAGAAATCTTTATGTTTTGTAGAAGAAAGAATGCCGCCATTTTTGAAACAACCATGTCTTGCCCTTAACACTTAGGTGATAAAGTAGATCTTTCTTTTGTGGTTTTGAGTCCCTCACCTCTTCAACAAGGAAGAGTAGAGAATGGAGGCTTTCCCCCCACCTCATGAATGGCTCACAAAACTCTTACCAGAAGAAAGTTCAAGAAAGAAATTAGGAAGGAAAGCAAGTTAAGAAAAGGTGTAGTCGAATGAAAGTTTTAACTTGTTTCATAGGGACACAAAATCACATGCATGACCATGATAGAAATTAAGATGAGATGAGTATATTACCCACAAATAGAGGTTGAACAGTGGCGACTTGCAAAAGAGAAGGAGGAGTTGCAAAAGTTCTTGTTTTGGCTTGTAAAAGTGCTAGTCTTCACCTCTAGTTCTCTCTCTAGTTCTCCCTTGTTTTCTCTCCACTTCTCCTCACCACACACAGTGCAAAAGTGAACTGAATGAGGCCCTCACCAGCCCTAAGAATTCAACCCAACTCATGCAAAAGGGAAGGAAGAAAAGCTTGCACAACCATTGGCCATCACAAGCCCCAAAACCTAGACTTAGCCCCTTAATCATTTGCTATCACTTAGCCCCCCTTGAGCACACCATTTTCTGAACTAAGCTAGCGCTCCCATTGGGTGTTTGGGGCGGCCAAGATGGTGGGAGAGAAAATCTCACTTGGGAAATTAAGACTCTAGCCTAGAAAAGGCTACCCATTTTAGCCACAATTTCCCCCAAAAATCCAATCATTGTGGAAGTAAAATCTTCCCACCTTATTTTTGTCCAATGGAAATAAAGTACCCCCTGACCACATCAGTAGCTCCTCACGAAATTAAGGAGGGTATTCGTCCCCATTCCGTCGCGCGTTCAGTTTTACGCGTCTCGCGGTTAAATCGCGTAGAAAATACATTATAATAAAAATTCATCCAAAAGTCACCAAACCAATTTTAATAAATCTAAAATAATATAAAACACTTAAATTCCAAATACTAAAAATATTCGGGTCGAATTAAAGTCTTATGTCGGGTAAAATCTTACCCGGGCTGTCCAAAACTCGACCGGAAAATGGGGAAATTTTGAACTGAAATTTTTACCATGACTTAATAAAATATATTAAGTCCCAATTGTAATTTTCTTTTATAAAATCACTCACTTGATTAACAGCACAAAATACGTATTAGCAGCGTAATACGCATAACACAGAAAACAGATGAATTAACTAACGTTAAAAACGAGAGTGTCACATTACCACCTCCTAAAAATAATTTCATCCTCGAAATTACGCACCTGGAAATAATTCCGGATACTACCCCCTCATCTTCTCTTCTAACTTCCACGTCGCATCGCCCGTTGTTTGATTCCAGATTACCTTGACCAAGGGAATTTGCTTGCCCCTTAGCTGTTTGACCTTTCGATCTTCAATTCTCACCGGAGAGACTTCAAAAGATAGGTTCTCCTTTAGTTGTATTACGTCTGGCTCGATAACGTGTGATGGATCTGGAATATACTTTCGCAATTGCGAGACATGAAATACATCATGGATGTTGGAGAGAAACGACAGTAAAGCAATTTGATACGCCACAGGGCCTATCCGACGGATGATTTGGTAAGGTCCAATGAACTTTGGAGTGAGCTTTTTGGATTTGATAGCCCTACCTACCCCAGCAGTAGGTGTGACTCGAAGGAATACATGTTCACCCTCCTGGAATTCAGACATTCGCCTCCTCCTGTCGGCGTAACTCTTTTGTCGGCTCTGAGAAGTCCTCATCTTTTTCCGAATCTCCTTGACCTTTTTCTGTCGTCTGTTGAACAAGCTCCGGCCCAACGATCATGCTCTCGCCATCCTGGTACCAACACAACGGCGTCTGGCACTTGCGTCCATAAAGAGCTTCGTAAGGTGCCATACCTATACTAGCATGGAAGCTATTATTGTAGGTAAACTCAATCAATGTAGGAGGTCATCCCAGCTCCCACGATTGTCTAGAACACAGGCTCTCTGCAGGTCTTCCAATGATTGGATTGTTTTCTTTTTCTGACTGTCAGTCTGAAGGTGATACGCAGAACTCAATCTTAGTTTCGTTCCCAAAGCTTCTTGTAGGCTTTGCCAGAAGTGTGACGTAAACTTTGGATCACGATCTGACACGATACTCGACCGTACTCCGTGCAAACGAACGATCTCAGAGATGTAGAGTTCTGTCAGCTGCGCTACCTTAAAGTTGGCTCGTACAGGCAAGAAATGGGCTGACTTAGTCAGTCTATCCACAATTACCCAGATCGAGTCAAACTTTTTCTGAGTCCTCGGCAGACCCACCACAAAATCGATCGAGATGCTGTCCCACTTCCACTCAGGTGCTTCCAATGATTGAAGCATTCTGGCTGGTCGCTGATGCTCTACCTTGGCCTTCTGGCACGTTAAACATGACGCCACGTACTCGGCTACTTGCTTCTTCATTCCGGGCCACCAGAACTTCTGTTTCAGATCTTGATACATCTTCGTTGCTCCTGGGTGAATACTTAGGTTGCTCTTGTGCGCTTCATCTAGGATCATTCTTCTCATCTCTTCATTGTCGGGTACACAGACTCGTCTATTGCATCTCAGTATACTATCCGATCCTAAACTGAATTCTGGTGCCTTACCTTGCCCAATCAATTCCTTCTTCTCCTGTAGGTGTCCATCGGTTGCTTGTTGTTCTCGAATCTCCCTCATCAGCTTGTTGGATATCACGAGCATCCCGAAGCTCATCTTCTCCGGAGTCAATTCCATGGCTAGGTTCAAGTCGCGAAACTTCTCTATCAACTCCAGCTCCTTCATCATCATCTCGGACAAGTGAATACTCTTCCTACTTAACGCGTCGGCTACAACGTTCGCCTTCCCAGGGTGATACTGTAGATCAAATTCGTAGTCCTTGAGGAATTCCATCCATCGTCTTTGTCTCATGTTAAGCTCCTTCTGGTCAAACAGGTACTTCAGACTCTTGTGATCGCTGAAAACATCGAACTTGGATCCATACAGGTAGTGCCTCCAGATCTTCAATGCAAAAACCACGGCTGCCAGCTCCAAATCGTGAGTAGGGTAGTTCCTTTCATGAGTCTTTAGTTGTCGTGAAGCGTAAGCCACCACTTTCCTGTATTGCATAAGCACGCAGCCTAACCCTTGATGTGAAGCATCGCAGTAAACTTCATACGGCTCGTCTGGTTGAGGTAAGATTAAGACTGGGGACGTAGTCAAACGTTCCTTCAACAGTTGAAAGCTTTCCTCGCACTTCTCGGTCCACGCAAAAGGTTGATCCTTCCTTGTCAGTTGAGTCAGTGGTGCCACAATCTTTGCAAAGCCCTCGATGAATCTCCGATAATACCTGGCCAAACCAACGAAATTATGAATCTCCATTGCCGTCTTTGGTTGTTCCCAAGCTAATACCATCTCTGCCTTTGCAGGGTCTACAGCAATGCCATCCCTTGAAATCACGTGCCCCAAGAATTTCACTTCTTTCAGCCAAAGCTCACACTTGGATAGGTTGGCGTAAAGTTGCTTCTCACGCAAAATCTCCAGAACTTGTCGTAGGTGCTCTTCATGATCTTTACGGCTTCTAGAATAAATGAGGATATCGTCAATGAATACGACAACGAACTTATCCAGAAATGCGCTAAAAATCCGATTCATGTAGTCCATGAAGACGGCAGGTGCATTAGTTACTCCGAAAGGCATCACAAGATACTCGTAATGTCCATAGCGAGTTCTAAAAGCTGTTTTCGGTATGTCCTCATTCTTCACTCTGATTTGGTGATAACCACTTTTCAAGTCGATCTTTGAGAAGACGACAGCTCCTCGAAGTTGATCCATCAAGTCGTCAATGCGAGGCAGAGGATACCTATTCTTGATCGTCACCTTGTTAAGTTGGAGGTAGTCCACACAAAGTCTTGAGCGTCCGTCCTTCTTCTTGACTAACAGCACAGGTGCTCCCCATGGAGATACGCTTGGTCTAATGAATTGCTTCGAAGACAAATCCTCCGATTGAGTCTTCAATTCGGCTAGCTCTGCCGGCGACATCCTGTACGGTGCGATGGAGATCGGTCCTGTTCCAGGAATTAGATCGATCGAAAACTCAATCTCTCTCACAGGTGGTAGTCCCCGGAACATCATCGGGAAATACTTCTGAAAAGTCTTTCACAACCGGTACACAGCTCACATCATTCTCCTGTCTAGCTTCTAAGCTGCGTAGTGAAATGTATTCCTGAGCTCTCTCTCTCAAGGAAACTCTGGCTTGATTGGCAAATAAGAATTTTAAGATCTCTGGGTTAGGAAAGATCAAGATCTTTAGGGCACAGTCTAGTAGGATATGGTGGTAAGATAACCAATCCATTCCTAAAATCACATCCAGATGTTTCAAAGGCAGACAAATCAAGTTGGCAAAGAAATTCCTATTCAAAATAATCATAGGGCAATTTAAGCATGTAGTATTGGCTGTCAAGGTTTCTGCCGCATGGGTGGTGACAACCAGATCAAACGGTAAAGAAGAAACGGGAAGGCCCAAACGTTTCACACAATCTAAGGAAATGAAAGAATGCGTTGCGCCTGAATCGAAAAGTACGGTTAGAAGGTTACCAGCGATGTCACACTCTCCTTGTATGAGCCCTTCTTCAGATGGGGTGATCTCAGTTCCACCCATTGCAAAAACGCGTCCTCTTGCAGTTGGCCTACCCGCCTTCACATTGTTGAATACCGGTTCTGCCTTTGGCGTGGTACAGTCCTTGGACACATGTCCCTGCCTCTTACAGTTGAAACATATCGCCTCCTTGGCTGGGCATTTGTCCCTCATATGCTCCGATGACTCGCACCTGAAACATCTCCTTGGTCGGGCATCCCCGCTTCTGCCTTCACCACCAAAAGTGCCTGGTGATTAACGATACGATTGCTTCTGATTGTTCCCTTGGGGTCAGGAGTAAGGCTTCTTCTGCTGTTGCTTCCCCTTCTGACCGTGTCCTTGGTTATGATTCTGTGGCCTAGTCGGTCCCCCAGAATTCCCCTTATTGATTCTCCCACTCTTCATGGTCTCTATCCGTATGCACTTCTCCACCAGGTCTTGAAAACGGCCCAAAGGCAGCACAGATTCCTTGATCTCATATCGCAAGCCCCCTTCAAACTTTTCGCTCATCCATTCCTCATCCACATTATTGCGAAAGAATCAAAAGTACTTGGCGAGTGACTCAAACATAGTTACGTACTCTGCCACAGTCATGTTCCCCTGATACAGGCGCAGGAACTCCTTCTCCTTCTCAAACCTTGCGCTCCTCAGAAAGTACTCGTCCAAGAACTTGGCGCGGAACACCTCCCAGTTGATCTCATTATGGTCAGCTTCAAGCATCTGCTTGGTTCCCTTCCACCAATATTCTGCATCACCGAGCAGCATGTAGGTTGAGTAGGTGACCCTTGCATGGTCGGGACAGCGCGTCACTTCAAAAATCTTCTCGAAAAATCTTCTCTGGGTCGGGATCACCTTGAAACTTCGGGGGATTGTGCTTGCGGAATTCCACCAAGCCTGGGTCGGGATCACCATGAAACTTCGGGGGATTGTGCTTGCGGAATTCCACCAAGCCTCTTGCTTCAGCATTCTGCTCCTCTCGGTGTTGCTTTTGCAGGTCGCGTTGAGTCTTCGCCGCGGTCTGTTGTGCAACGGCTGCCGCCATGTCAGCCATGACTTGGATGACTCTGTCCATCTCGGGATTTCCAGTTGCTGGAATTGGAGGCGCTTGTCTTGGAGGCATGGGTTCCTACAAGGCCTAACCAGTCAGAACCCATGGAAAAGATAATCATCCTTAGATGTTTCACACATTGTTTCCATCATAAACATTTTCAAACAGTCACACAGAACGATGCGAAAATATTTAACTGCTATGTAACACCCCAACTATGAGTGCCACATATCCTACCCAAAACGATGCGAAAATATTTGACTGCTGGTTTTCTTTCGAGGCCAAATCATTTGTAAGTGGAAAAGAGAGTTTTTTTTTCAAAAAACTTTTCGAAATGATGGATGCGGAAACAAAATAATTCGAAAACACAGTGCATAAGTTACATAGATAAAGTAAATACACCGGATACGTTCGCAGGCGCAATCAGAGTCTGGTGTAACCAAAATACTACAACAATAAGAAAATACCAACGAAAAACAAGGACCCACACATCACCAAAAGACGTCCAACCAAAGACCCACATCAAAGATAATAGTACAACCCAACTCGAAAACCTCCTAAGCTGGTCAATCTCCTCTAAACCGTTTGTTAGGCGGAAGCCTAATGCGTCCCCCAATGGACCCAGAGGCAGCACTCGTGGAGTACTCTGAAGGATCCTCCTCCTCCTCCTCGTCACTCCCGAGATCCACTACATCAACATACGACCATAGCCGCCTAGTCCTGCGAGGGAGACCGGACTGTGGTCCTGCTAAGGTAGAGGGTGCAGGGAAAGAGGGACGAGCAGGGAGAGGAACCTCCCTCGGTGTCTCCACTGGTGCGGTCGGGGCTACAACATCGGGGATAACTCCACTCGTCTGCACGGGCTCCTCGGGAACTGGATCGATAGTGACCGGCTGTGGCACGTAGGGAATGTCAGCTACTAACGGCGCACCATGCGGGTGAGTTAGAGAAATCATTGACGGTGGTAAAAAGAAGTGTACTGTCCTCCTGCTGAGTTGAGCCTTGGTTGTTATCCCTTCGTCGTCAATGGTAGTCTCGACCACTAGTCCTGTATACGCCACTCGCCGGGAGACGTGGTCAATCTCCCAGGCGTCCTTGTGGTCCCCCTCAGGGAACTCAAAGGTCGTGAGACCAATGTGCAAAAGCTCGGGGTGAGCCATCTAATACAACGTCATCCAACACAACCATAGGAAAGAAAGTGCAAGGGTAAATCTCTCGTACACGAGTTCATCATAAGCTTCACATGAGTAAAACAAAATTCTACATAATAAAGCAACAAGTAGTAGAGTCGTACTATAATTATTCACACGAATACGAGTATAACACATAAGGCATGCAAAACAAGCATCCAAAATCCACAACAACATAAATGCAACTAGTCAGTATGCAAATGTAGTCAGTGTGAATTTTACGGCTTAATTCCTATACCAATAGGATAGTAGGCAACCCGCCATATCAGGTTTGTATACCCATACCAATGGGATATGTGACACCGGGTCGACTCCTCGCCCCCCCCCCCCCGATGAACACTGCGCTCTACATCAAACCTTAAGTTCGTAATCGTCCTTTAGACCAGGGCCAACGCGCGAATACCTTGACACTAGGATCCATCTGTCTAGTTCAGAGTAAACGATATCTTATGATTGCATGTTGCACAACGTTCAATTTTCTTCGGATGCACTTACAAGAAGTGTCTGTGACTTACAATTTTGACACGATCGTACTTGATGTATTGACAACTCTCCCTTTCTAAATCCTCTTTGACTCACCACATAATTATTTGAAGAAATCCCCTTCTTTATTTATTATATTTATTTCTTTTTTTTCCAAGGAGAACTATACTTGCTAAAGAGTCTAGTGCCACTTTGACTTTATTTAGTTAATTGTTTTCATATAAATGTCCCTCTGGAAAATCCTTTTTCTTCTTTTAAGAAAATACGTACTTCGTCTTGAAAATTCTTGGAGTAGAAACATGATCCTATTTAATCCAAAATTCCATCCTTGCTAGTAGGCTCCATTGGAGAACCTTTTCCTAAAGTAGTCCTTCCTACCTTACATTTATTTTTTTTGTGAAACCGTAATGTCCTAGTTTCGTAAAACGTGTTGTTTTAGAGAAAGCGCGTCGGAGCATCATGTTGTCCATACATCAATTACATCGTCAAAAATTGTACAACCTCACCGCATGCATACATACAACTTAAGCACACAATACATCATGTGATTTCATCCAATACAATAATTTCCAAACATTTACTACTAAAATATTACAACAATTTCTACACATCACCAAACAAACAACCAATCCAATCAACACACAAACTCAAGGATGCTAAAACTCATTGGAGTAGATTTCCCTTACCTTAGGTGCTTTTCTTCCAAGCTAAAGCTCTTACTCTAAGTCCACTAGTATCTAACCACCTTCAACCAACATGACACATACTTGAACACATTTTTTTTGGGGTCTTTTAAACCTATTCTACCCCTCGGCCTAGGGCCACAATTTTAGAGAAAATAATTCCTTTTTATTCAACCCTTTTAAAAACTTTTTCTTTTTAATAAAGTAAATACCATAGGATCACTAAGTAACATCCTTAGTTCACTTCTCAAAACCTATGAAAACTCAAATCTGTACTCCAACTTCAACAATTTTGTTAATATAGCAAACGACGTCGGTTTTGAGTGAATGACCACTCCCTAAAAAGCTTGAAGTGTCTAGTTTTTGAAAGTGAATTTTAATTTAACAAATCTTTAGCCATTTGGTACAGTTTTGCAAGACCATTTTCGGGTGTACAGAAAAGACAGATTTTGTCTTCTAAATTGTAACGTATTTTAAATTATTAATACTCAACCAAATTTAGTGAAATTTGTGTGAAAAATGTAGAGAAATGAGTCTATTTTCGAGGAAATCAAGAATCAACGAAAAAGGATATCTGTAGAAAACGTTATGATCAAAACACTAAACATATGTCAGTGCAGATTTTTTTTTTTTGAAGTTTTCACTAATAACACTATAGATAACTTTGCTCAACTTAGAACTTGGCTTGTGATGTTTTCAACAAGTAGATCCATCCACAAGCAAGGCTCACATATTGTTCATAGCCTAAAATACGTATTTTTAAAGGAAGAAGAAATCTTTATGTTTTGTAGAAGAAAGAATGCCGCCATTTTTGAAACAACCATGTTTTGCCCTTAACACTTAGGTGATAAAATAGATCTTTCTTTTGTGGTTTTGAGTCCCTCACCTCTTCAACAAGGAAGAGTAGAGAATGGAGGCTTTCCCCCCACCTCATGAATGGCTCACAAAACTCTTACCAGAAGAAAGTTCAAGAAAGAAATTAGGAAGGAAAGCAAGTTAAGAAATGGTGTAGTTGAATGAAAGTTTTAACTTGTTTCATAGGGACACAAAATCACATGCATGACCATGATAGAAATTAAGATGAGATGAGTATATTACCCACAAATAGAGGCTGAACAGTGGCGACTTGCAAAAGAGAAGGAGGAGTTGCAATAGTTCTTGTTTTGGCTTGTAAAAGTGCTAGTCTTCACCTCTAGTTCTCTCTCTAGTTCTCCCTTGTTTTCTCTCCACTTCTCCTCACCACACACAGTGCAAAAGTGAACTGAATGAGGCCTTCACCAGCCCTAAGAATTCGACCCAACTCATGCAAAAGGGAAGGAAGAAAAGCTTACACAACCATTAGCCATCACAAGCCCCAAAACCTAGACTTAGACCCTTAATCATTTGCTATCACTTAGCCCCCCTTGAGCACACCATTTTCTGAACTAAGCTAGCCCTCCCATTGGGTGTTTGGGGCGGCCAAGAATTAGGTGGTGGGAGAGAAAATCTCACTTGGGTAATTAAGACTCTAGCCTAGAAAAGGCTACCCATTTTAGCCACAACTTCCCCTAAAAATCCAATCATTATGGAAATAAAACCATTATGGAAGTAAAATCCAATCAGCATGCCAAACTTCAGCTTTCCTGGTGACACTTCCACATTCAGCTTCAAGTCTCGAAACTTCTCTAGCATCTCCAACTCCTTGATTGCTGAAGCTAAAATGCTCTTCCTGCTCAATGCATCAGTTACCACGTTCCCCTTCTCCAGATGATATTTCAAAGTGAAATCGTAGTCTTTCAGAAATTTCGTCCATCTCCGCTGTCGCATGTTGAGCTCCTTCTGATCGAACAAGTACTTCAGGCTCTTGTGGTCGCTGTAAACAGTGAACGTGCTCCCATACAGGTAGTGCCTCCAAATCTTCAATGCAAAGACCACCGCAGCAAGCTCCAAATCATGTGTAGGATAATTCCTTTCGTGAATCTTAAGTTGTCTCAAAGCATAAGCGATAACTTTCCTATGTTGCATCAGCACGCATCCCAAACCCTGGTGTGAAGCATCACAGTAAACCTCGTAAGGTTCTTCCAGTTGAGGCAAAATCAACATAGGCTTTGTAGTCAAAAGTTCTTTCAACCTCTAAAAACTGGATTCGCACTCTTCGGTCCAAGCAAAAGGTTGATCCTTCCTCATGAGTCGTGTAAGCGGTGCTACAATCTTCGAGAAACCTTCAATAAATCTCCGGTAGTAGCCTACTAAACCGACAAAGCTTCTGATATCTGTCACAGTCTTCGGTTGCTCCCATGCCAACACAGATTCAATCTTGGCTGGATCCACAGCTATCCCGTCTTTGGTTATCACATGTCCGAGAAAATTCACCTCTTCAAGCCAAAACTCACACTTAGAAAGGTTAGCGTAGAGTTGCTTTTCCCTCAGAATCTGTAACAATTGGCGTAAGTGCTCTTCGTGCTCTTCTTTGTTCCTCGAATAAATCAGGATGTCGTCTATAAACACCACCACGAACTGGTCCAAGAATGGGTGAAAGATCCTGTTCATGTAGTCCATAAATACTTCCGGCGCATTCGTCACTCCGAACGGCATCACCAAGTACTCGTAGTGACCATATCCTGTCCTAAAGGCTGTCTTGGGAATATCCTCTTCCTTCACTCGAATCTGATGGTAGCCTGACTTCAAGTCAATCTTAGAAAATATTGCGGCTCCTCGTAGTTGATCCATCAAATCATCGATACGCGGTAACAAATATCGATTCTTGACAGTAACCTTGTTAAGCTGACGATAATCCACACACAATCTTGATCGTCCATCCTTCTTCTTCACCAGTAACACTGGAGCTCCCCAAGGTGACACACTTGGTCGTATGAACTGCTTCGACTCCAAGTGCTCAATCTGAGACTTCAACTCTTTCATCTCGGTTGGTGACATCCGATAGGGCACTATCGAAATCGATCCTGCTCCCGGAAGCAAGTTGATGGAGAACTCGATCTCTCTCACCGGTGGTAACCCTGGTACGTCTTCGAGAAAAACATTCGAGAAGTCACACACCACTGAGACATCCTTCAACTCGATCTCCTGAGAAACTCCTGAACTAGCCAGATACATGTATTCCCTAGTTCCCTCTTTCAAGGAAACTCCGATATGTTCGGCAGAAAGATAATTGGAGACTCCAAGATCTGGAAAAATCACTGCTTTTCGGGTACAGTTCAAAAGGACATGGTGGTGAGACAACCAATCCATCTCGAGAATAATATCTAGACCTTTTAATGGCAAACAGACCAAATTAGCAACAAACTTTCTACCCTGGATGATCACTACACAATTAAGGCATGCAGTGTTGCTAACCAAGGTTTTAGCAGTTGGTATAGTAACTACTAGTTTGAAAGGTAAGGTAGTCACAGACAATTTCAAACGGTCTATGCAATCCAAAGAAATAAAAGAATGGGTTGCACCAGATTAAAAAAGAACGGTTAGGGATTTACCCTCAATCTCACAGTCTCCTTGAATCAAATCATCAGCCTGCTCCACCTCTTCACTGCTCAAGCATAAGACTCTACCTTTGGCCATCTGACGTTTCCCTTTAGCTTTTGCTATATTCATTATCGGTTCAACCTTACGTTCTGGGCAGTCCCTAGCAATGTGCCCCGATTTCTTGCAGTTGAAGCACACGTTATCCTTCTCAGTGCAGTTGCTCGCATAGTGCCCCGGCTTACCACAACGGTAACAAATGACTCCGTTGCTGGCTGACTCCCACCTCTCGCGTTCTGAGCCATTGGACGGTACTTTCCCTTACTGTTGTTCCCTTGAGGTCGACTGTACGGCTTCTTCTGCTGCTTTCCCTTCTGAGCAACCCTCTGTCCTGCGCTCAGGGGTCTCACTGGTCCCCCTGTACCACTCCTCTTCTTGGCGTTTCTCATAACTTCCACCTCAACACACCTGTTAATCAGTTCTTGAAGATTCCTGATCCTTAGAGACGTCACAGATTTTCGGATCTGAAATCTCTCGCTCAACCATCCCTGGTCAGCTCAGTCACGAAACGGACTAAAGTACCTTGCAACTGATTCGAACTTAGCGGCATATTTCGACACCGTCATGCTACCTTGCTGTAGTCGGAGGAACTCTTGCTCTTTCTCGGCTAAATGCGTGTCGGGAAAATACTTGTCCATGAATCTCCTGTGGAAAACTTCCTAAGTGATTTCACGACGCTCTGTCGTCAAAGTCTGCTTCACTCCCTTCCACCAGTACTCGGCATCTCCTAGCAGCAAGTAGGTTGCATAGTCCACCTTAACATTCCCTGGGCAGTGGAGTGCCTCGAAGATCTTCTCTATATCTTGCATCCAAAAGTCTGCCTTGTCTAGATTCGGCTCGCCGTAGAACTTCGGTGGGTTGTGCTTACGGAAACCAGCTAATCCTCTCGCCTCTGCATTCCGTTCCAATCTCTGTTGTTGTTGCAGATTTTGCTGGGCCAAAGCCGCATTCTGCTGAGCCATAGCATTAGACTGTTGAGTCACAGCAGCCGATTATTGAGCCATAGCCGCCGCCATCTCCGTCATTGCTTGAATCGCCTTTTCCATATTGGGACTATCAGATCCGATCGTAGGGTCTCTGCGAGGTGGCATGAGATCCCTCCAAAGTCCAAAAACCTGTCAGAACCTCAAATTAAAGAATGTGCTAACACACACTACTTCAGTCAAGAAACAATTCAAACAATTGGCAAGCAAAACTGCTTCACTCAGCAAATAATTGCAATACAACACAACTAGGTACCCGATAAACATAACCCGACATGGTGACCAGCTCCAAATTTCCTATGCACAGTCCGGTTAGAACCGAACCGCTCTGATACCACTATTGTAACGACCCATTTTCGGACCGCTACTAAAACTAAAACTAACCCTATATGCGACGCACTTTTTAAAATAGTACTCTTGTGTCCTTTGGAAAATGCGGTCTATTTTTTTAAAAAAAAAACAATTACATTCGCAAGCATACACAGAGTTGTCACAGCTTTTAGAAATATGGTGCAATCTAAGACACAAGACGCATGCTCTGGAAATACATACATATATATAAGCAAGTACCCATAGGCAGTGCGTACCAAATAGAAAGTGCATAAACATGTACAAGAGAATACACCTATGGTATGAAGACCCTCGTGAGAGCAATCATACCCCAGGGGTACTCCCGGCAGACACCCATGCAGGGGGCTGCTCCAAAAGTATGCCACAAGTCTACCTTGCAGTACACAAAAGACATCCACCAAGCCCGACTGGTCACCAAAACAAACTGTACCCTATAAACGAAATACTACAGTCATCCAAAATACAAAACAAGCAGTCAGACAATCACAGCAACTACAGATAGCTATCTGAATCCTCAGACAGATTCTCCTCGTCATCATCCTCCATCGGGTCCGCCACATCCTCTCCAGTCAAGTCTATGAAAGGAACCGTAGCAGTTATACCCTCTGACACATCCTTCTCTACCAGCAACTCCTCAATTAATCTTATGCCACTACATCCTGCCTCACCGCACTCTCGACATACCGGTGAAAGATGTCCTGGTGGAGTAGGTGTCCTAACAATCATGGGGGAAGCCAGCTCTGTCTCAGGCTCAGGCTCTGCCAAAGAACTCGGGGTAGCTGCCGCTCGAGATATAGAAGCTCCAGAGTCCCAGGCCTGATCACGCTCTTTCGAGCGGTCATCCGAAATCTCGTTCCCCTAGGCAGAGGTGCATTACAAGTTGTAATACGACTCGGAATCTCCAAAGATCCCTCCGGCAAAGAAGATGATACTGGCATCACCTACTCACTCTGAATGTTGCGCCAAGCATCCACCACCTGCATGGTCTTGATCGGAAAACTAACTGTACGCCTAGATGTCTCCTATCTCAGCACTAGTCCATCAACTCGAAAAGTCTGTACAACGTCCCCTGTATATACAACACGGCGGGAGATGGGGTCGAACTCTATCGCCGCGGGCATCTCGATATCTGGAAAATCAAACACAATCTCTGGCGATGTTGTCATCGCCGGTATCACCAAGGTCTTCGTCATCGCCTGGGTTTCCATCATGGGCGGAAGGAACCACGGGAAAGGGTCAACTTCTCGAATAAACATAG
The DNA here is from genome assembly GCA_037113605.1 of Calophaca sinica. Classification (NCBI taxonomy): domain Eukaryota; kingdom Viridiplantae; phylum Streptophyta; class Magnoliopsida; order Fabales; family Fabaceae; genus Calophaca; species Calophaca sinica. The sequence continues at coordinate 46,299,914 of CM073737.1, forward strand.
AAACAACAAACATACAGCAAGAGACAATAAGATGCACAAATGCCCATAATGCAACTCTCGACACACTCTCTCAAGACACTTTCGACAAATTTCTGGAAGTAACACCGAACAAGTTGCTGAAATCCAGCCATAGGCTTTGGGCTCCACGACCACCCTAGGATATTCAGGACGAGTTCCTTGACGTTAAGACGTCTAACTAAGATGCCAAAAAACAAGGGGGTCCTAGCACCCTAAGTTTATTCGGGATATAGTTCAAAAACGCCACGACGACACTTTCTCCACCCCATTGAATAAATCGACGCATACGATGATTCAAGGAAGCATGATGAATATATCAACTCATATGATAATTCAAGAAAGCAAATCGAATAATTATTCAATCGCATATTAAATAAATATCACACAAAGCTCAATACAAAACAACTCAATTCAACAGTATTAAGCAATCAAGTCATATCACAACAGTCAGAATACAATTCATCCCTCTACAGCTCAATGGAGTTGACAGAGAGGAAATCAAACAAGTGTGGGGGGTTGGGGAAAGCTGCCAACCACTTGCAGACAAGCCCACTAAATAATCATAACGAAAGTTTTAAGAACTAAAAATCGAAGGGGTACGAGACCCTCACTTCGAACCCTGAGGTTCTCAGACTTCTTCGCTTTATAACAGAAATTTAAAATCAATCCATATCAACAAGTTGCCCTTACCAAAGTCGTCCACTAGCGTGGCACCACTCGGCTGGATCCCGCTTAGCACAATTCTAAGACTCAGCTTAAAAACCTTAGGCTCTCAACACCTAAACCTTTTCCTAGCCAAACACCATCACATAGAACTTAATCATACATCAACACAACAATTATAAACTAGAATGCAAAACAATTTCTCTCCCAAAACTTCTAAGGAACTCGCGGCCAACACCAAGGAAATAGGAACAAATTTCAAAACATATTGCAAGTCATATACCACTTTCCAAAATCATGCTTTCAAGTGTGTGTTTTTCACAAAATCTATCTTATTCAAGGCTTCAATTAAGCATGCACATATTAATACAAGTCTTTGCAAGAAATTTCCCTTTTTCCTATGCCTATAGGGCTCACGGCTAAGGGCCTAAAATGAGTGACCAATTTGCAAATTTTCTAACCATAAATTAGTACCATTTCACTTACCATTTCCTCTTCAAGACAACAAGTCACAATTCAAGACCAATATTCAACTAAGTGCCAAAACTATTTTCAAAACATTTCAAGAGTAAGAGTTTCAAAGAATCCTTCCAATTCTTTTGATCCCAAAACATTTTAACTATGGCAATCACAAAGTTATTGACTAAAGAACAAACTCAATCAAGTTCCAACATGCTTTTTAAGTCCTCAAGAACAAATTTTCACAATTAGCTTACTAACTCTTCCACTTAAACATATCCAACATATCCAATAACAATCTTATCAACCAAAACATGTTATTCATCAACCAATTTCATGCTTCATCAATCAATTTCTACCATTTCCCTTTTTTCAAGAATAGGTTCAAGCCATAAAAATAACTTAATCAACAAGCTAATCCTAAACTATGAACAAATACAACAACAACAACATCAAAGAAACTTATTTAACCCTTTAATCACTTGATTCACCAAGGATCACACAAAGCCCTCTTCTTCTCCCATAGGTCACGCCTAGGGTTCCATGGAATAGAGGTTGAAGTGTCCATCTCCTCTTATGATCACAATCAAGCAAAAATCAACACAACAGAAAGCATGAAAACAAGAAAGAAATGAGAATAAAACCACCACCTCCTCCTCCTATGTGGTCGCGGCCTAGGGGCTGTTTGTGGGGGAGAAAATGGTGCTCTCCACTTGCTTGGTGATGAGCTAGGTAATGATGGAAGGTAGAAGAAGGAACTAGCAAGAAAATGAAGCAAGAGATGAAGTAACTCAAGACTTGATGAATGTAGCTTCCATGGAGGTTTTGGAGCTTCTCTCTCTAAAGGATGAAGATGATGAAGAAATGAGGGTAGAGAGAGGGTGGGGGCGCGGTTTGGGTTGATTAGAGGGAGGGGAGGATTATTTTTTTTCACTTAAAAAAATACTTGGTTGGAAATGAATCTAATAAAGCAAAACATAAAGCTAAGATGCTAAACACATCAACTAGTCTATCCCATCTAATCTCACATCTCTCATGGTTACCCTCTAATTCTAGAGTCTAAGGGTTGCTAAAATACGGCGTAGAGTAATCGCGTTACCGGTAAATCTCCTGCCGATAAATTCGCGAAAATTAATTTGACGAGAAATTAATTCACCGCGTGAAAATAAATTATCATAAATAATAAAAACAATCTAAAACACTCACAAATAATCACAACAAGTCACGATTCGATTTTCATCGAAATCGGGATTCATTTAAAATTTTATCTGCGGCAAAACTGCCCGGTGATTCGAAACGCGACGAAACTTCGTTAGAATTTTTGGACGATATTCGAACCTTGAATTAATATGAAATATTAATTCTCAAATTTAATTTGATCTTGATTTATTTAAATCACTTATTTAGAGAACAAGAAATTGCTTATTATAGCATAATTACAACAAAAATTACACTACAATAATGCTAAATAATGTATCGTAAAAGTACGGGTGTTATATTTTCACACACCAATAGTTAAGTGCTAAAAACTCAAAATCATTTTTCTCTTCTCAGAGAACTATATATAAAAAAATTACACACTCACTCAAAAATTTTATAACTAAACTTTTAACTCTAAAACACTAGAAATTCATTTTCCTTTCAAAACCAAAGCAATTATTGAACTTCTAGAATACCTAATTAACAACACTAACATGTAATCAAGAAAAATTTTAAAATTAATACCAAGACATTAAATACTCCCTCGGTTTTAAACAATAAAGTAGAATCTAAGAATTTTCTTCTTTCAAAGTTTTTGCAATCATGAAACTCGCACTAAAAGAAAAAAAATCCAGAATTTTAAACATTTAATTTTTTAAGACTCCACCTTGTTTAGGAATCACAGAGATTCCCTCAAACGTTAGGTGTTTCATTGTTTTAAAATACTAAAATAACACTTTACAAAATTTAACCCAAATCAATTTTTTCAAAAATTCATAAACTATGACACTAACTAAACTATGAAAGAGACAAGTTTGAAATCACAAAAATTTCTTCTTTTCTCTCTTTGAAGCTCACTGCTTTAACAACAAAAATTAGGGAAAAATATTTAATTTTCTTTCAATAAAACTTTAATAACAAAATACTAAAACTTACTTATAAAATTCTAAAAAAAAAAGAGCAAGAATTTTAAAAATAAAGTTTTCTAAAACTCCTCTCCAAATCATAGCTTGAATCAAGCTCAAGGAGAGCAAAACTAAATATTTTTCTTGAACAAAACGTAAAGCAACAACTAGTCACACATAAGTTTTTTAACAAAAGGATTAACAATAAAACCATTCTCTACCATTCCTATATTACAACTAAACACACAATCACCAAGGATTAAGTTAGAAAAAATTGACATCAAACCTCACACATAATATATGTGGTCACAGGGTCATACTTTAATTTAACAACAAACTTTTTTTTTAAAAAAAAAATTTAACAATACAAACACATAGAACTTAGTTTCCCATATGAAGATAAGATCAAGAACGTTTTCAAATCAAAGTTCAGTTAAGAAACCTTGAAATCATCTTTAACAAGGTTATTAGCAACAATGCAGAAAATTGAAAACAAAAGAATTAAAATACTTACCTAGAGCTCCTCCAAGAACTCGTGGTGCTATTACGTTAACAGAAGCAGAACATCAACACTCTCAATATTATCAACATTAACAACAGCACCCACATCAACGAATAATAAGAAAAGAAAAGGGGGTCTTCCTCCAAAATCATCCTAAGGCTTGCGATTTCTCAAGAAGGAAGTAGAAGAAAATATAGCCCTCGCACACACCCCACAACTACACGGTTTGGGTATCACCTAAGGAAGGGATTATGTAAAACGGGATCCTTGGAGATGAACCTATTCGCGACGTACAAAAGGAAAAGAAGGGAGGGGACAAGGTTCTCTCAACTCTAACACCAATAATACAACTTATTCTCTCCCACTTCTCTTTGAGGTGGCCGGCTAAGGAGAATAGAGAAAGGAAGGAATAGTTTCCCAAAAAGGTTGGTCCAAGTTCTCATCACCTATCTATTCTAATACTAAGAGGTAATATTCTCTACTCCACCCTATTGTGAGCAACTGACCTATCAAGTAGAGGAAAGAAAAAGTGAAGAATGGGCCATCCAACACACTTGGTTCTTATTTAAAAGGAAACCTCCTAAGATCTGGGAATCAGGACAAGGTTTGGTAAAAGAATTTTGGGTACTACCCAATACTAGCTAGACAACTCGTCACACACTAAAACTACTACCTTACCCCACTAAACCTCTAGAGTCCATTTAACCGAGTCAAATGGGTCTCGCGTAATTTAAAACATCGTAAGACATTTAATTAACGCATGCTAGAAAATAATTGCGTATAATATTTTCCTTGGAAAATATGAATACCTTCACAATAATAAACAATCACACAACCAATCACGTATATTCACAGCAGTATAGGGTAGACTACTGCGAAAACACAGATGTTAGTGGTAGACATGTCACATTCACAAAATCATAAAATATTTTTTATGTTCAAATATAATACATATCAAAATACTTCAAACATCAATCATTTACGTGATCTATATCTAGGATCACTAATACGTCAAGATCATATTAAACAACAACAACAACAACAACAACAATAATAATAATAATAATAATAATAATAATAATAATAATAATAATAATAATAATAATAACCATAGCGTCTCCTGTAAACAATCCCGAAATCTCACCTCTTATTTTCCCGAAGGACTTAAAAGAGTCGAGGTGACGAAAATCAACCAATCTTTTGGTCTCTGCAGCCTGCTTTTCTTATGATTGTCCTAGCAGATCACATTGTTTCTCCATAGTAGTCCTTTAAGCAACAGCAACCACTGTCCCTGCTACCTCTTGGCTATCTTGGATCCTCGGGTTCATCTCTCGAACTATCAGTTCCAACAAAAGGAATTATTCGTTTCTGAGATATTGGATTCCCACAAGGTTTTACAACATCATTAGAACCTCACAACAATTTCGTGTGTCTCAGCACACATTGTTTCAATTAAGAACAATTTCACACAATTACAAGTAAAGTTACTCTACTTGGGGAACAAACAAGACACAAAAGCACAACTTGACCCACAATAAACACAGTTTGACCCCTAACAGTCTATTCTCTACACAACCTGACACTTGACCAGCTATAGTTTCCCAACTCACAGTCCGGTTAGAACCGAATCGCTCTGATACCACTATTGTAACACCCCGTCCTTGGAGCGCTACTAAACTAGATATTACTGTTGGCATTTCAAATACTTTCGAAAATGGAATACGCTGCTGCAAGGTTTTCAAAAAATGTGAGTCTAATTTTTTTTTCTTTTCAACTTCTTTTAAGAAATTGGCAATTAGAGTATTGCAGCATTTTCGAAGGCAGTGAATAAATCAAATACCATGTCCAATTCACAAAACCATACAAGGAAATTTATTTACAACATACACATACGACATGTCAAGTCTTTAAACATAATACACTTATTACAACATTGTAATTAAAGCATCTGACACCCTATAGCTGGTCGGAGCACTACAACGCTTACTAGTCCTCTAGTAAGTTACAATAGAAACACAAGTAGGAAGTCGGACTGGCTATCCTCAGCTACGCATCTCTGCAGTCCCGAACACTCCGCTTCCTTTGTCATCTGGGTTACTTTCATTGATTGAAAGATCCACGGGCAAGGGTCAACTTCTTAAAACTGAGAAAATAATACAAATAACAGATACAACTGCCAATCATATTGTACAGATACAACATATAATATGAAGCCACATCTTCAACACAGTTAATCAATCATATCAATAGCATACAGGGCAATCAATAACGATGCACCCAATATCCTATTGACTCAACTATATACCAGTGCAGTTTTAATTCCGGAATCCATACGCTAGAGGCATATCGGGCTGTACGTACCAGACCAACACTTTTCCCTGCGATGTAAAATTTAATGACGTTCCTGAATTCCTTTGGCCATGGGCATTTCCACTACCCAGGATAGACAGGTCGACGTTACCACAAGACACGACTCAACCATGCCTTTAATCACCCCTAATGAACATATCACCACATTTGATATTTCAATCATGGCATAATCAAAAACATCAATTATCCAATAAAATCCACAACATATATCTTAATCATGTTTTAAGTATACACACACCACAATGCTTTTCAATTCATCCACGCACAACAATCCATCAATACGTGACAAACCAACAACACAGTGAACAACAACATCAATCAAGTTCATCCCTTGGCAACTCGGTGGAGTTAGCAAAGAGGAAGTCAAACAAGTGTGGGGGGTTGGGGGCAGTCGCCAACCTCTTGCAGACAAACCCACTAAATATTCATATATAAAGCTTAAAACAATAAAATTGAAGGGGTACGAGACCCTCACTTCGAACCCTGAGGTTCTCAAACTTTTTCGATATACAAAATAAAATTTAAAGTCCTAAGCTTGTCTAGAAGTAGCCCTTACCGAAGGTCACTAAATCACGTGTTGAAGCACGTCTCGAACTCGAGCAGCACGAACTCAGATTCTTAAGTCCTAAAACACGGAACAACCTTAGCACAAATCTAGGAACTTAGTCGTAATACCTTAGGCTCTCATAACTAAAACCCTCTTACTAACCAAATCACTTACACTTAAAAACATAATTTGAAATACTAATTTTTAAATAGTTACATACACTTGAAAAATCAATAACTAATTAAAAATCAAATTCTAAAGACTAGGAAATCCTTTTTCTTGAAAACTTAAGACATGGAACATCATCATTTTTCAACTCTTTTTCTCAAACACTTAAGCCAAGGCTTCACTTGGTTTCTTGGGTTTCAAGGAACCCAATTTACCTTATGTGCTTCACAGCCTCAAAATCCCAAAAAAAAAACCAAATGCAATCAAACCTTTTCCATAGTTTTCCAAAACTTAATCACACATCAATACAACTATTATCACTCAAAGAACACAAAATATTTTCCTCCATGATCATAGGAGCTCGCGGCCATCCCCTATTTTTCCCAAAAAAATTTGCAACCTTGTACTAGTTCAAGACAACACCACCCAATCATTTAATTCTTTCACAAAACAACAGATAACTTAAAAACATAAGCATTAATCAAACCCAATCCCAAATAATGTTTCTTCAAGAATAAGGGTTCCTTAAAAAAATTATCAAATCTTTGTTTCAAATCAAAATTAACAATTAAAACAGCAATAACTACTCCTAAGGAACCATAACCCTGAAACAATTTGGTGATTACCATGAGGAATCACATAACCCCTTCCCTTGAACCATGGATCTAGGATTTCTAAAATTTGGGGAAACAAGTGTTCATCTTCCTCATGATCATCTTCAAGTCCTTTATAAAGCATTAAAACAAGTTAGAAGCAAGAAACTACCTCCTACACCTATATTGAAAGCTCACGATTTTTGGGGCTGAAATGGAGGAGAAGAAATTGGTTCTCAAGCTTGCTTACAAGATGAAATAGATGGTAGCAAGAAGAAGAAGAAGCTAGGAACAAATTGGGTTAAGGATTGGAGATGAGAAAATGTCAAGAAGTAGAAGAATGGAAGCCATGAAAGTTTGCTTTGGTTCTTGCCTTTCTTCACCCATGAATAAGAAGAAAATCAAAGTGAAAGTGAGGAATAGAAGGGGGAGCTCTTGGCTAGCTGAAATAAGAGGAAGGAAGTGGAATTTTTGGGTAGGTATTGAGTGAATTTAAGTGAGTAATGGTCCACCATGGTCTAATAAAAAGGGGGTGTAGTTCACGCTGGAAAATAAGAAGGGAAGGTGGGATTTTGGGTGGAATTTGGGTGTTTTTAAATGAATGCTAGTGCACCATGAGTCATGTTTTTAAGGGATGTGATTTAAAAAGGAGGAGAGTGTAGGAAATCATGGAATAAGAACTACTAAATTAATCATCAAAAGATTGACATCTATACATTTGAAGCAAGATTCTAATCTAATTACCTAGTCTAAACATCTAATCTCTCTTCTCATGATTGGTCTCTAATCCTAGAGTCTAGAGTGTACTAATAGAAATATGGCGTCAAATAATCGCGTTACCAATTTATTCTTATGCCAATTAAATCGCGGAAATTAATTTACCGCGGGATTAAAATATTATCATAAATAATAAAAACAATCTAAAACACTCAAAAACAATCACAACAAGTTACGATTCGTTTTTCATCGAAATCGGAGTTCGTTTTAAATTTTAATGCGGATAAAAATTACCCGGCGATTCAAAATACGACGAAACTTTTGTTAGAGTTTTCCGACGATTTTTGAACCATGAATTAATATTAACTATTAATTCTTAAATTTAATTTGATCCTGATTTAATTCAATCATTTTCTTAGTCAACAAATACATGCGTTACTGCGTCAAACAGAAAACTTATATAATAAGTACAATTGATGAATTCACCTTAAAAGCAGCATACGTCTATGCTGTTTATTAATTTGAATTGACATCATGAATAATAATTATTTATAATAATAAATTATTCAAAATAAGTCAAAATAGTTCCTCTTACTCTCAATAAATCATTGAGGTGATCAATCTCTAAGATTTACCTTTCAAGTATTTGGGGATTTTATCGCTAAAACAATTGTTCTTAAAATTGGGATGTTATAATCCTCATCATCAAGAGGTTTTGAACAACGTTTTGGAAACTAAAGCATCTTTCTATCCTTATCATTTCCATAACAACAACAACATCAACAACGAAAACAACAACAACAACTATAACAACAATGAAAGCTAGATCTAAGCTAGAGAAGTTTTGAATCATCTTCCTCCTCCACCATTTATGGTCACGATTTTTAGAGGGAAAATAGAAGGAGAGAAATTCTTCAAAACTTTTACTACTTGATCATGCTAACATCATAAGGAACAAATGGAAGGAAACAGGTTAAAGATCTCACCCCCAAAGACTCTAGTTGGCCACGACTAGGAGGAGAAGAAGGAAGAAAATGCTTTGCTCCAACTTTCACAACTTTCATGGTTTTCCCACTCTCCAAAACTTAAGCTTCCAAAGTGATCAATGAAGAACAAATAGAACTAGATATAGGCTAAAAAAGGGGCTAAAACCCGCGCCCAAAAAGAGAGAGAGAAAAGAGTTTGGCTTTAAAAAAAATCTTATGATAATGGGAAATGGCACACCATACCTTAAGCCTTACTTAGCCTTACCTTAACCATGCCTAAAGCCTTACTTCTTACTAACTCTCACCTACTCCCATCTAGTCACCCTTTGACCAAGACAAGCTTGCTCTCTAAGCTTCCCTTAGGTGGTGCCTAAGGGTCTCTACTCCAAGGTTCTCGTGTTCGATCGTCCGCGTTACCGATTTCTCACTTGGCGATTAATCGCGTAGAATTTTAATTAACGTGTGTCATAAAATATTCACGTAAAATATTTTCACTGAAAAATTATAAACACTGTTACAATCAATCATAAACATTATAAAAACACTTACGTTTCGATTTTCATCAAAATCGGAGTTCGTTCCAAATTTTCTTGTGGGTAAAACTTACCCGGCGGCTCAAAACGCGGCTAAACTTCATTTGAATTTTTCGACGAGATTTGAACCACGATTTAATAATAAATATCAATTCTCAAATATAATTTTATATTGATGAATATCATTCACTTTATTAACAGACAAAAATGCATCCTAATTGCATAATACAGAAATTACAATACAGTAATGTTTAATTATAGCAAAATTACAGATGTTACAATACTCCCCCCAAAAATAGTTTCGTCCTCGAAACTAAGCGTTAGTAAACAGTTCTGGTTATTGTTTCCTCATCTTGTCTTCATGCTCCCAAGTTGTATCTCCGGTCGTCTGTTCCAAATCACCTTGACCAGTGGAATCTCCTTGCCTCCCAGTTGCTTGATCCTTCGATCTTCAATTTTCACAGGGGGTACCTAAAAAGATAGGTTGGCCTTCAACTGAATCATTTCATATGAATCAGAAATGTACTTCCACAGTTGCGAGACGTTAAAGACATCATGAATATTTAACAGCTAAGGTGGCAAGGCTACTTGATAAGCTACTGGCCCCACACGACGAAGAATTTGGTAAGGTCCAATGAATTTCGGAGTAAGCTTTTTGGATTTGATCGCTCGACCAACTCCAGTAGTAGGTGTGACACGAAGAAATACAAGATCACCCTCTTCAAAACTCCAACGGTCGATATCGCTTATCGGCATGGCTCTTCTGTCGATTTTGAGAAGCTCTCATCTTTTCTCTGATTTATTTGACCTTCTCTGTAGTCTTTTGCACCATATCTGGTCTGACAATAAAACTCTCGCCATCTTGGTACCAGCATAGTGGCGTCTGACACATACACCCATACAACGTATGGCGCCATTCCGATGCTCGCATATAAACTATTGTTGTAGGTGAATTCGATTAAAAGCAGTAAATTGTCCCTAAGGCTTCATGCAATGCTCCCTAGAAATGAGAAGTGAACTTCAGATCTCTGTCGAAAACAATGCTAGAGGGCGCTCCATGCAGCCGCACGATCTTAGCAACGCTGTCTCACTTCCACTCCAGCACATCCAACGGTTGCAACATCCCAGCAGGTCATTGATGTTCCACTTTTGCTTTCTGACATGTCAAGCATGCCGATACATATTCTAGTAATGCTTCTTCATTCCAGGCCACCAAAATTTCTGCTTCAGATCTTGATACATTTTGGTCACTCTCGGATGAATATTCAACTTGCTCTTGTGCGCCTCATCTAGAATTGTTTTCTTTAGCTCCGCTATGTCGGGTACACACACACATCTGTTGCATCGTACGATGTTATGCGGTCCAACCTTGAATTCTGGTGCTTTTCCTTGCACAATCAACCCTCTTTTCTCCTGTAGAAACTTATCACTTGCTTGTTGTTCCCTGATATCATCCATTAGTCCACTGGAGATGATAATCATCCCAAAACTCAGCTTCCCAAGTGATAACACGTCCAAATGCACGTTCCGAAACTTTTCCAATAACTCCAATTCTTTGACCATCATTATCGAGACTAGAATGCTTTTTCTACTAAGTGCACCAGCTACCATGTTCACTTTCCCGGTGTGATATTGCAGCGTGAAATCATAATCTTTGAGAAATTCCATCCATATTCTCTGCCTCATGTTGAGCTCCTTCTGATCAAACAAGTACTTCAAGTTCTTATGATCATTGGAAACTATAAACATGTTCCCATACTAGTAATGTTTCCAAATCTTCAATACAAAAACCATCGCAGCTAACTCCAAATCATGCGTCGAATAATTCCTCTCGTGCAACTTCAATTGTCTCGAGGCGTAAGCCACCACCTTCTTATGTTGCATCAGCACGCATCCTAGTCCTTGGTGAGAGGCGTCATAGTAAATTTCGTAAGGTTCCTTTGGTTGGGAAAAAACTAAAACAGGTGACATCGTCAAACGTTCCTTCAGCAACTAAAAACTGACTTCACACTTCTACGTCCTAGGAAACAGTTGATCCTTTCTCGTAAGCTGAGTTAGCGGCACTACGATCATTGAAAATCCCTCAATAAATCTTCAATAATAACCCGCTAATCCAATAAAACTTCTAATTTCAGACACTGTCTTCGCCTGATCCCAAGCTAGCACGGTTTTAATTTTAGTTGGATCCACAACTATTCCTTCCTTTGATATCACGTGCCCCAAAAATTTCACTTCTTCTAGCCAAAACTCACACTTCGAAAGACTGGCATAAAGCTGCTTCTCCCGTAGAATCTGCAACACTTGACGCAAATGCTCCTCATGTTCTTTGCGACTCTTTGAGTAGATCAAAATGGCGTCGATGAACACCACTACGAACTGATCCAGAAATGGGTGGAAGATCCTATTTATATAGTCCATGAATACTGTCTGTGCTTTAGTCACTCCAAAACGGCATCACGAGATACTCATAGTGTTCATAACGAGTCCTAAACGTGGTCTTCAAAATGTCTTCAGTCTTCACACGGATCTGATGATAACTGGACTTCTGATCAATCTACGAAAAGACAACAGCTCACCAGTTGATCCATCAAAACGTCAATACATGGTAACGAGTATCGATTCTTGATAGTCACCTTGTTGAGTTGCCTATAATCAACACAAAATCTTGAACGTCCGTCCTTCTTCTTCACTAGAACACTGGCGCTCCCCACGGCGAAACACTTGGTCTGATAAACTACTTTGACATCAGGTCTTCTAATTGCTCCTTCAATTCAGCCAATTCGGATGGAGACATCCGATAAAGTGTTATCAAAATTGGGCCTATTCCAGGAAGTAAATCGATAGAAAACTCGATATCCCTTACTGGCGGCAAACCCAGCATGTCATCGGGAAAAATATCTGGAAAGTCCTTCAACACGGCTAACATATTTCAACTTGATCTCTTGAGTGACCTCCAAGCTAGCGTGTGATGCATATTCCTGAGCTCCCTCTCTCAAGGAAACTCTGACAGGGTTGGCAGATAAATACTTGGAAACTCCTGGGTCGGGAAGAATTACAATATTACAGGCATAGTCCAGAAGGACATGGTGGTATGACAACCAATCCATCCCGAGGATAACATCAAGATGTTTCAAATGCAGCATATCAAATTGACAAAGAAATTTCTACTCTGAATAACCACAGGACAATGAAGACATGCAATGTTGGCAATTAATGTCTTAGCAGCTGGAGTAGTAACTACTAAGTTAAAAGGCAATGCAGTCACAGGTAATTTCAAACGGTCCACACAATCCATGGAAATGAACAAATGAGTTGCACCGGAATCAAGGAGTACGGATAGAAGGTTACCCATAATTTTGCATTCCCCCTATATCAGATCGGCAGAACGCTCTGCTTCTTCTCCATTCATGCAGTAGACTAGGCCTCTATCAGTCGGGTGGTTAGTTCTGCAGCGTTCACAGATGGCTCTGCCTTCGGCGCTTTACAGTCTTTGGCGAAATGACCCGGCGTCTTGCAGTTGAAACACAGTTTGTCTTTGGCGGTGCACTTGTTGGCGAGATGCCCAGTGTAACACCCCAAATTCTCTAAGTTAAGTTGGGAGCAAGTTATGAGGAGTTGTGTGATTACATTCAAGCTTAATTTGGTTTCAAAATTGAGTGAATATGATTATACAAAGTTTTAATGGGTAAGTTGTTGATTTGGAGTTAAGAAATAAGTTAGATTTAATCCTAAGATGATTGGAAGTGTTAATTAGGAGTTAATTGATGAAGATTTGATGTTAAAAGATGATTTCTCACATTTTATTACAGTGTGAATCAATTCCCACAAGCCTGAATCGATTCACAACTGTGTTCCAGACCACAAAATGATGCTGTGAATCGAATTAGGAGTCTATGAATCGATTCACAAATTCGATTCACGAAAGTGCAGGTGCAGTTTTAAGTGGATAAATCGATTCACAGTCTGCTGTGAATTAATTCACACACTATAAAATGCTTAAAAACACTACAGAATGAGCAGAAACGCGAGAAAGAGGAAAAAGGGAAAGGAAAGAAGGAAAAGGGAAGACAGAAAAGAGGAGAAACACCTAGGGTTTCACTAATCCTAAAGGGAATTCATGGATTCATGCTAGATTTTCCTCAAATCTTAGCTTGAATCTAAGTTGGTGAGTTGAGATTTGGGTATTTTGAAGATTTAGGAAACCTTAACCAAGAGGAAGAAGAAGAAGCATGAATTGAAGAAGAAGAAGGGGAAGAAGACCAAGCTCCAGTAAGGATGGCTCAAATTCTTGGATTGAGAAAGAAGATTGAAGGTTGTAGATCAAGATTTGGGAGTATTTGAAGAAGCCCTAAGTTGAGAAAAGAAGGAAAGGTTTGAAGAAGAGTTAGAGGCCAAAGCTCCACCCTTCTAACTCAAGACCTTGAACAACAATTGTGAGTTCTTCATCCCTTAGGTGATGGGCACCCATAAGACCCACATATAGAAATTTTCTCAAAGAAGTCTTTGAACCCCTAAGGGTTCAAAGTTAGGGTTTGTTAGCCCCTTTGATTATGAGTTTAATTTATGGTTATTGTTCTGTCTATTTAGTGGGTTTGACTGCAAGAGGTTGGATGACCGCCCCCAACCCCCCACAAGTTGTATGTTTTATGTTTAAACCATTGGATGTTCCATAGAGCTCTAATGGTAATGTGTCTTAGTTTTGAAATGTTTCCTTGACTTAAGATGATGTAGAGTTTCATGTGAAATGTGTATTGCCATGTTTATGTAATTAGGTAAAGTTATATGTAATATGAGTTAAATCTCCTAAGTTATGATTTTTATCTCAAAATGTTTGATGTTTGGCTCCCTTGTCGTTCAATTCTAAATGAGCCTAATGATGTGTTGGCCATATTATGGTAAATGATGTTAATGTCATGTATGTAATGTTCCTTGCTTGTCAACCATAAATCCTTGGGTTAATTAGAATTCAAGTGATGGAAGTTTAGATAAGTAAAGATTTCATAAGGTTAAGTGGCTTAAATGACTAGAAGGTATAAGTGAATGATTTCTTAAAATCTCTTTCCTTATATATTTGTGTATCGAAAATGCCTGAGATGAAGTTAAATAATTATAAGATAACAAGAGCTAAATGATGAAATATATTTAGTGGTGTTTAAGTCTCATAAGAATTTGTGTGGTCTAGTTCTTATGTTCATCAAAGATGCATGTGTTAGAATTCAAAAATATACAATTGCATGTGATGCTTGATCCCTAGATTTTTCATGTCAACCTCTTGGCATTATGAAAAGAGTATGAGTATTTCAAATCCTACTTTGATGTTTTACTTGATTGCAATATGCACATATGCATTGTCATGTCTAAGGGTCTTAAAAGATACCAAGTTGCCTCGTAAGAGGATAGGTCGGTATGGTTAGCCTCGTGGGACGCCACTTGGAGGGTTAAGACGTCTAACCACCATATCGAAAGCTATGTTGAGCGGGGTCTAGGGAATTAAGCATATGACCAAATCCGATAACATAGAAAAGAATATTTGTATGATGCATAGTTATGTTGAGTGGCAGTATGGGTAGCCATCTGGTAGCCACATGGCACAAGGCCAGTGGTCAATAGTCCAGTGGTGAATAGTCCCTTCTGTTACCAAAAGACCTATGAGTGACGTAGCAGGTAAGCCACGTGGTTGAACAAGGCCAGTGGTGATAATATAATCCCTGTGCGTTATAATAAGAGTAAAATAGGAAAGAATGTTCATATGATGTTGTGTGTTTGTGATATATGTTTATGTCTAGTTTTATCACAAGTTGTCACTATGAATATTGGATCGATAATTACAACCAACAACATACCAAGTGCCTCAGTGTTTGTTGAACTGGGATTATTACAACCAGCAACATTCCAAGCTAAAGTTTAAGGTTTAAGTTTAAGTTTAAGTTTAAGGTAGTGCATCCTATGTTTCAAACTTAAGGTGCCTATTAAGTATTATGTTTGAAGTTAATTTCCAAGAGAGAAGAAAAGTAAGGCTCGACAGATAAAGTCTTTTCAGTCTAGTAAGAGTCGATGAGAAGACGGTGAGGAGTCCGTGAAGGGCTCACTGAGATTTTTAATCTCACCCCGTTCCTTTAATGTTTTTCAGATAAGCCGGTATCGATGACTGACGAGGCGAAGCTCCAGGCTTGGCATCCAGATTTTAGTTTTATTTATTCATTAAGGTTGTAATCTATTTCTTAGATTATGTGTTGAGTTTTAATTTATGACTTGGATTACTGTAAACAAGTTTATAAAGTTTAGTAATTCATGTACTTTAATGTAATTTAATCGTACTTTCAGATTACTGGAAGTATGGGTGTTACATTATGGTATCAGAGCAGTTCGATCTTATCGGACTGTGAGTCACGAGTTTAGTAGTGACTCAGTCTAGGAAGTGTCAGTTTGTCCTTGTTGGGCTGTAGTCAGTTAGCCGGAATTTTCTTTTGTTCGAGAACTTTTCTCTATATTCTTATGCTTTGTATGGAATATTAAGCCTGATCAACTTAATACTCTATACCATGTACGAAGAATGTAGTAGATGGAGCTGGCGGACGAGGGAGAGGACCGAATAGGAGCGCAACTCCGAGAAAGATTAATGGATAAGGATGATACTGATAAGGAAGGACCGACTGCAAAAGCTCTTAATAAGTGAGAATCTTCGAAAAATACGGATAAAGGGAAACCAGTTTCCACTTTTCCAGAATCAAGAGTTAAGGAATGTTTCAAGAGTGGTTGGAATCACAGATGCGAGTGTTCCGTAGGATAAGCATGTATTTCATGTACCGTCAACCGGGACGCTCTAGAAGTAATTAGGAACAATGCGTAAGTAAGGGGTTTTTATTGTAAGGTTTCAATCGACTTAGGATGGGCGTTTATAATAGGTTTGGGTTCAATAGTTGCTGGTTTACCAGGTTGTTTAGCCTAATCTATTATGAATGGATCCAAGATTGATTGAAATCCTATGTGATACCTAAGTGATCCTTAGTGTTCTAAGTGATTAGTAGTCAGAATAGGAAGTAAGTTGTGGATAAGCCACTCACATCAATGCTTAACGGTAGTAAGGAACCTCGAGGGAGAGTAAGCCTTAGAGGAGCAGATAGAAACCCTAAACCTTTCAGGTATAGTGACCTTGGTCGAGTAGTTAGCCTGGAAGAAGAAGTGGACTATAGTCTTTGAACTATAGGAGTTATAAGCAAGGTTCAGTCGGCGGAAATTCGAAGTTGTTAATGTTTGCATTCGATCTAATTGACCGGTAAATGAAGTGAATTCATCTGACCAATTATAGACTTTATCTTAGCCAAATAAGAGTATTATTTGGAATGAGACTCAGTCTATAATCGGGTAATGAAATCACCAAATCCTCAGGGTAATTAGTCTCATTGCAGAGATTAATTCCTTTCGGAGTTCCAATGATCTAGAAGTAGTAGTGAAGGTCGATTATGATAAGTGAGATAGATTATTCCCAAGAATCTCAAGGATTTATTTTCTTGACATTAGTTAGTTCATTGGTTATTAGATTCGTTGATCCACATCGCTATCAGATAGTGTCGTGTGGGTTTCCGATTTAATTCCAGTAGAACCAGGAAGAGGAGTTAATCCATCAAGTTAAGGAGAGTAGTAGTAAAGTTCAACTGAGAGTAAAATGTTTTGGACACGAGTTAATCGGTGGACATCTGAGATTATAAGTTACTACGAGTAAAGTCGTTAGGTTGGGTCTGATGTGATTCTAACTAGCCACTTGCAAGCTGACTCCAACCAAGTGAGGCTTAGACCTCGTGTGAGACAAAGTTTGTAATCAACTAGTGAAAATCAAGTCAGTCTAACCAATGGATACCTCCCAAGAGTCGAGCAACCCTAGAATTTCAGGTTGCCTAAGCCAAGTCGGTTGTAAGACCAAGTATAGTGAGCTAGTGATGAGAACCAACTCCTTGACTTGCGAAAAAGGTATCTAAGGAAGGATTCCCATTGGCAACTTAAGAGTGAATGTCGCAAATGGAAAGTTGTTCAAGGTGTATATTGTTGCCTTAGGATGACAATCTTATTTTGATAAGTTAGTTGACCAACGAAGAAGTCACGAAACCACCAATAGTAGTATAGGATGCTGTTTTGAGCAAACACCCAAAGAGTATTCGAGGGAAAGTATTTTTCAAGGAGTCTAAGAAGACAGAAGAAGCAAAGATCCACTCATTTGACGCAAAGAGGCATGTCCATAGGGGAGTATGTAGTCAAATTCGAAGAATTGTCCACATACTTAACCTACCTTCAACGTGTATAAGATGATGAGTAAGAGACTCCCCAGATGGAGCAAGAGCTCGAACCGAGTCAAGTAAGGTTATGTGTCAAATTGAGGAGGATGATTATGCGAGACTATAGGTTACTACAGGACTGCGGAGGAAGTATAGACTACTTTAATAGCAGAACGTCTAGACAAGTAGCAAAAGATGCAAAGCAAACGTAAGAATGTCCAACAGTTAAGAGCAACAGTTTGAGAGAGTAGCAACAGAGTTAAATTCTCCTACTGTAAGTAAGGTATTCCATTTGATGGAAATGAGACGAAAGGAGTTTACCAACCTGAAAAGACAAGGTATCACAGTTCGCAGCGGAAGCACCAAAAGCCAATCTTACAGGAGGATGAAATAAGAAGGTAAGGCGGAGTTTGGGGATGAAATTCCATAAAGGTGAATTTCTGTCTTCACCCCAAGCTAATGTTATTACGAAGTTCCAATGTAAGATGTAGTAATTTTTCGAGGACGAAATTTTTTAAAAGGTGGGTAGTAGTGTAACACCCTAAATTCTCTAAGTTAAGTTGGGAACAAGTTATGAGGAGTTGTGTGATTACATTCAAGCTTAATTTGGTTTCAAAATTGAGTGAATATGATTATACAAAGTTTTAATGGGTAATTTGTTGATTTGGAGTTAAGAAATAAGTTGGATTTAATCCTAAGATGATTGGAAGTGTTAATTAGGAGTTAATTGATGAAGATTTGATGTTAAAAGATGATTTCTCACATTTTAGTATAGTGTGAATCGATTCACAACTGCGTTTCAGACCACAAAATGATGCTATGAATCGAATTGGGAGTCTATGAATCGATTTATAGATTCGATTCATGAAAGTACAGGTGCAGTTTTAAGCGGATGAATTGATTTACAGTATCGATTCACACACTGTAAAATGCTTAAAAACACAGCAGAACGAGCAGAAACGCGAGAAAGAGGAAAAAGGGAAAGGAAAGAAGGAAAAGGTAAAAGAGAAAAGAGGAGAAACACCTAGGGTTTCACTAATCCCAAAGGGAATTCATGGATTCATGCTAGATTTTCCTCAAATCTTAGCTTGAATCCGAGTTGGTGAGTTGAGATTTGGGTATTTTGAAGATTTGGGAAACCCTAACTAAGAGGAAGAAGAAGAAGCACGAATTGGAGAAGAAGAAGGGGAAGAAGACCAAGCTCCAGCAAGGATGGCTCAAGTTCTTGGATTGAGAAAGAAGATTGAAGGTTGTAGATCAAGATTTGAGGAGTATTTGAAGAAGCCCTAAGTTGAGCAAAGAGGTAAAAGCTTAAAGGAGAGCAAGAGGCCAAAGCTCCACCCTTCTAGCTCAAGACCTTGAACAACAATAGTGACTTCTTCTTCCCTTAGGTGATGGGCAACCATAAGACCCACATATAGAAATTTTCTTAAAGAAGTCTTTGAACCCCAAAGGGTTCAAAGTTAGGGTTTGTTAACCCCTTTGATTATGAGTTTAATTTATGGTTATTGTTATGTCTATTTAGTGGGTTTGACTGCAAGAGATTGGATGGCTGCCCCCAACCCCCCACTAGTTGTATGTTTTATGTTTAAACCATTGGATGTTCCATAGAGCTCCAATGGTAATGCGTCTTAGTTTTGAAATGTTTCCTTGACTTAAGATGATGTAGAGTTTCATGTGAAATGTGTATTGCCATGTTTATGTAATTAGGTGAAGTTATATGTAATATGAGTTAAATCTCCTAAGTTATGATTTTTATCTCAAAATGTTTGATGTTTGGCTCCCTTGTTAGCTCCATAGAGCTATGATGGAGATAAGTGTTTGGCTCATAAGGATTAGACTCAAGTGAGTCGTTCAATTCTAAATGAGCCTAATGATGTGTTGGCCATATTATGGTAAATGATGTTAATGTCATGTATGTAATGTTCCTTGTTTGTCAACCATAAATCCTTGGGTTAATTAGAATTTAAGTGATGGAAGTTTAGATAAGTAAAGATTTCATAAGGTTAAGTGGCTTAAATGACTAGAAGGTATAACTGAATGTTTTCTTAAATTCTCTTTCCTTATATATTTGTGTATCGAAAATGCCTAAGATGAAGTTAAATAATTATAAGATAACAAGAGCTAAATGATGAAATATATTTAGTGGTGTTTGAGTCTCATAAGAATTTGTGTGGTCTAGTTCTTATGTTCATCAAAGATGCATGTGTTAGAATTCAAAAATATACAATTGCATGTGATGCTTGATCCCTAGATTTTTCATGTCAACCTCTTGGCATTATGAAAAGAGTATGAGTATTTCAAATCCTACTTTGATGTTTTACTTGATTGCAATATGCACATATGCATTGTCATGTCGAAGGGTCTTAAAAGATACCAAGTTGCCTCGTAAGAGGATAGGTCGGTATGGTTAGCCTCGTGGGACGCCACTTGGAGGGTTAAGACGTCTAACCACCATATCGAAAGCTATGTTGAGCGGGGTCTAGGGAATTAAGCATATGACCAAATCCGATAACATAGAAAAGAATATTTGTATGATGCATAGTTATGTTGAGTGGCAGTATGGGTAGCCATCTGGTAGCCACATGGCACAAGGCCAGTGGTCAATAGTCCAGTGGTGAATAGTCCCTTCTGTTACCAAAAGACCTATGAGTGACGTAGCAGGTAAGCCACGTGGTTGAACAAGGCCAGTGGTGATAATATAATCCCTGTGCGTTATAATAAGAGTAAAATAGGAAAGAATGTTCATATGATGTTGTGTGTTTGTGATATATGTTTATGTCTAGTTTTATCACAAGTTGTCACTATGAATATTGGACTGGGATAATTACAACCAGCAACATACCAAGTGCCTCAGTGTTTGTTGAACTGGGATTATTACAACCAGCAACATTCCAAGCTAAAGTTTAAGGTTTAAGTTTAAGTTTAAGTTTAAGGTAGTGCATCCTATGTTTCAAACTTAAGGTGCCTATTAAGTATTATGTTTGAAGTTAATTTCCAAGAGAGAAGAAAAGTAAGGCTCGACAGATAAAGTCTTTTCAGTCTAGTAAGAGTCGATGAGAAGACGGTGAGGAGTCCGTGAAGGGCTCACTGAGATTTTTAATCTCACCCCGTTCCTTTAATGTTTTTCAGATAAGCCGGTATCGATGACTGACGAGGCGAAGCTCCAGGCTTGGCATCCAGATTTTAGTTTTATTTATTCATTAAGGTTGTAATCTATTTCTTAGATTATGTATTGAGTTTTAATTTATGATTTGAATTGCTGTAAACAAGTTTATAAAGTTTAGTAATTCCTATACTTTAATGTAATTTAATCGTACTTTCAAATTACTGGAGGTATGTATGTTACACCCCGGATCCCCATTATGATAGCAACACACCTCTCCATCTTAGGACTTAATTCCACCTTTTGAATTCTGAGCCATCGGACGGTATTGACCCCTGTTGTTTCCTTGGGGTCGGTGATACGGCTTTTTCTGCTATTGCTTTCGCTTCTGATTCTGGCCTTGGCCCTGAGACTGTGATCAAATTGGTCCCCCAGAACTGCCCTTTCTCTTCCCACTCTTCATCGTCTCGACCTGGATGCACTTCTCGACCAATGGTTGGAACTATCGAATGCCCAACGGTGGCACCGACTTCTTAATATCATAATGCAGCCCATGCTCGAACTTCTCGCTCATCCAACACTCATCAACTTGATCGCGGAAAAAACTGGAAATACTTGGCCAACGACTCAACTTAGCGGCGTACCCTGACACAATCATATTCCCCTGGTTTAGACGGAGGAATTCCTGCTCCTTCTCTGTCCTCGCGCTCTCAGGAAAATACTTATCTAGGAATCTACCACGGAAGGTCTCCCAGTTTGCATCACGGAGCACAGTAGCCAACATCTGCCTCACTCCTTTCCACCAATATTTGGCATCGCCCAACAGCAAGTACGATGCGAAGTTGACCTTAACATGCTCAATACAGCGGATTACTTCTTCTCTACCTCCTATAGCCCAAGGTCGGCATTCTCGGGATCAGGTTCTCCGTGAAACCTTGGCGGGTCGTGCTTGTGAAAGTCCCCCAGCCCTCTCGCTTCAACATTTTTTTCAGTCCGCTGTTGCTGTTATAGATCACGTTGAGTCATTACTGTGGTTTGATGTGCCATAGCTACTGCCATATCCGCCATCACTTGGATTACTCGACTCATCTCCGGGTTCTCAGATCCAGCAGTTGGGATCTCTCTTCTAGGCGACATTGGGTTCTTACAAGGTCCAAAAAGCAGTCTGAACCCCACACCAAAATTAGTGTGTTAGGACACATTAATTTAATTAAGAAACAATTCAAACAATTATAAGCCAAAATTGCTTCACTCAACAAACAAGTTCAACACAAACACAAGTTGACACTCGACAAAACAAAACCCGACAACTTGGCTAGCTTAGGTTACCCAACTCGCAGTCCGGTGAAGGCCGAACTGCTCTAATATCACAATGTAACACCTTGATTTTTAGAGTGCTACTTAACGAACTAAAACCCCTAAATGCGGAATAATTTGTAAATATAATACTCACCTTGTCTTTGAAAACACGGGTAATTTTTTTTCTTTTTAAACATCTTTTCAAAACTACAAGTCAGAGTATTACAGCATTTTTGAAACATGGTGCAAAACCACAATGCAAAAGAGAACGAATATATAAACAACACATTGTTGAACTTCCTTATGAAAAAGATTTTCAAGAAAAACAAATCCTAACAAAAGCTAGGCCAATTCAAATGAATGAAGAACTTCTTCAATTTTGTCAAAAAAAATAAATAAAAGATTTGTTAAAAAAAGTCTAATTAGCAAGAGCAAGAGTCCTTGGTCTAGTTCTGCTTAAGAGCTTAAATGGGAAAGGGAAATGGAAAGTAGGAAGCAGACGGACTGCTCAGCACATATACAAGATTAAAGACAAAAATTAAATGCAGAAAAGTAAAGACAAAAAGTAAAGAATAAGAACTTAAAACATGCAGAAGTAAATAAGATCAGAATATAGAACCTGCCATGTAGGCGGTTAAGAACAAGATAGAAATTGAAACAAGATTTTATTGAATAATTACAGAGATTGAAAACAGAAAGAAAGAAGAAAAGCTTACGAGACTCAGAGCGTCTCTCTCTAACTTCTCTCTAAACTGCGTAAATCTAAGGGTGCCTTACAATGAAGCCTGGCAGTCCCTTTTATAGAATTGAAATTGAACAGTTCCAGTAAGTTACCGGTCAAACTTGGAACTATTGGCTACAGTAAAAAGTCAATTTTGCTACTGTGCCAAATAGTAAAATTGTACAATAATTGAAATTTTAGTTGTCTGACAAATTGATTGATTTCCCAGCAAAATGCTTCTTTTCAGCGAAATTTGCGGGAGAATCATCTGAAGGATAGATTCCAAAACAGTCGTCCTCATTCTGCCAGAATAGGTCTCCTGTTGCTGACTCATCTGAAGAGGGTTGAAGGGCTGCAGGTTGGAGAACTTGCTTCTTCTTACTCTTCTTTTTTGTTTGTTGAATAGAGGATGAAGGTAGGTCCTTCAAGTCTTGATTCTTCTCTGAAGATTGTTTTTGAAGAAGTTGAACAATATTTTGCAGATTGTGAAGAACTTCGTCTTCTGATGAAGAGACTGCAAGTGCAGCTGCAATATGGGCTTTTTGATTTTGAAGTAAGCAAGTACTTGCTTCAGCATACTTTAAAAAATTTGGATGGCTTTTAAACCATGTCTTGACATTATCTTTTGAAGCTTTTGATTCGTCAAAGCTAGACCACCATTTGACAAAGGCCTGCTTCTGGAGCCAGGTTAGAGTGTTGGGAATTGGAGCTTCACTAAATTTGTACTGCCATGAGAAGACCCATAAGAGTGAAAAGTTGATAAAGAAATTTAATTCAATTGGGAGATTGTCAAAATCTGTGTTGAATTTTTTGGAGAAAAATTGGAATCCTTCTTGAACATCTGGAGGAAGGATATCGGGAATTGGTCCAAAGAAATCCCATCAATGGAGGAACCAATTTGGGAATGAGTATTTGACTCCTGCTTTAAAATAAATTAACCAGGAATGCTTGAAAAACTTGTTTTGTAATCCTAGGATCATAAAGTCCCAGGCTTTGATGTAATCCTAGTATGAATAACCTATTGGGTCAAAGATACCGAAAAATTTCTTGGGTTTATTAGGATTTTGTCCCCAAGCCGAAGGTGTTAACACATTCAAGATTTGGAGAGTTGAATGGGTGATAATTGTGTCATCTTTGGGATCTTTTTAATGCTTGATTTTAATAGATTCAAAATCTATGAGGATGTACTCATAGAATAATTGAGTTTTATTAGAAACCAAAGGTACAAAATGAAATCCCAGAGGAAATATCTTAGGAGGAATTCTGTTAATGTCCTTGATCCAGAACTCAGGTTCTAAACCTAGTACAGCCAAAATTTGGATTTTGGAATATATTGGGAAATAGAAGAAATTGGTTTAATATTTGCTTGGGTTATTTGGGCCTTTTGATTTTGGATGATAAGATCCAAAGATGGATCTGCTCGTTATCATTGGCTTCAACAAAGACCAAATTTCAAGTTGTAATTGGTAATTTTGTCAGGCCTTGTTGCTGAATGGCTTGCAGAGTTTGAATTGGGAAAGAATAATCTTCTTTAGTTTGGATGGGAGTTTGTTTTGAGGATTGGTTTGAGATTTTCTGGGTTGATGACCCAGCTGATTGGTTTTGGGTAGATGACTCAATATTTTGAGCTTGGGTAGATGACCCAGATTAATTATTAGTATATGCCTTTGATGGTTCAGACATTAAAGGATTTAAGATATTCTTACCTTTACTTCTTCCCCGGGAGGAAGAAGACCTCGTTGACATCTTTTCCCTGTAAGTATTCACGAGTGAGATAGTCAGGGAGAGCATTGGCAAAGCCTTTAAGATATTCAATATCTAAATAAAAAATGCTCAAAATAGCTTGCCATCTAGCAAAATTTTGTTTTGATGCAAGGTTTTTTACATCCTTTTGTAAAACATCTTTTGCGGATTTGCAATCAACACGAACTAAAAATTTTTGATTTAATAAATCAGATTGAAATTTTGAAATTGATAAGACAATTGCTAAAACTTCTTTTTTCACAATGGAATACTTTTACTATGCTGGATTCCAAAGTTTGGAAGTAAAGACAATAACTTGCTCTTTACCATAAACCTTTTGTTTGAGAATGCCACCATAACCTATGTCAGAGGCATCAGTTTCAACAATCTTGAAAGCTTGTGGATTAGGCAAGTAAAGACATGGAAGATCTTTTTCTTGAGATTTAATTTGTTTGACAACATTTGTATGAACATCTGTCCAAGGAGGAGGATATTTTTTAAGACGGTGATGGAATGGTTTGATAAGATTGCTAAGTTGAGGAAAGAAATCAAAGACGTAATTAAGACATCCTAGAAATCTTTGTAATTGAGTTTTATGAATGATTTGATTGGGAAATTTGTCCGTAAACTCAATTGCACGATTAATTGGAACAATGGCTCCTTGATGAATATTATGACCAAGAAATCTGATCTTAGTCTGAAATAAATTAATTTTTGTTTTGGAAACAGCAAGACTATTTCTTTTCACAATGGAAATAAAAATGTTAATGTGTTTGAAGTGTTGATCAATAGATTGAGAGAATATTAGTACATCATCAATGTATACTATGGCAAATTTGGATTAAGGATTGAAAATCTCATTCGTAATTCTTTGGAATTCTGAAGGGGCATTTTTTAAACCGAATGGCATGACATTCCATTCGTATTATCCAAAGGGGACAATAAAAGCAGTTTTGTATCTGTCCTCTTCTTTGGTTTGGATTTGCCAAAATCCAGATTTCATGTCAAATTTTGAAAAGATCTTTGCATTATGTAATCTGTTTAAAGATCTTTTTAATTGGGAATTGGATACCTATTCCAGCAAAATGCTTGATTAAGGGGTTTATAATTGATAACAAGCCTAGGTGTTCCCCTTTCAATTTCAGCTTGTTTATTGACATACAAAGCAGAACAAGACCACGGACTTTTACTCTTACGAATTAGACCTTTGTCTAATAAATCCTTGATTTCCTTCTGGCAAAATTGAAGAAGTTCTTCATTCATTTATTTGAATTGGCCTAGCTTTTGTTGGGATTTGTTTTTCTTGAAAATCTTTTTCATAAGGAAGATCAACAATGTGTTGTTTCCTTTCCCAAAAAGCATTAGGTAAATCCGAACAAATAGAAGTTTGAATTTGACTCAAAAGATTGTTAATCTTTTGCTGAGTACCAGATTGTTATAATTGATTTTCTATATTTCTGAAAGAAATTTCTTCTTTAAGAAAATTGATTTGATTTTGTTTGTAAGAAATTGGATTCAAGTCTTTGATGATGGGTTTTTTCAAAAACCTGAAAATAATAGATTGTCCCAAATGTTAGGTGATAATCCCATCTTCAGTGGTTTGATAAGAAAAAAGTAATCTGATAAACAGTGTTCCCAAAACTACTTTGTTCCTCAAATTTTTGACCAAAAGAAAAGATTTTTGATCCTTAAATTTTGGTTTTCAATTATAGCAGAAGATAATTTGTAATTGATCTTTAACTTAGAACCATTAGCAGCACTAAGTTGTTCTGAAGTCTTTTCAAAATACTTAGTAGGAATTAACCCTTCTAAGATACAATTTGAATCAGCTCTGGTGTCAAATAGAGCTGTGGTTTCAAGAACAAATTCATTAATGATAATTTTGATGTTTATAAAAAACTTTTAAATTTTAACATAATTGATTAATCCTAAAAAATCATCAACTATGTTAAATTGATTATTTTTCTTTTGAGAAGTAGAAGCCGAAGCTTCTGATTGGGCTGTTTCAGAGGATGAGGATGAATTATTTTCATCCCAACTATTTTTCCAAAGATCCAGGATTGACTGATGTTTAGTTTGTTTTTGTTTCAGTTCTCTGATCTTAAATTTTAAATTGTTGATTTCGAATTGAAGGTCTTGGATAGTAACAGACTTGGTACTAGATTTCTCTAGTCTTTTAAAAGTATCTTTGAGATTGAATTTGTTAGTCACTAAGGGACCCTTTGGAGGTTTAGTCACTAAAGAAGATTTCAGCTTCAGTTCATTTTTTCTTGAGAATCAGGTATAGCGTTAATGGCTTCGAAAAGAAGATCTTTCTCTTTAGTTAAGACATTGACTTGATTAGAAGATTCAGATAAATTATCGCTTTGGATTTGATTGTTTTTTTTAGAAGATTCATTGATAGTCTTATTATCTTGAAAAGATTTTATTAACAAGTTGTTAATATCCTTTTGAATTTGATTGAGGTAAAAGATTTTGATTTTCCTTTCTATCCTACAATATCTATACTTGTGGCCAGGTTTACCACAAGTATAACAAGTAATTTTAGTTTTAGGTTTTTTATGAGAGTCATATTTCTCAAGAGTTTTGTTGGCTAATTGATCATTGGATTTGCCAATTTTCCTATAATGAGGTTTAGGAGGACCATAATAGTGTTTTGGTTTGGGTCTGGGGTTCTTAGCACTTGGTAGACCAAATTGTTCACAGGAAGTCCCTAGGTTCTTATAGGTTTGGGTTTTTCCTTTTGCTAAATGTTGTTGGACCTTGTCCTTATCCAAATTGAATTCTTCTGGGTAAGCAGAAGATGAAGATTGCCCTATCATATTGATAGAATGATTTCAAGAAGGTGGTGTTTTAGGAGTATTAGAAATAACTGCCTTATAGAACTCTAATTGTTTATTGATCTTGGTAAGAAGCTCGTTACTAGCTTCATCAATTTCCTTCTTGATTTGCTTTCTAGGATTGGAAAGCTGTAAGGTTTTTTTGAGTTTCTTTGAAATCCTATATGGATTAAACAAAGGCTTTTCTTTTTGAGTGAAAGATGATGGCTTATCATCTTTTGAGGAATGAAGAGGAACTTTACTTTACCCTTTTGTTTCTCTTTTCTTTTGATTTCTCCTAAGGTTTCCCCTAAGGTTTGGAGATACTTATTGGTGTAATTAGATTGTTCTATGAGATCTTTGATATCTCTGGCATATATGGGACCTTCTTTAGTTCTGGTTTTGAAGGGAGAGGCCATAACAGGATTGTTTTGGTCTTTACTCTTAAGAGTAAAAGGTGCTTTGGGAGGAAGATTAGACTGGACTGCTTGTCCATCTCTTAAATACCACGCCGTAATGACATCTAAAGTCTTACTACCTATCAATTGATTCTTGAAAGGATAATTGATTTTCTTCCTAATAGTATAGGCATTGAACCTATCAAAGAATGGGACGTTGAATTGGACTTGCTCTAGCAAAAAGGAAAATTTTTCTTGAATTTTCTTTCTTTTGGTTCCTTGATAATGCTTGAAGAACCATTCTTTGTGAGGAGTCCATTCCTCATAATAGAATTCTTTTCTAAGAGATTGTTTGTCAATAATAAACTCAGATGATATAACATTAATATCATAAGGTTCATTAAGGGAGGAATAAGTTGGAGATTGGATGGTTCTTTGGTCATCTTCATCCTTTTGGTATGAAGTTCTTACAGGGGTTGTGGTTTCAAATCCTTGTAAGTGAATTGTTGATCATTCATACCAAAAGGAACTTTGTGTTTAGTCCTTTGTTTAATCCTTTGGAATCTTTGTAGTGCTTGATTTTAACAGATTCAGAATCTATGAGGATGTACTCATAAAATAATTGAGTTTTATTAGAAACCAAAGGTACAAAATGAAATCCCGGAGGAAATATCTTGGAAGGAATCTTATTAATGTCTTTGATCCAGAACTCAGGTTCTAAATCTATTACTGGCCAAAACTTGGATTTATCTGACGCCTGCTTTAAAATAATTAACCAGGAATGCTTGAAAAACTTGTTCTGTAATCCTAGGATCACAAAGTCCCAGGCTTTGATGTAATCCCAGTATGAATAACCTATTGGGTCAAAGATACCGGAGGGGCTTTACCCTTCTGTTTCTTTTTTCCTTTGATTTCTCCTAAGGTTTCTCCTAATGTTTGGAGATACTTATTGGTGTAATTGGATTGTTCCATAAGATTTTTGATATCTCTGGCATAAATGGGTCCTTCATCCATTCTGGTTTTGAAGGGAGAAGCAATAACATGATTGTTTTGATCTTTACTCTTAAGAGTAAAAGTAAACCTGGCCACTTTAGTAGATACTGTTGTAGGTTAAAAGGTAGAATCAAAGCTTTAAACCTAGATCAAGATATTAAGGATAAGATTAACTATTTGTTAATTGAATCCTCTCAAGAAGAAGATTCTTCTAAAGAATCTTCTGATCAATTTACTGAAGACCTAAATCAAATCCAAGATGACGATTTGTCCCAATCCTCTAGTCAGGTCAATGTCTTAACCAAGGAGCAAGATCTCCTTTTTGAAGCCATTAATGCAATTCGTGACCCTCAAGATAAAATGAAATTTCTTGAGAAATTAAAATCTTCTCTTGTAACTAGACCTTCTAAGAGTCCTATAGTTACTAATATGTTCAATCTCAAAGATACTTTCAAAAGACTAAAAAATTCTAGTACCAAGCCTGTTACAATCCAAAATCTCCAATTTGAAATCAATAATCTGAAAATTGAGATTAAAGATTTAAAACAAAAACAATCTAAACATCAGTTAGTCTTAGATCACTGGAAAAATAGTTGGTCTGAGTCCAATACTGATGATCAAAAAACTGTCAATCAAGAATCATCTTCTGAAGCTTCTGTTTCTAATATCTATAGTCCTACCAGCAGAACAAAGTTTCATTTCAAAAGAGTATTATGAGTACCACAACAGATTTGGACTTTAGTAAGATTAAACATAACAAGTAACTCAGAAATAACTCAGAATTCAAAATCAATATCACATTCCTACTTCCCCATCAGGCTCTGATACCAAGAGGGGGTCGGAAGCAGAACGAAGAGCTTAAATGGGAAAGGGAAATGGAAAGTAGGAAGCAGACGGACTGCTCAGCACATATACAAGATTAAAGACAGAAATTAAATGCAGAAAATTAAAGACGAAAAGTAAAGAACAAGAACTTAAAACATGCAGAAATAAGTAAGATCAGAATATAGAACCTACCATGTAGGCGGTTAAGAACAAGATAGAAATCGAAGCAAGATTTTATTGAATAATTGCAGAGATTGAAAACAGAAAGAAAGAAGAAAAGCTTACGAGACTCAGAGCGTCTCTCTCTAACTTCCCTCTATACTACGTAAAACTAAGGGTGCCTTTCAATGATGTCTGGTAACCCTATTTATAGAATTAAAATTGAATTGTTTCTACAGTTTCGGTAATATTCCGGTACCAAATAGTCAAATTCAAATTCGATACAGTGCCAAATAGTAAAATTGTATAATAATTGAAACTTAGTCTTCTGACTGAATGACTGATTGCTGATAATTCACTGCTTAACAACGGAGTTTGCAGGAGAATTATTGCATATGGATGACAGACTTTTGGAGTCTTATGGCTCCATTCGATTATCGAGATTTTGTGCCTCGACATCATCCATGTAATCAAAAGATGCTTCACTGCATGTTTCGTCAAAGTATTCTTCAAATTTTGATTCTTGGAATAGTTCTGAAGAAGTATTGGCTAAAGGAAAGGTTATTTCTGTAGGCAGACATAGAGGAACTGGCCAGAGCTTGTAAATTGGAGATTCTCCTACTAACTTCAGATTGGTCCATCCGGTCGAAGGAAGAAATTCTCTTTTTAAAAGATTTTCCCTGAGCCAGTAGCTGCACTTGAATTTTGAATTTGTGATTGGTGAATTGAGATTGGGCATGAAAACTGTTGTACTTGCTATAAAATGATGGTTAGCATGGACAATAGCTACACCAATATTTTTGGGAAGAGAAGATTTTACAGTAAATGTAACTCTTCTTGACCTCTTGATAATTTCTGTAGCAAGCATATATAATTTATTTGGCCCAAATATTAGATCAATATAATTATTAGTCCAAAATTGGTCTAGCATTCCCAAGTCTAACCAAGTCCAGATTGAATACCTTTTTCCCTTATAACAAATATCTTTATAAAAGGGGAGATTGATTCTGGCCTTAACAATTCCATTGTTGATTACTTGAGGATCATTTGAATGTGAATGATATTCCGGTAGCTCCAGATAAACTAATGGTTGACAAACACTTATGCCTGGGAAAGATAAATTTCCTTCTGCAATTTCCCATAACAGTTCCTGAGCTATAAAGAAATCATTGAAAATGGATTCTTTTAATTTTTTCTGGATAAGATAATTGACTTCAAGATCTACTTTTCTGGTTAAATCTCCAATAATAGGTGAAGTTTGGAGAGTTAAGTTCTTCTTGAGATTGTCAAAATTATTGTGTGCGATAACCCTTTCTTAGTTTGAAGGAGAGGTGAGGTCACCAAATTTCTGAATCTTGAGATTAAGTTTATTGAACCTTTCTAACAATGTGTTGTAGCAGTTTGCCAAACACTCATACTCACTGAACAGTGTTTGGTTAATGGCTTGTACTGTTTGAATCTCATTTTTAAGAGAGAGTATATTTTCCTCAGGAAGATCAATGATCTTGTCCTTGAGTTTGAGATTGGCAAAACCCTTTTCTTGAAATTTTGAGCTATTGAAAAGATTAGTAAATTTTGGATCAATAAAGAAATTGGTACCAACTGTTTGCTTTAAATGATTGTTTGCTTTAAATGATTTAAAGCATGTTTGTAATTGAAAAATTCTTTGAATACAGGATTTTCAAAAACTTTAATCTGCCTCTTTATATCTTCATAATTGAGATATAAACCAGGTCTTGGACCTTTGGTCAAAGCATAACAGGAAAATGCTTTACTTAAAGGTTTTTGCTCGATTTTTGAAAAGTAAACTGTAAGTGAGTTTAAACTGCTGAGCTTTGATTTTGTATCTCATGAAATCCAAAGATTATCAAGAATACATTTTTGGATCTGGTCAAGATTAATTCCTATGGGAGGAATAAAACCTTTATTAGAATCCGCTGGAAGTATTGGAAGTTCATATTTTCCAAACTTCATTCTTGAATCCTCAATTACTTCAATGAATTGAGCCATTCTGACCTGTAAAATAAAAGTCAGTTTTGATAATAAATTTAAAATATTTTGATTTAATAATTCAGATTGAAATATTGGAATTGGTAAATTGAAGATTAAAATTCTAAATAATTGAACTTTATTACTAATTTGATCCAGAGATTTAATAGTAACATAATTGGCAGGAATAATGGTAGTCTTCTGGTAAGTGTTACAAACAGACAATCTGCTCTTAATATGAAGTAAATTAATTTGATTTTGTTTGTAATAAATTGAGTTCAAATCTGTTGGAACCTAAACGATTGAGAAGTTTAGACCCTCATTAATTTTGATGATAACAAAATGTTTCTCAAGAGAACAATTTATCTTCTAACATATCTTTGAGTGTACAGGTATCAAAGATTCATATATATGTACAAATCACTTAAGGAAGAAGAAGAAATTTACAAAAGAATTGAATACAATCCACTAGTGTCAGCATCCGAACTCACTCCAACGTCTTGCTAACAGCAAGCGTCTAGCAGTGTGACTTCTTGACACGTGGAACACTCAATTGCTACGAGCACCCGTCCTCTGTTCTGAGCGAGCATCTGATCTCTTTAATGAAGCACGTGATGATCACGTTTTTGCTCTTAGCCTCGTGACTGCTCGAACTAATTAATTTGATTTTGTGCGCTCATTTTGATGTACGAGGAAGCAAAGGTGACACCTTTAGCATAAGACAAAAATCGTACAAGGCAATTGCAAATAGCAGATAGTACGAAAACGGTAATGTGTACTATTCTGATATTCTCTGGAAAGGAAGAAAATGACTACATTTCAAATTACCTCACTTAATGGAAAGGAGACATTTTTACTGCAACGGTAATACTCTTGAAGACTCCTATAAATACCCCAAGGTATTCATTGAAGAAATGTTGGAAAAACTGTGAAGAAACTTCATTCTGAAAGCAATATTACTCAAGTGAACAATCAAGTTTCGTGCCAAGTTTTTGGTCCATATAGAATCAACTCAAAGATCTTATACTTTCTTTTAGAAAGCTATTCGCTTTGAGCTTAATCTTTTCATCCTCTCTGTGAGAGTTATTTTGATTGTATTCAAAAGTATAATCTCTTTTGTAAACTGTATTTGGCCTAGTTAAGGCTCTGTTCCTCAAAGACTCGACTGCACTGAGTCGTTTTGAGAAGTTGAGAGTATTGTCAAGTTTGTGACAGAAGAATACTCTTGAGGAAATTGTAATCAGTTGATTATAGTGGAAAATCCTTCAGGAACGAAGGGACTAAACGTAGCTACCAGTTGGTGGTGAACTAGTATAAATCTCTGAGTCTCATCCTCTACTGCGTTACATTATTTATCTTTACCCTGCTCAAGAAACAAGTTTTTATAAACTGCTTAAATTTCTCAGATCCTGGTCCTGTTTAATTCTCTGCATCCGATATACAAACAGTTTTGAACAACTTGTGTTGAAGTTTTTACGTATAGTTTGCGAAAAGTTTTTAATACAATTCAACCCCCTTCTTGTGTTCACGTTCAAAATCTCTGATGATGGGTTTTTTCAAAAACTTGAAAATAAATATTTGTCCCAAATGTTGGGTAATAATCCCATCTTCAGTAGTTTGATAAGGGAAAAGTAATCTGATGAATGGTGTTCCCGAGATTACTTTGTTCCTTAAATTTTTGACCAAAAGAAAAGATGTTTCAATCTTTAGACTTTGGTTTTCAATTATAGCAGAAGTTAATTTGTAATTGATTTTTAACTTATTACCATTAGCAGCATTAAGTTGTTCTGAAGTCTTTTCAAAATACTTAGTAGGAATTAACCCTTCTAAGATACAGTTTGAGTCAGCACTTATGTCAGACAGAGCTGTGGTTTCAAGAATAAATTCATTAATGATGATTTTGATATTTATGAAAAACTTTTGAATTTTAACATAATTGATTAATCCTAAAAAATCATCAACTATGTCAAGTTGAAAGGGGTTTTCATCTTTTTTTAGAAACAAAAGCTTCAAAAGATGATTCATGATTGACAGTTTTTTGATCATCATTATCAGACTCAGACCAACTATTTCTCCAGTGATCTAAGACTAATTGATGTTTAGATTGTTTTCGTTTTAAATCTTTATTCTCAATTTTCAGATTATTGATTTCAAATTGGAGATCTTGGATTGTAACAGGCTTGGTACTAGTTTTTTCTAGTCTTTTGAAAGTATCTTTGAGATTGAACTTATTAGTAACTATAGGACTCTTAGAAGGTCTAGTTACTAAAGACGATTTTAATTTCTCAAGATATTTCATCTTCTCTTGAGGGTTAGGGATAGCGTTAATGGCTTCGAAAAGGAGATCTTATTCCTTAGTTAAAACATTAACCTGAGACAAATCGTCATCTTGGATTTGATTTAGGTCTTCAGTAAATTGATCAGAAGATTCATCAGTGGAATCTTCTTCCTGAGAGGATTCAATTAACAAATTGTTAATCTTATCCTCGACATCTTGATCTAGGTTTAAGGCTTTGATTCTACCTTTTAACCTACAATATCTACTAATGTGGCCGGGTTTACCACATTTGTGACAAATAATTTTGTCTTTGGGTTTGGTATGAGAATTATGTTTCTCATAAGGCTTAGTAGATTGATCTTTAGGTTCTGGCTTAGGTTTACTAAACCGCTTAATATTGAGGTCTGGGAGGACCGTAATGGTGTTTTGGTTTAGGCTTAGACCTAGGTTTCTTAGCACAAGGTAAGCCAAATTATTCACAAAAAGTCCCTAAATCCTTACGGGTTTGGGCTTTCTCTTTTGCTAATTTTTACCGGATCTTGTCATCTTAACAGATCTTAAGAGCAACCTTTTGGATTATGGCAATTAGTTGCCCATAGCTTAATTGCTCATAAGGAAGATCAGAATTGGGGTTTTGGCTTCTAAGTTTTTCTCTAACCTTGTCGCCAAGGGATTTGGGTAGGCCAGCTAAGAACTTTTCTTTTCAAAAATCTTGTTGGCTATCTTCTCTAGTATAAACTCTAGTTAGGAAGGTATCTTTATACCATCTAAAATCTCCTAAAGATTTACACCTAAGATTGGATAATAGCTCTGCAGATCGATCTTTAATTAAAGAGGGATCTCTAGTAAAATGTTGAGCTATTGTAAAGATTAAAGTATTGACAGCATCCGGATGCTAACATTATTCTCTAAGATTGGAGTGCTATCAGAATCTAGTTTGATAGCACTAAGAATTGAACGTTTTTCTTCTTCAGAGAGATAATTATCCCACCATCCTTTGAGTTGGCCACAGAAACTTGCTACAATTATTTCTACTATCATAGTTTCTGGACAATCATTTGAAGTTTCGTAAGCCGTGGCTACCTTGGTCATACATTGAAGGATTTTGGTTATGCCATACTCATTTTCTCCATCTATGTTCTATTCATAGACATTGTTGGCACTGAAACTTTTGAAATTGGATTCCTTCTCTTCTAAGAGAAGATCTGGAGCTATAGCTCTGGGATAGTAGAGTTTGGTTGGTTTATTCCAATTGAGTTTTGGGCTAGTTATGACCGGATTGATATCAATCTCTTGATTAATATCAGAATTGATTTCTTCTGAGCAAACAGAAGATGAATTACCTAACATATTGATGAATTGATTCTTAGGTGAACCTATAGGAGTATTGGAGGCGAAGTTATAGGTGATTCAGGAATAACTAATTTGTAAAGTTGTAATTCTGATTGATTTTGGTAATAAGCTCATCACTGGCTTCTTCAATTTCCTTCTTGATTTGTTTTCTAGGATTGGAAGCTTGTAAGGTTTTCTTGAGCTGTTTTGAAATCCTATAAGGATTAATCAAAGGCTTTTCTATTTGAGTGGAAGATAATGGCTTATCATCTTTCGAGGAATCAAGAGGAGCTTTACCCTTTTGTTTCTCTTTTCCTTTGATTTCTCCTAAGGTTTGGAGATACTTATTGGTGTAATTAGATTGTTCCGTGAGATCTTTGATATCTCTGGCAGATATGTGACCTTCTTTAGTTCTGGTTTTGAAGGGAGAGGCCATAACAGGATTGTTTTGGTCTTTACTCTTAATAGTAAAAGGTGCTTTGGGAGGAAGATTAGACTGGACTACTTGTCCATCTCTTAAATGCGACGCCGTAATGACATTTAAAGTCTTACTACCTATCAATTGATTCTTGAAAGGATAATTGATTTTCTTCCTAATAGTATAGGCATTGAACTAATCAAAGATTGAGACGTTGAATTGGACTTGCTCTAGGAAAAAGTAAAATTTTTCTTGAATTTTCTTTCTTTTGTTTCCTTGATAATGCTTGAAGAACCATTCTCTGTTAGGAGTCCATTCCTCGGAATAGAATTCTTTTCTAAGAGATTGTTTGTCAATAACAAACTCAGATGATATAACACTAATATCATACGGTTCATTAAGGGAATAATAAGTTGGAGATTGGATGGTTCTTTGGTCTTCTTCATCCTTTTGGTATGAAGTTCTTAAAGGGGTTGTGGTTTCAAATCCTTGTAAGTGAATTGTTGATCCTTCATGGGAAGGGTCGGATTGGTTTGTATAGATTGATCTAGGGATAGATCTAAAGGCTGAAAGAAATCTCCTAGACATGGCTGATTGGAAATTATTGGTAGATCTAACAGACCTAGAAAGAGAGAAAGAATTTCTCCTACCAAAAACTAAGTCTACTTGACCTGTTTGATGTTGAATTAGATCTTGAAATTCTGGGGTTATTTTGGGTAAGGCTGGAGGTTGCCTTTTCTAAGGTCCATTTGTCTGGGAGTGTAATATCACTCCACTGAATTGTCTTGGGTACAATAATATTGGCCTTACTATTGTCGGTCAGAAACAAAGTTGTTTCTCCGCGTTTGTCACAATTGGTTTTGAGAAAATTGGACCTAATGGAGTTCATTACCTTGTATTAAACTCTACAGATCAGGGTTATGGGTATAGATCCTTCCTTCATATCATACCCATGGAGTTTGACATTTAGATATAAAACATCAAGAATATTTTTGTCGTCTAGACTTACAGTTAAGTCCGGAAAACAATTGAAAAAGATTGGACCATGACTTAGGCTAGATTCAACAGTACCTAAGAGAGAGTCATGAAAACGATTGTGTCTTTTATCCCTTAAGTAGAAAAGAACTGCAACATCTAGAGATTCTCTAGTAAGGGGTTTCATGCCAACTTGCACACTTCCTATGTGTAAATAATTGTAATTTTTGGCTTGGTGTTTTTTGATGCTTTTATCAGAAAGCAGATGAAATTCTTCATCATCATTTAGAATTTTGTATTTTTGTTCAACAATTTTAATAACATTATCAGATTGTTTATGCCAAAAACTTTTTGTTTTGTAAAGATCTTCATCTTTGATTTTAGGAATATCCCAATTGTCTAAATCTTGATTGATATCTTCAAATCGAATTTTTTCTTTGAAGACTTTTTTGGAAAAATTGTGAGTTTAATTATCAAAAAGAGAGGAGGATGAGGGTTGAGAAGACTTGAAAGAAAGATAAGAGGAAAAAGAACGAAGCATATTCATAATAAACAAGCCTTCTTCACCCATTAGTACCATCACCATCACCTGGTTCGTTACGACTATAGATATTAATCTTGAATTAACAGTTATATTCTAATTTACTCATATAAGTTTAATCATACATATTTGTTCCATATCTAACAAAAGCTATCTCAATAATCTTCTTCTGTTAAAATAAGGACTTATGAAAATATTTTTCAGATCTAATTCAAAGTCATCTCAAATCATATTGTTCATAAACCAATGACAATTATCATCTTTTAGATCTGTCAAAAGTCACTCTAAAATACTTATTTTTCACCAAGGTCTTATGAAATTCTTTCAGATCTACAAAGCACTGCACAGTAATTAGGTCTATACTGCCCTATCTGTCGGGACTTACTGCCTTGCGTCGTACAATCTTTATTTGGCTCTGAAAGTTTTTCATTCCTTTTCCAAATTCTTTCATAAATAGATTTTGGTGAAGAATAATATTAACATGAGTACTACCTACAGATCATAAATGATTCTAATTCCTTTTCATCATAATTTAAATAAATAATTTTCAGTTCAGAACAATAAATGAGTACAAACATTGGATCTAAAAGAAATTTTCATTCCTTTTATAAAACAATAAACACAAAGTTTCATTTCAGAAGAGTATTATGAGTACTACCAATAGATCTGGACTTTAGTAAGATTAAACATAACAAGTAACTCATAGAAATAACTCAGAATTCAAAATCAATATCACATTCCTACTTCCCCATCAGGCTCTGATACCAAGAGGGGGTCAGAAGATTAATACTCAAATCTTTAATCTTGTATATGTGTTGAGCAGTCCGTCTGCTTCCTACTTTTCATTTCCCTTTCCCATTTAAGCTCTTCGTTCTGCTTCCGACCCCCTCTTAGTATCAGAGCCTGATGGGGAAGTAGGAATGTGATATTGATCTTGAATTATGTGTTGTTTATCTGAGTTACTCTTTACATATAATCATACTCAGATCTGTTGGTAGTACTCATAATACTCTTCTGAAATGAAACTTTGTGTTTATTGTTTTATAAAAGGAACGAAAATCTCTTTTAGATCTAATGTTAGTATTAATTTATTGTTCTGAACTGAAAACTGTTTATTAAAATTTTGATTAAAAGGAATTAGAATCAATGATCTGTAGGTATTACTCATGTTAATATTATTCTTCACCAAAAATCTATTTACTAAAGAATTAGGAAAAGGAATGAAAAACTTTCAGAGCCAAGTGAAGCTGTACGACGCAAAGCAGTAAGTCCCGACGGATAGGGCAGTATAGAACTAATTACTGTGAAGTGCTTTACCGATCTGAAAGAATTTCATAAGACCTTGGTGAAAAATAAGTATTTTATAGTGACTTTTGACAGATCTAAAAGATGATAACAGTCATTGGTTTATGAACAATATGATTTGAGATGACTTTGTATTAGATAGGAAAAATATTTTCTTAAGTCCTTATTTTAACAGAAGAAGATTATTGAGATAGCTTTTGTTAGATCTGGAACAAATATGTATGGTTAAACTTATATGAGTAAATTAGAATATAACTGTTAATTCAAGATTAATATCTATAGTCCTAACGAACTAGGTGATGGTGATGGTACTAATGGGTGAGGAGGGCCTATTTTTTATGAGTCTGCTTCGTTCTTTTTCCTCTCGTCTTTCTTTCAAGTCTTCTCAACCGTCATCCTCCTCTCTTTCTGACAATTAAACTCGCAATTTTTCCAAAAAGGTCTTCAAAGAAGAAATTCGATTTGAAGATATCAATCAAGATTTAGACAATTGGGATATTCCTAAAATCAAAAATGAAGATCTTTACAAAACAAAAAGTTTTTGGCATAAACAATCTAATTATGTAATTAAAACAGTTGAACAAAAATACAAAATTTAACAAGATGATGAAGAAATTCATCTGCTTTATGATAAAAGCATCAAAGAACACCAAGCCAAAAATTACAAATTCTAACACCCCGTTTTCGGAGCGTTACTAAACTAGAACTCTGCCAAAAGTTGACATGTTTCCGAAATGTGGAATACTCTGTTCGTAGGGTTTCTGAAAAATGTGGTCCTATTTTTTTTTCTTTTTCTGCAAAACTTCTATTTAAAATGGCGGACAGAGTATCACAGCGACTTTTAGAAACATGGCGGCAATTAATTTAAGACAAC
This sequence comes from Calophaca sinica, assembly GCA_037113605.1. Taxonomy (NCBI): domain Eukaryota; kingdom Viridiplantae; phylum Streptophyta; class Magnoliopsida; order Fabales; family Fabaceae; genus Calophaca; species Calophaca sinica. The sequence goes on from CM073737.1 coordinate 46,339,620, forward strand.
AAATAAACCACATTAGCGACATTCATTTATTTACATCAATTCATATATGATAATACATGTTTGAAAGCCTAACAGGCACTATTTCTACAACACTGAAACGAACTACAAATATCCTATAGCTGGTTGACACGCTATACTCCTTACTAGACTACTAGTAAGTTCCACAACGTAACACAGGTAGAAGGCTGGACGACTATCCTCAGCTGCTCCTCCCTGCAGTTCCAAATCCTCCGCTTGCTCCGCCATCTGGGTTACATTCATCAATTGAAAGAACCACTGGCAATGGTCAACTTCTTAAGAATAAAGAGATAGATACAAATACCACGACATATTCGACAACAAGGCATATTAACAACAAACATAATACAACAAATAGCAATTATACACCAATGCCCAAAAATGCAACTCAAGACACTCTCCCTCAAGACGTTTTCGACAATTTCCGGAAGTAACACCGAACAAGCTGCTGAAATCCAGCCATAGGCTTTGGGCTCCACGACCACCCTAGGATATTCAGCACGAGTTCCTTGACGTTAAGATGTCTAACTAAGCTGCCGAAAAATAAGGGGGTCCAAGCACCCTAAGTTTATTCGGGATATAGTTCAAAAACGTCACGACTAAAAACGACATGACGCCACTTTCTCCACCCCAATGAATAAATCGATGCATACGATGATTCAATAAAGCATGATGAATAAATCAACTCATATGATAATTCAATAAGGCAAACTCGAATAATTATTCAACCGCATATTAAATAAATATTCATGCAAAGCTCATACAATATAACTCAGTTCAACAGTAATAAGCAATCAACGCAACCAAGTCATGTCACGACATTCAATCACATAATACATCCCTCTGCAACTCAATGGAGTTGACAGAGAGGAACAAACAAGTGTGGGGGATTGGGGTTAGGAGACCGACCACTTTTCAGCCAAGCCCACGAACGACTCAGAATAGACACAGGACAATAAAATCGAAGGGGTTCGAGACCCTCACTTCGAACCCTGAAGTTCTCAGACTTCTTCGTATAGGACTTGTAAATAAATTCCTATCATATTTAAAAGTTGCCCTTACCGGACTCCAAGCCACGCGTATCCACGTATTCCTCGATTTCTATGCCGCACGATCTCGGATCACTCGAGCCTATTACACAAAGCAAACTTAGCGAAATTCTAAAAACTTAGTTCTACAACCTTAGGTTCTCATCCTAACCCTTAATCCTAGCCAAATAAATACACTTAGAAACTTAGTTCAAAAATACTAAAGTGCATAAAACAACATCAATTCACCACTTTTCTTAAATCCCAAGTAAGGCTCCACTAGGTTTCTTGGGTCTCAAGGAATTCAACTTACCTGTGTGTTTCATAGCCTTAGAATTCCAAATCAAGTCAAACTCTTTCCTATAATTTTTCCTAAGCTCAAAAACATATCATTTCAATCATTTTAATCAAGTTCACAAAAAATAGTTTTTCTTCCAAACTCCCTTAAGGCTCTCAGCCTTTACACCTATTTTTCAAGAAAACCACTTTGCAACTTCCTTTTAAATTAAACAAGCCATTTCTAAATCATTTAATCAAATTCCAAGACATCAAATATCAAGACACATCCAAGGCATAATTCAAGCACATTTCAAAACATATTCTAAGTCCCAATTATCATGCTTTCAAATAAGTGTTTTCCACAAAATCTAATTATTCAAGTTCCAATTAAGCATGCATATATGTCAAGACAAGTTTTGCAAGAAATTTCCCTTTTTCCTACACCCAAGAGCTCACGGCTAAGGGCCCTAAATTAGTGACCAATTTGCAACTTTCCAAACTATTTAAAACCATGGCAATGACAATGCTTAAAAATTAGAAAACAACTTAGTCAAGTTCCAACATGATTTTTAGGTCCCTCAAGAACAAATTCCCACATGTAACTTACTAACTCTCTTACTTAAATATTTTCAACAAACCCAATAACAATTAGACTACCTAAAACATAATATTCATCAATTAATCACATGCTTCATCAATTCAACCCACTAATTCCCTTCCTCAAGAATAGATTTCTAGCATAAACAATTACCCAACAACTTCCAATTCCAAAACTATAAACAAATACAACAACAACAACTTCAATTAGACTCAATTAACCATCCAATTGCTTGATTCACCAAGGATCACACTTTTTCCCTTCTTTTTCCCCCTTAGGGTTTCACCCTAGGGTTCCAAGGATTGGGAATATGATGCACATTTCCTCTATTGATCACAACTAATGTAACGACCCTCATTTTCTTTATTTTATTTTTTGGTAGCAGTTATTTTAATTAATTGCATTACATGTTTGTGCATAAAAGAGAGACTTTTAATTTAATTGAATAATTCTTGAGAGTTGTTAAAAAGAAAAAAGAAAGGATGAGGACGCCTTGGGCTAGCACTTGTATGCATAGTTATATTCCTTTCCACCTACCTAATGGACCAACACTCATGGGCTCTCACCAACCCAACCCAAATAATAGAACCATAGGCGTATGAAGGGCATGTGACGCCTCAAGCCCTAGCGCCTCAAGCTCTCTCCCTCTCTCAAGTTGATTCACTTGTTTCTTCTCCTTCCTATCTCCAAACCCTAGCGCCACACAAGGTTGAAGGGAGCAATCCACATTTTTCCTCTCTTGCATAATTCGGCCACCAAGGTTAGGAGCAACTCCATCTTTGTTCTTCATCAGAAATTGGGTAAGTCATGATTCTTTTCCTTCCTAAATTTCGGATCCTAGAGACTTCGAGTTTGAGAATTTCCAATGTTTCTTATAGCCTCTTTTCCATTCGTAGCAAACTCATCGTAGGATTGGTTCGGAGTCATCATCATCTCTCTTCCACAAGAGGATTTCGCAAGGACCCAAAGGTAAGGGGGGGAGATTATTGAAATTGGGGATATTTGAGGGAATAGGTGAAGGGGTTGTCCTTGAACCCCGTTGTTTGATAATTAATCGAAAAAAATTCTGGTTTACATGCTTATAGACACTATAACTATGGTTTGAATAAATTATGTGGCTGCCATGGTTGTTCATATATGTTTTAAGTGTTAGAAAAATTTTTGTTTTGATGCCTAGGATGTGGTTGAATTATTAGAGCACCAAATTGATATGTTCGTTAATTTGGAGATGAACTTCAATGTTGGAATGGGTGAATTGCGCTTGAGACTATCTAAATGATTAAAATAGATGCTGTTTTATGGATATTGTTAATGGAAAATTTTAGAATAATTTAACTTGTTGCGTTCATATTTTAATTCGTATTATTTTCCTTGTAATAATGTTGCCGTAACTATTTTGAAATTCGAGAACCGGGTTAGAGCTTTAAGAATTACTCCTAAATACTAATTAAGATTTTTCCCTAAGTGTTAGTCTTAATTGGGATGTTCCTAAATATTTAGAATTGAAGAAAAATAGGCGAAAACGTTTTTAAGACAGCAAAGTAGCGCTGCTGTTTTCGGTTTCGCTGCTGTTTCTGTTTTTAGCTGCTGTTACTGTTTTTGCTGCTGTTTCTGTTTTTGCTGCTGTCTCTGTTTTGTTGCTGTTTCTGTTTTGTTGCAGTTTTGTTGCAGTTTTTGTTGCTGTTTTTGTTGCTGTTTAAATTACTGCGAAAATCCTGTTATTTCTGCTGTTTAAATTGCTGCGAAAAATTTTGTTGTTGTTGCTTCTGTTTTCTGCAGAATTTTCGTTGGCTGCGGTAGTTTTTTTTTGTGCAGTTCCTGTTTCTGTTGCTGCAGAATTTTCTGCTGCAGAATTTACGTTGTACTGTGCAGTTTCTGTCTTTGTACGATTTTTGTTGTTGTTGCTGCGTTGTTGCGGTGTTTGTTGCGTTGCTACAGATTTTAATTACATGATCAAGAAATAATTATTCTTAAGACAAGTCGTGGATTTCTTATGATTTATTCTTTGATCCGTTTATTATTTTGTGATGATGGTTGTGAAAAGTCCACACTTGTGGCAATGACCTTGAAAGGATAAATGACCTTTTGTGCAAGTCACCTAGCTATTAGTAGCCATAATGGGACTTGAGTCATTCCTTGTGAGATGATCCTAGCCATATGGGCCATGATGGATTGTCGATGAAAAATTGAACTATGACGTTCGGAGGAAACCCGACCTTGTGTGTTTGTTTGTCATACAACCCTTGTAACAGGATGGGGAAGCACTATTGAAATGAAAGGTGGAGGCCAATATGAGTGAGCTGCGTGGCAATACCTCGGCCTAGAGGGTGAGAAGCCGAGTTTGTGTTCCCTAATAGTTTGAGTGTCGCGCCTTGACCGGGACCACTTATCGACTTAGCTACCCCCGACTGGCCACCGACATTATCATCCCTAGTTGAGAGTATGCGGTAATAGAGTAAAACACCCGCGAGGTGATCTCTAATAAACCAAATATGTACTCCTAAGAGACTTCCCAGAGTAGTAGATGGTACCACATGCATAAGAAGTAGTGTCGTTAGCATCCTGCATTATTTTCTTTGATAATTATGTGACTATGAGGAATAATGAAATTTTCTGCGTGTACTGTGGATGATACGAGATGTTGTTGCTACTTTATGTGAATTGATTGTTATAGTGTGGTGTGAAAATACATATATATATATATATCTGATATCGTATATAAATATATTATTTATTTATTCACCTTTTTCTCTCTAAATATCACTATAACTCGATTTCAACGTACTCACCCCTCTATGGTTGTTTGTCTCTTGTTCTTCCATGTTCGATTGCAGACACTACTAATACCAGGACACGTAGCTAGTGGTGAAGGCCTCTTATGGAGAATTTTTATAGTTTTATTTCGAACATTTTCTTAGTGAGACGTCGAATCTTTTATGTATTTCGTTGCTGTTGTGTAAGCTGGGTTAAGTAAAGCTCTGAGGCTATGTGACACAGGTTTTCTTTTCTTTGGGGGTTCGTATGTCGTTTGGTTTTATTTTTATTCCACAATTTCAATAAGACCTTTGAAAGAAAAATACTTACTATGCTTGTTATTACTAAATACTTGCAAACTGAATGATATCTGAAATTGATTTATTCGTCGAGTTATCCGTTGATCTTTTTTATTTGATTTATTTTATTTAACGATTTTCGAAACGGGGATTAGAGTGTCACAACTAAGCACAAATCAAACACAAAAAAAGATATAAGAACAAGAAATGGAAAGGAAAAGAACTACCACCTACCCCTCCTATGTTGCTCGCGGTTTGGGCTGTTCTTGGGGGAGGAAGATGGTGCTCTCTAATTGCTTGAATGGAGAAGGAAATTGAAAGAGATGGTAGTATGTGTGGGGGTGTACCCCTCGGCCTAGGGACGAAGGAAGGGAATGAGCTCCTTTCTTGGTTTCTTCCTTTTCAACACTCAAGAATAAAGGAGATGAAGATAAAAATGATGGTGATGATGAGCTGAATGTGGGAGGGTCACGGCTGGAACCAAAAAGAAAGAAACGAAGTAGTAAAATGGGGAGCAAAATTGGAGGTGGTTCATGCCCAAGAAGAAGAAGGGAAGGGAGAAGCAATGGAGTTTCTCTTTCTAAAAATAAGAAGAAGAAGCAATGAAGAAGTAGAGAGGGTGGGGGCTCAAGGGTTTTTGAGCTGATGGGGGAGGGCTATTTAATTTTTGCACACTTAAACATAATACTTGGTTAATATTAAGTCTAATAAAGTGCTAAAAACTAATCACCCAAAATGTGACACCTATTAATAAAGCAAAGATGCTAATCACATCAACTAATCTACCCCATCTAATCTCACATCTCTCATGATTACCTTCTAATTCTAGAGTCTAAGGGTTGCTAAAACACGGCGTCAAATAACTGTGTTACCAATTAATCCCCCGCCGATAAATTCGCGAAAATTAATTTAACGAGAAATTAATTCACCGCGTGATAAAACATTATCATAAATATTAAAAACAATATCAAACACTCAAAAATAATCACGACAAGGTACGATTCGATTTTCATCAAGATCGAAGTTCGTTTTAAATTTTAATGCGGATAAAATTTACCCGGTGATTCGAAACGCAACGAAACTTCGCTAGAGTTTTCCGACGATTTTCGAACCATGAATTAATATTAAATATTAATTCTTAAATTCAGTTTCATCTTGATTTAATTCACTCACTTCCTTAGTTAACAAAAATACGCTTTACCGCGTCACGCAGAAAACTTATAATAAGTATAATTGATGAATTCTCCTTAAAAGCAGCATACGTCTACGCTGTCAATTAATTTGAATTGACATCGTGAATAATAATTATTTATAATAAATAAATTATTCAAAATAACTCAAAATAATTTCTCGTACTCTCAGTAAATCATTGAGGTGATCAATCTCTATGATTTATTTTTCGAGTATTCAGTATTTTATCACTAAAATCACTTTTCTTAAAAATTGGGATGTTACAATACCACCCCCTTAAAATAGTTTCGTCCTCGAAACTACACGGATAGTAAAATACGAAAAATTACTTTACTCAAATCCATAAAATAATTTGTACACATAAGCATCCACAATATTTATTATCATACGTAGTACTGTAATATTTATAGCTACGTAGTATAACATGCAATAATAGTATCATAAAGCAAACACATATAGCACACCGTAAAGTAAGCATAGTTAGTGAACGAAGAATTCTTCGCGGCTAACTGATGATTCTTCCCTGATCACGACATCTGCTCATCCACGATCACGATCACACTCACGAACACGGGTACAACTACAGCTTCGCGCCATTACTACGAAAATAATTCTAACCTATTCGTAGGTAACCCCGTTTACACAGAATAAGAATATAAAAATCAGTTAAAACCTCCAAAAGATTAAAATCTTCTTTTCCAATCAACCATTTTTCTAATAGAAAGTATCAATTCTTAGGATTACACCAAACAAGGAGTTAATAAAACATAATTCCCATTTTCTCAAGACTCAACCATTCTCATCGACACTAAGGTTCTTTTGAGATTAGGTTCTCATTGTCTCAAATTTATCAAACACACACTTCGGTTCAAAGATTAAAACGACATTAATAACCCTCTCTTATCCTTAAAATCCTTTTGAACCAAAGCTTTTTCAGATAAAATTTTGCTTACCAATAACTAAGTATTCAAAACTCGAAAACATTTTTCCATTCGCAGAGGACTATAAACATTTGCACACTTGCTTCAAAGCTTTTATAACTTACCTTTTTAATTGCAAAACACTAGGAAATCATTTTCTTCCGAAACCAATGCAACCATTAAACTTCTAAAGATGCCTAATTAACAAACATTATCAGTTAATCAAGTAAAATTTTCTTTTTTTTTTTCTTTCAAAGTTTCTGCATTCATAACACTCGTACGAGAACAAATCAAAGATTTTAAATGTCTTAATTCCCTAAGACTCCACCTTGTTTAGGAATACAAGGATTCCTCTAAACATTAGGTGTTTCATTGCCTTAAACGCAAAACAACAAAACGACAAATACACTAAGAGATCAAGCAAAGACCTAAAGACAATTAAAGCTTTTCTAAAACTCTTCTCCAAAAACCTTTCTCAAAACCATTTTTACTCATACATAGACTTTTAATTCAAAAGTGTTAACACCAACTTCTATCTTTTACACAAGGGAACACAACACCATTTTCAAACCTTTACTATATGATTTAATAGAATCATCTAAAACTTGGGACTTTTCAATAAAATCAATGATAAACAATACCAGATAAAAATAAAATAATAATTTAACAAAAATCATTTTAACTTAAAACCATCGTCAACGAGGTTATTAACAATAATACAAAAATCAAAAGCAAGAGAGTTGAAATATTCACCAAGAGCTCCTCAAAGAACTCGCGGTGTTAATACACAAAGAGGGACAAAAAACTCTCACAATCACCAGCCACACACTCACAAACGACAACACTCACCAATGCTAAGGATAGGAAGGATCCTCATCTTACCTCATTTCAACTTACGGCCTGGTCTAGGGGAATGTTAGAGAAGGTAACTCGCTAGACTCTCCAAGTTTTCTTAAGATTCCTCACACACTCAGGTCACCGCGCGATTTGGTATCACCTAAGGAAGGAATTATATAAGATGGAGGTCTCTAAAGCAGGGCTCGTTCGTGGCATGTAGCAAGAGGAAAAGGAAGGGAGATAGGTTCTCTCAACACTAACACCACTAATACACTATCCTCTCCGACCTTCTCTCTTCTTTTCCTCTCTGACCGGCCAAGAAGGATAAAAAGAAGGGCGGTGTTCCCTCAAGTTTGTCTGGCTAGTCTTAATCCAAGGAAAATTATTCCATAGGGTAAGGTGAAGTTAAGATGTGGTAAAGCTTTAGGTACTACCCCAAAACTGGTTCAACTCCTAGTCACGCACTAATCACACCATACCCCTAGCTAACCTCACTCACTAACTTTCCAGCTTCCCTTCGACTGAGTCGAATGGTTTTCACGTAGATTAAAGTGTCACAAGACATTTAATCGGCGCTTGCTGGGAAAGTAATCGCGTTCAATATTTTCGTTGGAAAATATGAAAACGCTCATGCAGATAACAAACACACAATCAGTCATACATATTCGCAGCAGTGCAAGAATAGACTGTAACACCCCATTTTTGGAGCGCTACTGTGCAACCCAATATCATGCTGAAAACATTTAATGCTTGTATGCTTTCAGTTAAAGAGTACTCTTATGTATTTCGCAATGGAAAAATAGGAGTAATTTTTTTTTTTTCATTTTCTTTCCTTTGAAACCCTTTTCAAAATGAGACATATAGTACTACAGTTTTCTAAATGATGCCAATTCAGACTTTTGCAATTATCAGAGTATAATGCATCACAAAATAATACTTCACATAACATAATCATTTCGCACTAAGGCGAGGTTTTCTGAAAAGAGTAATTACAAAACAACAAATACAAAACCCTAAGCTAAGCTGGCCAACAACTATAACTCTTACTGAGAAATAGCTCAGCAGGACCAAACACGAAGTACTCAGAGGAATCTTCCTCCACTGGCTCAATCTTCAATGCTCCTAGAAGACGAAATTGAAGCAGCTACCGAACTCCATCTGGAAGTGACATCCATAAGGACATCCAATCCAACAACAGTGCAAGGGTAAATCCTTTGTCCACGAGTTTATCATAGGCTATGTCGTATGCAAACAATATATACATATATAATACAACAACATGCTTTTATATACATATACATACTTAATAGACCGCACGCATCATCATGGTATATCAAGCATTGCATGTGAGCAAACAAAAGAACCAACAGATCAACAATCAACTCCCCACAATATCAAACTATTGCTTGTGAACAACAATTCTATCAACAGATCAGTGATCAAGTCATCACGATATCAAATTCATCAAACAATTCATCATATATCATAAATGTGGTTAGTTATGCATGTCAATGCAGTATGACAAGTTGTGTATACACCTACAGCCTTAATAGGTCAACAGTATGACGGGGACTACTTTCCCAACGTCCGAACAAGATAGCCTCTGCTTAGGCTTGCCACTACTTTGGCTGTCCACTACTTTGGCTTGCCTCTACTTAGGCAATGCAGTGTCAACTCGTCTTTTAATGTCTATAAGACCAATCAAACGCTCCGAGTGACATAACAACTCGTATTTTGAAGTCTTTAAGACCAATCAAACACTCCGAGTGTCGATGCTCAATGGTTAGTACGCATCCAAACAAATTCAACAATATGGCATGATCACCGTAGTGAACGCCCGAGTGATATCCAACAAATTCTGCAATGTGGCGTGCTCACCGTAGTGAGTGCCTGAGTAATGTTTTAATTAATCAATGTGGATCGACGAACCCTCACTCACTCAACTTAGTGGGTTTCCAAATCTGAATTAACTAAGAGTTCAACACAGGACACAAAGTCCGGGTGTTCCATTGCGGAACGCTAGTCCCAATCTTAGATCAGAACTCTAGGCACGTAATGCGGAACACTAGGCTCATTTTTTAGGTTGAGATACTAGGCACGCCATACGGAACACTACGTCCAATCCTTAATCAAGAAAATGCGCACACAAGAAGGACATTAAGTCCCAGCACAGGACACATGGCCCATATGCTCAGTAGGAACACTAGGTTCCCTATGTTTTATTCTTTCGAAATCCCGATCTTTGAAATCTGTTTCTCAGTTCTTGTATCCCCCCTATGTATCTGAAAATACTTTTTAGTTCTAGGTCGTCGAAACCCTAGTTGTGCTAAATAACACACTGGAAGAATTCCCAGGAAAGGGAGGTGGTGCGAACACTCTTAATTACCAAGTCTTTCCTAGCCAGAATTTTCCCAGGCGCATCATTTAACTTAACTGTTTTCGCAAATTGTACTATTTATTTCAAGTTCTTTTCTCTACCATTATTCCATTGAAATTTCCTTGCAAGCTTTGGCTAGTTGTACTAAAACCCTCACGCTTACTTTTAAATCAAAATGTCCTTAACAATTTGTTTACGAAATCAGAATTCAGCTTGTGGAATCGCATCAGATTTACCGATGTAAATCGTCGACTAATAGCAGTCGATCAACGCATTATTAATTAATCCATTATCAACAATAATATTTTTCATATTCCAATTCAATGCCAAGTTCCAATGAAATCCAAGGTGATTCAAGGAAAACTATACAACTCATAATGCCACGCAGGGCCAAGAACATGCTACATATTATCATCAATTTCAAGTCCAATTAAATCAATCAAGTATGATCTAAGTCACACAATACAATTCAGTCTTGCCACACAAGGCCAAATCAATACACAGCAGTTCATGCTACAACATCTCAACAGCACATAGTAATACTACAAGTACTACCACACAATCGATCAACAATCAAGCAAACAACACACAAGGCGAAAAGCCCAAACTCATTATGTAAGAATTTCCCTTACCTTGGGTGCTTTAACAATCCAAGCAAGGTAAATTCGAACTATCGTCAAGTTGTTCCCCGCACGAGCCTTATGCACGAACCTTAACAATGCAAACTTAATCCGATTAGAACCAAAAACCCAAGTCCTAAGACTCTAGGGCAGCCACGGTTTTAGTCCTAAATAGGGCCTAAAATCTTACGCACTTAATCCCATTTGGTTCACACCTACTCACTTAATCCCATTTGGTTTCAAGCTTTTACAAAAGCTACACACTTAGAAAAATATCTAGACCAAAATTTACCAATTGGAATAGTGTTTTACCAAATGAATAGTGTTTTGCCAACTTTGAATCACTTTTTAAAACACTAAAACATGTCACAAAATTCTAGAATTAAATTCATTACAAGTTTAAAACAATTCTTAAGACATAACCCAAAACTTTTTCCAAAATCATGCTTCTTTGAATTGTTTTGCTAAATCAAATCATCAACCACTTTTACAACTATTTTTAAGCACAAATGCAAGTCAAGAACAAGTTACAAAACACCCTTGAAGGCCACGGTTTCAATTCTTCAAATACAACTCCAAGTTTTCAAACATTTTAACATCAAAATCTTACAAACTTTGCTTAATCAAAACTTCCTATCAAAACCAAACTTCTTTACCACTTTAATACAATTAAAAACAAGTTGAAACTCACCCAAATCATGCTATTAATCTATTGTTTTGAGAGCTCCAAAACAGCCCCAAATTATTTTGTTTTCAAACAATTTTTCAAAGCTTTAAACTAACAAATCTTTATAGATTTAAAGTCCTAATCAAAAACCAACTTCCAAATCACTTTGATACACTTAAGAACAAATAAAAACATCATCAAAACTATATCAATGGGCCACGGTTCCAGCCCCCTCTTTACACACAAATTTGTTTTTTCAAAACCTTGTAATAATGCATATATGACTAGTTTCCAAACTTATCAAGTATAACCCATCAAGAATCAACTCTAAAACAACAAAAATAAAACAAACCAAGGCTTAGAACAGCCCCTAGGTTTTGGCCAACTCAAAAAGTTAGGGTTTCCAAATTTTAAAAATCAAGAACAAAGCTAATCTTGGAAGAAAACAAAGGGCTAAAAGACTAATCATGCATATCTAGCAAAATCCAACACTTTTGCCCAAAAATAATTCCTAAAACCAACCAAACCCATTCATGAAACTCAAGAGAGGAAAAGGAATGGATGTGGAGCTTACCAATCAAGGTGATGATGATTAATCAAGGGTTAGGAAGAAAGGATGGAAGACTGCATGCTTAGCATCAAACTTCCTTCAAGAATCAACATCAAAATTATGAGAAACAAAAATCTTGAAAACTCATCCATGGCTGCTGTAACACCTGAGGACGAGATCGACCTCGTATTAGGACGTCGGATCGAGACCTCGACCAAGACCTTGTGTCGAGATCCCGTGCCAAGATCGTTTGCCGAGGTCATTTGCCGAGCTGAGGAGACTGCGTGCACTAGCTGCTGAGCTGCCGAGGTCGCGTGTCGAGTTGATGAGGTCGCGTACCGAGCTGAGGAGGCCGCGTGTACGAACTCGTGTTAGAGCCTTGTGCGCTTGCACGAGCACCCTAGTCGACATCGTGTCGAGATGATAACTCGTATTCTTTCGAACGTTATTCAGCGTTATTATTATATTGGTTGTAATAATTATATTGTCGGCTTGCCGTTCTCGTCGCGTGTCTAGATCGTTGACCGACAGAGTAGAGGGTAATTATGAGAGAGGAACGATTAGACGGGTAGAATGATTGATGGGATTGGCATCTTATAGCTGGAGTTACGATTATACCCGTTTTCTCACCAGCTGTATACCACGACCGATTCCCTCAGATACTCATTTCTCTTTTCTTCTTTCTTCTTCCTTCCTTCTGCTCTGAGTTCCTTGTTTTTCTCGTAACTTCCATCGAAGTAACCTTGAGTTCCATCGAGACTCTGCACAAATTTTCTTCATCAATCTTGTTCATCATCATCTTCTCGACCTATATCTCACCATCTCGACCATCATCTGAGGTATGGAAAAACATATTTTCTCTTCTTCATGTTACTGTTTAGCGCTATTTCTTCCTTCCATTTTAGCTAGTTTTTATGCTTCCAAATCATGTCAAACTGATGGGTTTTCTTCTTCATGATATTACCTCCCTTTCTAACCGATTAATTGGGCTTGTAAAACAAATTTTCTTCCTCTGTTTTTACTGCATCGGCGGTGCCGAAAACCCTTCCTTTTTGGTTTGTTTCGATTTCTTGTTTTTCGTTTGTTGCTTCTGGTTGTTGTTGTTGTCGATCTATCTGTTGAAGCATCAGATAACCTTTTTCATGAACTTTTGATCGAAAACCCTAACTTTGTGTTAGAGGAAAAATATATTTAAGTTCTTGAGTTTTTGTATTTTCTGGGTTGTGGTTAAGTTTGGGATGAGAGCTAAGTGTATTAGAACCCATAGATCGAACTGAGTTGTGCTTGTTTTAGGAAGTCTGATTCCCGAGATCGTGTGATTTCCGAAACGAGGTGTACGGGAGAGCGAACCCGAGGACGTGGAAGCAATGGGATCGGTCGAGAATCATGCGTGTCGAGGTCGACTGAGAAGTGTACGTGTCGAGGTCGATTGAGGACGGTACGTGTCGAAGTCGTTGTCGAGCTCGTTGAAGACAGCCGTGTTGAGGTCGAGTAAGAGAAGTCGTTGTCGAGCTCTTTGAAGACAGCCGTGTCAAGGTCGTTATCGAGCAGCCTTAGCTTGGAGTTCGGTAAGGGCGCTTCACATTAATACTTTCATAGTATGCTAGCGTAAGGGCACTTAATATTCTACGTGTTTATGTTATTGTGTATGTGTCGAGCTTAATATGTTGTGATATGATTGGGTTTTTGCATGTATTTAATATGTGATTGAATATATGTTGTGAATTGTGTATTGCATGTTGAATTGCGTTTCTTCATGTCGAGCTTGCTCTTTTTATTTGACATGCGGTTGAATATCTTGTGTTTAACCCTTTGAATATCGTGATGGCTAATTGTTCATCGAGTGAGCGAGCTAGGTGAGTCGTATGACGTTTTTGAGCCGTGACCCGGATAACTAAGGGTGCTAGGTCCCCTTTTGTTTACGGGAGATTGACTAGACGTCGCCACGCTATGGGACCTGAGTTGACTCTGTCCTAGGGAGAGCGAGGATCCCAAGGCTTACTGGACTTTCCGACATCTGATGCAGCGTGTGCATTCCGGAAAAATTGTCGAGTCGAGAGAAAATGGATTGCGAGTTGTGTCGAGTTAGAGTGAGATGGTCGAGTCACGTCGGTGAATGTTATACTTTGCTGTTTGCTTATATCCTTTATGTCGAGCTTATCTTGAATTGTTGAGAAGTTGACCCTTTCCCGTGGTGCCTTCAATCCATGACGGTTACCCAGGCGATGTCGAGGGCGCAGGGAACTTGACAGCAGATGATGGCGAGGAGGAGCTCGACGAGGACCCGAGTGACGACCTCTACTTGTCGTGATTGTTTATGTTTGTTGGATGTTTGTTTTTCTGATGATTGTACTTTGTTTTTCTTTGTGTTCGAGGTCGTGACCAGTTTGGGCCGGTTATGTTTGTTGCTCTGAGGTAGATCAAGGTTTACTTTTGGAGCAGCCCCCTGCGTGGGAGTCTGCCGGAAGTACCCCCAGGGTATGATTGCTCTTTTGAAGTCGTCATACCTTAGGCGTATTTCCTTTGCACATTTACTACTCTGTATTTTGTATACATTATTATTTCGAGTGATATATATATGTATGTTATGCATGTATGTTTTATTAGAATTTATGTCTTGTGTCTTAGTTGCACCATGTTTCAAAAAGCTGTAATTACTCTGATGTGCACGAGCTGGTTTTATAAAAAAAATAGACCGTACTTTTTAAAAGGCACAAGAGTTTCGTTTTAAAACACATCTCATACAGGTTTAGTTGAGCTCGGTGTGTTGAGCTCGGTAACTCGAGCTCGGTATATTGAGCTCGGTAGCGGTCCTAAACGGTCGTTACATTGTTGGTATCGAGCATTCGGTTCGACCGAGCCGTGCATGAGATTTGGACAGTCACCGTGTCGGGATTTTTATATGTGTGTTGGGTACCTAGTTGTATTATGTTGATTGCCGTTTGATTAAGTGAAGCACTTATTGCTTGAAAAATTGTTTATCTTGTTTCTTGATTGAAGCGGTGTGTTTTAACACATCCTTGTTGTGAGATTCTCGGGGTTTTGAACTTTGTGGAATCTAATGCCACCTCGTCGGGATACGACACCGCAACCGAGAACGCCGACATGGAACGAGCAATTCAAGCTATGACCGAGATGGCGGCGACCATGGCTCAACAATCACCGCCGTGAACTCAACAGCTAACGCGATGGCTCAACAGACGGCAGCGTTAACTCGCCAGAACTTGCAAAGAACAACAACGGCGAGCGAAATCTTTGAAGCGAGAGGATTGGCAGACTTCAGGAAGCATGATCCACCGAAGTTCTACGGAGAGCCAAATCTAGATAAAGTTGATCTTTGGATGCAAGAGATCGAGAAGATTTTCGAGGCACTTCATTGCCCGGAGAACGTGAAGGTCGACTATGCTACCTACTTACTGCTGGGAGACGCAGAGTATTGGTGGAGAGGTGAAGCAAACATTTATAGCGAACGTCAGCGAGATGACCTGGGAGCTTTTTCGTGAAAGGTTCTTGGACAAGTACTTCCCAGATCTTCGCACGAGCCGAGAAGGAGCAAGAGTTTCTTCAATCGCAAAGAAGGCGGTATGACGGTGTCCGAGTATGCGGCCAAGTTCGAGTCGTTGGCGAGGTATTTCAGTCCATTTCGTGATCGAGTTGACCAAAGATGGTTGAGTGAGAGATTCCAACGGGGATTGAGATTCGACATTCAGAAGTCAGTGGTGTCATTGAGGATTCGAAACCTCCAAGAGCTGATAGATCGCTGTGTCGAGGTAGAAGGAGTAAGAAGCCACAAGAAGAAAACTGTTGTAGGCGGACCAATGAGACCCCAGAGTGCGGGGCAGAGATTTGCACAGAAAGGGAAACAACTGCAGAAGAAGCCTTACGACCGACCTCAGGGGAACAACAACCGGGGACAGTATCGTTCGATGACCCAGGGAGCGAGGAGTGGAGGTCAGACCGGTGTCGAGGTGACTTGCTATCGATGTGGAAAGCCGGGACATTACGCGAGTAACTGTACTCAGAAGGAGGAGGTGTGTTTCAACTGTAAGAAGCCAGGGCATTTTGCCAAGGATTGTCCCATACCCAAAGCTGAACCGACTATGCTTGCGGCAAAGGCCAAAGGGAAGCGTCAAGTGGCTAAAGGCAGAGTTTTCTGCATGAGTGGCGAGGAAGCAGAACGAGCTGAAGATCTTATCCAAGGTGAATGTGAGATCGAGGGTAAATCCTTATCCGTTCTTTTTGATTCGGGTGCAACCCATTCCTTTATTTCTTCTGATTGTGTGAACCATTTGAACTTGACTGTGACTGCTTTACCGTTCAAATTGGTAGTTACAACCCAATTGCTAAAACCTTAGTCACAAACACTGCATGTCTTAATTGTGTAGTAGTTATTCACAGTAGAAAGTTTGTGGTCAATTTGGTTTGTTTGCCTCTTAAGGGCCTAGATGTCATTCTCGGGATGGATTGGTTGTCACACCACCATGTCCTCTTGGACTGTGCCCGTAAACCGTAATTTTCCCGGACCTTGGAGTCTCCAATTATCTTTCTGCGAACGTATTGGAGTTTCTTTGAAAGAAGGAACTAGGGAATACATGTATCCGCTAGTTCGGAAGTTTTCCAACAGATCGACGTGAAGAATGTACCCGGTGGTGTGTGGCTTTGAGGACGCGTTTTCAAGACGCGTGCCAGGGTTACCACCAAGATGCAGAGGTCGAAGTTCTCCATCGACCGATTCCAGGGACAGGCCGATCTCCAAAGCGCCGCAGTGATGTCTCCCGCCGAGATGAAAGAACTCAAGTCCCAGATCGAACACTTGGAGTCGGCAATTCATACGACCGAGCGTGTCACCGTGGGGAGCTCGGTGTTGTTGGTTAAGAAGAAGGATGGACGATCAAGGCCGTGGCGTGGACTACCGCGAGCTCAACAAGGTGATCTGAAGAACCGTTACCCGTTACCCGCGTATTGACGACTTGAAGGATCACCTTCGTGGAGCCGCGATCCTTTCGAAGAAAGACTTGAAGTCGGGCTACCACCAGATTCGCGTGAAGGAGGAAGATGTCGCCAAAACAACTTTCAGGACTAGATACGGTCACTACGAGTACTTGGTGATGCCGTTTGGGTAGCGAATGCACCACCGTGTGTTTATGGACTACATGAACAGGATTTTCCATTCGTTCTTGGATCAGTTTGTTGTAGTGTTCATCGACGACATCTTGATCTACTCGAGGAACCGAGAAGAGCACGCAGAACACTTATGTCGAGCATCGCAGATATTACAAGATAAGCAACTCTATGCCAACCTCGTCAAGTGTGAATTTTGGCTTGAAGAGGTGAATTTTCTTGGTCACGTGATTTCCAAAGAAGGGATAGCCGTGGATCCAACTAAGATTGAAGCCGTGTTAGCGTGGGAACAACCAAGACGGCATCGAGGTCGAAGTTTTGTCGCTTAGCGTGCTATTACCGAAGATTCATTGAAGGTTTCTCAAGATTGTCGCGCTCTTACACGATCGACGAGGAAGGATCAACCTTTGCCTGGACCGAGGAGTGCGGCCGCCAACGATCAAGGAGCTTTTGACGACAGCGCCTGTGCTGATTTTGCCTCAACCCGAAGAGCCTTACGAGGTGTATTGTGATGCGTCACACCAGGGATTGGGATGCGTGCTGATGCAATATCGGAAGGTGGTCGCGTATGCTTCAAGACAACTTAAGATTAACGAGAGGAACTACCCTACTCACGACTTGGAGCTGGCAGCAGTAGTTTTTGCGCTGAAGATATGGAGACACTACCTTTATGGGAGTACTCTTACTGTTTTCAGCGATCACAAGAGCTTGAAGTACCTGTTCGACCAGAAAGAACTCAACATGCGTCAGCGAAGATGGACAGAATTTCTCAAGGACTACGACTTTACGTTGGAATACCATCCCGGTAAGGCTAACGTGGTAGCAGATGCGTTGAGTAGGAAGAGCATTTTAACCTCGGCAATGATGATCAAGGAGTTGGAGATGCTCGAGAAGTTCCGAGACTTGAAGTTGAGTGTCGAAGTTTCACCGGGGAAGCTGAGATTTGGTATGCTTACCATTTCTAACAGATTGTTGGACGAGATCCGAGACCAGCAAGTTCATGACGAGCTTCTGCAAGAGAAGATTCAGTTGATAGCGCAAGGGAAGCGCGAATTCCAAGTCTGAGCGACGACCTCTTGAGGTGCAATGGCCGAGTATGCGTACCTAACGATCCGAGCCGAGGAAGTTGGTTCTCGACGGCGCATAAGAGCAACTTTAGTATTCACCCAGGAGTTACGAAGATGTATCAAGACTTGAAGAAGCATTTTTGGTGGTCCTGAATGAAGAAGCAAGTGGCGAGCACGTAGCCGTGTTTAACGTGTCGTAGCGAAGGTGGAGCACCAACGACTGCGGGAATGTTACAATCGCTGACGCATCAAAGATGGAAATGGGATAGTATTTCCATGGATTTCGTTGTAGGTTTGCCGAAGACGCAGAAGAAGAATGATTCGATTTGGGTGATCGTCGACCGATTGACCAAATCGCCATTTCTTACCAAAGGAGGTCGACATACAACGTGGAAAAGCCGACCGAGATCTACATCGCGAGATAGTACGACTTCATGGTATACCCTCTTCGATCGTGTCGGACCGAGATCCAGTTCACGCCTCATTTTTGGAGGGAATTGCAAGGAGCGATGGGAACCGAGCTCACCTTAGCTCGGCATATCATCCTCGCATCGACGGCCGACTGAGAGAACGATCCAATCACTTGAAGATTTGTTGCGAGCGTGTACCTTAGATCACCGAGGAAGTTGGGACGACGTCTTACCATTGGTGGAGTTCACCTACAATAACAGCTTCCATGCGAGTATTGGAATGGCACCTTTTGAAGCACTGTATGGACGTAAATGTCAGACGCCTCTTTGTTGGTACCAGGACGGCGAGCGTTCTGTTGTGGGACCAGATATGATCCAGCAGACTACCGAGAAGATCCGTTTGATCAGAGATCGGATGCGAACATCTCAAAGTCGACAGAAGAGTTATGCAGACCAACGACGTCGACCACTCGAGTTCGAGGAAGGAGAACATGTATTTCTTAGAGTCACCCCCACTACTGGAGTTGGTCGAGCGATCAAATCCAAGAAACTTACCCCTAAATTTATTGGACCTTATCAGATTCTTCGTCGTATTGGTCCAAAGGGCATATCGATTGCCTTGCCACCATTCTTGTCGAACATCCACGACGCCTTCCACGCCTCACAATTGCGGAAGTATATTTCCGACCCTCTCATGTCATCAAACCGGATGTGATTCAACCGAAGGACGACCTATCTTTCAAGCATCACCAAAGAAGGATCGTTGATCGGAAAGCCAAGCGATTCTTGAATAAAGAGATTCAACTCGTCAAAGTTGTGTGGGATCAGACGACAGGAGATGCGACTTGGGAGCTGGAGGAGAAGATGAAGACTCAGTACCCTGAACTTTTCCGAGGTAAGAATCTTATTTGCAATTTCGAGGACGAAATTTTTTTTAGAGGGAGAGATTGTAACACCTGAGGACGAGATCGACCTCGTATTAGGACGTCGGATCGAGACCTCGACCAAGACCTTGTGTCGAGATCCCGTGCCAAGATCGTTTGCCGAGGTCATTTGCCGAGCTGAGGAGACTGCGTGCACTAGCTGCTGAGCTGAGGAGGTCGCGTGTCGAGTTGATGAGGTCGCGTCTGCAGCCGGAGGAGGCGCGTGCAGGACCTCGTGTTAGAGCCTTGTGCGCTTGCACGAGCACCCTAGTCGACATCGTGTCGAGATGATAACTCGTATTCTTTCGAACGTTATTCAGCGTTATTATTATATTGGTTGTAATAATTATATTGTCGGCTTGCCGTTCTCGTCGCGTGTCTAGATCGTTGACCGACAGAGTAGAGGGTAATTATGAGAGAGGAACGATTAGACGGGTAGAATGATTGATGGGATTGGCATCTTATAGCCGGAGTTACGATTATACCCCTTTCTCACCAAAGTGTATACCACGACCGATTCCCTCGGATACTCATTTCTCTTTTCTTCTTTCTTCCTTCCTTCATTCGCCTGAGTTCCTTGTTTTTCTCCAGAACTTCCATCGAAGAAACCTTGAGTTCCATCGAGACTCTGCACAAATTTTCTTCATCAATCTTGTTCATCATCATCTTCTCGACCTATATCTCACCATCTCGACCATCATCTGAGGTATGGAAAAACAGATTTTCTCTTCTTCATGTTACTGTTTAGCGCTATTTCTTCCTTCCATTTTAGCTAGTTTTTATGCTTCCAAATCATGTCAAACTGATAGGTTTTCTTCTTCATGATATTACCTCCCTTTCTAACCGATTAATTGGGCTTGTAAAACAAATTTTCTTCCTCTGTTTTTCTGCAATCGGCAGTGCCCAGAAACCCTTCCTTTTTGGTTTGTTTCGATTTCTTGTTTTTCGTTTGTTGCTTCTGGTTGTTGTTGTTGTCGATCTATCTGTTGAAGCATCAGATAACCTTTTTCATGAACTTTTGATCGAAAACCCTAACTTTGTGTTAGAGGAAAAATATATTTAAGTTCTTGAGTTTTTGTATTTTCTGGGTTGTGGTTAAGTTTGGGATGAGAGCTAAGTGTATTAGAACCCATAGATCGAACTGAGTTGTGCTTGTTTTAGGAAGTCTGATTCCCGAGATCGTGTGATTTCCGAATCGAGGTGTACGGGAGAGCGAACCCGAGGACGTGGAAGCAATGGGATCCAGATCGAGAACTGTACGTGTCGAGGTCGACTGAGAAGTGTACGTGTCGAGGTCGATTGAGGACGGTACGTGTCGAAGTCGTTGTCGAGCTCGTTGAAGACAGCCGTGTTGAGGTCGAGTAAGAGAAGTCGTTGTCGAGCTCTTTGAAGACAGCCGTGTCGAGGTCGTTATCGAGCAGCCTTAGCTTGGAGTTCGGTAAGGGCGCTTCACATTAATACTTTCATAGTATGCTAGCGTAAGGGCACTTCATATTCTACGTGTTTATGTTATTGTGTATGTGTCGAGCTTAATATGTTGTGATATGATTGGGTTTTTGCATGTATTTAATATGTGATTGAATATATGTTGTGAATTGTGTATTGCATGTTGAATTGCGTTTCTTCATGTCGAGCTTGCTCTTTTTATTTGACATGCGGTTGAATATCTTGTGTTTAACTCTTTGAATATCGTGATCGCGAATTGTTCATCGAGTGAGCGAGCTAGGTGAGTCGTATGACGCTTTTGAGCCGTGACCGGATAACTAAAGTGCTAGGTCCCCTTTGTTTACGGAGATTGACTAGACGTCGCCACGCTATGGGACCTGAGTTGACTGTCCTAGGGAGAGCGAGGATCCCAAGGCTTCGGCTGGACTTTCCGACATACGGTACGGCGTGTGCATTCCGGAAAAATTGTCGAGTCGAGAGAAAATGGATTGCGAGTTGTGTCGAGTTAGAGTGAGATGGTCGAGTCACGTCGGTGAATGTTATACTTTGCTGTTTGCTTATATCCTTTATGTCGAGCTTATCTTGAATTGTTGAGAAGTTGACCCTTTCCCGTGGTGCCTTCAATCCATGACGGTTACCCGAGGCGATGTCGAGGGCGCAGGAACTCGGCGGCCAGATGATGGCGAGGAGGAGCTCGACGAGGACCCGAGTGACGACCTCTACTTGTCGTGATTGATTATGTTTGTTGGATGTTTGTTTTTCCTCGATGACTGCATTTTTGTTTTTCTTTGTGTTCGAGGTCGTGACCAGTTTGGGCCGGTTATGTTTGTTGCTACAGGGTAGACTGGCGGTTTACTTTTGGAGCAGCCCCCTGCGTGGGAGTCTGCCGGAAGTACCCCCAGGGTATGATTGCTCTTTTGAAGTCGTCATACCTTAGGCGTATTTCCTTTGCACATTTACTACTCTGTATTTTGTATACATTATTATTTCGAGTGATATATATATGTATGTTATGCATGTATGTTTTATTAGAATTTATGTCTTGTGTCTTAGTTGCACCATGTTTCGAAAAGCTGTAATTACTCTGATGTGCACGAGCTGGTTTTATAAAAAAAAAATAGACCGTACTTTTTAAAAGGCACAAGAGTTTCGTTTTAAAACACATCTCATACAGGTTTAGTTGAGCTCGGTGTGTTGAGCTCGGTAACTCGAGCTCGGTATATTGAGCTCGGTAGCGGTCCGGAAACGGGTCGTTACAGCTGCCAAGGAGAAAGAAGAAGGGATTAGGATCCTTACCAAGAAGATTAGAGTTGATAGAATAAGGATTGAGAAAGAAGGAAGCAAAGGTGAAAGCTTTATCTCCAAAATCCTTCAAAACCAACACTTTCTCTTTCAAGTTCTTCTCAAGTTCTTCAACAATGGAGAAAATGGAATGGGGCTGGTCATATGAGGAAGGAGGCCACGAAATTTTCAGCTAGGACATGGATGGAATAGATTTGTTAATTTAGTTGGAATTTAACTAATTTGGTCCAAAACTAACTAATGTAACTACCTTCCATTACTTAACCACTAATCACACACTAACACTTGTAAAGTCACACTCAAAAAGCAAATTCAGCTCCCCTAGTGGCTGGGTGAACCGCCCCTTAGCCCAAAATATCTAGATATTTCGTTTCGTCGGGTTCTCGCTTAGTCGGGTGCGCGGCGTTATGCGTATATTAGGGTTTTTGTATCAAAAACTCCAAAAATAAATCTAATAAATTATTCTATAATAAAAAATTATTAATCAACCAAAATTTCCCTAAAAATATTAAAAGTATTTCTATGAATGTCGCTTTCTCGATTTGCGAGCTAAAACGCTACCGTAATACAGTTCTGGGCGTAGAAAACACCCTATATTATTCTGATGCCCAAAAATTCCAGAAAAATTTCCAATAAATCATAAATATTGGAAAATGCTAAAATCTCAAATTTTATAAAATTCGGATCACGTTTGGGCATATTTCAGTTAGAAACACACACAATAGCCTAGTTACGGCAGAATTCGATAGAATTCTCGCAGCGTAATAAAAACTGTAAATTAGAGAAGATCACTAATTTCAAATTCTCTTATTAACTAGATATTATTCAAACAATAAAATTATCAAGACAAAATCTTTAAAATAATAGTCATATTAAATATGACATAAAACAGACAATTAATACAATAACTAAACCATGAAAATTCAAACTATGACTTGAAAATATTTATTAAATCTTGAAAATTATTTCTCTTTCAATAAAATAATTTTCTTTTATCAAACAACAATCTTTCACTTTTTTCGGGATTAATTCATATTAAAAACAGTATACGTCTACACTGTCTGTTAATCTGAATTAATTCCTAAAACAGTAAATTGTTTACAATAAATCTTTGTTGTTCTTCGTACTTTTAACAAACCGTTGAGGTGATCATTCTCTATGATTTATTTTCAAGTAGTCGGAAACTATATAATAATTTTCATAAAAATTTGGATGTTACATAGACTACCGCGAAAACACAAATGTTAGTGGCAAACATGTCGCACCCAGAAAATTGTGAAATAGCTTTGATATTCAATTTTATTACAAATCAAAATAATTCAAAAATCAAAAATTGTGGCTTATATCTAGAACCACTAGTACTTAAAAGATCACACTATATAATATTAGTAATAGCGTCTCCTATAACCGATTCCTATTCCGAATATCTGCCCAACATAATTGCTTATTGTTGTGTTCTCCAAGATGAATTCTTCGGCTGTTAAGCTCACTCCTCTTAATGGATAAACACGTCCCTCCGAAGTTGAATGCGCATCCTCCACCGTATTTGCAGTCGCTTCCATCCTTGATGCTTGACAGTCTCTGACAAAGTGCTCTGATTCCCCATACGGTAGCGAGTTGGTTCTTTGCTGTTCCTTTTCATTAACCCTCCAGTGATATGGCCGCCACCAGTGGGTTTCCGATTTCCCATGATCTCAACCACTCCACACTCTTTATTCAGAGGTTGGGATTCCTGAGTTTCCAAAGGTAATACAGATTCCTGAATCTCTTCCCTTATTTCCCCTCAGGAACTAAGAGTTTCATGGTGACAAGGGTCAACCACTCTTTTGGTCTCTGCAACTTGCTCCTCTCCCTGCTATCCCAGCAGTCCTCACTGATTTTCTGTAGCTGTCGATTGAGCAACAACAACTACTGTCCTTGCCTTAGCTTATGCTATCTGAAGTTTCTAATCCATTTCCCGAACTATCCACTTCGTAGGAAGAATCACTTGTCCTAGAGGTCGGATTCCCACAAGGTTTTTACAACCTAATCAGAACCCCACAACAATTTTGTGTGGCAGTCCACCTTGTTTCAATTAAGAAACAATCCAAACAATTACAAGTAGAGTTAATCTACTTGAGGAACAATCACACAAACATAGTCTGACTCACAACAAAACACATCCTACCTCCCAACAGTCTAATTCCTATCATCCCGACATTTGACCAGCTATAGTCACCCATCTCACAGTCCGGTTAGAACCAAACCTCGCTCTGATACCACTATTGTAACACCCGGTTTTCGGAGCGTTACTAAACTAGTACTTTACCAAAAGTTGACATGTTTCCGAAATGTGGAATACTCTATTCGTAGGGTTTCTGAAAAATATGGTCCTATTTTTTTTCTTTTTCTGCAAAACTTCTATTTAAAATGGCGGACAGAGTATCACAGCGACTTTTAGAAACATGGCGGCAATTAATTTAAGACACCAAATAAACCACGTTAGCGACATTCATTTATTTTCATCATTTCATATATGATAATACATGTTTGAAAGCCTAACAGACACTATTTCTACAACAAGGAAATGAACTACAAATATCCTATAGCTAGTTGACACGCTATACTCCTTACTAGACTACTAGTAAGTTCCACAACGTAACACAGATAGAATGTAACACCCCGTTTCCGGAGCGCTACTGTGCAACCCAATCTGATGCTGAAAACATTTAATGCTTGTATGCTTTCAGTTTAAGAGTACTCTTTAACTGAAAGCATACAAGCATTAAATGTTTTCAGCATCAGATTGGATTGCACAGTAGCGCTCCGGAAACCAACTTCTTAAACACTTAACACACTTTAAAACCAAATCAAAACATCATCAAAATCATGACTAAGTGCCACGGTTCCAGCCCCTAAATTTAACCAATTTAATTTTGCAAAACTTATTCAACATGCATATATGACTAGTTCTAAGCATACTAGTTACTACTCAAAAGTCTAACTTCCAATCACTTAAAAACACAAAGATAAAACCCTAAGAACAGCCCCTAGGGTTCGGCCTCATCAAAAAATTAGGGTTCCTAAATTTTAAAAATCAAGAACAAAGCTAATCTTGGAAGGAAACAAAGGGATAAAAGACTAATCATGCATATCTAGCAAAATCCAACACTTTTGCCCAAAAATAATTCCTAAAACCAACCAAACCCATTCATGAAAATCAAAAGAGGAAAAGGAATGGATGTGGAGCTTACCGAAAAGTTTGGAGGTGATGGATCAAGGATTAAGAAGAAAGGATGGAAGATTGAAGCTTAAACATCACTTTCCTTCAAGAATCAACATCAAAATTATGAGAAATAAAAATCTTAAAAACTCATCCATGGCTGCCATGGAGGAAGAAGAAGGGATTAGGATCCTTACCAAGAAGATTAGAGGTGATAAAACAAGGATCAAGAACAAGGATGGAAGATTGAACTCCAAAATCACCATTTTCTCAAGTTTCTCAACACTTTCTCTTTCTAAAACTCTCTTGATTTTTTTTCCAATGGAAGAATGAAGGTGCTGCTCTTGGAAGGGAAGGAGGCCACGAAATTCAGGTGGGATATGGAAGGAATAAATTTCTTCATTTAGTTCCAAACTAACCAAACTAGTTCTAAGTTAACCAAACCAACTAAACTAACTAACTATAATTACCTAACCACCAATCACACATCAACACTTGTAAAGTGACCTTCTAAAAGTTTAGTTATGGAATTTTTGAGTGAGTGTGTAATTTTTTTTATATATAGAGTTCTCTGAGAAGAGAAAAATGATTTCGAGTTTTGAGCACTTAGCTATTAGCATGTGAAAATTTTTAGCCAAAAAAAAAGCTTTGGTTTAAAAGGATTTTAAAGATAAGAGAGAGTTATTAACTTTGTTTTAATTTTTGAACTGAAGTATTATTTTGTGATGCATTATACTCTGATATTTGCAAAAGTCTGAATTGGCATCATTTAGAAAACTGTAGTACTCTATGTCTCATTTTGAAAAGGGTTTCAAAGGAATCTTAGTGTCTATGAGAATGGTTGAGTACGCATCCAAACAAATTCTACAATATGGCATGCTCACCGTAGTGAACACCCGAGTGATATCCAACAAATTCTACAATATGGCATGCTCACCGTAGTGAGTGCCCGAGCAATGTTTTAATTAATCAATGTGGATCGATGAACCCTCACTCGCTCAACTTAGTGGGTTCCTAAGTCTCAATTAACTAAGAATTCAACACAGGACACAAAGTCCGGTTGTTCAATTGCGGAACGCTAGTCCCAATCTTAGATTGAAACTCTAGCCACGTAATGCTGAACACTAGGCTCAATTTTTAGGTTGAGATACTAGGCACGCCATACGGAACACTAGGTCCAATCCTTAATCAAGAAAAAGTGCACGCAAGCAGGACATTAAGTCCCAGCACAGGACACATGGCCCATATGCTCAATAGGAACACCAGGTTCCCTATGTTTTGTTCTTTCGAAATCCCGAATCATGAAATCGCTTTCTCAGTTCTTGTATCACTCCTATGTGTCTGAAAATACTTTTTAACACTAGGTCGTTGAAACCCTAGTTGTGCTAAATAACACACTGGAAGAATTCCCAGGATAAAGAGGTGGTGCGAACACTCTTAATTACTAAGTCTTTCCTAGCCAGAATTTTCCCAGGCGCATCATTTAACTCAACCGTTTTCGCAAATTGTACTATTTATTTCAAGTTCTTTTCTCTATTATTATTCCATTGAAATTTCCTTGCAAGTTTTGGCTAGTTGTACTAAAACCCTCACGCTTACTTTTAAATCAAAATGCCCTTAACAATTTGTTTACGAAATCAGAATTCAGCTTGTGGAATCGCATCAGATTTACCGATGTAAATCGTCGACTAATAGCAGTCGATCAACGCATTGTTAATTAATCCATTATCAACAATAATATTTTTCATATTCCAATTCAATGCCAAGTTCCAATGAAATCCAAGGTGATTCAAGGAAAACAATACAACTCATAATTGCACGCAGGGCCAAGAACATGCTACATATTATCATCAATTTCAAGTCCAATTAAATCAATCAAGTATGATTTAAGCAACACAATACAATCCAGTCTTGCCATATAGGGCCAAATCAATACACAGCAGTTTCATGCTACAACATCTCAACAGCACATAGTAATACTACAAGTACTACCACACAATCAATCAACGATCAAGCAAACAACACACAAGGCGAAAAGCCCAAACTCATTATGTAAGAATTTCCCTTACCTTGGGCGCTTTAACAATCCAAGCAGGGTAAATCCGAACTATCGTCAAGTCGTACCTCGCGCGTATCCTAACAACACAAGTTTCAATCAATTAAAACCAAAACTCAAGCCCTAATACCCCTAGGGCAGCCACGGCTCTAAAGTTCCTAAGGCCTAAGAACTACTCACTTAATCCTATTTGGTTCACACCTAGTCACATATCATGAAACAAGTTCACCTATACAAGTTTTCAAACTTTTTCAAAAGCTACAAACTTAGAAAATACCAAAACCCAAAACTTACCAATTGGAATAGTGTTTTACCAAATGAATAGTGTTTTGCCAACTTTGAACCATTTTTCAAAGCACTAAAACATGTCACAAAATTCTAGAATTAAATTCATTACAAGTTTACAACAATTCTTAAGACATAACCCAAAACTTTTTCCAAAATCATGCTTCTTTGAATTGTTTTGCTAAATCAAATCTTCAACCACTTTTACAATTATTTTCAAACATAAATGCAAGTCAAGAACAAGTTACAAAACACCCTTGAAGGCCACGATTTTGGAAGTTCAAAACAACTTCAAGGTTTTCAAATCTTTAACTCCTAAATCATGCAAACTTTGCTTAATCAAAACTTCTTATCAAAACTAAATTTATTTACCACTTTAATACACTTAAAAACAAGTTAGAACTCACTCAAATCATGCTCATAAATCACTATTTTTAAGTATCACAAACAGCCCCAAATTATTTTGTTTTCAAACAATTTTTCAAAGCTTCACACATACAAATTCACTACATTCAATTCCTTTAACAAGAAACCAACTTCTTCAACACTTACAACACTTGAAAACACTTTGAAATCAATTTAAAACATCCCCCTAAATCATATTATAAGCCACGGTTTTAGCCCCCCCTTTACACATAAATTGATTTTTCCAAAACTTTGTAAACATGATTCTAAAACTAGTTTCCAAACTTAGCAAGTATAACCCATCAAGAATCAACCCTAAAACAACAAAAATCAAACAAAACCAAGGCTTAGAACAGCCCCTAGATTTCGGCCAGAATAGATTTAGGGTTTTCCAAGTTTTATAAAATCAAGAACAAGCTAATACATGGAAGGGAATAAGGGGTTATGAAGCTAATCATACAATACTAGCCAAAACAAGCATCATAACCCCAAAATAACTCCTAAAACCTTCAAAACCAGTATCATGGAACCCAAGAGAGATGAGGAAAGGTTTATGGAGCTTACCAAGAGTATATATGATGATTGAACAAGGGTGGAGATGAAAGGAAACAAGGGTGCACACTTTGATCTCCAAAACTTCCAAAAACCCAAGCTTTCCTCTTCAAGTTTTTTCTTAAATTCTTCAACAATGGAGGAGTGAATGAGGCTGATCTTGGCTGTGTGGGAGAGCCACGAAATTAGGTAGGGACATGGAAGGAAGATTTTTTGTTCATTTAGTTGGAAACTAACCAACTAGTTACAAACTAACTAAACTAACTAACTACAATTACCACTTAACCAATCATCTTGCAACACTTGTCAAGGAAGGTTCTAAAGGATGAGGTTCAGCTCCCCAAGTGGCTGGTTGCATCTCCCCTTGGCCCAAAATATCTAGATATTTCGTTTCGTCGGCTCTCGCTCAATCGGGTGCGCGGCGTTTCGCGTATATTAGGGTTTTTATATCAAAAACTCCAAAAATAAATCTAATAAATTATTCTATAATAAAAAATAATTAATCAACCAAAATATCCAGAAAAAATATTAGAAGTATTTCTAGGAATGTCTCTTTCTCGATTTGCGTGCTAAAACGCTACCGTAATGCAATTCTGGGCGTAGAAAACACCCTATATTATTCTGATGCCTAAAAATTCCAGAAAAATTTCTAATAAATCATAAATATTGGAAAATACTAAGATCTCAAATTTTATAAAATTTGGATCACGTTTGGGCATGTTTCAGTTAGAAACACACACAATAGCCTAGTTACGGCAGAATTCGATAGAATTCTCGCAGCGAAATAAAAACTATAAATTAGTGAGGATCACTAATTTCAATTTCTCTTATCAACTAGATATTATTAAAACAATAAAATTATCAAGACAAAATCTTTAAAATAATATTCATATTAAATATGACATAAAACAGACAATTAATACAACAACTAGACAATAAAAGTCCAAACTATGACTTAAAATTATTTATTAAATCCTGAAAATTATTTCTCTTTCAATAAAATAATTTTCTTTAATCAAACAACAATCTTTCACATTTTTTGATATTAATTCATATTAAAAACAGTATACGTCTACACTGTCTCTTAATCTGAATTAATTTCTAAAACAGTAAATTGTTTACAATAAATCTTTGTTGTTCTTCGTACTTTTAACAAACCATGAGGTGATCAATCTCCATGATTTATTGTCAAGTAGCTGGAACTATAAAATAATTTTCATAAAACTTGGGATGTTACATAGAAGGCTGGACGACTATCCTCAGCTGCTCCTCTCTGCAGTTCCAAATCCTCTGCTTGCTCTGCCATCTGGGTTACATTCATCAATTGAAAGAATCACTGGCAAGGGTCAACTTCTTAAGAATAAAGAGATAGATACAAATACCACGACATATTCGACAACAAGGCATATTAACAACAAACATAATACAACAAATAGCAATTATGCACCAATGCCCAAAAATGCAACTCAAGACACTCTCCCTCAAGACGTTTTCGATAATTTCCGGAAGTAACGTCGAACAAGCTGCTGAAATCCAACCATAGGCTTTGGGCTCCATGACCACCCTAGGATATTCAGGACGAGTTCCTTGATGTTAAGACGTCTAACTAAGCAATCGAAAAACAAGGGGGTCCTAGCACCCTAAGTTTATTCGGGATATAGTTCAAAAACGTCACGACTTAAAACGAATCGACGCCACTTTCTCCACCCCAATGAATTAATCGACGCATACGATGATTCAATAAAGCATGATGAATAAATCAACTCATATGATAATTCAATAAGGCAAACTCGAATAATTATTCAACTGCATATTAAATAAATATTCACACAAAGCTCATACAATATAACTCAGTTCAACAGTAATAAGCAATCAACGCAACCAAGTCATATCACGACATTCAATCACAGAATCCATCCCTCTGCAACTCAATGGAGTTGATAGAGAGGAACAAACAAGTGTGGGGGGGTTGGGGTCAGGAGACCAACCACTTTTCAGCCAAGCCCGCGAACGACTCAGCATAGACACAGGACAATAAAATCGAAAGGGTTCGAGACCCTCACTTCGAACCCTGAGGTTCTCAGAATTCTTCGTATAGGACTTGTAAATAAATTCCTATCATATTGATGTGTTCATTATAGCATATGGTTTGTTGTTAGTTTTGCATTGCATAGTAGTCATTTTAGTGGTTTTTACCCATAGTTCTCATGCATTTTTGCTTGATTTAGATAATGCACTTGGTTTGAGTTCAATTGTGCAGAAAAGAAGGTTATTGGCCTAGGAAAGCGGAGCTAGATCACTTAGACGGATGTTGCAACCAACTCGGAGGCCAAAATAACAAAATATGGCAAGATCAGAGAACAACACGGCCTACCCTTGTTGCTGTCCACGGCCGTGCCCTGGGGGACATGAAGAAATTCAAGATTGAGCAAATAGTGAATAACACGGCCAGGCCGTGTTTTCCACCACGGCCGTGCCTATTGGTCCAGAGAACAACACGGCTTGGCCGTGCCCTCCACCACGCCCGTGTCGGGCTGCGCATCTGCTATTTTGTGCTTTAAGAGCAGCACGGCCAGGCCGTGCCAGGCTCCACGGTCGTGCTGCGACTCGGTCCAGACTTGTATTTTGCGCATTTTGACTTAATTTTGAGATGTTTTTCAACCCTTTTGGTCCAGAACTATAAATAGGGGGAGAAAACATTAACCTAGTTACGGCTTGTTGGCTAGAGTTTGGAATCAAGAACAAGTGATCCTAGGCAAAATTGAGGAATCAATGGAGTCTTTTGCTATTTCTACATCTCAATTGCTTGGTTCCTTCTCTTCCATGAGGAACTAATTCCTTTGTACTAGGGTAAGATGAACTTTGTGGATCCTTTTATGTAATTGAATTCAGAAATTTCAATGCAAGTTTGATGTATGTCATTTGATCAACTATCTCTTTTCTTAATGCAATTCTATGCTTGATCACCATGGGGTTGAACTAGGGTTTGGCAACAATTGGAAAGTTGAGGTTTTAAACTTGCTTTGGGATATTTTGACATATCTATAGGGTTATAGGTATATAATTCTCTTTGGTATGAGTTTGTATGAATCCATATCCTTTATGCTTGATTTAATTAATTGGAATCTAAGGGATTAGGGCTTATTAGTTGAATTAAAGGGATTAAGAGGAAAGGAATTTTCGTTAATCTAATTTAGAGGATTTGAACTTCAAATACGTGATCATTGCTTGCATTGGAATAGGATTCAAGAGCGTAAAGGGTGAGACAAAGGGATTCGAACCCTAGTCACTTTATTCTCCTTTATATCTAAATTATTTGTTTTGTTAGTCATTACCTTATTGTTGAACACGAATTACACAATTCAAACACTACTCGTTTTCGTCTGTTAGTTCAAATAGTACATCGTTGGTATAGTTAAGAATTGGTCACAATCCCTGCGGATACGATCTTTTATTACTTAACGACGAAATCGTACACTTGCGATTTTGCACCAACACATATTTAAAAGTTTCCCTTACCGGACTCTAAGCCACGTGTATCCACGTATTCCTCGATTTCTATGCCGCACGATCTCAGATCACTCGAGCCTATTACGAAAAGCAAACTTAGCAAAATTCTAAAAACTTAGTTCTACAACCTTAGGTTCTCATCCTAACCCTTAATCCTAGCCAAATAAATACACTTAGAAACTTAGTTCAAAAATACTAAAGTGCATAAAACAACATCAATTCACCACTTTTCTTAAATCCCAAGTAAGGCTCCATTAGGTTTCTTGGGTCTCAAGGAACTCAACTTACCTGCGTGTTTCATAGCTTTAGAATTCCAAATCAAGTCCAACTCTTTCCTATAATTTTTCCTAAGCTCAAAAACATATCATTTCAATCATTTTAATCAAAGTTCACAAAAAATAGTTTTTCTTCCAAACTCCCTTAAGGCTCTCGGACTTTACACCCTAT
This sequence comes from Calophaca sinica, assembly GCA_037113605.1. NCBI lineage: Eukaryota > Viridiplantae > Streptophyta > Magnoliopsida > Fabales > Fabaceae > Calophaca > Calophaca sinica. The sequence continues at coordinate 46,372,484 of CM073737.1, forward strand.
TTTTCAAGGAAACCACTTTGCAACTTCATTTTAAACTAAACAAGCCATTTCTAAATCATTTAATCAAATTCCAAGACATCAAATATCAAGACACATCCAAGGCATAATTCAAGCACATTTCAAAACATATTCTAAGTCCCAATTATCATGCTTTCAAATAAGTGTTTTCCACAAAATCTAATTATTCAAGTTCCAATTAAGCATGCACATATGTCAAGACAAGTTTTGCTAGAAATTTCCCTTTTTCATACACCCAGGAGCTCACGGCTAAGGGCCCTAAATTAGTGACCAATTTGCAACTTTCCAAACCATTTAAAACCATGGCAATGACAATGCTTCAAAATTAGAAAACAACTTAGTCAAGTTCCAACATGATTTTTAGGTCCCTCAAGAACAAATTCCCACATGTAACTTACTAACTCTCTTACTTAAATATTTTCAACAAACCCAATAACAATTAGACTACCCAAAACATAATATTCATCAATTAATCACATGCTTCATCAATTCATCCCACTAATTCCCTTCTTCAAGAATAGATTTCTAGCATAAACAATTACCCAACAACTTCCAATTCCAAAACTATAAACAAATACAACAACAACAACTTCAATTAGACTCAATTAACCATCCAATTGCTTGATTCACCAAGGATCACACTTTTCCCCCTCTTTTTCCCCCTTAGGGTTTCCCCCAGGGTTCCAAGGATTGGGAATGTGATGCTCATCTCCTCTATTGATCACAACCAAGCACAAATCAAACACAAAACAAGATATAAGAACAAGAAATGGAAAGGAAAAGAACTACTACCTACCCCGCCTATGTTGCTCGCGGTTTGGGCTGTTCTTGGGGGTGGAAGATGGTGCTCTCTAATTGCTTGAATGGAGAAGGAAATTGAAAAAGATGGTAGTATGTGTGGGGGTGTACCCCTCGGCCTAGGGAAGAAGGAAGGGAATGAGCTCCTTTCTTGGTTTCTTCCTTTTCAACACTCAAGAATAAAGGAGATGAAGATAAAAATGATGGTGATGATGAGTTGAATGTGGGAGAGTCACGGCTAGAACCAAAAAGAAAGAAACGAAGTAGTAAAATGGGGAGCAAAATTGGAGGTGGCTCATGCCCAAGAAGAAGAAAGGAAGGGAGAAGCCATGGAGTTTCTCTTTCTAAAAACAAGAAGAAGAAGCAATGAAGAAGTAGAGAGGGTGGGGGCTCACGGATTTTTGAGCTGATGGGGGAGGGCTATTTAATTTTTGCACACTTAAACATAATACTTGGTTAATATTAAGTCTAATAAAGTGCTAAAAACCAATCACCCAAAATGTGACACCTATTAATAAAGCAAAGATGCTAATCGCATCAACTAATCTACCCCATCTAATCTCACATCTCTCATGATTACCCTTTAATTCTAGAGCCTAAGGGTTGCTAAAACACGGCGTCAAATAACTGTTACCAATTAATCCCCCGCCGATAAATTCGCGAAAATTAATTTAACGAGAAATTAATTCACCGCGTGATAAAATATTATCATAAATATTAAAAACAATATCAAACACTCAAAAATAATCACGACAAGTTACGATTCAATTTTCATCGAGATCGAAGTTCGTTTTAAATTTTAATGCGAATAAAATTTACCCGGTGATTCGGAACGTGACGAAACTTTGTTAGAGTTTTTCGACGATTTTCGAATCATGAATTAATATTAAATATTAATTCTTAAATTTAGTTTCTTCTTGATTTAATTCAGTCACTTTCTTAGTTAACAAAAATACGCGTTACCGCGTCACGCAGAAAACTTATAATAAGTATAATTAATGAATTCTCCTTAAAAGCAGCATACGTCTACGCTGTCAATTAATTTGAATTGACATCGTGAATAATAATTATTTATAATAAATAAATTATTCAAAATAACTCAAAATAATTTCTTGTACTCTTAGTAAATCATTAAGGTGATCAATCTCTATGACTTATTTTTCGAGTATTCAGGATTTTATCACTAAAACCACTTTTCTTAAAAATTGGGATGTTACACAACTATTTACACATAGGTAGTGTTCAAGTTGGTATGAAACCCCTTACTAGAGAATCTCTAGATGTCACAGTTCTTTTCTGCTTAAGGGATAAAAGACACAATCGTTTTCATGACTCTTTCTTAGGTACTGTTGAATGTAGCCTAAGTCATGGTCCAATCTTTTTCAATTGTTTTCCGGACTCAACTGTAAGTCTAGATGACAAAAATATTTTTAATGTTCTATATCTAAATGTCAAACTCCATGGGTATGATTTGAAGGAAGGATCTATACCCATTACCCTGATTTATAGAGTTCAATACAAGGTAATGAACTCTATTAGGTCCAATTTCCTCAAAACCAATTGTGACAAACGCAGAGAAACAACTTTGTTTCTAACCGACAATAGTAAGGCCAATATTATTGTGCCAAAAACAATTCAGTGGAGTGATATTACACTCCCCGATAAATGGACCTTAGAAAAGGCAACTCCAGCCTTACCTAGAATAACCCCAAAATTTCAAGATCTTATTCAACATCAAACAGGTCAAGTAGACTTTGTCTTTGATAGAAGAAATTCTTTTTCTCTCTCTAGGTCTGTTAGATCTACCAATGATTTCCAATCAGCTATGTCTAGGAGATCTCTTTCAGCCTTTAGATCTATCCCTAGATCAATCCATACGAACCAATCTGAACCTTCCCATGAAGGATCAACTATTCACTTACAAGGATTTGAAACCACAACCCCCTGTAAGACCTTCATACCAAAAGGATGAAGATGACCAAAGAACCATCCAATCTCCAACTTATTCGTCCCTTAATGAACTATATGATATTAATGTTATATCATCTGAGTTTGTTATTGACAAACATCTCTTAGAAAAGAATTCTATTCTGAGGAATGGACTCCTCACAGAGAATGGTTCTTCAAGCATTATCAAGGAACCAAAAGAAAGAAAATTCAAGAAAAATTTTACTTTTTCCTAGAGCAAGTCCAATTCAACGTCCCATTCTTTGATTGGTTCAATGCCTATGCTATTAGGAAGAAAATCAATTATCCTTTCAAGAATCAATTGATAGGTAGTAAGACTTTAGATGTCATTACGGCGTGGCATTTAAGAGATGGACAAGTAGTCCAGTCTGATCTTCCTCCCAAAGCACCTTTTACTCTTAAGATTAAAGACCAAAACAATTCTGTTATGGCCTCTCCCTTCAAAACCAGAATGGATGAAGGACCCATTTATGCCAAAGAAATCAAAGATCTTATGCAACAATCCAATTACACCAATAAGTATCTCCAAACCTTAGGAGAAACCTTAGGAGAAATCAAAGGAAAAAAGAAACAGAAGGGTAAAGCCCCTCTTGATTCCTCTAAAGATGATAAGCCATCATCCTCCACCCAAATAGAAAATCCTTTGTTTAATCCTTATAGGATTTCAAAACAACTCAAGAAAACCTTACAAGCTTCCAATCCTAGAAAACAAATCAAGAAGGAAATTGAAGAAGCCAGTGATGAGCTTCTTACCAAGATCAATCAGCAATTACAACTTTACAAATTAGTTATTCCTGAATCACCTATAACTCCACCTCCCATAGATCCACCAAGGAATCAATCCATCAATAAGTTAGGCAATTCTTCTTTCGTTTGCTCAGAAGAAATCAATTATGATATTAATCAAGAGATTGATATCAATCCGGTCATAACTGGCCCAAAATTCAATTGGAAAAACCCAACCAAACTCTACTATCCGAGAGCTACAGCTCCAGATCTTCTCTTAGAAGAGAAGGATTCCAATTTCAAGAGTTTCAGTGCCAACAACGTCTACGAATGGAACATAGATGGAGAAAATGAGTATGGCATAACCAAAATCCTCCAACATATGACCATGGTAGCCACGGCTTATGAAACTTCTAATGATTGTCCAGAAACTATGATAGTAGAAATACTTGTAGCAGGTTTATGTGGCCAACTCAAAGGGTGGTGGGATAATTATCTCACTGAAAAAGAAAAACATTCATTTCTTAGTGCTATCAAACTATATTCTGATGGTACCCCAATCTTAGAGAATAATGTTAGCATCCCGGATGCTGTCAATACATTAATTTTTACAATAAAGCAACATTTTATTGAAGATCCCTCTTTAATTAAAGATCGATCTGCAGAGCTATTATCCAATCTTAGATGTAAATCTCTAGGAGACTTTAGGTGGTATAAAGATACCTTCCTTACTAGGGTTTACGCTAGAGAAGACAGCCAACAAGCCTTCTGGAAAGAAAAATTCTTAGCTGGTCTTCCCAAATCCCTTGGCGACAAAGTTAGAGAAAAACATAGGAGCCAAAACCCCAATTCAGAAATTCCTTATGAGCAATTAAGCTATGGACAGTTAATTACCATAATCCAAAAGGTTGCTCTTATGATCTGTCAAGATGATAAGATCTAGCAACAATTAGCAAAAGAGAAAGCCCAAACTCGTAAAGACTTAGGGACTTTCTGTGAACGATTCGGCTTACCTTGTGCTAAGAAACCTAAGTCCAAGCCCAAACCAAAACGCCATTACGGTCCTCCCAAACCTCAATATTACAAGAAAAAGCGTTTTGGTAAACCTAAACCAGAACCTAAAGATCAATCTACCAAGCCTTATGAGAAACATAATTCTCATACCAAACCCAAAGACGAAATTGTTTGCTACAAATGTGGTAAACCTGGCCACATTAGTAGATATTGTTGTTGGAACCTAAACGATTGAGAAGTTTATACCCTCATTAATTTTGATGATAACAAAGTATTTTCAAGAGAACAATTTATCTTCTAACATATCTTTGAGTGTACAGGTATCAAAGCTTCATTTATATGTACAAAACACTCAAGAAAGGAGAAGAAATTTACAAGAGAATTGAATACACTCCACTGATGCCAGCGTCCGAACTCACTCCAGCGCCTTGCTAACAGCGAGCATCCGGTAGTGTTACTCTTTGACACGTGGAATACACAATTGCTGCAAGCGTCCGTCCTCTGTTCTAAGCGAGCGTCTGATCTCTTTAATGAAGCACGTGATGATCACGTTTTTACTCTTAACCTCAGAATGTTCTGGAATGAAATTCGAATTTGATTTTGTGCGCTCATTTTGATGTACGAGGAAGCAAAGGTGACACCTTTAGCATAAGACAAAAATCGTACAAGGCAATTGTGAAAAGCAGATAGTACGAAAACGGTAATATGTACTACTCTGATATTCTCTGGAAAGGAAGAAAAGGACTACAATTCAAATTACCTCACTCAATGAAAAGGAGCTATGTTTTTACTGTAAACGGTAATATCCCTGAAGTCTCCTATAAATACCCCATGGTATTCATTGAAGAAGTGAGCCAAAAACTGTGAAGAAACTTCATTCTGAAAGCAATATTACTCAAGTGAGCAATCAAGTTTCGTGTCAAGTTTCTGGTCTACAAAGAACTGAACTCAGCGTCTTATACTTTCTTTTAGAAAGCTACTCTATTTTGAGCTTAATCTTTTCATCCTCTCTGTGAGAGTTATTTTGATTGTATTCAAAAGTATATTCTCTTTTGTAAACTGTTTTTGGCCTAGTTAAGGCTTTGTTCCTCAAAGGCTCGATCGTACTGAGTCGTTTTGAGAAGTTGAGAGTATTGTCAAGTTTGTGACAGTGCAATACTCTTGAGGTAAATTGTAATCAGTTGATTATAGTGAAAAATCCTTCAGGATCAAAGGGACTAGACGTAGCTACCAGTTGGTGGTGAACTAGTATAAATCTCTGTGCCTCTTACTTTACCGCTTTACATTTATCTTTACCTTGCTCAGTAAAACAAGTTTTCATAAACGGTTTATTTCCTGCATCCGGTTAGTTTCTCAGCGTCCGATAAACAAACAGTTTTGAAAAAACTGTATTCTTAGTGCTTTTAACGTAAAGTTTGCGAAACGTTTTTGGACACAATTCAACCCCCTTCTTGTGTTCACGTTCAGTTGGTACCAGAGCTTGGCCTCTTGGTTGAGCACTTAACAGTGTTAAGAGAAAAGATCTTATACTGTGAACATGTCTACTAAAGGTGGTCATATGAATCGTCCTCCTCTATTCAATGGAGAAAAATTTGATTACTGAAAAGATAAGATAAAAGCTTTCTTTGAGACACAACAACTTGAGTTGTGGGATATAGTTCAAAGTGGTTACATTCCTCCCACTAATGCTCGTGGTGTTGCTATAGCCAGAGAAAATTGGAATGATGAACAGAAAACGAGATATCAAACCAATCAAAAAGCTAGATTCATTCTTATCTGTGCTATGACAGAAAAAGAATATGATAAATGTGGCAAATTTGATACTGCCAAAGAAATCTGGGACTCACTTGTTTTATCTTACGAAGGCTCTGCCCAAGTAAGAGAAACCAAAGCTAGCATGTTGGTTCGCCAATACGAGTTGTTAAAAATGGAAGATGGTGAAAACATTGAAACTATGTTTGGAAGATTCCAAACACTTGTTCATGGGTTACAGGCCCTTGGAAAAAGTTACACTACACCTGACCATGTTAGAAAGATCTTAAGAAGCTTGACTAAGCAGTGGAGACCCAAGGTCATTACTATTCAAGAAGCAAAAGATCTAAATGTCTTACGACTTGAAGATCTTATGAGTTCGTTGAAAGCTCATGAACTTGAGCTAAACGGAGAAGAACCTGTCAAAAAGGGCAAGTCTATTGCTTTGAAAGTCGCTCACCATCAAGCTAGTTCTTCCAAAGCCCTTCAGGCTGAAGAAGAAGAATCTGAAGATGAAGCTTCAGAAGGAGATGTTGATACATCAGAAGATGAGCTCGCGTTTATATCCAGGAAGATACAAAGAATGTGGAAGAAGAGAAACTTCAGGAGGAAGTTTCAGAAGAAAGATACTAAGGACAAGAAGGAAAGCAAAGACAAGGACAAAGCTCAAGTCATTTGCTATGAATGTAAAAAGCCTGGACATTTCAAGTCTGAATGTCCTAATCTTAAGGAGAAGCCCACAAGAAGTTCTTTCAAGAAAAAGAAGAAGAGCCTCATGGCTACATGGGAAGATCTAGACTTATCCTCATCTGAGGAAGATAATGAAGAAGAAGCAAATCTCGTTCTCATGGCGTATTAATCGATCTTGACTCAGAAGAAGAAGTTGAAGAGGTAATAGTATATGATTCCTACTCTGAACTTCAACTAGCATTCGATGATCTTCTTAAGGACTCTGCCACTCTCTCTGTTGAGTATAAGAATTTGAAAAAGAAATTTTCAAAATTATCACAAGACATTCAAGCTTTAAACAAAGAAAAATCTGTACTCAATAAAGAGAACCAGGAGCTAAAAACTGAAAATCAGCATCTGATGGATAACCAGCGTCTGGTCGCTAACAAGCAACCAGAAGCTGAGAGCTCTCAAGCTGAAAGCTCTAAAGTTACAGGCAACCTTAAATGCAAATCAAATGATTATGAATATGCATTTCAAAAGTTTCTTGCAGAGAGTGTAACTCGAAGCAAGCAAGTGTCAATGATTTGGGGTGTCAGTAAAACGACAACTCATGGTCTTGGTTATATATCAGATGAACCTCTTTTAGAAAATGATTCAGCATCTGATAAATCCAATAATCTTAGTAAATGTTTGCATTGTACTTACTGCAATAAACCTGGTCATTTGAAAAGTGCATGTGCTGTTTTTAAAACTGTGAAGGATAAGCTTCCTTCAAGAACTAACAAGAAAGGACCCAAAAAGATATGGGTACCTAAAGATAAAATAGTCTATGTTGCAGACATGCTTAGCAACAAAGTCAACACACCTATCTTGGTACTTAGACAGTGGATGCTCGCGTCACATGACAGGAGAAAAGCATATGTTCCAAGAACTAAGGCCTAAAGAAGTTGGATTCGTTGGTTTCGGAGGAAACCAGAATGGTAAAATAGTTGGAATTGGTCGCATTGGTAAAGGCTCTCTTCCCTCTATTGATAATGTACTTTATGTTGAAGGACTTAAACATAACTTATTGAGCATAAGTCAATTATGTGACAATGGTTATGAAGTCATCTTTACAGAAACTGGAAGTCTAGTAAAAAGCAAGAAAGACGGCTCTATTTTCTTCACTGCTAAGAGGAAACAAAATATTTACAAAATTGATCTCTCTGAACTTGCAAAACAAGATGTCAAGTGTCTCATGTCTGTTGATGAAGAACAATGGATTTGGCACAAGAGATTGGGTCATGCCAATTTGAGATTAATCTCAAAATTAAACAGGCACAGTCTTGTCAGAGGCTTACCAAATCTTAAGTATCAATCTGATGCTGTCTGTGAGGCATGTCAAAGAGGAAAACAAGTTAAAACTTCTTTTCATTCAAAAAATGTTGTTTCAACCTCTAGACCACTTGAGCTTTTGCATCTTGATCTTTTCGGTCCAACAAGGACAGCCTTTTTAACTGGAATGAAATATGGGTTAGTCATTGTTGATGATTTTACTAGATGGACATGGGTTAGATTCCTTGTTCACAAAGATGAGTCATACAAGGTATTTACTGTATTCTGCAAGACAGTTCAAAATGAAAAAGGAATTTGTATTTCATCCATTAGAAGTGATCATGGGGGAGAATTTGAAAATGAAAGCTTTCAAATTTTTTTTGATGATAATGGCATCTCCCACAATTTCTCCTCTCCTAGAACACCTCAACAAATTGGTGTTGTAGAAAGGAAAAATAGGTCCCTCCAAGAAATGGTCAGGACCATGATCAATGAAGCTAAACTTGCAAAACATTTTTAGGCAGAAGCAATAAACACAGCTTGTTACATTCAAAATAGAATTCTTATTAGACCTATTTTGAAAAAGACTCCATATGAACTGTGGAAAGGAAGAAAACCAAATATATCATATTTTCATTCATTTGGTTGTACTTGTTATATTTTGATTACTAAGGATCAACTTGGTAAGTTTGATTCAAAAGCTGACAAAGGAATCTTTTTGGGATATTCTGAAAGATCTAAAGCTTTTAGAATATACAATAAAGAAACTATGATAGTGGAAGAATCCATTCATGTCAAATTTGATGACAAGAAGCCTAACACAGCCATGTCGGAGCTAGATGAATTATTTTCAGAATTAAATCTAGGTGATACTACAAATAGTGAACCTACATCTTCATCGTCCGGTGGTAACCAGACGCAAGAATCTTCAGAAGCTGAAGCCAGAAAGAGCTGAAAGTACAAAACCAATCATCCTAAAGATCAAATCATAGGAGAACCTAGAGACAGAGTAAGAACCAGATCCTCTTTTAAAGAGCATGCAGATATGGCACTACTCGCAGAAATGGAACCTAAAACGATTGATCAAGCATTGGAAGAAGAAGGTTGGATTCTGGCCATGCAAGAAGAGTTGAATCAGTTCCAAAGAAATGATGTATGGAAGCTAGTTACTCTACCAGAAGATAAGCAAGCTATTGGTACTAAATGGGTATTTAGAAACAAGCTTGATGAAGATGGAAAGGTTGTGAGAAACAAGGCAAGATTGGTTGCTCAAGGTTACTCACAGGAAGAAGGTATTGATTTTACTGAAACATTTGCACCTGTTGCAAGGTTAGAAGCTATATGAATTTTACTTTCATTTGCTGCACACCATGATATAATTCTTTATCAAATGGATGTGAAAAGTGCTTTCTTGAATGGTGTTATAACTGAGGAAGTCTTTGTAAAACAACCTCCTGGATTCGAAGACATTGAATTTCCAGAACATGTCTTCAAGCTTAAAAAGGCCCTGTACGATCTTAAGCAAGCTCCCAGAGCTTGGTATGAAGGACTGAGTACATTTTTGATGAAAAATGGTTTTACTAGAGGTCTAGTAGACACTACTCTTTTTAGAAAAACATCAAACAAGCACTTTATAATTGTTCAAATATATGTTGATGACATTATTTTTGGAGCTACTAATGAAAGCCTTTGCAAAGAATTTTCTAAGCTAATGCAGGCTGAATTCGAGATGAGCATGATGGGTGAACTAAAGTTCTTCCTTGGAATTCAAATCAAACAATGCAATGATGGTATCTATATACATCAAAGCAAATATATCAAGGAATTGCTAAAGAAATTCAAAATGGTAGATTGCAAACCTATGTGCACTCCTATGCATCCCACGTGCATTCTTGGTAAAAATGAAACTGATAAAAAGGTAGATCAGAAGATGTACAGAGGTATGATTGGATCTCTACTTTATCTTACAGCTTCAAGACCTGATATTATGTTCAGCGTCTGTCTGTGTGCTAGATTTCAATCAGATCCTAGAGAATCACACTTGAGTGCTGTTAAAAGATATTTTAGATATTTGCAAGGATCTACTAATCTTGGTTTGCTGTATAAGAAATCAAAAGATTACAAGTTAGTAGGTTTCTGTGATGCTGACTTTGCTGGAGACCGAATTGAAAAAAAAAGCACAAGTGGAGCTGCCAATTCCTTGGAGCAAATCTTGTATCTTGGTCAAGCAAAAGGCAAAGCACGATTGCACTCTCAACAACAGAAGCTGAATATATTTCAGCAGCAAGTTGCAGCTCTCAACTTCTATGGATGAAATATCAACTTGAAGAATATCTGATAAAAGAGAGTAACATTCCTATCTTTTGTGATAATACATCTGCAACATGTCTTACTAAAAATCCCATATTACATTCACGAGCCAAGCACATTGAGATTAAGCATCATTTTATAAGAGACTATGTTCAGAAGGGTATTCTTGAAATAAAATTTGTAGACACTGATCATCAATGGGCTGACATATTTACAAAACCCCTTGCTGAAGATAGATTCAATTTTATAAGAAGAAATTTAAATTTTCATCTTATAGAAGAATGATTAATCTCAGCGTCAGATGATATGCATCATCTCAGCATCTGGTATGACATAAGCATGTATACGTGTAAGTATTTTATTCGTCATGTGCATCATAACTCAGCGTCTGGTGAATCGGTTGCGTGCATCCGAGCGCACACACGTGTCACACGTGTAAAGGACTTAAGCGTCTCATCACATCTCACTGAGTCATGATTATTTATGTGTTTCGATAAAATCTTTTTACTTGATTTTACTTTTCATTTGGCGTCTTCATTTAATGAAAAGGGGAATCTTCATTTTCTTTTCTTTTTTATTTAATTTATTTTGGAAATGCGAAGCGGTTTTTGAAAAAGGACTGTACCATTTTCTATCAACTTTCCCACTACTCCACATTTTTCGCTCCATTACTTCACTCTGTTTTTACTTGCAAAAATTGTTTTCTCTCTCTCTCTCTCTCTCTGTGTGTGACTTAAAACCCTAAAACCTCCATTACCCTCTCTGCAACTGCTACCATGGCCGATAGAAAGGTTGGACAATATACTGCTGCATACGATGTCTTCTCAGAAGCAAAACTTATGAATGAAAACAGAATTGATTTTGAGAACTTCAAGCTCTATGGTTTTGATTTTGAAGAAGGTTTGAAGAAACTGGATTGGAAAAATTATTTTATCTGGGAACCAGTTGATGTGTTGAGCTATGCTATAAAGGAATTCTGGGGGAACGCTTATCTACTTCCGGGTGAAATTATTGAAGGACATATCAAAGGTTTCAAGTTACGTTTTACCATAAACTCTATCACTCAGACCATCAAGTGCCCTTGTGAAGGAATCAGTTACCATGCTAACTGGGTTGACGCTTACAGAGGTTTGGAAAATGTCAACGAAGCTCTGTTCGAAAACTATCGTGAGTTGAAGAAGAAGAACATAACTCCCACTGCCAAAGATTTAAAAAGCCACTACAGAGTATTGCACAAAATCATCGCTAAGAGCGTGATTCTGAAGGCAGGTTCAAGCGACATAGTGAACTATGAGCAAAAGTTCATTATGAGAAACTATATGGATGGAAAGAAAATCAACTTGCCAAGGTTGATTATCAATAATCTTGTAAATGCTCTTGTCTTCTCAAGGAAAAGTGTTGATAAAAAGAATATTGTCAAGGTTATCCCTTATGGAGTTCTTCTTTCCATAATGATGATAAAATATGGTATTGTGAGAAAGCTTGCTGATTCGACAAACAAAGAAGAAAGAGATAAATACTTTGGTGTTGGTGCTGTTGTTCGTCCTGAGGTTTTTGGAGTCAACAGTCTGGTCAGAATGCAATTGATAACTGGCTCTATGATTAAGAAGGTGAAACTAGAGCAACAAGAAGGAGAAACTATTGCAAATGTTGGAGAAGCTGAAAAGAAAACCACTAAAAGCTCAATGGTTAGTGTGAAGAGACCTGCTGAATCTCCTATAAGGGAGACAAGAAGAATGAAACAGAAGGTGGCTCCTGCACCTACTGTTGAGGAACCAGAAGATGAGGACAGATTCCCATCAGAAAGATCTTGGAGAAGAATAAGCTAACAGCTGAAAAAGACGCTTCAGCGTCCGGTAAAGGGAAGCAAGTTCCTCCTCTTCCTCCTACCGTTGTTGCCTCTAGAGGAACAAAGAGAAGGTTGGTTAAGTCTTATGAGCTTAACTCAAAGGTACTTGACTTTACTGTTGATGAGTCAGTATCTATTTTTGATTCTCATGATGTTATTCCTGCACCTTCATTGTCTGTTTCACAACCACAAAGCCAAACACAAACCAAGAAAACCAGAATGAGTCTACGACAAACCTCTACCCTCATCCCCTCAAAACCGACCCAAACACCATCCAATACACTCAACGTTGACTAACCACAAATCTCCTCAGATACCTCACTCACTACATACATTTCCAAACTTCACTCTCATCCCTTCAACCTATTATTCAAAGTACCTCCCATCAATCCATTCAAACCCTACACACCTAAAATCTATACAATCACCAAAACCACTCCCACTTCACTCACCATTACCTACAAACCTACAGACTTCAGTGGAAGGAAGAATATCTCGTGCATTAACAAACCTCGATTTGTTAAGTATGAGTCATACCACAGCATCTACAATTACCCTTCTACTTGGCACTTGAAAACCTTCACCTCTGGAGTTGCCAGACTGGAGATTGCCTCTCCAATGAATAATGTCTTCAAGGATGGAGAAGACCGTTTCGAGATGTCATTCAAAGGGAGGTTAAGACCGGAACCTGGTAGCAGGGCAATTCCTTTCTCTGTTGACCTTCCGAAGTTCCTGCCTCAAATTGAACCTCTCACACTGGAGGAGTGTGGAAGATGGATTACGGATGAAGAAGCTGCCTTCATGGCACACTGTCATGAGATGAAGAAACTTGAAGTTATCAGATAGTTCAGAGATCCTTCTTCTATATCCGTAAAGATTGTTCCAGATAGACAAAGGTGGCTACCTTGGTATCAATTCAAACTCCTTAGAATTTTTTTTTCAATGCAAAGAGAGATTTAAGTATATAAATTTTTTTTTCCTAGTCATATCAATAAGGTCATGAAATTTCCATTTCTTTGTCTTTTTTTTACATATAATGGATTTGCCTGAAACGCTACATGATTTTCTTTTAGTCTTTCTGGGATCGGGTCTTGTATCCCTGGGAAGAGGAAAGAACCTGCTCCTGGCAAGTTGCCATACAGCAAGATCGGACTCAAAGAGTATGAGAAGGCTCTTAAGAAGTTTAATCTTAAAGAATTCTCTAAGCTTCCGATTGCCAAGATCACTGAGGACCATGCCAGAAGGTTTTACGTCAGTTCTCTGAAGGAAGATGAATGGAGAACTGGCTCCTCAAATTGCTGCAATGCTGAGAAAGCCACAATTCCCACAGTTGGCACCATCAGAAAAGTTACTGACACCAATCTTGGAACTGCGTATTTTGATGATACGTTCAGGTGTTCAGTGATCAGGCCTCTTGGCTGCATGAAGATATATGTCCAATGGGTTGCTGTGACTAAGCATTTTGACATTGGATTTATCTGGAATCAATGGTCTGAGTCTTAGAAAGACAAAGCCATGTTACCATGCCTCGTTCCCCTAGTGCTTGAAGAAGATGACAGGGAAAATCTGCGAAGAGTATACCTGGCAGAAAATGAAGGACTCCCTTTCGCTTTTGGAGCATTGAGCGTCTTTATCAGAAGAATATGGGGAGAAGATGCTAGAAACAGGTTTGATGCTCTTACTGCTGATGTGTTTCTGCACAGAGAAATTATCTTTATGGATTTGCTGTATCCAGAAGATGTGAAGAAAAGAAGGGAAATTCAGGCAGAATCTGAGCAGAGAAAACTTGGAAATCTCATAAAATGGTTTATACCAAATGATGCATTCTTTCAAAGAGCTCAACAGAAGAAGGAATTGAGACTGAAGCTATCTAATTGGGTGCTAGCAGAGCATCAGAAGATGAAACCTGCACCAGTATCAGAAGCTGGACCTTCTACTTCTACTTTTACTCCTACAATTTAGATGGTCACTATTCCTAAAGCAGAGTTTGAAGAAATGAAGGCCACAAACCTGAAAGTTACTCAGCTGGAGAATGCCCTGAAATTACTATATGAACATCTCAACATTCCTCCACCACCTCCACCAAACCCTTGAATTTATTTATTTTTTTGTGTGATATAAAGTATTTTTTTTGATACTCTTATATATATATACACTTTTGCTCTGATTATTTGTTTATATATCTCTATCTAACGTATATTCAAATTTTTCTAAGTCTTATTTTGACTATGATATGCGTTACACTCTTTTTGTCTGATGACAAAAGGGGGAGTAAAAGAAAGGTTTGATGAACACGTGAAAGTCTGATTGACTAATTCACCGTACCGTCAAATGTTCAAAGTAGGTTTGATGAACACATGAAAGTCTGATTGACTAATTCACCGTCAAATGTTCAAAGTCCGATGGATACGCTGAAACTAAAATATCACACATAGCATTTCATACATAGCATTTGTGTTAGTTATCTATTGCTCTAATACCTATAATGCTTTGATATTCATTGATCCAGTACTCTGATAATAATCAATAACTTTGGTACAATGAAATTTTTTTTGATAAAATGAAATCAGCATCCGATCTCACTTCGTTAAATGAATATATGCTCTGATATATCTACGTATTTTTGCGATCACTCAAATGAATTTTCTTATCAACAATTGCCTTAATACCTGAATTATTCATATATATCTAAATTGTTGAATTCAGGGGGAGACCCTTGATATTATTTTGAAATTAAATTATTCATCAACCTTGGATATTTGTCATCATCAAAAAGGGGGAGATTGTTGGAACCTAAACGATTGAGAAGTTTAGACCCTCATTAATTTTGATGATAACAAAGTATTTTCAAGAGAACAATTTATCTTCTAACATATCTTTGAGTGTACAGGTATCAAAGCTTCATATATATGTACAAAACACTCAAGAAAGGAGAAGAAATTTATAAGAGAATTGAATACACTCCACTTATGTCAGCGTCCGAACTCACTCCAGCACCTTGCTAACAGCAAGCGTCCGGTAGTGTTACTCTTTGACACATGGAATACTCAATTGCTGCGAGCATCCGTCCTCTGTTCTAAGCGAGCGTCTGATCTCTTTAATGAAGCACGTGATGATCACATTTTTGCTCTTAACCTCAGAATGTTCTGGAACGGAATTCGAATTTGATTTTGTGCGCTCATTTTGATGTACGAGGAAGCAAAGGTGACACCTTTAGCATAAGACAAAAATCGTACAAGGCAATTGTGAAAAGCAGATAGTACGAAAACGGTAATATGTACTACTCTGATATTTTCTGGAAAGGAAGAAAAGAACTACAATTCAAATTACCTCACTCAATGAAAAGGAGCTATGTTTTTACTGCAAACGGTAATATCATTGAAGTCTCCTATAAATACCCCAAGGTATTCATTGAAGAAGTGAGCCAAAAACTGTGAAGAAACTTCATTCTGAAAGCAATATTACTCAAGTGAGCAATCAAGTTTCGTGCCAAGTTTCTGGTCTACAAAGAACTGAACTCAACATCTTATACTTTCTTTTAGAAAGCTACTCTGTTTTGAGCTTAATCTTTTCATCCTCTCTGTGAGAGTTATTTTGATTGTATTCAAAAGTATATTCTCTTTTGTAAATTGTTTTTGGCCTAGTTAAGGCTTTGTTCCTCAAAGGCTCGATCGTACTGAGTCGTTTTGAGAAGTTGAGAGTATTGTCAAGTTTGTGACAATAGAATACTCTTGAGGTAAATTGTAATCAGTTGATTATAGTGAAAAGTCCTTCAGGATCGAACGGACTAGACGTAGCTACCAGTTGGTGGTGAACTAGTATAAATCTCTGTGCCTCTTATTTTACCGCTTTACATTTATATTTACCTTACTCAGTAAAACAAGTTTTCATAAACGGTTTATTTCCTGCATCCGGTTAGTTTCTCAGCGTCCGATTAACAAACAGTTTTGGACACAATTCAACCCCCTTCTTGTGTTCACGTTCAATTGTAGGTTAAAAGGTAGAATCAAAGCCTTAAACCTAGATCAAGATGTCGAGGATAAGATTAACAATTTGTTAATTGAATCCTCTCAGGAAGAAGATTCTACTTATGAATCTTCTGATCAATTTACTGAAGACCTAAATCAAATCTAAGACGACGATTTATCTCAATCTTCTAGTCAGGTCAATGTATTAACCAAGGAGCAAGATCTCCTTTCGAAGCCATTAATGCTATCCCTGACACTCAAGAAAAAATGAATTATCTTGAGAATTTAAAATCTTCTCTTGTAACCCTCAAAAGAGTTCTATAGTTACTAATAAGTTCAATCTCAACGATACTTTCAAAAGATTAGAGAAATCTCGTGTCAAGCCTGTTACTATCCAAGATCTCCAATTTGAAATCAATAATCTTAAAATAGAGGTTAAAAATTTGAAACAAAAACAAACTGAACATCAGTCAATCCTGGATCTTTGGAAAAACAGTTGGGATGAAGATGATTCATCCTCATCCTCTGAAACAGCTCAATCTGAAGCTTCTGCTTCTACTTCACAAAAAGAAAATAATCAATTTGACATAGTTGATGATTTTTTAGGACTAATCAATTGTGTTAAAATTCAAAAGTTTTTTATAAACATCAAAATTATTATTCATGAATTTGTTCTTGAAACCACAGCTCTATTTGATACTGGAGCTGACTCAACTTAGTGCTACTAATGGTTCTAAGTTAAAAATCAATTACAAATTATCTTCTGCTATAATTGAAAACCAAAATTTGAGGATAGAAACATCTTTCCTTTTGGTCAAAAACTTGAGGAATAAAGTAACTTTGGGAACACCGTTCATCAGATTACTTTTCCCTTATCAAACTACTGAAGATGGGATTATTACCCAACATTTGGGTCAATCTGTTATTTTTAAGTTTTTGAAAAAACCCATCGTCAGAGATTTAAATCCAATTTTTTATAAAGAAAACCAAATCAATTTTCTTACAGAAGAAATTTCTTTCAAAAATCTAGAAAACCAATTACAAAAATCCGGTACTTTGAATTATGTGTTACTTAATCAGATTTTCAAATTTGCTATAGTAGACAACGATGATGCACTAATATTTTCTCAATTTATTGATCAACATTTCAAACACATTAACATTTTTATTTCCATTGTAAATAGAAATGGTCTAGCTGTTTCCAAAACAAAAACCAATTTGTTTCAGACTAAGATCAGATTTATTGGTCATAATATTCATCAAGGAAAAATTGTTCTTATCAATCCTATTATTCAATTTATGAACAAATTTCCTAGTCAATTTGTTGTTTTATCAATTCAATCTGATTATTCTTTAAATAAAATAGTTAACTCTTTATCAAGAAAACTGACTTCTATTTTGCAGGTCAGAATGGCTTAATTCATTGAAGCAATTGAGAATTCAAGAATGAAGTTTGGAAAATATGAACTTCCAATACTTCTAGCGGATTCTGTAACATCCCAATTTTTATCAAAATTATTTTATAGTTTCCGACTACTTGAAAATAAATCATAAAGATTGATCACCTCAATGGTTTGTTAAAAGTATGAAGAACAACAAAGATTTATTGTAAACAACTTACTGTTTTAGTAATTAATTCAGATTAACAGACAGTGTAGGCGATATCTTGTTTTAATATGAATTAATCCCAAAAAATGTGAAAGATTGTTATTTGATTAAAGAAAATTATTTTATTGAAAGAGAAATAATTTTCAGGATTTAATAAATATTTTCAAGTCATAGTTTGATTTTTCATGGTTTAGTTATTGTATTAATTGTCTGTTTTATGTCATATTTAATATGACTATTATTTTAAAGGTTTTGTCTTGATAATTTTATTGTTTGAATAATATCTATATGATAAGATAAATTGAAATTAGTGATCCTCACTAATTTACAGTTTTTATTACGCTGCGAGAATTTTATCGAATTCTGCCGTAACTAGGCTATTGTGTGTGTTTCTAACTGAAACATGCCCAAACGTGATCCAAATTTTATAAAATTTGAGATCTTAGCATTTTCCAATATTTAGGATTTATTGTAATTTTTCTAGAATTTTTGAGCATCAGAATATATTTAGTGTATTTTTTATGGCCAGAGACTGTCTAATTGCGACGTTTCGGTTCGCATTTCGAGAAAACGAGATACGTGGGTACTTTTCTCATGCCACGAGGAACATTTGTAATTTTTGGGTGTGAGGTTATAATTAGAATTATTTTTGGGAGATTTTAGTATTAAAACCTAATATACGCGTAACGTCGTGCACCCGATTGAGCAAGAACGTGACGAAACGAAATATCTAGATATTTTGGGCTAAGGGGAGATGCATCCAGCCACTACGGGAGCTGAACCTCATCCTTAGAAGCTTCTTGGACAAGTGTTGATGTGTGATTGGTGGTTATGTAATTATAGTTAGTTAGTTTAGTTGGTTTGGTTAACTTAGAACTAGTTTGGTTAGTTTGGAACTAAATGAACAAAATATATTCCTTCCATGTCCCCAAAATTTTCGTGGCCTTCTCCCTTGCTCAAGATCAGATACATTCATTCTTCCATGGGAGAAAAACTTGAAAAAAATTTAGAAGGAGAAAGCTTGGGTTTTTGGAAGTTTTTGGAGATCAAAGTGTGCACCCTTGTTTCCTTTCATCTCCACCCGTGTTCAATCATCATCTATACTCTTGGTAAGCTCCATAAACTTTTCCTCATCTCTCTTGGGTTCCATGATATGGGTTTTGAAGGTTTTAGGAGTTATTTTGGAGTATTGTATGATTAGTTTTGTATGATTAGTATTGTATGATTATTTCCTCATAGTATTGTATGATTAGTTTCATAACCCCTTGTTCTCTTCCATGTATTAGCTTGTTCTTGATTTTTATAATTTGGGAACCCTAACCTTGAGACATGGCCGAATCTTAGGGGCTGTCTAGGGCTTGTTCTTGGCTTGATTTTGTTGTTTTGGAGTTAGTTCTTTGGTGGGTTTTAAGTAGTATGTTGGAAACTAGTCATATATGTATATTTTACTAAGTTTTGAGAAATTGATTTGGTTAATTTTGGGGGCTGGAACCGTGGCCATTTTGTATCATTTTGATGATGTTTTGATTTAATTTTAAAGTGTTTTAAGTGTTGAGGAAGTGAGTTTAAGGTTCAAGAAATTAAGGATGGTGAAATGCTTTGTTTTGGAAATGAAAGATTGAAAATTTTGGGTTGTTTTTGGGTAACCAAAACCGTGGCCATTAATATAGTTTTGATGATGTGTTAAATTTATTTCGAAGTGTTTTCAAGTGTCGTAAGTGTTGAAGAAGTTGATTTCTTGTTAAAGGAATTAAATGTAGTGAATTTGTATGTGTGAAGCTTTGAAAAATTGTTTGAAAACAAAATAACTTGGGACTGTTTGTGAGGCTTAAAAACATTAACTTTTAAGCATAATTTGGGTGAGTTTTACCTTGTTTTTAAGTGTATTAAAGTAGTAAATAAGTTTGGTTTTGATAAGAAGTTTTGATTAAGCAAAGTTTGTATGATTTAGGAGTTAATGACTTGAAATCTTGAAGTTGTTTTGGAGCTTTGAAAATTGTGGCCTTCAAGGGTGTTTTATAACTTGTTCTTGACTTGCATTTATGCTTAAAAATAGTTGTAAAAGTGGTTGATGATTTGATTTAGCAAAACAATTCAAAGAAGCATGATTTTGAAAAAGTTTTGGGTTATGTCTTAAGAATTGTTGTAAACTTATAATGAATTTAACTCTAGAATTTTGTGACATGTTTTAGTGCTTTGAAAAATGGTTCAAAGTTGGCAAAACACTATTCATTTGGTAAAAACACTATTCCAATTGGTAAATTTTGGTTTTGCTATTTTTCTAAGAGTGTAGCTTTTGTAAAAGCTTGAAAACTTGCATGGTTTGAATTTGTTTCATGGCATATGATTATGTGTGATCCAAATAGGTTAAGTTAGAAAGATTTTAGGCCCTTTTTAGGACTAAAACCGTGGCTGCCCTAGATTCGTAGGACTTGGGTTTTTGGTTCTAATTGGATTAAGTTTGCGTTGTTAAGGTTCATGCATAGGGCTCGTGCAGGGAACGACTTGAAGATAGTTCGAATTTACCTTGCTTAGATTGTTAAAGCGCCCAAGGTAAGGGAAATTCTTACATAATGAGTTTGGGCTTTTCGCCTTGTGTGTTGTTTGCTTGATTGTTGATTGATTGTGTGGTAGTTCTTGTAGTATTACTATGTGTTGTCGAGATGTTGTAGCATGAACTGCTGTGTATTGATTTGGCCCTGTGTGGCAAAACTGAATTGTATTGTGTGACTTAAATCATACTTGATTGATTTAACTGGACTTGAAATTGATGATAATATGTAGCATGTTCTTGGCCCTGCGTGGCATTATGAGTTGTATTGTTTTCCTTGAATCACCTTGGGTTTCATTGGAACTTGGCATTGAATTGGAATATGAAAAAATATTATTGTTGATAATGGATTAATTAACAATGCGTTGATCGACTGCTATTGGTTGACGATTTACATCGGTAAATCTGATGCGATTCCACAAGCCGAATTCTGATTTCGTAAACAAATTGTTAAGGGCATTTTGATTTAAAAGTAAGCGTGAGGGTTTTAGTATAACTAGCCAAAGCTTGCAAGGATATTTCAATGGAATAATAGTAGAGAAAAGAACTTGAAATAAATAATACAATTTGCGAAAACAGTTGAGTTAAATGATGCGCCTGAGAAAATTCTGGCTAGGAAAGATTTGATAATTAAGAGTGTTCGCACCACCTCTCTTTCCTGGGAATTCTTCCAGTGTGTTATTTAGCACAATTAGGGTTTCAACGACCTAGAACTAAAAAGTATTTTCAGACACATAGGAGTGATACAAGAATTGAGAAAGAGATTTCATGATTCGGGATTTCGAAAGAATAAAACATAGGGAACCTAGTGTTCCTATTGAGCATATAGGCCATGTGTCCTGTGCTGGGACTTAATGTCCTGCTTGCGTGCGCTTTTTCTTGATTAAGGATTGGACCTAGTGTTCCGTATGGCGTGCCTAGTATCTTAACCTAAAAGTTGAGCCTAGCGTTTCGCATTACGTGCCTAGAGTTCTGATCTAAGATTGGGACTAGCGTTCCGCAATTGAACACCCGGACCTTGTGTCCTGTGTTGAACTCTTAGTTAATTGAGATTTGGACACCCACTAAGTTGAGTGAGTGAGGGTTCGTCGATCCGCATTGATTAATTAAAGCATTACTCGGGCACTCACTACGCTGAGCACGCCACATTGTAGAATTTGTTTGGATATCACTCGGGCGTTTACTACGGTGAACATGCCATATTGTTGAACTTGTTGGATATCACTCCGGCGTTCACTACGGTGAACATGCCATATTGTTGAATTTGTTGGATATCACTCGGGCGTTCACTACGGTGAGCATGCCATATTGTTGAATTTGTTTGGATGCGTACTAACCATTGAGCATCGACACTCGGAGCGTTTGATTGGTCTTAACGACTTCAAAAGAGGAGTTGTCATGTCACTCGTAGCGTTTGATTGGTCGTACAGACTTCAAAAGGCGAGTTGACACTGCATTGCCTAAGTAGAGGCAAGTCAAAGTAGTGGCCAGCCAAAGTAATGGCAAGCCTAAGCAGAGGCTATTTTGTTTGGACGTTGGGAAAGTAGTCCCCGTCATACTGTTGACCTATTAAGGCTGCAGGTGTATACACAACTGGTCATACTGCATTGACATGCATAGCTAACCACATTTATGATATGTGATGAATTGTTTGATGAATTGGATATTGTGATGACTTGATCACTTATCTGTTGATAGATTTGCCTGCTCACATGCAATAGTTTGATATTGCAGTGACTTGATTGTTGATCTGTTGGTTGTTTTGGTTGCTCACATGCAATGCTTGATATACTATGTTGATTGTGTGCAGTCTATCAAGTACGTATATGTATATAAAAGCATGTTGTTGTATTATATATGTATATATTGTTTGCATGCGACATAGCCTATGATAAACTCGTGGACAAAGGATTTACCCTTGCACTGTTGTTGGATTGGATGTCCTTATGGATGTCACTTCCAGATGGAGTTCGGTAGCTGTTGCAGCTTCGTCTTTCAGGAGCATTGAAGATTGAGCCAATGGAGGAAGATTTCCTCTGAGCACTTCGTGTTTGGTCTTGGTGAGCTATTTCTCAGTAAGAGTTATAGTTGTTGGCCAGCTTAGCTTAGGGTTTTGTATTTGTTGTTTTGTAATTACTCTTTTCAGAAAATCTCGCCTTAGTGCGAAATGATTATGTTATGTGAAGTAATATTTTGCGATGCATTATACTCTGATATTTGCGAAAGTATGAATTGGCATCATTTAGAAAACTGTAGTACTCTATGTCTCATTTTGAAAAGGGTTTCAAAGGAAAGGAAATGAAAAAAAAAATTACTCCTATTTTTCTTTCCATTGCGAAATACATAAGAGAACTCTTTAACTGAAAGCATACAAGCATTAAATGTTTTCAGCATTAGATTGGGTTGCACAGTAGCGCTCCGGAATCGGGGTGTTACAGATTCTAACGAAGGTTTTCTTCTTCTCAAAGGGATTAACCTTGACCAGATCCAAAAATATATTCTAGATAATCTTTGGATTTCTAGTAATACAAAAAGCAAGCTCAACAGCATAAACTCACTTGCAATTTATTTTTTAAAAATTGAGCAAAAACCTTTAACTAAAGCATTTACTTGTTATGCTTTGACCAAAGGTAACAATCCCGGTTTTTTTCTTGATTTCAATGATCTCAAGAAAAATATTCACAATTTCAAAAATCTTTTTTTCAGGTTTTTACAATTACAAACATGCTTTCAATCATTTAAAACAAAAGGTTGGAATCAATTTCTTCATCGATCCAAATTTCCAAGAAAAAAGATTTCAAAACCTCAAACTCAAGGATAAGGTCATTGATCTTCCTGAGAAAAATATATCCTCTTCAAATTATGAAAATCAAACACTATCTGGGGAGAATGAGTGTGTAACGACCCGTTTCCGGACCGCTACTCAACTAGAATTAAACCTATATGCGACGCATTTTTAAAACGGCACTCTTGTGTCCTTCAGAAAATGCGGTACATTTTTTTTAAAACAACATCATCCGCAAGCACGCACAGAGTAGCTACAGCATTTTGAAACATGGTTCAATGTAGGACACAAGACACATGCACTGAAAACACATACATGCATATATATACAGGTCATCATATACAGTACGTACAAAATTAAACAGTGCAGAAATGTACAAAGAATACACCTATGGTATGAAGACCCTCGTAAGAGTAGTCATACCCCAGGGGTACTCCCGGCAGACACCCACGCAGGGGGCTGCTCCAAAAGTAAACAACCAGTCTACCCTGTAGTACAAAAAAAACATCCCGAGCCTGACTGGTCACCAAACTAACTGTACACCTAAAGTAAATACTACAGTCATCCAAAATAACATAAATAACAGTCAGACAACATGATGACTACAGATAACTACCTGGATCCTCAGATGGATTCTCCTCCTCATCCATCGAGTCATCTCCAGTCAAGTCGATAAAAGGTCCTGCAGCAGGCACATCCTCGGGTACATCACTAGCCACATACTCTCCGGCCATATCGTCCTCATCAGGTCTCTCCCCAAGACAATCAGCCTCGCCACGCACACGACAGACGGGAGGTGGATCCGCTGGTGGAGTGGAGGTCCTAACAACTGGAAGGGAAGCTGGCTCTACTGGAGGAGTCAGGATAGCCACAGCTCTGGAAGTAGACGCTCCTGCAGTCCCGCGTCGAATCGTGCTCTTGCGAGCGGTCACTCTACTTGGTCCTCGTCCTCGACCCCGGGTAGCAAAATAGGAAGTAGTATGCCTCGGGATCTCGAGAGGTCCCTCTGGTGAGGAAGACGAAGTAGGTGCAGTCCTCTCTCTCCCTGCATAGTACGCCAGGCATCCACTATCTACAATATCTGGATCGGAAAGCTCACTGAACGTCGTGAAGTCTCCTGTCTAGCCATGACACCATCCTCTCTGAAACTCTGAACAACATCCCCAGTAAATACAACACGACGTGAGATGGGGTCGAACTCCATCGCTGCGGGTAGCTCCAAGTCTAGGAAATCAAAGAAGATCTCCGGCGGCGTCCTCATCGCTGGTATCGGTACACTCTTCGCCATCACCTGGGTAACCATCATGGATCGAAGGTACCACGGGAAAGGGTCAACTTCTCAATAAATCAAGAAATAACGAAACATAAACAATGGTCAAAACAAACATAAGCACAGTTCTCAAGACGCAACATAAGACTCCGCTCAAAACTCAACGCTCACGACACTTTTGATAATTTTCTAGAATGTAACACCGATCCATCCAATGAACGTCAGCCGTAGCCTTGGGCTCTCCGCTCACCCTAGAACATTCAGTTCAGGTTCCTTGACGCTACGATGCCTAGCTAATCTGCCGAAAAACCAACCGGAGCCGTTTAGGGGATCCTAGCACCCTAGGTTAATCGGATTAAAGCTCAAAAACGTCACGACACTCGACGACTCGACTAAACTCTCGCACTCCAATGAATAAATCACCGTATACGATAATTCAGGAAACAATTGAATAATTAATAGACCGCATATCAAATAATATTCACGCCAAGCTCAAAACAAAGGCGAGCGATTCAAAGATAAGCAATTCATCTTAACAATCATAACTCAGCAAACAACGACAGTCAAACAACTCAGTCCATCCCTCTGCAACTCAATGGAGTTGGCAGAGAGGTAAGCAAACAAGTGTGGGGGTTTGGGGACAGCTACCAACCACTTGCAGACAAGCCCACTAAATAATCAGTATATCAAAAGCAGTAAAACGAAGGGGTACAAGACCCTCACTTCGAACCCTGAGGTTCTCAGACTTCTTCGCATAAATACTTGAAATTAAATTCCTATCAATATCTAAAGTTGCCCTTACCACAGTTAGTTTTTATCGTGGTATCGCACGCCTCGAGCCCACGTCGCATGTTCTCCGAATTCGTAACTCCTATCATCACAAGTAAACTTAGCACAATTCTATAAACTAACTTAGGAACCTAGGCTCTCAAATATAACCCTTTCTAACCAAACATTCATACCAAACATTTAGTCACCAACTACTTGAAAGGAATAAGGTTTTGTAATCAAAATCATTTCTTAAGAAAACTAAACATAATACATTTTCTAATGTTCTTGAAAACTTTTAAAGTAAACATAACTCATTAAACACTTTTCATAAATCTTACAAGTTTCAAAAGCATACTCATTCGAGCATTTTAACCAAGTTTACAAACAAAATCTTCCCTTTTTACACCCTTTAGGCCTCTCGGCCATACCCTTCTTTTTATAAAAAAAAGACAAACTTCTTTGTTTACAATCTAACAACCCATTTCCAAATCATTCACCTATACTCCAAGACATCAAAGAATCAAGGCATCCTCAAGACATAATTCAAAGCACATTTCAAACATAATCCAAAATATTTTCAAATACTTCAAGAGCAAAGTTTCCAAGAACCTTTCAAATTTTCTTTTGATTCAAACTATTCAACCATGATATTAACAATGCCAATAACTCAAAAGCAAGACTCAATTCAATTTCATATACAACTAGTACATAAAGACAACTTAATCAAGCATTCAAAACCCATTTTCTCAATGCCAATAAACAAGAATTTTCAATAACCTTTTTACTACCTCTTGAATCCAAGTTTTTCCACCAAATCAAATTCAAAACAAAACCAACTACTAACACCATTTTAATCAATTCTTTTCCTCATCAAACCACAATTAAACACCTCGAAACAATTTACTAACAAGTCTAGGCATGCTTTACAACATTTCAAGAGCCTCAAATTTCTAAATAAATACCTAATCATGCTTCTAACACAAAACTTTCAACTACAACAACAAGATTAACACATAGCAAGCTAGGAACAACAATTAATCACATGTCTTAACCATCAAAACCCACATTTTCACCTCTTCAAGAATAGGTTCAAACCCTAAAGCAACCACCTTAACATGCTAGTTCCAAACTACAACTCAAATTCATCATCAACAACATAAATTAAACTCAATCAAACAACTAATGGCAAGATTGAACCTCAAGATCACATTACCCCTCTTTTCCCCTTTGACTTGTGCCTAGGGTTCTCAAGATTAGGGATTTATATGCTCATCTCTTTCATTCAATCATACACAATCACAAAACAACACTTTAACAAGCATAAAAGTCAAGAAGGAAAAGAAAAGGGCACCACCTCCTTCCTCCTATATGCTCGCGGCCAAGGGGCTGTTTTGGAGGAGGAAATGCTTCTCCAAAGCTTGATGATGAACTAGATGAGGATGAAGGGAAGAAGGAATTGGTAGCAAGAAAAAAAATGAAGAAGAAAGGTGAAGTAGTTCAAGGATGAGAAAACTTGGAAACCATGGAGGTGGAGAGCTTCTCTCACTAAAAGTAGAAGATGAAGATGATATGAAGTTAGAGAGGGGGAGGGGTCACAAAAATGGGGCTGCATATAGGCTTCATTCTTTTTTTATTTTGCTTAAAACAACTTAAGACATAGTTATAAAAATAGTTTAGTAAAAAGAAATTTTCAAATTAATCACACATAATATGACACCTAGCAACTTTATGAGATGCTAACCACATCATCTAATCCTACCCATCTAATCTCACATCTCTCATGATTACCCTCTAATTCTAGAGTCCAAGGGTTGCTAAAACACGGCGTCGAATAATCGCGTTACCGATTAATTACTCGCCGATAAAATCACGAAAATTAATTTAGCGAGAAACTAATTCACCGCGTGATATTATTTTATTATAAATAATTAAAATCATATCAAACATTCAAAAATAGTCTCAACAAGTTATGTTTCAATTTTCATCGAAATCGGAGTTCGTTTAGAATTTTATCTGCGGCAAAACTGCCCGGCGATTCGAAACGCGACGAAACTTTGTTAGAATTTTTCGACGATATTCGAACCATGAATTAATATGAAATATTAACTCTCAAATTTAATTTGATCTTGATTTATTTAAAACACTTACTTAGGGCACAAGAAATTGCTTACTATAGCATAATTACGTCAAAACATACTATAATAACACTAAATAACGCATCGCGAAAATACAGGTGTTACAATACTCCCCCCCTAAAAATAGTTTCGTCCTCGAAACTACGGGTAAGATACGTACCGAGGAATAGTTCTGGATACTGGTTCTTCATCTTCTCTTCCAGCTCCCACGTAGCATCTCCGGTCTTCTGATCCCACACGACCTTCACAGGTTGGATTTCTTAGTTCCTTAACTGCTTAGTCTTTCGATCGACAATCCTTGCAGGTGATGCTTCAAATGATAAGTCATCCCTTAGTTGAATCACATCCGGTTCGATGACATGAGAAGGGTCGGAAACATATTTCCGCAACTTTGAGATGTGAAAGACGTCATGAATGTTTGACAAGAAGGGTGGCAAAGCAATCTGATATGCCACTGGACCAATACGACGAAGAATCTGGTAAGGTCCAATGAACTTAGGAGTAAGTTTCTTGGATTTGATCGCTCAATCAACTCCAGTAATAGGTGTGACTCGGAGGAATACATGCTCTCCCTCTTTAAACTCTAGCGGTCGGTGACCCTGGTCCGCATAACTCTTCTGTCGACTCTGAGATGTCCGCATCCTATCTCTGATCAGTCGGATCTTCTCGGTAGTCTACTGAATCATGTCTGGACCCACGTTAGAACTCTCACCATTCTGGTACCAACAAAGAGGCCTCTGACACTTACGTCCATACAGCGCTTCGTAAGGTGCCATACCAATGCTCGCGTGATAACTGTTATTGTAGGTGAACTCCACTAGCGGTAAGACATCGTCCCAACTTCCTCAGTGATCCAATGTGCACGCTCGTAACAAATCTTCTAGTGATTGAATCGCTCTCTCGGTCTGGCCATCGGTCTGGGGGTGATATGCTGAGCTAAGCTTGAGCTTCGTCCCCATTGCCTCTTGTAATGCCCTCCAAAAATGAGATGTAAACTTCGGATCTCAATCGGAAACGATGAAAGAAGGTATGCCATGCAGTCGCACAATCTCCGTGATGTAGATCTCTGCCAGCTTCTCCACGTTGTATGTCGATCTCACTGGCAAGAAATGAGAAGATTTGGTCAATCGATCGACGATTACCCAAATCAAATCATTCTTCTTCTGCGTCCTCGAAAATCCCACAACGAAATCCATAGAAATGCTATCCCACTTCCACACTGGTACGTCAAGCGGTTGTAGTATCCCTGCTGGTCGCTAATGTTCCACCTTTGCCTTCTGGCAAGTTAGACAGGAAGCCACATATTTTGCCACTTGTTTCTTCATTCCGGGCCACCAAAAGTGCTTCTTCAGGTCCTGGTACTTCTTTGTAACTCCTGGATGAATACTCAGTCTGCTCTTGTGTGCCTCATCAAGAATCAACTTCCTCAGCTCCGCCACATCAGGTACACATATGCGTCTGTTGCACCTCAAGATGTTGTCTGCTCCAATCTTGAATTCTGTCGCTTTTCCTCGTGCTACCAGTTCCACCTTCTCTTGTCGTAGCTTGTCATCAGTTTGATGGTTCCTAATCTCGTCCAATAATCCATTAGAAATGGTGAGCATTCCAACCTTCAGCTTCCCCGGTGACACTTCTACATTCAACTTCAAG
This sequence comes from Calophaca sinica, assembly GCA_037113605.1. Taxonomy (NCBI): domain Eukaryota; kingdom Viridiplantae; phylum Streptophyta; class Magnoliopsida; order Fabales; family Fabaceae; genus Calophaca; species Calophaca sinica. The sequence goes on from CM073737.1 coordinate 46,401,643, forward strand.
TCTCGAAACTTCTCTAGCATCTCTAACTCCCTAATCATCATTGCTGAAGCTAAAACACTCTTCCTACTCAGTGCATCAGCTACCACGTTCGCCTTCCTTGGGTGATATTCCAAAGTGAAGTAGTAGTCTTTCAGAAATTCTGTCCATCTTCGCTGTCGCATGTTGAGCTCCCTCTGATCGAACAAGTACTTCAAGCTCTTGTGGTCGCTGTAGACTGTGAACATACTCCCATAAAGGTAGTGCCTCCAAATCTTTAGTGCAAAAACCACTGTAGCAAGCTCCAAATCATGCGTAGGATAATTCCTCTGGTGAATCTTGAGCTGTCTCGAAGCATAAGCCACAAATTTCCGATGTTGCATCAACACGCATCCTAATCCTTGGTGTGACGCATCGCAATAAACCTCGTAAGGTTCTTCCGGTTGGGGTAAAATCAACACAGGTGCTGTTGTCAAAAGCTCCTTCAGTCTCCGAAAACTGGATTCGCATTCCTCAGTCTAAGCAAAAGGTTGATCCTTCCTCGTAAGTCGTGTAAGCGGTGCGAGAATCTTCGATAAACCTTCGATAAACCTCCGATAGTAACCTGCTAAACCAACGAAGCTTCTGATATTGTTACAGTCTTTGGCTGTTCCTATGCTAACACAGCTTCAATCTTAGCTGGATCTACAGCTATTCCATCCTTAGTTATCACATGTCCGAGAAAATTTACCTCCTCTAGCCAGAACTCACACTTAGAAAGGTTAGCATAAAGCTACTTCTCTCGTAGTATCTGCAATACTCGGCGTAGATGCTCCTCATGCTCCTCTCTACTCCTCGAATAAATCAAAATGTCGTCGATGAACACCACCACAAACTGATCCAAGAATGGGTGAAAGATCCTGTTCATGTAGTCCATAAACACTGTTGGTGCGTTCGTCACTCCGAATGGCATCACTAAGTACTCGTAGTGACCATACCTTGTCCTGAAAGCTGTCTTGGAAATATCTTCTTCCTTCACTCGAATCTGATGGTAACTTGACTTCAAGTCAATCTTGGAAAATATCACAGCTCCTCGTAGTTGATCCATCAAGTCATCGATACGCGGCAACGGATACCGATTCTTGACAGTAACTTTATTGAGTTGGCGGTAATCTACGCACAATCTTGATCGTCCATCCTTCTTCTTCACCAGCAGCACTGAAGCTCCCCAAGGTGACACGCTCGGTCGTATGAATTGCTTCAACTCCAAGTGCTCAATCTAAGACTTCAACTCTTTCATCTTGGCTGGAGACATCCGATAGGGCGCTATTGAAATCGGTCCTGTTCCTGGAAGCAAATCGATGGAGAATTCAATTTCCCTCACTGGCGATAATCCCGGCACATCTTCGGGAAAGACATCTGAGAAGTCGCAAACCACAGGAACATTCTTCAACTCAAGTTCTTGAGAAACTTCCGAACTAGCCAAATACATGTATTCCCTAGTTCCTTCTTTCAAAGAAACTCTGATATGTTCGGCAGAAAGATAATTAGAGACTCCAAGGTCTGGAAAAATTACTGTTTTACGGGCACAGTCCAAAAGGACATGGTGGTGAGACAACCAATCCATCCTGAGAATAATATCTAGACCCTTAAGTGGCAAACAGACCATGTTGGCAACAAATTTTCTACCCTGTATGACCACTACACAATCGAGACATGCAGTGTTGGTAACTAAAGTTTTAGCAGCTGGGGTAGTAACTACTAATTTGAAGGGTAGGGTAGTCACAGACAATTTCAAACGATCTACATAATCCAAGGAAATAAAGGAATGGGTTGCACCCGAATCAAAAAGAACAGATAGGGATTTACCCTCAATCTCATAATCTCCCTAGATGAGGTCATCAGTCTGCTCTGCTTCTTCTCCACTCATGCAAAAGACTCTGCCTTTAGCCATCAAACGCTTCCCTTTGGCCTTTGCTGCGTGCATAGCTGGTTCAGCCTTAGGTGCATGACAATCCTTGGCGAAGTGTCTCGGCTTCTTGCAGTTGAAGCATATATCATCCTTCTCAGTACATCTGCTCGCATAGTGCCCTAGTTTACCGCAACGGTAACAAGTCACATCGGCACTAGTCTGACTCCCGCCTCTTGCATTCTGGGCCATCGGACGATACTGTCCCTTGTTGTTGTTCCCTTGGGGTCGACTATACGGCTTCTTCTGCTATTTTCCCTCTGATCAAACCTCTGCACTGTGCTCTGGGGTCTCACTGGCCCACCAATACCAATCTTCTTCTTGTGGTTTCTCACTCCTTCCACTTCAACGCATCGATTAATCAAGTCTTGAAGATTTCTGATCCTCGGTGACACCACTGACTTCTGAATATCAAACCTCAGGCCTCGCTGGAATCTCTCGCTCAACCATCACTGGTCAGCTCGGTCACGGAACGGACTGAAGTACCTAGCAAGTGATTCGAACTTGGCAGCATACTCTGACACCGCCATGCTACCTTATTGTAGTCGAAGAAACTCTTGCTTTTTCTCAGCTCGTGCAATGTCAAGAAAGTACTTATCCAAGAATCTCTTGCGAAAAGTTTCCCAAGTGATATTACGACGCTCTGCCGTCAAAGTATGCTTTACTCCCTTCCACCAATACTCAGCATCTCCGAGCAATAAGTAGGTTTAGTCCACCTTGACATTCTCTGGACAATGAAGTGCCTCGAAGATCTTCTCTATCTCCTGCATCCATAAATCTGCCTTATCCGGATTCGGTTCGCCGAAAAACTTCGGTGGGTCATGCTTTCAAAAATCCGCTAATCCTCTAGCATCCGCATTCCTCTCAGCTCTCTGTTGTTGTTGCTGGCTCAGCTGGGTCAAGGCCGCAGTCTGCTGAGCCATAGCGTTAGATTGTTGAGTCGCAGTAGCCGATTGTTGAGCCATAGCCGCCGCCATCTCCGTCATTGCTTAAAATGCTCGCTCCATGTTGGGGTTATCTGATCGGGCTGTAGGGTCTCTGCGAGGTGGCATTAGATTCCGCAAAATCCAAAACCTGTCAGAATCTCACAAGCAAGTGATGTGTTAACACACATTGCTTCAATCAAGAAACAATTCAAACAATTGGCAGACAAACTGCTTCACTCAGCAAACAATAGTAATACAACATAACTAATCACTCAACAAACACAACCCGACACGGTGACCAGTTCCAAATTTCCTATGCAAGGTCCGGTTGGAACCGAACTGCTCTATACCATCATTGTAACGAACCATTTCCGGACCGCTACTCAAATAGAATTAAACCTATATGCGACGCATTTTTAAAACGATACTCTTGTGTCCTTCAGAAAATGCGGTACATTTTTTTTTTAAAACAACATCATCCGCAAGCACGCACAGAGTAGCTACAGCGTTTCGAAACAAGGTTCAATGTGGGACACAAGACACATGCACTGGGAATACATACATGCATATATATATATATATATATATATATATACAAGTCATCATATACAGTACGTGCAAAATAAAACTGTGCAGAAATGTACAGAGAATACACCTATGGTATGAAGACCCTCGTAAGAGTAGTCATACACCGGGGTACTCCCGGCAGACACCCACGCAGGGGGCTGCTCCAAAAGTAAGCTGCCAGTCTACCTTGTAGTACAAAAAAAATCCCGAGCCCGACTAGTCACCAAACTAACTATACACCAAAAGTAAATACTACAGTCATCCAAAATAACATAAATAACAGTCAGACAACACGACGACTACAGATAACTACCCGAATCCTCAGATGGATCCTCCTCCTTATCCATCGAGTCCTCTCCAGTCAAGTAGATAAAAGGTGCTGCAGCAGGCACATCCTCGGGTACATCACTAGGCACATACTCTCCGACCATATCATCCTCATCAGGTCTCGCCCCAAGACAATCAGCCTCGCCGCACACACTACAGACGGGAGGTGGATCCGCTGGTGGAGTGGAGGTCCTAACAACAGGAGGGGAAGCCGACTCTACTGGAGGAGTCAGTATAGCTGCAGCTCTGGAAGTAGACGCTCCTGCAGTCCCGCGTCGAATCGTGCTCTTGCGAGCGGTCACTCTAATCCTCGGTCCTCGTCCTCGACCTCGGGAAGCAAAATCGGGAGGTCCCTCTGGTGAGGAAGACGAAGCTGGTGCAATCCTCTCTATCTCCATAGTACGTTAAGCGTCCACTATTTGCAACATTTGGATCGGAAAGCTCACAGTATGTCGTGAAGTCTCCTGTCTCACCACGACACCATCCTCTCTGAAACTCTGAACAACATCCCCGATATATACAACGAGACGTGAGATGGGGTCGAACTCCATCGCTGTGGGTAGCTCCAAGTCTGGGAAATCAAAGAAGATCTCCGGCGACGTCCTCATTGCCGGTATCAGTACACTCTTCCCCATCACCTGGGTAACCATCATGGATCGAAGGTACCACAGGAAAGGGTCAACTTCTCAATAAATCAAGAAATAACGAAACATATACAATGGGCAAAACAAACATATGCACAGTTCTCAAGACGCAACATAAGACCCCGCTCAAGACTCAACGCTCACGACACTTTTGACAATTTTCCAGAATGTAACGCCGATCCATCCACTGAGCGTCAGCCGTAGCCTTGGGCTCTCCGCTCACCCTAGAACATTCTGCTCAGGTTCCTTGAAGCTACGACGCCTAGCTAATCTGCCGAAAAACCAGCCGGAGCCGTTTAGGGGATCCTAGCACCCTAGGTTAATCGGATCAAAGCTCAAAAACGTCACGACACTCGACGACTCGACTAAACTATCGCACTCCAATGAATAAATCGCCGCATACGATAATTCAGGAAACAATTGAATAATTATTAGACCACATATCAAATAATATTCACGCCAAGCTCAAAACAGTGCGAACAGTTCAGTAATATAAGCAATTCATCTTAACAATCATAACTCAGCAAATAACAACAGTCAAACAACTCAGTTCATCCCTCTGCAACTCAATGGAGTTGGCAGAAAGGCAAGCAAACAAGTGTGGGGGGTTGGGGACAGCTACCAACCTCTTGCAGACAAGCCCGCTAAATAATCAGTATATTAAAAAGCAGTAAAACGAAGGGGTACAAGACCCTCACTTCGAACCCTGAGGTGAGGGGGTTGCCCTTACCACAGTCAGTTTCTAGCGTGGTACCGCACGCCTCGAGCCCACGTCGCACGTTCTCCGAATTCGTAACTCCTATCATCACAAGTAAACTTAGCACAATTCTATAAACTAACTTAGGAACCTAGGCTCTCAAACATAACCCTTTCTAACCAAACATTCACACCAAACATTTAGTCACCAACTACTTGAAAGGAATAAGGTTTTGTAATCAAAATCATTTCTTAAGAAAACCAAACATAATACATTTTCTAATGTTCTTGAAAACTTTTAAAGTAAACACAACTCATTAAATACTTTTCATAAATCTTACAAGTTTTAAAAGCATACTCATTCGAGCATTTTAACCAAGTTTACAAACAAAATCTTCCCTTTTTACACCCCTTGGGCCTCTCGGCCATACCCCCTTTTTTATTAAAAAAAAGCCAAACTTCTTTGATTACAATCTAACAACCCATTTCCAAATCATTCACCTATACTCCAAGATATCAAAGCATCAAGGCATCCTCAAGACATAATTCAAAGCACATTTCAAACATAATCCAAAATATTTTCAAATACTTCAAGAGCAAAGTTCCCAAGAACCTTTCAAATTTTCTTTTGATTCAAACTATTCAACCATGATATTAACAATGCCAATAACTCAAAAGCAAGACTCAATTCAATTTCATATACAACTAGTACATAAAGACAACTTAATCAAGCAATCAAAACCCATTTTCTCAATGCCAATAAACAAGAATTTTCAATAACCTTTTTACCACCTCTTGAATCCAAGTTTTTCCACCAAATCAAATTCAAAACAAAATCAACTACTAACACCATTTTAATCAATTCTTTTCCTCATCAAACCACAATTAAACACCTTGAAACAATTTACTAACAAGTCTAGGCATACTTTACAACATTTCAAGAGCCTCAAATTTCTAAATAAATACCTAATCATGCTTCTAACACAAAACTTTCAACTACAACAACAAGATTAACACATAGCAAGATAAGAACAACAATTAATCACATGTCTTAACCATCAAAACCCACAGTTTCACCTCTTCAAGAATAGGTTCAAACCCTAAAGCAACCACCTGAACATGCTAGTTCCAAACTACTACTTCAATTCATCAACAACAACATAAATTAAACTCAATCAAACAACTAATGGCAAGATTGAACCTCAAGATCACATTACCCCTCTTTTTCCCTTTGACTTGCACCTAGGGTTCTCAAGATTAGGGATTTATATGCTCATCTCTTTCATTCAATCATACACAACCACAAAACAACACTTAAACAAGCATAAAAGTCAAGAAGGAAAAGAAAAGGGCACCACCTCCTTCCTCCTATATGCTCGCGGCCAAGGGGGCTGTTTTGGAGGAGGAAATGCTTCTCCAAAGCTTGATGATGAACTAGATGAGGATGAAGGGAAGAAGGAATTGGTAGCAAGAAAAAAAATGAAGAAGAAAGGTGAAGTAGTTCAAGGATGAGAAAACTTGGAAACCATGGAGGTGGAGAGCTTCTCTCACTAAAAGTAGATGATGAAGATGATATGAAGTTAGAGAGAGGGAGGGGTCACGAAAATGGGGCTGCATATAGGCTTCATTCTTTTTTTATTTTACTTAAAACAACTTAAGACATAGTTATAAAAATAGTTTAGTAAAAAGAAATTTTCAAATTAATCACACATAATATGACACCTAGCAACTTTATGAGATAGTAATCACATCATCTAACCCTACCCATCTAATCTCACATCTCTCATGATTACCCTCTAATTCTAGAGTCTAAGGGTTGCTAAAACACGGCGTCGAATAATCGCGTTACCGATTAATTACTCGCCGATAAAATCGCGAAAATTAATTTAGCGAGAAATTAATTCACCGCGTGATATTATTTTATTATAGATAATAAAAATCATATCAAACATTCAAAAATAGTCTCAACAAGTTACGTTTCGATTTTCATCGAAATCGAGTTCGTTTAGAATTTTATCTGCGGTGAAACTGCCCGGCGATTCGAAACGCGACGAAACTTCGTTAGAACTTTTCGACGATAATCGAACCATGAATTAATATGAAATATTAACTCTCAAATTTAATTTGATCTTGATTTATTTAAAACACTTACTTAGGGCACAAGAAATTGCTTATTATTGCATAATTACGTCAAAACATACTATAATAACACTAAATAACGCATCGCGAAAATACAGGTGTTACAGAGTGTTTAATTCGTGAGGTTCAAACATTTAAAACCATTAACCAAACACTGTCCAGTGAGAATGAGTGTCTAAGGGAAAAAGCTTCAAACTCATTTGACGATCTCCAGAAGAAACTAATTCTCCAAACATCTCCAATTATTGGTGAATTAACCAAACAAGTGGATTACGAAATTAACTTTTTAATCCAAAATAAATTAGAAGACTCAATTTTCCAAGACTTTGTCAATGGCCAAAACTGCCTTTGGGATATCTCTAAAGGAAATATCAGTGCTCAAGGAATCAATGTTTGCCAACCTTTGGGTCATGTTAGTCTTCCTTCCAATCAACCAGAAGATGATGAGAACAGACAGCGTGCCTTTACTGGAATTTTAAAGGCTAGAATCAATCTTCATTTTTATTCCCCAATTCAATACAAAGGAAAACAATATACAATCAGGACTTGGTTAGATTTGGGAAGTTAGATCAATTCTTCCCATTTAGTCTTTGGACCATAAAAGCTGTACTTACTTGCAGGAACAATCATTCAAAGAACTGGAAAAGTTACTTTCAAAGTTAAGTCATCACTTCCCTCTAACAATGGTCTCTATCCAATTTTGGCCAATCATCATTTTATTGCTAGTGCTGAAGCCTTCTTACCACATCTCAGTTGGCCAGTGCAAAGTAGAGCATTTATTAATTCCTAGTGGTTAAAAAGGGAATTAATCAAAAGAGAATTTCTTTCACCTACAGGATGGACCAATCTAAATTTAATAGGATAATCTCCTATTTACAAATTATGGGCATTTAATGAATGTTTGCTAACAGAAATTACTATGCCTTTCTCAAATTCTTATTCTTCGATATTTGAAGACTACAGATTTGAAGAAAATTTTGAAGAAGACTCATCTGATGATCTTGATGATGCTGAACTTCACAATTTTGAAAATGGACTGGAACCATAGGATTCCCGTGCAAAGGACGACTGTTTTCGTATCAATTCTCCCGTCAATCCCGCTGATGAACAGTAGACTGTTGGCATTCAATCAATTACCCAGAAGACTTAAAATTCAATTATTCTACAATTCTACTATTTGGCACTATAGCAAAGTTGACTTTTTACTGTAGCCAATAGTTCCAAGTTTGATCGGTAACTTACCGGAACTGTTTAAATAGTACAATTTCGATTCTTTAAATAGGGCTGCCAGGCTTCATTGTATGGCACCCTTAGTTTTACGCAGTATAGAGAGAAGTCAGAGAGAGACGCTCTGAGTCTCATAAGCTTTTCTTCTTTCTTTCTGTTTTCAATCTCTGCAATTATTCAATAAAATCTTGTTTCAATTTCTCTCTTGTTCTTAATCGCCTACATGGCAGTTCTATATTCTAATCTTACTTATTTCTGCATGTTTTAAGTTCTTGTTCTTTACTTTTCGTCTTTAATTTTCTGCATTTAATTTCTGTCTTTAATTTTGTATATGTGCTGAGCAGTCCGTCTGCTTCATACTTTCCATTTCCCTTTCCTATTTAAGCTCTTCGTTCTGCTTTCGACCCCCTCTTGGTATCAGAGCCTGATGGGGAAGTAGGAATGTGATATTGTTCTTGAATTCTGAGTTATTTCTCTGAGTTACTTGTTATGTATAAGCGTACTAAAGTTCAGATCTATTGGTAGTACTCATAATACTCTTCTGAAATGAAACTTTGTGTTTATTGTTTTATAAAAGGAACGAAAATCTCTTTTAGATCTAATGTTCGTACTCATTTATTGTTCTGAACTGAAAATTGTTTATTAAAATTTTGATTAAAAGAATTAGAATCATTTATGATATGTCGGTAGTACTCAGGATAATATTATTCTTCACCAAAAATCTATTTATGAAAGAATTTGGTAAAGGAATGAAAAACTTTCAGAGCCAAATAAAGACTGTACGACGCAAGGCAGTAAGTCCCGACAGATAGGGTAGTATAGTCCTAATTACTGTATAGTGCTTTGTAGATCTGAAACAATTTCATAAGACCTTGGTGAAGATCTGAAACAATTTCATAAGACCTTGGTGAAAAATAAGTATTTTAGAGTGACTGTTGACAGATCTAAATGATAATAATTGTCCTTGGTTTATGAACAATATGATTTGAGATGACTTTGAATTAGATCAGAAATTTTTTTCATAAGTCCTTATTTTAACAAAAGAAGATTATTGAGATAGCTTTGGTTAGATCTGGAACAAATATGTATGCTTAAACTTATATGAGTAAATTAGAATATAACTGTTAATTCAAGATTAATATCTATAGTCCTAACGAACCAGGTGATGGTGATGGCACTAATGGGTGAGGAAGGCTTGTTTATTATGAGTATGCTTCGTTCTTTTTCCTCTCGTCTTTCTTTCAAATCTTCTCAACCCTTATCCTCCTCTTCAAAGAAGAAATTCGATTTGAAGATATCAATAAAGATTTAGACAATTGGGATATTCCTAAAATCAAAGATGAAGATCTTTACAAAACAAAAAGTTTTTGGCATAAAAAATCTGATTATGTTGTTAAAACTATTGAACAAAAAATACAAAATTCAACAAGATGATGAAGAAATTCATCTGCTTTCTGATAAAAGCATCAAAGAACACCAAGCCAAAAATTACAATTATTTACACATAGGAAGTCTACAAGTTGGTATGAAACCCCTTATTAGAGAATCTCTAGATGTCGCAGTTCTTTTATGCTTAAGGGATAAAAGACACAATCGTTTTCAAGACTCTCTCTTAGGAACTGTTGAATCTAGCCTAAGTCATGGTCCAATCTTTTTCAATTGTTTTCCGGACTTAATTGTAAGTCTAGAAGACAAAAATTGTAACACCCCAAATTCTCTAAGTTAAGTTGAGAATAAGTTATGAGAAGTTTTGTGTGATTGTATTCAAGCTTAATTTGGTTTCAAATTGAGTGAATATGACTATACAAAGTTTTAATGGGTAAGTTGTTGATTTGGAGTTAAGAAATATGTTGGATTTAATCCTAAGATTATTGGAAGTGTTAATTAGGAGTTAATTGATGAAGATTTGATGTTAAAAGATGATTCCACACATTTTAGTACAGTGTGAATCGATTCCCACAAGCCTAAATCGATTCACAACTGTGTTCCAGACCACAAAATGATGCAGTGAATTGAATTGGGAGTCTGTGAATCGATTCACAGATTCGATTCACGAAAGTGCAGGTGCAATTTTAAGTGGATGAATCGATTCACACACTGTAAAATGCTTAAAAACACTACAGAACAAGCAGAAACGCGAGAAGAGGAAAAAAGGAATGGAAAGAAGGAAAAGGGAAGAGAGAAAAGAGGAGAAACACCTAGGCTTTCACTAATCCTAAAGGGAATTCATGGATTCATGCTAGATTTTCCGCAAATCATAGCTTGAATCCAAGTTGGTGAGTTGAGATTTGGGTATTTTGAAGATTTGGGAAACCCTAACTAAGAGGAAGAAGAAGAAGCACGAATTGGAGAAGAAGAAGGGGAAGAAGACTAAGCTCCAGCAAGGATGGCTCAAGTTCTTGGATTGAGAAAGAAGATTGAAGGTTGTAGATCAAGATTTGAGGAGTATTTGAAGAAGCCCTAAGTTGAGCAAAGCGGGAAAAGCTTGAAGGAGAGCAAGAGGCCAAAGCTCCACCCTTCTAGCTCAAGACCTTGAACAACAATGGTGAGTTCTTCATCCCTTAGGTGATGGGCAACCAATAAGACCCACATATAGGATTTTTCTCAAAGAAGTCTTTGATCCCCAAAGGGTTCAAAGTTAGGGTTGTGAACCCCTTCGATTTTAAGTTTAATTTTAATGTTATTGTTATGAGAACAATATGGGGTTTGACTGAAATAGGGTTGGATGCTGTCCCCAACTCCCCTAATTATTATGTGATGTTTGGACCTTTTGTTGCTCCATAGAGCTCCAAATGGGAATATGTTTTTGGTTTGAATGTACTTGAATTTAAGATTTATGTTGGGTCTCGTATGAACTTGTGATTATCCTGTTTATATGATTTGCTTAAGTTATATGTTAATGTGGGTCAAATATACAATGATGTTAATTTCCCTTAAAGTAAAGCATGGATCTACGTCATGATAATTGTGATTTAATTATGTTTGATTTCATATGAACTTGCTATTGTCTTGATTATATGGATAAGTGAATGGGTATGTTTGAAAACTTAGGCTTCAATGCATGCTAAATTGAATTCTTTGATGTTGTATCCATCGTCCTGGAAAAAGTAAAGAATGTATGAGTTCAAGAGGCTTAATTGTTTAGAAAGACGCAGTAAATGACACTTTAGAATTTATTCCACTACTATATGTGTTAGTAATGCATGAAGGGTGATTAAATCAATGTTAAGACAAATAAGAGTTAAGTAAATAGAAATGTTTGAGCTCTATAGGAACTTGAATTTATCTTATTCATATGGTCATCAAGTTTCCATGATTCGCATAGTATTGTTCAATTATATGTTATGTGTGATTCCTTTATTTTGTAGTAAACTTCTTGGGAGTAGTTAAATGATTATGGGGACTTAGAATCCTGCTTTGATGCTTTACTAGATTGCAATATGCATAATCATGTTCAAGCATCTTAAAAGACACCAAGATTTCTCATAAGAGGAGAGGTCGGTATGGTTAGCCTCGTGGGATGCCACTTGGAGGGTTAAGACGTCTAACCACCATATCGAAAGCTACATTGAGCGAGGCCTATGGAATTAAGCATATGACCAAATCTGACAAGGTATAGCTTATCACACGTAGTCACTAGGTATGTTGGACTGTGATAATTACGACCAACAACATTCTATGATGCTTAGTTATGTCGAGTGGCAGTACGGGTAGCTATCTGGTAGCCGCATGGCATAGGTCCAGTGGTTAATAGTCCAGTGATCAATAGTCCCAGCTGTTACAATAAGAGTGGAATTGTAACATCCCAATTTTTATGAAAATTATTTTGTAGTTCCAACTACTTGAAAATAAATCGTAGAGAGTCATGACCTCAATGGTTTGTTAAAAGTATGAAGAACAACAAAGATTTATTGTGAACAATTTACTGTTTTAACAATTAATTCAGATTAAGAGACAGTGTAGACGATATCTTTGTTTTTAATATGAATTAATATCGAAAAAATATGAAAGATTGTTGTTTGATTAAAGAAAATTATTTTATTGAATGAAAAATAATTTTAGGACTTAATAGTTATTTTTAAGTCATAGTTTGGATTTTTATTATTTAGTTATAGTATTAATAAATGCTTTATGTCATATTAAATATGACTATTATTTTAATGATTTTGTTTTGATAATTTTATTGATTGAATAATATCTATATGATAAGAGAAATTGAAATTAGTGATCCTCACTAATTTACAGTTTTTATTACGCTGCGAGAATTCTGTTGAATTCTGCCGTAGATAGGCTATTGTGTGTGTTTCTAACTGAAACATGCCCAAACGTGATCCAAATTTTATAAAATTTGAGATCTTAGCATTTTCCAATATTTAGGATTTATTTTAATTTTTATAGAATTTTTGGGCATCAGAAAATATTTAGTGTATTTTCTATGGCCAGAGACTGCCTAATTGCGACGTTTCGGTTCGCATTTCGAGAAAGCGAGATACATAGATACTTTTCTTATGCCACGAGGAATATTTGTGATTTTTGGGTGTGGGGTTATAATTAGAAATATTTTTGGAGTTGTTATTATTAAAACCCTAATATACGCGAAACGCCGCGCACCCGGTTGAGCGAGAACGCGCCATAGCGAGACCCTAAGATATTTTGGGCTAAGGGGAGATGTATCTAGCCACTAGGGGAGCTGAATGTGCTTTTAATGATGGCATTTACAAGTGTCAAGGTGTGATTGGTTGGTTAGTAAATGGTAGGAAGTTAGTTTAGTTGGTTTATGACTTAGTGAGTTAGTTTCTAACTAAATGAACTTTTCCTTTCCATTCTTGCCCTCAAAAATTTCGTGGCCTTCTCCCTTGCTCAAGATCAGATCCATCCATTCTTTCATTGTTGAAGGTTTGAGAAAAAAAATTTCTTGAGAGAGAAAGTTCAAGATCTTGGAGAAACTTGAAGTTTTAGTCCTTAATCCTTGATTCCTTCCATCCTTTCTTCTTCCTTCATGATCAATCATCATCATCTTGGTTGGTAAGAGTCCTAACCCATTTCCTTTTCTTCTTGGCTGCCATGAATGGGTTTGGTTAGTTTTAGGAATCATTTTTGCTTAAAGGTGTTAGATTTGGCTAGATATGCATGACTAGTCTTTTAGCCCTTTGTTTCCTTCAATGATTAAGCTTGTTTTTGGTAATTGAAATTTGGAGAAACCCTAGGTTTTGGGGCTGAACGAAATTAGGGGCTGTTCAAGGTTGTTTTGGTTTGATTTTGTTGATTTAAAGTTAGTTCTTTGATGGGTTATACTGGATTAGTTTGGAAACTAGTCAATATGCATGTTTAACAAGTTATGTGAAAATAATTTGGGGATTTTGTAGGGGCTGGAACCGTGGCTCCTAAGCATGGTTTAGGGGATGTTTTAAATTGTTTTCAAAGTGATTAAAGTGTTTAAGAAGTTGGTTTTGGTTAGAACTTTAAAGCTATAAAGATTTCTATGTGTGAAGCTTTTAAAAATTGTTTGAAACAAATGGATTTTTGGGGCTGTTTAGGGCCATCAAAACAGTAACTTTTAGGCATGATTTGAGTGGGTTTGAACATGTTTTTAATTGTATTAAAGTGGTAAAAAAAATAGGTTTTGATTGGGACTTTAAAACTATAAGGATTGTTATGTTTGAAACTTTGAAAAATTGTTTGAAAACAATTTTATTTGGGGCTGTTTATACCTATTAAAAACAGTGGCTATGATCAAGTTTTTGATGATGTTTTAGCTTGTTTTTAAAGTATGTTAGATGTTAAGGAAGTTGGTTAATTGTTGTAGGAATTGAATGATAGGAAATGCTTTGTTTTGGAAATGAAAAATTGAAAAGTTTGGGTTTGTTTTTGAGTAACTAAAACCGTGGCCTTCATGCTAGTTCTAAACATTGTTTTAAGTTGATTTGTGTCCTTAAAATGGTGTAAGAATTGGCCAAGAATTTGATTTAGCAAACAATTCAAAGAAGTATGATTTTGGGAAAAGTTTGAGTTTATGTTTCAAGAATTGTTTTGAACTTGAAATAGAATTGTTTCTAAAATTTTGTGACATGTTTTATTGCTTTGAAAAAATGGTTCAAAGTTGGCAAAACACTATTCATTTGGTAAAAACACTATTCCAAGTGGTAAATTTTGGTTTAGGTATTTTTCTAAGTGTGTAGCTTTTGTAAAAGTTTCAAAACTTGCATGGCTTGAACTTGTAACTTGTTGTATGACTAGATAGGACCAATTAGGGATTAAGTCAAGTAATTCCTAGGCTTTAGGATGTCTAAGCCGTGGCTGCCCTAGGGGCATTAGAATTGAGTTTTAGTTCTAATTGTATTAAGTTTGCGTTGTTAAGGTTCGTGCTTGAGGTACGCGCGAGTTGCGACTTGACGATGGTTTCGAATTACCTTGCTAGGATTGTTAAAGCGCCCAAGGTAAGGGAAATTCTTATATAATGAGTTTGGGCTTTTCGCCTTGTTTGTTGCTTGTTTGATTGTTTGATAGTGTGGTAGTACTTGTAGTACTTTTATGTGTTGTTGGAAATGTTGTAGCATGCTTTTGGCCCTGCGTGGCAAATTCAATTGTATTGCGTGACTTAAATCTTGTTTGAGTGATTTGATTAGACTTGAAGTTGATGAAACTGTGGAGCATGTTGTAGCCTATTGAATTGTTATATCTTTGTTGAAATGCTATAGCATGTCGTTGGACGTGTGACGCATAATGATTGATGTTGTTTTCAATGAATCAAGTAGGATTTAAATGGAATTTGGTATTGACTTGGAATATGAAAATATTGTTGTTGATGATGGATTAATTAATAATGCGTTGATCGACTGCTATTGGTTGACGATTTACATCGATAAATCGATGCGATTCCACAAGCCGAATTCGATTTCGTAAGCAAATTGTTAAGGGCATTTTGATTTAAAAGTAAGCGTGAAGGTTTTAGTATAACTAGCCAAAGCTTGCAAGGAAATTTCAATGGAATGATAGTAAAGAAAAGAATTTGAAATAAAAAGTACGATTTTGCAGCGGTTGAGTTAAATGATGCGCTGGGAAATTACGGCTAGGAAAGACTTGGTAATTAAGAGTGTTAGCACCACCTCTCTTTCCTGGGAATTCTTCCAAAGTGTGTTATTTAACACAACTAGGGTTTCAACGACCTAGAACTAAAAGAGTATTTTCAGATACATAGGAGTGATATAAGAATAGAGAAAGAGAGTTCAAAGATCGAGTTTTTGAAAGATTAAATCATAGGGAACCTAGTGTTCCTATTGAGCATAGGGACTATGTGTCTGTCTTTGGGATTTAATGTCCCGTTATGCATGCATTTTCTTGGTTTAGGATTGGACCTAGTGTTCCGTATGGCGTGCCTAGTACCTTAACCTAAAAGTTGAGCCTAGTGTTCTGCATTACGTGCCTAGAGTTCTGATCTGAGATTAAGACTAGCGTTCCGCAATTGAGCACCTGGACTTTGTGTCCTGTGTTTGCACTCTAAGTAATTGTTAAAGGTATTTTGGTTTAAAAATAAGCATGAGGGTTGTAGTATGACTAGCCTAAGCTTATAGATAAGTAGAAATGGAACCATGCTAGATAAAGAATTTGATGAAACTCGGGTTCCAATGACCCAAAGCTAAATGAGTTATTTATTTTGGTACAACCTCACCTAGGTAATATAAGAATTGGAAGCATGAAAATTCACTAATTAGAGTGAGTGAGTTGAGGTGTCGTCGATCCGCATTGATTAATTAAAACATTACTCGGCGCTCCTACGGTGAGCATGCCATGTTGTTGAATTTGTTTGGATGTATACTGACCATTGAGCATCGACACTCGGAGCGTTTGATTGTCTTCAGGACTTCAAAAGGACGAGTTGTCACTGCATGCCCGTGTGGCAGAAAGCCTAATGTGTGGCAAGCCTTCGTGGCAATACCCTTGGTAGGGGAGTTGATTTGGACGTTGGGAAATAAAGTTCCTCGTCTCTGCTGACCTTGTTTAAGGCTGCAGGTGTATACACAAACTAGCCATACTGCATTGACATGCATAGCTAACCGCATTTATGATATGTGATGAATTGTTGATAAATTGGATATTGTGATGACTTGATCACTTATCTGTTGATAGACTTGCCTGCTCACATGCAACGGTTTGATATTGTAGTGACTTGATTGTTGATCTGTTGGTTGTTTTGTTTGCTCACATGCAATGCTTGATATACCATGCTGATTGTGTGCGGTCTATTAAGTATGTATATGTATATAAAAGCGTGTTGTTGTATTATATATGTATATATTGTTTGCATGCGACATAGCCTATGATAAACTCGTGGACAAAGGATTTACCCTTGCACTGTTGTTGGATTGGATGTCCTTATGGATGTCACTTCCAAATGGAGTTCGGTAGCTATTGCAGCTTCGTCTTTTAGGAGCATTGAAGATTAAGCCAGTGGAGGAAGATTCCTCTGAGTACTTCGTGTTTGATCTTTGGAAATGTTTCAAGAAGAGTTATAGTTGTCAGCCAGCTTAGCTTAGGATTTTATATTGATTGTTTCGTAATTACTCTTTTCAGAGAACCTCGCCTTAGTGCGAAATGATTATGTTATGTGAAGTATTATTTGTGATGCATTATACTCTGATAATTGCAAAAGTTTGAATTGACATCATTTAGAAAACTGTAGTACTCTATGTCTCATTTTGAAAAGGGTTTCAAAGGAAAGAATATGAAAAAGAAAAAAAATTTACTCCTGTTTTTCCATTGCGAAATACATAAGAGTACTCTTTAACCGAAAGCATACAAGCATTAAATGTTTTCAGCATTAGATTGGGTTGCACAGTAGCGCTCCGAAATCGGGGTGTCACATTAAGTGGTATCAGAGCAGTTCGGTTCTAACCGGACCGCTTTGTCTAAGCTGGCCTAGATTGTTGGGAATTGTCGGGTATAAGTTTGTTATGCCTAGGTTATGTGAACTTTGTTTGTGATTGTTTGTAATGTTTCCTAGTTGAAACAGGTGTGATATTGTGTGAAATTGTGTGCGATCATCTTAGATGATTGAATTTGTTGTGGGGATTTTGGTTAGTTTACTTCGTAGAAATTCGATGCCTTCGGGACGAACAAGTCTCTCTCTAGAGCTTGTAAGTTAGACGTTAATCACGTAATTCGAGTGATAGTCTGGATAGCAACTACTGTTGCACAACAGATCGCCGTGGAGAATTAACACAATTGGCCAAGACAACAAACGAAGGAGGGAGCTATTGGAGGGTCAGTTAAGCCAGATTATTAGGGCAAAGGACAGAGAGGAAGACATCAACAAGAAGCACCTTATTTCTATCCTCAGGGAAATCACCGCAATCAGGATCATCTTATGGCGTAGGCTATTGAGAATGACCAGGAGTTGAAGTGGAACTGTCATTAATGTGGAAGCAAGAAACAGTTAGCTGAAGAATACTCATCGAAGGACCGACTATGATGTGACTGCAAGTAGCCAGGACATATTTTTAAGGACTATCAATTGCCAAATGTGGATGATGCGAAGGTTGTGTGCCCAACTACTGAAGGATATGTCTACATGATAAACAGAAGAGGGAATCACAAGTATCAATAGCCGAAGACGCACTACTTCAACGGTGAAGATGAGGAGCACAACGGTAACAGTAACCAACCAAGGGAAGATTATGCTTTAACTGCAAGGAATTGGGATATACGTCCAGAGACTGCAAAGCACCACGAGCTAAGTCTATTGTTGACAATGTTGAAGCTATAAGACCAACCACTACGGAAGGTGTCTACACCCCAAGTAGATCAGAGAACTCATCATCTGAAGACTTCATCCCAGGAAATGCGACACAATGGAGCTGAGCGGGCCGAGATTTACGAGAGAGATTATCCATAGGTGACGCTATAATTATCGTATTATCTGTGTGCGCGTGGTTCTAAATATAGACCACATAAGTGTTTTAACTCTGTGACGTATTTTAGTATTATATTAGATTCCAAAATCCAAATTTTTATTATATTTTGGTATTATGATATATGTTATTGTGATTATTCGTGAAATTATTAATGTGATTATTTTGTGAGCATATTTCTTATACGCGAATATTTTAGAGCGCGTTGAATTAAATTTCTCTTGATAATTTATTTTACGTGATTGGTCACCAACCAAGCAGGTCTGCGATTACCACGACCTTTGCAAATTGGTGCGATCACGAGAAACCATGAGGGCTAAGTCAAGAGAACATTTTGGAGTAGGTGAGACTTAGGGGAAGGAATATGGTGCATGATGACTATTGATTGGACATTTTAAAGAATCCTATCCCACCTTGTCTTTGTTCTTAAAGACATTGAGGGCTTAATAGAATTTTGGGTAGGGGTCACTTTTCCTTCCTTTCTTTCTTGCTAGTTTCGTCTCATTAACAAGGGGGGATGTGAGTCTATTATTGGTGTTGGTTTTAGTGGAGAGTAATCATAAGATTCCTTCCTTATCTTTTCTTGTGAGTTATCTTATTTTCTTTGACCATTGGCCAACCACACTTATATATAAGGGGAGAGGAGTTTGTTTTCATTCTTAGTTTGAAGTGTGGTGAGTTTTTGTGTGAGAAAAACCAAACCTTCATCTTCTTGTTTCTCCTGCAAACCGCGAGCCTTAGGATGATTTTTGTGATGGATCCTCTCACATTTCTGAATGTAATAATGTTGTTAGTGATTTTGTGGTTGTTAATCGTGGCAATCCTCCTCTGTCTTCATGATTCCAAACCGCGGGTTCCTGGAAGGTTTTAGAGTTTCGTTGATGTGAGCATGTAGCCGTAACCCAGTGTCGTCGTGGCTATGTTCGTGACTGTGCGTGTTCGTGACTGTACGTGTTCGTGACCGTGTTTGTGATTGTGTTCGTGATCGTAGATTGGAATAAAGCGTCATTCGCGAGGACTTCTTCAACATGGACGTGCAGTATTGTGTTTTGTAAACGTTTAAGTTGATGATGTAGTGCCTTACTTTAGTAAGGATATATGAATAAAATGTATGCTTTGTGTTTGATTATTGAGTGAAAAATTATTATGTTGTATTAAATTTCAAAGTTCATATTTATGATATGTTTAGTATTAAGTTATGACTTTTCATCATTTTGGTTTTGTTTTGGTTTATAAGTTAATTTTCGAGGACAAAAATATTTTTAAGGAAGGGTGGTAATGTATCATCCCAATTTTTATGAAAATTCTTTTGTAGTTCCAACTACTTGAAAATAAATCGTAGAGAGTCATGACCTCAATGGTTTGTTAAAAGTATGAAGAACAACAAAGATTTATTGTGAACAATTTCTTGTTTTAACAATTAATTGATTAAGAGACAGTGTAGACGATACTGTTTTTAATATGAATTAATATCGAAAAATGTGAAAGATTGTTGTTTGATTAAAGAAAATTATTTTATTGAATGAAAAATAATTTTAGGACTTAATAGTTATTTTTAAGTCATAGTTTGGATTTTTATTATTTAGTTATAGTATTAATCGTCTGTTTTATGTCATATTTAATATGACTATTATTTTAATGATTTTGTTTTGATAATTTTATTGATTGAATAATATCTATATGATAAGAGAAATTGAAATTAGTGATCCTCACTAATTTACAGTTTTTATTACGCTGCGAGAATTCTGTTGAATTCTGCCGTAGATAGGCTATTGTGTGTGTTCTGTTGTGATGTTTGTTCTGTTGTGAGCTCCATCGAGCTTCACTCGGATTATTTATGTGATTGCTGTGTTTGCTGAAATGTATGAATTCGATTCTGAAATGGCTCGGCACCCGAGCTAGCCCATTTGTATGAATTTGGGCTCCAAGACACTTATTTTAGGTACAATGAATGACATATGATGAATTTAGTCTTGTGTGTGTTGTCCTAGGTGTGACGATTATTGTTGATGTTGTTGTTGTTATATTACAGTTTAATAATAAGAATATTTATCCTGGAAATTTAAGTATGTAATCTAGAGAAACTATATATATGCACTTACTATGTTGTTGTTTTTGTATGAGTATGCGTGAATGTTGTATGTTGTCTGCATAAATATGTAACTAATGCAATATATAATATTGCATCCTCTGTGAATTGACAACGATCTTGTACGTGTGTAGTCAGTTCTGTTGTACTAATAAACAACGCATGCAACACACGTGACAATTCAATAGTGATCTAATATATTGTCCGTGATATGTGCGTATCTGTATGCTGTCGAATACGCATGTGTGCATATTAAACAACGGTGTTATAATTAAGTAATGTAGTGTGTACATAGCCTTTGTTTCTAGAACCAGTGGGTTAATCAACTTTAACGTATAGTAAGTTACTATATTGCTAACGTTGAATGATATGTGAACCAAAACACGATATAACAAGTTTTTACTAAAGATAACATAAGTACTACTTGTGGTGCTAGATAATGCTACTCTATTCTATACTGTGAATTAATAAAATTGCTAATGAGTTTGACACATGCTTACATAATGGCAAGGTACAACTTATTGTTATATTATCTTTTGAGTGCATATGAATGTTTAGTTATGATGTGCTTGCCTATTTCCTTGGCTTGACTTTGATTTTTCTATGGTCTTGAAATTATGATTTGATTATCCTATCCATTTGTGAAGGATGAAGGAATCGCTTACATTATAACATAGCATCCGAATCTTAGGATAGTCTATGTCTGGAGAAATACCATGTTTTCCGTTAAAGGCTAGCTATCATGGGCCACATATATGTGGGTGAGACCCAAACTGTTTTAGTAAGTCCTTTCTATTTGAAAGGCTAGGATACGGTATTAGCGGTTTAAAGAGACGTCTAACCGTGGTCACCGAAACTCGATTGCCGTATCAAAAATTTTAAACTGGTGTGGTTAAGTTGCTCACACTTAACTACCTAGTGAGTTTTCTTAAAAGATTGAGGATGCCTATGCTATGATGTATGACGAATAAGATTTGATGTCATGTATTATGAATTACGTGATGTGCCATTGCGGGCTCACCAGTGGGGTAAGCCACTGGGCTGGCCAATAAAGTCCAGTGACCCGGGTGTTGCGATAAAAGACTTACAATGAGGCCATTATGTTTGATTTGAATTATGTGATTGTATGTTATGTGTATGAATTATGTTACCTTGCAAATAAATGCTCTTGAAGCAAGTTATGTTTGAGTTTGACTGAATGAATGAAGATGATGTTAAGATTAGGCCATAGTATTATTATATGTTGTCAGGGAGGATTTTCCATACGTAGCACACGCGTATGGCTGGAAACAACGGTAAAAGCATTTTTCTTCTAAGTCTATGTTACTGAGTTTTATAAACTCACCGTTGGGGCGTTGTTTTCAGGTACACTTGATGGAGGAGGTTTAGAGCACGAAGCGTGTTCGGTCTCGCCCTCGGCAAGACTTTGAGTCATCGGATCACGAGTCAGAGTCCTTATCTCTAGGATGAGTCCTTTGCAATTAGAAAATAATGTATAGGTTATAATTGTTTTATCTTGTGGTCATTTTATGAAATGAGATGTAAATGAAAAAGTTATTCCGCTTTTGAAACTCTGATAGATATATGTGTCATGTTTGGGACTTTGAAATATTTCTTTCCAAGTCAAACAGGTCTTAAACAAGGTTTTATTTATGTCTTAAGGTTGTTATATTTGAGAAAATTTTTCCAGGTGAAGTTTTCAATCTTTAATTAGTAAGTAATCCCCTAATTAGAGTTAGGGCGTTACAGTCCTAGCCTTCCACAACGATAACAGGTCACATCGGTACCAGTCTGACTTCCGCTCCTCGCATTCTGGGCCATCGGGCAATATTGTCCCCTGCTGTTGTTCCCTTGGGGTCGGTTGTAGGGCTTCTTCTGCTGCTTTCCCTTTTGTGCAAACCTCTGTCCCGTTCTCTGAGGTCTCATTGGTCCACCTGGGCTAGTCTTCTTCTTGTGGCTCCTCATTCCTTCTACCCCAACACAACGATCGATCAACTCTTAGAGATTCCTGATTCTCAGGGACACCACTGACTTTTGAATATCGAACCTTAAACCTCTCTGGAATCTCTCACTCAGCCAACCTTGGTCAGTTCAGTCGCGGAATGGACTAAAGTACCTAGCAAGTGACTGAAACTTCGCAGCATATTCGGACACCGTCATGCTGCCTTGTTATAGTCGAAGAAACTCCTGCTCTTTCTCAGCCTGTGCTGTGTCAGGAAAATACTTGTCCAAGAACCTTCCGCGGAAAACCTCCCAGGTTATCTCACGACGCTCCGCGGTCAATCCTTCCACCAATACTCAGCATCCCCTAGCAACAAGTAGGTGGCGTAGTCTACCTTCACATTATTTGGGCAATGAAGTGCCTCGAAAATCTTCTCGATCTCTTGCATCCATAAGTCAGCTTTGTCCGGGTTTGGCTCGCTATAGAACTTCGGTGGGTCGTGCTTCCGAAAGTCCACTAATCCTCTCGCTTGACGTGCGCTCGACTCTCTGCTGTTCTTTGCAAGTTTCTTTGAGTTCAAGCCGCCGTCTATTTGGGCCATCGCATTAGGCTGTTGGAGTTCTGACAGCGATTACTGGGCCATGGCCGCCGCCATTTTTGTCATAGCCTGAATCGCTCGTTCCATGTTGGAGTTATCTGATCTGGCTGTAGGGTCTCTGCGAGGTGGCATTAGATTTCGAAAAACCCAAAACCTGCCAGAAACTAACAAACAAGTGATGTGTTAACACACAATGCTTCAATCAAGAAACAATTCAAACAATTGACAGATAACTGCTTCACTCAGCAAACAATAGCAATACAAGTCAACCAATCACATCAACAAACACAACCTGACATGGTGACCAGTTCCAAATTTCCTATGCACAGTCCGGTTAGAACCCAACCGCTCTGATACCACCATTGTAACGACCCGTTTCCGGACCGCTACTGAACTAAAACTAAACCTGTATGCGTTGGATTTTTTAAAAACGTTACTCTTGTGTCCTTCAGAAAATGCAGTATATTTTTTTTTTTACAACAGTGCCCAAAAGGGGGCTGCTCCAAAAGTAGAACCACCAGTCTACCCTGCATCAGCAAAACATCACTAGCCCGACTGGTCACCAACTAACTGTACACAAAAGATATATACTACAGTCATCCAAAAAGTAACATAACAGCGGTCAGATAACGCAGCATCTATAAATCACTATCCAGATCCTCCGATGGATCCTCTTCCTCCTCGTCCTCCATCGGATCCTAGCCTGTCAAATCACATCCTCTGGCACTTCACTCGGCACGTACTCTCCTGCAGTCGCATCATCATCAGGCCATGCACCTAAACAATCTGCCTCTCCACACACCGCGCAAACAGGGGGTGGATCCACTGGTGGGGTGAGGATCCTATCAACAGAAGGAGAACTCGGTCCTACTGGAAAACTCTGAACAGCAGCTGCCCTCGAGGTAGATGCTCCTACAGATCCTCATCTAATCACGCTCTTACGAGCGGTCCATCTCACCCTCGGTCGTCGACCACGTCCTCGTGACAAAATCCTAGAAACAGTAGGTCTAGGAATCTCAATCGGTCCCTCTGGAGACGAAGAAGAGGCTGGCATAGCCCCCTCACACTGGGTAGCCCTCCAAGCATCAACCACCTGCATAGTCCGAATAGGGAAACTCACTGTACGTCGTGACACCTCCTACCTCACAACAACACCGTCCTCCCTGAAAGTCTGTACAATATCCCCTGTATATACAACACAGCGAGAGATGGGATCAAACTCCATCGCCGTGGGCTCCTCGATGTCGGGGAAATCAAAGATGATCTCCGGCGACGTCCGCATCACCGGAATCAGTATGCTCTTCACCATCATCTGGGTAGCCATCATGAATCGAAGGTACCACGGGAAAGGGTCAACTTTTCAACAAATCAAAATATAACAATTCACAAAGCAATAAGCAAATAACAATGTATACAGTTCACAAGGTTTAGTTCAAAATTCTCGCTCAAGACTCGACTCACGACCCATTTTCTCTCGGCTCGACAATTTTTTCGGAAAGCAGACGCCGATCCATCCACTGAATACCAGCTGTAGCTTTGGGATCTTCACTCTCCCTAGGACATTCAGCTCCGGTTCCTTAACGCTACGATGCCTAGCTAATCCACCATGAACGAAGGGGACCTAGCACCCTCAGTTGTCCGGCTCACAGCTCAAAAACGTCTCGACGACTAGACAAAGCTCTCAGACTCGATGAACAATTCGCCGCATACGATATTCAAAGAGTGGTTCGTGTAACACCCTGATCCCGGAGCGCTACTGTGCAACCCAATCTAATGCTGAAAAACATTTAATGCTTGTATGCTTTCAGTTAAAGAGTACTCTTATGTATTTCGCAATGGAAAAATAGGAGTAATTTTTTTTTCTTTTCTTTCCTTTGAAACCCTTTTCAAAATGAGACATAGAGTACTACAGTTTTCTAAATGATGCCAATTCAGTTTTTGCAAATATCAGAGTATAATGCATCACAAAATAATACTTCACATAACATAATCATTTCGTACTAAGGCGAGGTTTTCTGAAAAGAGTAATTACAACACAACAATTTACAACACCCTAAGCTAAGCTGGCCAACAACTATAACTCTTACTGAGAAACAACTCAGCAAGACCAAACACGAAGTACTCAGAGGAATATTCCTCCACTGGCTCAATCTTCAATGCTCCCCGGTGCTTAAGTCGCAATAGCCTAGAACTCCATCTGGAAGTGACATCCATAAGGACATCCAATCCAACAACAGTGCAAGGGTAAATCCTTTGTCCATGAGTTTATCATAGGCTATGTCGCATGCAAACAATATATACATATATAATACAACAACATGCTTTTATATACATATACATACTTAATTGACCGCACGCATCATCATGGTATATTAAGCATTGCATGTGAGCAAACAAAACAACCAACAGATCAACCATCAAGTCACTACAACATCAAACTATTGCATGTGAGCAGGCAATCTATCAACAGATTAGTGATCAAGTCATCACAATATCCAATTCATCCAACAATTCATCACATATCATAAATGTGGTTAGCTATGCATGTCAATGCAGTATGGCAAGTTGTGTATACACCTGCAGCCTTAATAGGTCAGCAGTATGACGGGGACTACTTTCCCAACATCCGAACAAAATAGCCTCTGCTTAGACTTGCCACTACTTTGGCTGGCCACTACTTTGGCGTGCCTCTACTTAGGCAATACAGTGTCAACTCGCCTTTTGATGTCTGTACGACCAATCAAACTCTACGAGTGACATGACAACTCGTCTTTTGAAGTCTTTAAGACCAATCAAACGCTCCGAGTGTCGATGCTCAATGGTTAGTACACATCCAAACAAATTCAACAATATGGCATGCTCACCGTAGTGAACGCCCGAGTGATATCCAACAAAATCTACAATATGGCATGTTCACCGTAGTGAACGCCTAAGTGATATCCAAACAAAATCTACAATATGGTATGTTCACCGTAGTGAACGCCCGAGTGATATCCAAACAAATTCTACAATGTGGCGTGCTCGCCGTAGTGAGTGCCCGAGTAATGCTTTAATTAATCAATGCGGATCGATGAACCCTCACTCACTCAACTTAGTGGGTGTCCAAATCTCAATTAACTAAGAGTTCAACACAAGACACAAGGTCCGGGTGTTCAATTGCGGAACGCTAGTCCCAATCTTAGATCAGAACTCTAGGCACGTAATGCGGAACGCTAGGCTCAACCTTTAGGTTAGGATACTAGGCACGCCATACAGAACATTAGGTCCAATCCTTAATCAAGAAAATATGCACGCAAGCAGGACATTAAGTCCCAGCACAGGACCCATGGCCCATATGCTCAATAGGAACACTAGGTTCCCTATGTTTTATTCTTTCGAAATCCCGATCTTTGAAATCTGTTTCTCAGTTCTTGTATCACTCCTATGTATCTGAAAATACTTTTTAGTTCTAGGTCGTTGAAACCCTAGTTGTGCTAAATAACACACTGGAAGAATTCCCAGGAAAGAGAGGTGGTGCGAACACTCTTAATTACCAAGTCTTTCCTAGCCAGAATTTTCCCAGGCACATCATTTAACTCAACCGTTTTCGCAAATTGTACTATTTATTTCAAGTTCTTTTCTCTACTATTACTCCATTGAAATTTCCTTGCAAGCTTTGGCTAGTTGTACTAAAACCCTCACGCTTACTTTTAACTCAAAATGCCCTTAACAATTTGTTTACGAAATCAGAATTCGGCTTGTGGAATCGCATACCAATAGCAGTCGATCAACGCATTGTTAATTAATCCATTATCAACAATAACATTTTTCATATTCCAATTCAATGCCAAGTTCCAATGAAATCCAAGGTGATTCAAGGAAAACAATACAACTCATAATGCCACGCAGGGCCAAGAACATGCTACATATTATCATCAATTTCAAGTCCAATTAAATCAATCTAGTATGATTTAAGTCACACAATACAATTCAGTCTTGCCACACAGGGCCAAATCAATACACAGCAGTTCGTGCTACAACATCTCAACAACACATAGTAATACTGCAAGTACTACCACACAATCAATCAACAATCAAACAAACAACACACAAGGCGAAAAGACCAAACTCATTATGTAAGAATTTCCCTTACCTTGGCCGCTTTAACAATCCAAGCAAGGTAAATTCGAACTGTCGTCAAGTCGTTCCCCGCACGAGCCTTATGTACGAACCTTAACAACGCAAACTTAATCCAATTAGAACCAAAAATCCAAGTCCTAAGACTCGAGGGCAGCCACGGTTTTAAGGTTCCTAATGCCTAAGAATTACTCACTTAATCCCATTTGGTTCACACGTAGTCACATAATGAAACAAGTTCAAACTATGCAAGTTTTCAAACTTTTTCAAAAGCTACACACTTAGAAAATACCAAAACCCAAAACTTAGCAATTGGATTAGTGTTTTACCAAATGAATAGTATTTTGCCAACTTTGAACCATTTTTCAAAGCACTAAAACATGTCACAAAATTCTAGAATTAAATTCATTACAAGTTTACAACAATTCTTAAGACATAAACAAAAACTTTTTCCAAAATCATGCTTCTTTGAATTGTTTTGCTAAATCAAATCATCAATCACTTTTACAACTATTTTCAAGCATAAATGCAAGTCAAGAATAAGTTAGAAATCTCCCTTGAAGGCCGCGATTTTGGAAGTTCAAAAACAACTTCAAGGTTTTAAACCTTTAACTCCTAAATCATGCAATCAAAACTTCTTATCAAAACCAAACTTATTTACCACTTTAATACACTTAAAAACAAGTTAGAACTCACTCAAATCATGCTCATAAATTACTGTTTTTAAGCATCACAAACAGCCCCAAATTCTTTTGTTTTCAAACAATTTTTCAAAGCTTTGCACATACAAATTCACTACATTCAATTCCTTTAACAATAAACCAACTTCTTCAACACTTACAACACTTGAAAATACTTTGAAATCAATTTAAAAAATCATCAAGATCATGCTCATAACCCACGGTTTTCAGCCCCTAAAAAATCTCTAAATTAATTTCACCAAACTTTGTATAATCATGTATATGACTAGATTAAGTGTACTAAGCTAAAACCCTTCAAAATCTAACTCCAAAACCACAAAATTAAGTCAAGATCAAGCTCTCATAACAGCCCCTAGGCTCGGCCATGTCTCAAGGTTAGGGTTCCCAAATTTTAAATACCAAAAACAAGCTTAAACCTAGAAGGAATTAAGGGATTAAAGAAGTAATCTCACTAATCTAGCAAAGTCTAATACTTTTAAGCAAAAACAACTCTACAAAAATCATGCAACCCATTCCATGAACTCTAGAGGGATAAGGGGTGATTATGAAGCTCACCAAGAAGATTAGATGATGGTTGAGCAAGGATTAAGAAGGAAGGAAGCAAAGATGCAACCTTGATCACCAAAACTTCCAAAATCCACACTTTCTCTTCCTAATTTTTTTTTTCTTAAACCAACCAATAATGGAAGAAATGAAGGTTCTGATCTCATGAGGAGGAAGGCCACGAAATTTCAGGTGAGAGAAGGAAGGAAGAAGAAAGGATCAAGGATCAAGAAGAAGGAAGTAAGATCAAAGGCTAAATTACTAAACTTTCTTCAAGAACATACACTTCCTCTCTCTAATTTTTTTCTTAGTTCTTACCAACAATGGTGGATGAATGAAGCTGATCGTGGTTGTGTGGGGGAGCCATGAAATCAGGTAGGGACATGGAAGGAAAAAAAATTTCTTCATTTAGTTCCAAACTAACCAAACTAGTCACAACATAACTAAACTAACTAACTATAATTAGATGAATTAATCCTGAAAAAATATGTAAACTTGTTGAAGTAAGATAACGCGCCAGGAATAGAAAGGCTCGGCTGCTAGGGTTGGCGTCTGCTAGGTTGTGCGGAATCCTTGCGGCCGCTGCCGTCATGGCTGCCGGCCCCCAACCGGGTGCCCATGGCCTTTCATGGCGGCATTCCCGTCCATCCACATGCCTTCTACAGTTTGCCCAGAACCAGTCTCTCTCACGCCACAAACAAAGACCTTTGCTCAAGCTCTCGGCAATGTCTGTGATGTGCCATATAGCCAGCTTCCCAAACCTTGTCTCAAAGGGGACGAGCTATCAATCCAAATACCGGAAGAAGCTTACCTTGCAGGTCTGGAAAGGTGCAAAAATCACCTCCACGGTCGCCTCTTTCTTTCTAAGGGTGACACCCCCATGAAAGCTGCTGCCTTGCGGTCGAGCTACGAGCCTTTGTGGAAACCTATTGAATGATGGCATATGATCCCATTAGGCAAAGGATATTACGAGTTTGAATTCTCATCGGTTGAGGACCTTGAGCGTGATCCATCTCCTCGTGGCAACCAAACCGGTTATCTCAGGTTGTTTGCTTGGGTTCCAGATTTTGATATCAGAAAACTCAAGCAATCTAATGCTCAGTGTTGGGTTCGGTTTGTCGGCCTGCCTCAAGAGTACTGGGATCCTAGAAGTTTATTTGCCATAGCAGGCAGCATAAGAATCCCCATATGCCTAGATGAAGCCACTAATAAGCGATTGTTTGGTCACTTTGCACGCATCCTTATAGATATTGATTTAAACTCTGATCTTCGTAGCAAGTTGCTGGTATAAAGGTTAGGCTATGCGTTTTTCGTTTCTATTGAATATGAAAACCTTCCTCTTTTTTGTTCTTCTTGCAAGATGTTGGGTCACTCGATTGCTAGCTGCAGGAAACAAGCAAAGGAATTAATAAGGGACAAGGAGGCAACCCATGATGGACCCAAAATAATTAGAAAATCCTATAACAGTAAGCCAAATATTGGCAAAGGAGCTGAACATGTAGCATTGTTTGATAATGTCCCAGACAATGCCACAGCCACAGACAACGACCAGCTGCATGATTTCGCAGCAAACATGGCAGGCAATGGCAACTTTCAGCAGCACACACATAGACTATCTCTGTGACACCCTATTTCCAGAGTGCTACTAAGTGAACATTCTGACAAAAATTGACATATTTCCGAAAGGTGGAATACTCTGCTCGTAGGGTTTTCGAGAAATGTGGTCCTATATTTTTTTTTTAAAGTTCTTTAAAGAAGTAGTCAGAGCATCACAGCGACTTTTAGAAACATGGCGGAAAATAATTTAAGACACCACATAGACCACATTCATTTATTACATCCAAATCATATATAACAAACGTGTCATGAAACATAACAGAGATTTATTACAATACTGAAATAAATGACAAATATCCTATAGCTGGTCGACAAGCTATACTCTTTCTACAACATAATATAGATAAATTGCTAGACGATTATCTTCAGCTGTTCGTTCCTGCAGTTCCAAATCCTCCGTTTGCTCTGCCATCTGGGTTACATTCATCAATTGAAAGAACCACTGGCAAGGGTCAACTTCTTAAAAATAAAGAGACAGATACACATATTCGACAACACACTCGGCAACAAAACATGTAATAACACAACATGTTACAGGAAATAACAGATCAAGATAATCAATGCATAAAGCACTAAGCAAACAACAATGTATGTCACTCACAGAATGTGACTCAACTCTCTCACTCTAGACTCGACTCGACTCACTACTCATTTTCTCTCGATTCGACAATTATTCCGGAAAGCAGACGCAGATCCATCAACTGACATACCAGCCGTAGCCTTGGGATCTTTCGCTTCTCCCTAGATATGCGATGCGGTTCCTCTGACTGCGGCGCCTAGTCAATCTCCAGTAAACAAAGGGGACCTAGCACCCTTAGTTATCCGGTCACGGCTCAACACGCCATAACGACTCGCCTAGCTCTCTCACTCGATGAACAGCTCTCCGCTTACAATATTCAAAGAGTGATGCATAAAATTACTTGACCGCATATCAAATAAAGAGAGCATGCTTAACATGAAGAAAACGCAATTCGACATTTAAGCAATAAAAACATTCTGCATGAAGAAACGCAATTCAACAGCAACACGCAATTCGCAGCATATATTCAATCTCATATCAAATAATGCATAACTCAAACATATCATCACATTATATGCTTGACACGCAAATCAAGGAATCCATCCCTCTGCAACTCGATGGAGTTAACAGAGAGGTACACAGATGTGGGGGGTTCGGTTCAGGAGACCAACCACAAAGTTTTCACCCACGAATGACTCGAAATATGTTCGACCGCACGACAAAATAAACGAAGGGGTTCGAAAACCCTAACTTCGAACTCGTAGAGTTCTCAGACTTCTTCGTATTTAAATAAAGCAATTTAAATAACGAAGCAATAGCTTAAGCATATCCAAAGTTGTCCTTACACAGGGACATAAAAATGAATCCTAAATGTCTAGAAGTGCCCTTACCGAACCCCAAGCTGCAGTCCACGTGTTCCTCGATCCTCGCATACGATCTGGGATTTACCCAAAGCCTATCAAAATAAATAACGTTGCACAATTCTTAGCTAACTTAAGCTCTCAAGCCTAACCCTTTTCCTAACCAAAAATTCATTCAAACATTTAATTCCTAGCTACTTGAAAATAAATAAGGTTTTAAAATCAAAATACTTTTTGAAAGATAACTTATCACATTACAATTTATAAACCTTAACTTATTTGAAAAGTAAAGTTTTGAAACCAAAAAGCTTCCTTGAACCTCAAGGTAAAGATCATGCAAGAAATCATAAATTTTAAAACCTAGACACATATTCATACAAGCATTTTCACAATTAACAAACCACTATTTCCTTTCCTACTCCTTTTTAGGCCTCTCGGCCACACCTATTCCCATAACCATCTAATTGCATGACAAAGCATCAAGACATCAAGTTTCAACAACTTCATATAACAATTAAAATACATAAGGAAATTTAAATCAAATAGGTTCCAAGATATTTTTCGAATATATTTCAAAGCATCAACTATCAAGACAACACCAAATCTAACTTAAGCACCTCCAAAGATATGTTTCTAAAACATTTTTCACAACATTCTAGTGTCATTTCCATAGCCTCTTTCCTTTTTAAAACAAATCATGCTCAAAGCCCATTTACAAGTTTTCATGGTTCACTTACTCAAAAACAATCCCAAAACAAGAGCTCTTAAAGAGTTCTTTCAATTAGGCCATTTTCAAAGATCCCAAAAACATTGAAACCATGCTAAGAAAATAAAAACAACTTAGTCAAGTGTTACATGCCATTCTAATCCTCTAAAATCAATTTTCCACAAGACATAAACTAATTCTCACCCTAACTCATGCTTCACTACTCCATTAGCAATTAAACCAACCCAACAATTAATTTCTAGAACAAAAACACTAATCAAGACCAATCCTAAATCAAGTCTCTTTCAAGAACAAGGGTTTTCATAAAATTCTTTCAATCTTTGATTCAATCAATTTTAACAACTACAATGGCAATAATAACAAACAAGAAGCAAGAAATACAAGCTAGTTTGCATGATTCACAAGATGATCACCCAATTATACTCCAAGACCTCAAGGCATCAAGACATATCCAAAACATACTCCAAAACCCATGCCAATTTCCAAAATAGTTTTCAATGCCATTTTATATGCAGTTTCCTTCACAACAACTACTATAGCCCAAAAGAAAGCTTCATTAAGACCCAAATCCATTTTCAAGAATAGGTTCTTTATCAAAACAATACCCAAAATTGCTCTAATTCCAAAACTACTAACCACATCATTCCAAATCATTTATTTCTTTTAAAACAACAATTTGCTTCCCAACACAAAACATTAATCAAGCCTAAGGACAAATCACAACTTCTTCAAGAACAAGAGCTTCATACAAAACTTATCAATCCATCCTCAAATTCAAACTAATATTTAAAGTAGCAACTATAACATCTAATAAACAAGAAACATCAATTAATTACATGAATCATAATCATAAACACCACTAATCCCCTTTTCTCAAGAATAGGTTTTTATCACAATGATACCCAAAAACAACATCTAATTCCAAAACTATGAACCCAATACATCAACAACAAAAACAAAAACATCAAGACATGTATAAATAAATAAATAATAAAATAAACAACAAGATGAGAAGAAACCCTCACCCACAATACCCTAGGGTCCACGGTTTTGAGGCTTGAAAGAGGAAGAGAATGTTGGCTCAAGTTCCTTCTTGCTATCTTATGGAAATAGCACAAAAATGGAGGTGGAAATGGAAGGAATTGGTGGTGTAAATGGGGATATACCCCTCATTTGAACAAGGAAAGGAAAGGGAATGAGCTCTTCTCTTTCTTCCAACACTTAGTGCTTGAGAAAATTTAAAATGAGAGGGGCTGAAATAATGGGTGCTTATTTGGAATGTAGGAGAGGAGAGGAAGTGGATCTTTCTTCATCACACATGAGCAAGTTGGAGGAGAAAGGAAATGAAAAGTAGAAAATGGGGAAGGGCTCACGCTGTTGCTTGGAAAGAAGAAGGAAAAAGAAATGAAATGGGTTTTATGGGAAGAAGAGGGAGGTCATGCAGGGAAGCAAGAATGGGGAAGCATCTAGTTGCTCTCCTATTTCCATCCATAGACAACTAGAATAAAATAGAAATGAAAGAGTGGAAGTGGATGGGGTCACGCTGGAAAAAGAAAGAGGAGGTTGAAACTTGCTTTTAAAAACTCTCTTCACCAACACCAAGTAGTAAGATAAAAAAAAAAGAATGAGCGAGTGAAATGAGGTAGGAGGCTTCGACCTGTACAGCAAAAGGGAGGATAAAAAAAATAATTAAAACAAAGCTTATTTACTTGGTTGGAAATGGTTTAGTAAAAGTGTTTCCTAAATAACCACCACAATAATGACACCTAGCAATTAAAATAAAATGCTAATCTAATCAATAAGTCTAAACATCAAATCTCTCATCTCTCATGATTACCCTCTAATCCTAGAGTCTAAAGCGTGCTAAAAAAAACACGGCGTCGAGTAATCGCACTACCGATTAATTCTTCGCCAATTTAATTCGCGAAAATTAATTTACCGAGAAATTAATTCACCGCGAGATAATATTTTATCATAAATAATAAAAACAATTTAAAACTCTCAAAAATAATCACAATGAGTTACGATTCGATTTTCGTCGAAATCGGAATTCGTTTTAAATTTTAATACGGGTAAAATTTACGTGGCGATTCGTAACGCGACGAAACTTCGTTAGAGTTTTCCGATGATTTTCGAACCATGAATTAATATAAAATATTAATTCTTAAATTTAATTTCATCTTGATTTAATTCAATCATTTTCTTAGTCAGCAATCTGGCGTTACGCGTCATACCGAAAACTTATATAAAATGTTTAAATTGATGAATTCACATTAAACAGCATACGTCTACGCTGTCTATTAATTTGAATTGACATCATGAATAATAATTATTTATAATAAATAAATTATTTAAAATGAGTCAAA
This sequence comes from Calophaca sinica, assembly GCA_037113605.1. Lineage (NCBI taxonomy): Eukaryota > Viridiplantae > Streptophyta > Magnoliopsida > Fabales > Fabaceae > Calophaca > Calophaca sinica. The sequence goes on from CM073737.1 coordinate 46,436,080, forward strand.
ATAATTCCATGTACTCTCAGTAAATCATTGAGGTGATCAATCTCTATGACTTATCTTCAAGTATTTCAGGATTTTACCGTTAAAATTACTTTTCTTAAAAATTGGGGTGTTACAATACCATCCCCCTTAAAATAGTTTCGTCCTCGAAACTACACTGATAGTAAATTACAGAAAAATTACTTTATTCAAATCCATAAAATAATTTGCACACAAAGACACTCTAGTACATATTAATATATGTAGTATTATAATAATTATAGCTACATAACATAGCATGCAATAGTAGCAATCACAAGGCATAAACATGTAGCACACCACAAAGTAAGCGTAGTTAGTGGACGAAGAATTCCTTGCGGCTGACTGATGCTTCATTCCAGAGCCATGTTCTCTGCTTAATCTCGAACGTAAACACCAACACGAACACGGACACGAGAAAGACTATGGCTTCACACTATTACTACGGAAATAATGCCAACCTATTCGCAGGTATTCACGTTTACACATACTAAGAATACAAAAACCTTTTAAAACCTCAGAAGATTAAACTTCGCTTTTCTAATTCAACATTTTTTTTCTAAGGAAAACATTAATTTCTTAGGAGTAACACCAATACAAGAAACCAATAAAACACAATTTCATTTTGTCAAATTCATCCACCACCCTTTAATTAAACTAAAGGTAACTCTAAGTTTTGAATCAACCCCTCACTTTTTTTAATAACTTATACTCAAAAAAAAAAAATGGTAAAACAAAGTTAAAATATTATCTTTATACACTTACAACTTATTCAAAAATTCTTATAACTAAACTTTTAACCTTAACCAACAAAATTTATCTTTTACAACAAAAGAATACAAAGCCATTTTCAACACTAGAAAATCATTTTTCTTTCGAAATTCAAGTAATTATTAAACTTCTAAGTTGTCTAATTAATAAGTACTATCAGTTAAACACGTAAAATTTTAGAATACTATTGAGATAGCGAGTTACTCCCTTGGTTTCAAAATAATAAGATAGTACACGCAAATTTTAAATCTCTCGAGTTTTTGTAATCATAGGACTCACGCTAAAACAAATTGAAAATTTTAAATGTTTAACTCCCTAAGACTCCACCTCGTTTAGGAATACTAGGATTCCCTTGACGTTAGGTGTTTCATTGTCTCAAAATACTATAATAACATTTTACAAGCTTCTAACTTAATCAAACTTTTTCTACCAATTTATGATTTAATAAAATTCTCTAAAATTTGGAACTATTTTCAATAAAACCATTGTTAGCAAATATGCCAAAATCACTTATAATTTCTCCAAGACACTAAACAAGGCCTAATGAAATTAAGGTTTTCTAGTACTCTTCTCTAAAAATCTTTTTCAAAGCCATACTTACCCATAAATGGACTTATAGTAAAAGGGTTTAATCATCAAAACTACTATCTTTTTCACAAAAGAGAACAAAATCATTTTCAAGCTTCATTACAAAATCAGGATTTAACAAGAATCATAAAAACTTAAAACTACTATCAATTATCGTCCACAATGGTACAAGCATTGAAAACAAAAGAACTAAAGCACTCACCTAAAATCTTCCAGGAACTTGCGGTTTGGGGAGGGACAGGAGGATTGCTATGATCACCAACCATAAAATTGCCCACAACATCACCCAAGGGTACAGAGGATATAAGGAACAGTCCTCACTTGACATCTCTTAGAGCTTTGACTTAGCTAAAGGAATGGAAGGAAATGGTTCCCAGGTTTCTCACATGCGTCAAATGCCACAAGGTCTAGCACTACTTAAGGGAAGGATCAAATAGCATAGGGGTCCCTTAATAGAATTTGTCCAAAATGCATAAGAGAAAAAGAAGGAAGGATTCGAGGGTTGTCACCTTCTTTCTAAACTTTTTTTTCTTTTCTTCACGGTTCCTCCCACTTCTCACCATTACGCGGCTTATTTAGGGAAAAAATTGGACAAGAATGAGGATCCCTTGTGTAAGAAGGGCGCATTGTGCTTAAGGGAAGGGAAAAGAAAGGAATCCAAATCCAACACTAAAACCAATAATGCAAAATGAATTATTCTTCCCATTTTTTTAAACCAAGCCGCAATTTAAAGAAGGGAAAAGATTCACAAAATTTTGGTCCAAGGTCTTCATCACCTACTAGCACTATAACTAAAACAGAATATTTCCTTTTGTACCCTTTACAAGTGTGTGGTCGGCCAAGTAAATACAAGGAAAGATGAAAATAAATTATTCCACTTTGCTTGGCTCTCCTTTTAAAGGAAAATTTAGTGTTCTAGAAATCGGGATAAAGTGCAGTAAAGGAATTTGAGATACTACCCAATGCTAGCTAGGCAACTTGTCACGTACTAAAACTTCTACCCATGACTCTAACTAATTTTCCGACTTCCATTCAAGTGAGTCAAATGATTCAGCGTAAATTAAGTTGTCACAAGACAATTAATCTGCGCTTGCTAGAAAAGTAGTCGCGTTTAATATTTCCTTTGGAGAATATTAATACGCTCACACAATTAACAAACACACAATCAATTACATACATTCACAGCAATTCTAGAGTAGACTATTGTGAACCACGGATGTTAGTAGCAAACATGTAGCATTCAGAAAATCATGAAATAATTTTCAATTTCAAATTTAGTACGTATCAAAATAGTTCAAACGACAAACATTGTGGTTTATACTTAGAACCACTGATACTTCAAGGATCACATATATGCAATAATGCTAATAACGTCCCCTATGAACTATCTCTATTCCAAATCTCCGCCTAAGCATAACACCTAATTGCTGTGTTTCCTGAGATAAATTCTTCAGCTGCCAAGCTCTCTCCTTTGCTTAATGGAGAGACACGTCCCTGCGTCTGGAATCTGGGTCATCCAAATCCTCTGATCCATCTCTGACTTATCTGCTAAAACAGGAACAATCATTCGTTTCGGAGACATTGGATTTCCACGAGGTTTCTCAACCTAATAAAAATCCCACAATAGGTTTGGTGTGTCTCAGCACACATTGTTTCAATTAAGGAACAATTTCAAACAATTACAAGCGGAATTACTCCACTTGAGGAACAAGCACACAAGCATGGTTTGACTCACCATAAGACCCAGTTTAATCTCTAACAATTGTTTTCTACAAAACCCGACACATGACCGGCTATAGTTTCCCGACTCACGGTCAGGTTAGAAGCAGAACCGCTCGATACCACTATTGTGACACCCTGTTTCCAGTGCTACTAAGTGAACATTCGACAAAAATTGACATATTTCGAAAGGTGGAATACTCTGCTCGTAGGGTTTTAGAAATGTGGTCCTATATTTTTAAAGTTCTTTAAAGAAGTAGTCGAGCATCACAATGACTTTTAGAAACATGGCGGAAAATAATTTAAGACACCACATAGACCACATTCATTTATTACACAAATCATATATAACAAACGTGTCATGAAACATAATAGAGATTTATTACAATACTGAAATAAATGACAAATATCCTATAGCTGGTCGACAAGCTATACTCTTTCTACAACATAACATAGATAAAATGCTGGACGATTATCTTCAGCTGTTCGTTCCCGCAGTTCCAAATCCTCCGCTTGCTCTGCCATCTGGGTTACATTCATCAATTGAAAGAACCACTGGCAGGGTCAACTTCTTAAAAATAAAGAGACAGATACACATATTCGACAACACACTCGGCAACAAAACATGTAATAACACAACATGTTACAGGAAATAACAGATCAAGATAATCAATGCATAAAGCACTAAGCAAACAACAATGTATGTCACTCACAGAATGTGACTCAACTCTCTCACTCTAGACTCGACTCGACTCACTACTCATTTTCTCTCGACTCGACAATTATTAGGAAGCGACCTTGAATCCATCAAGCGACATACCGGTAGTAGCCTTGGGATCTTTCGCTTCTCCCTAGATATGCGATGCCGGTTCCTACTGCGGCGCCTAGTCAATCTCCCGTAAACAAAAGGGGACCTAGCACCCTTAGTTATCAGGGTCACGGCTCAAAAGCGTCATAACGACTCGCCTAGCTCTCTCACTCGATGAACGACTCTCCGCTTACAATATTCAAAGAGTGGCGCATAAAATTACTTGACCGCATATCAAATAAAGAGAGCATGCTTAACATGAAGAAAACGCATTCGACATTTAAGCAATAAAAACATTCTGCATGAAGAAACACAATTCCATGACAACACGCGCAATTCGCGGCATATATTCAATCTCATATCAAATAATGCATAACTCAAACATATCATCACATTACATGCTTGACACGCAAATCAAGGAATCCATCCCTCGTAACTTCGATGGAGTTAACGAGAGGTACAGATGTGGGGGTTGGGTTCGGAGACCAACCACAAAGTTTTCACCCACGAATGACTCGGAATATGTTCGACCGCATACGACAAAATAAGCGAAGGGTTCGAAAACCTAACCGAACTCGTAGAGTTCTCAGACTTCTTCGTATTTAAATAAAGCAATTTAAATAACGAAGCAATAGCTTAAGCATATCCAAAGTTGTCCTTACACAGGGACATAAAAATGAATCCTAAATGTCTAGAAGTGCCCTTACCGAACCCCAAGCTGCACGTCCACATGTTCCTCGATCCTACGCCGCACGATCTCGGATTTACTCAAAGCCTATCAAAATAAATAACGTAGCACAATTCTTAGCTAACTTAAGCTCTCAAGCCTAACCCTTTTCCTAACCAAAAATTCATTCAAACATTTAATTCCTAGCTACTTGAAAATAAATAAGGTTTTAAAATCAAAATACTTTTTGAAAGATAACTTATCCCATAACAATTTATAAACCTTAACTTATTTGAAAAGTAAAGTTTTTGAAACCAAAAAGCTTCCTTGAACCTCAAGGTAAAGATCATGCAAGAAATCATAAATTTTAAAACCTAGACACATATTCATACAAGCATTTTCACAATTAACAAACCACTATTTCCTTTCCTACTCCTTTTTAGGCCTCTCGCCACACCTATTCCCATAACCATCTAATTGCATGACAAAGCATCAAGACATCAAGTTTCAACAACTTCATATAACAATTAAAATACATAAGGAAATTTAAATCAAATAGGTTCCAAGATATTTTTCAAATATATTTCAAAGCATCAACTATCAAGACAACACCAAATCTAACTTAAGCACCTCCAAAGATATGTTTCTAAAACATTTTTCACAACATTCTAGTGTCATTTCCATAGCCTCTTTCCTTTTTAAAACAAATCATGCTCAAAGCCCATTTACAAGTTTTCATGGTTCACTTACTCAAAAACAATCCCAAAACAAGAGCTCTTAAAGAGTTCTTTCAATTAGGCCATTTTCAAAGATCCCAAAAACATTGAAACCATGCTAAGAAAATAAAAACAACTTAGTCAAGTGTTACATGCCATTCTAATCCTCTAAAATCAATTTTCCACAAGACATAAACTAACTCTCACCCTAACTCATGCTTCACTACTCCATTAGCAATTAAACCAACCCAACAATTAATTTCTAGAACAAAAACACTAATCAAGACCAATCCTAAATCAAGTCTCTTTCAAGAACAAGGGTTTTCATAAAATTCTTTCAATCTTTGATTCAATCAATTTTAACAACTACAATGGCAATAATAACAAACAAGAAGCAAGAAATACAAGCTAGTTTGCATGATTCACAAGATGATCACCCAATTATACTCCAAGACCTCAAGGCATCAAGACATATCCAAAACATACTCCAAAACCCATGCCAATTTCCAAAATAGTTTTCAATGCCATTTTATATGCAGTTTCCTTCACAACAACTACTATAGCCCAAAAGAAAGCTTCATTAAGACCCAAATCCATTTTCAAGAATAGGTTCTTTATCAAAACAATACCCAAAAATTGCTCTAATTCCAAAACTACTAACCACATCATTCCAAATCATTTATTTCTTTTAAAACAACAATTTGCTTCCCAACACAAAACATTAATCAAGCCTAAGGACAAATCACAACTTCTTCTAGAACAAGAGCTTCATACAAAACTTATCAATCCATCCTCAAATTCAAACTAATATTTAAAGTAGCAACTATAACATCTAATAAACAAGAAACATCAATTAATTACATGAATCATAATCATAAACACCACTAATCCCCTTTTCTCAAGAATAGGTTTTTATCACAATGATACCCAAAAACAACATCTAATTCCAAAACTATGAACCCAATACATCAACAACAAAAACAACAACATCAAGACATGTATAAATAAATAAATAATAAAATAAACAACAAGATGAGAAGAAACCTCACCCACAATACCCTAGGGTCCACGGTTTTGAGGCTTGAAAGAGGAAGAGAATGTTGGCTCAAGTTCCTTCTTGCTATCTTATGGAAATAGCACAAAAATGGAGGTGGAAATGGAAGGAATTGGTGGTGTAAATGGGGAGATACCCCTCGGCTGAACAAGGAAAGCAAAGGGAATGAGCTCTTCTCTTTCTTCCAACACTTAGTGCTTCAGAAAAAGTAAAATGAGAGGGGCTGAAATAATGGATGCTTATTTGGAATGTAGGAGAGGAGAGGAAGTGGACCTTTCTTCATCACACATGAGCAAGTTGGAGGAGAAAGGAAATGAAAAGTAGAAAATGGGGAAGGGCTCACGCTGTTGCTTGGAAAGAAGAAGGAAAAAGAAATGAAATGGGTTTTATGGGAAGAAGAGGGAGGTCACGCAGGGAAGCAAGAATGGGGAAGCATCTAGTTGCTCTCCTATTTCCATCCATAGACAACTAGAATAAAATAGAAATGAAAGAGTGGAAGTGGATGGGGTCACGCTGGAAAAAGAAAGAGGAGGTTGAAACTTGCTTTTAAAAACTCTCTTCACCAACACCAAGTAGTAAGATAAAAAAAAAAGAATGAGCGAGTGAAATGAGGTAGGAGGCTTCGACCTGTACAACAAAGGGAGGATAAAAAAAATAATTAAAACAAAGCTTATTTACTTGGTTGGAAATGGTTTAGTAAAAGTGTTTCCTAAATAACCACCACAATAATGACACCTAGCAATTAAAATAAAATGCTAATCTAATCAATAAGTCTAAACATCAAATCTCTCATCTCTCATGATTACCCTCTAATCCTATAGTCTAAAGCGTGCTAAAAAAACACGGCGTCGAGTAATCGCACTACTGGAATTAATTCTTCGCCATTTTATTTCGCGAAAATTAATTTACCGAGAAATTAATTCACCGCGAGATAATATTTTATCATAAATAATAAAAACAATTTAAAACTCTCAAAAATAATCACAATGAGTTACGATTCGATTTTAAATCGAAATCGAATTCGTTTAAATTTTAATACGGGTAAAATTTACCCGGCGATTAACGCGACGAAACTTCGTTAGAGATTTCCGATGATTTTGAACCATGAATTAATATAAAATATTAATTCTTAAATTTAATTTCATCTTGATTTAATTCAATCATTTTCTTAGTCAATACAAATACGCGTTACGCGTCACACCGAAAACTTATATAAAATGTTTAAATTGATGAATTCACATTAAACAGCATACGTCTACGCTGTCTATTAATTTGAATTGACATCATGAATAATAATTATTTATAATAAATAAATTATTTAAAATGAGTCAAAATAATTCCACGTACTCTCAGTAAATCATTGAGGTGATCAATCTCTATGACTTATCTTCAAGTATTTCAGGATTTTACCGTTAAAATTACTTTTCTTAAAAATTGGGGTGTTACAATCTCCTCCTGAGAATGTTAATGCGACTAACCAGGTTCAAAGTAATGGACCTGTCCCCCTGGATGATGGATCTAGCACTAATAATGGTGCTTCTAACCAAGGCAATGCACATGCTAATTTTGATCACAAGGATCAAAGTCCAGTGGCAGCAGTGAGTACTCACAGTATCCAAGATTCACTTGATGAGCAATGAGTTCTTATGACGAAGGAAAATTTGTTGATTATGAGGTGGAGAAAATTGATAACCCTATGGCTTTCAAAGGTAACAATAATGTTCCTATACTGCGGCTGAATTGTTGAATTGTGGCTACAATCCGCTCCTGGGTTTTGCACAAAAATGCAGGTGCTACTTGACTCGGACAATGAGATAGAAACGACCTCCTAGTCATGACTCCATGGAGAAGATCCGGCACATAATATGCGAGTTAACTCATCTTCCGATCTCAATATTTACGTGGTTCCGATTACATTTTTGATGCAGGTCACGTAGCAGTTTTTCACGATGATGCTATCAATAATGAAGTAAATGAGAGTTTGTTGAAAACTCAAATACACAACTCCGCAGCACCTAACGTTAATGTTAGGAATGACATGGCACTGATGGACAGATTATGGAGTGATCAACAAGATGAGGATGAGGTTCAGGGACAACTAGAAGATACTGAGGTCCATCCTAGTGCCTCTTCTAAGTATCTGAATGTCAATCAAGAGGTGGATGCTGGTCAACGCCTTGAATTCAACAAGGTACTCACTAAATCTCAAAAGAAAAAGATAAAAAATAAAAACAAAGCAGATGCTAAGAAGGATTACAACACCCGATCAAGGGCAGTCGCTAATCTTGTTTCCCAATGAAAGCTATCTATTGGAATGCTAGGGGGTAGCCAATCCTGCTACGAGATTGGTTATCAAACAGCTCATCGTAGATAATAGACCTCATCTCTTATTTATTTTGGAACCTTGGATTAGGTTAGATCAATTCCCTAAACGTTTTTGGTCTAATTTAAATTACAAAGTTTTTGAGGTAAACATGAGACAGCCTCTCTCGCCTAATTTATGGTGCATCTGTCAGGTTTCTCTATCTCCTACTATTATTTCTGTTACTAACCAGTTTGTAGCGTTCTCTTTGGAGTGGCAACACCAGTTATTTCACATGGCGGCAATATATGCCTCCAACTCTTACATTACTCGCAGACATCTTTGGCAGGATCTTACTGATGCCCAGGCATTACATCATGGGCCTTTGGTGTTTTCTTGGGGACTTCAACACTGTTTTAGGCTCCCATGAGTACAGAGGAAAAGGTAAACCTACTCAAATAGCCTGCCTGATTTGGCCAGTGCGATCATAACAGCTTGGTGCATATTACCACCAGAGGTGCTTTTTACACTTGGTCTAATGGTCGTAAAGGTTGCAACCTCACAGAGAAAAGGTTAGACCGTATTGTTTGCAACCAAGAGGGGATATCTTCTTGGAGGAATGTTTCGTCTTTGTACTTTACTCAAATCATGCTCGACCATCACCCTCTGCTAGTAGAGTTTAACAAGCATGAGGGGCCCTTCCCTTCGTCTTTTAAATTCTTGCAAATGTGGGCTGATCATGATGATTGCTTAGGCATTATAAAAGATGCTTGGAAAGGGTCGTTCTCTGGTTGCCCGATGGATGTGCTCAGCCAAAAACTGAAGTCTGTGAAAAACAAACTCAAGCAATGGAATAAAGACTGCTTTGGTGACATTAATCATAAGGTTCAGGAGGCTATGAAGTTGGCAACTACAATACAGGAACAGCTTGACTTACAGGGGTACTCAGAAGAGTTGATGGAGCAAGAAAAACACGCTCAGGTTAATCTTAATCAGGCGCTGCAGTTTCAGGAGGCTTTTTGGAAAGAGAAATCTAGACTGAATTGGCACAATTATGGGGACAGATGCACTTCTTTTTTCCATAAAATTACAAAAATTCGCAATACCACTAAAACCATGTCTTTACTGAAATCAGGTGACGCCATCCTTACTGATCCTATTGATATTGAGACACATGTCCTTGACTATTACACTTCTCTTTTTGCTGTGGAAAATAATACTGTTGATAATGATTTGATTAATTCTATTATTTCTCCTGAAGTTACTTCTGAGGATAATATTATGCTGACTAATTTGCCTTCTATGAACGAGGTTAAAAATGCTGTATTTGCGATGAATGCCAACAGTGCTCCCGGTCCGAATGGTTTTGGTGGGTTCTTCTTCCAGAAATACTGGGATGTTATTGGTATCGATGTTTTTAATCTTTGTTCTCTGATTCTTCAAACATGGTTGGATTACTTTAATTATAACTCTAGCGTGGTAGCTCTTATACCCAAGACCCCGGAAGCTGATTCTATTGGCCAGTACAGACCAATTGCTTTGGCTAACTTTAAATTTAAGATCATCACCAAAGTTCTGGCGGATAGGCTTGCTAGAGTGGCCTCCAGAATTGTTTCACAAAATCAAAGAGGCTTCATTCATGGGCGTCAAATTTTTGATTGTATCGGGGTGGCCTCTGAAGCGGTGAATTTACCCCATAAAAAAAGTTTTGGTGGTAACATAGCTCTTAAAATTGATATTCAGAAGGCTTTTGATACTATTGACTGGACTTTCCTTATCAAGACACTGAAACAATTTGGTTTTGACAATATTTTTTGTAATTGGGTTGAGGTCATTCTCAAATCGGCCAAGCTTTCAATATCTGTTAATGGTAAATCTGCTGGTTATTTTGCTTGCCGCAGGGGAGTTAGACAGGGGGACCATCTTTCGCCACTTCTTTTCTGTCTGGCGGAAGAGGTCCTAAGCAGAGGCATTTTGCAATTGGTTCAGCAAGGCAAGTTTCATCCGATGACCAGTCCTAGGGGTTACCACGTGCCCAGTAATGTGCTTTATGCGGATGACATTCTGATCTTCGGAAAAGGTACCAAGAATAACATTGAGCATATCATGTGTGACACTCTAATCCCCGTTTCGAAAATCGTTAAATAAAAATAAATAAGAAAATAAGAAAATAAATAAGTAAATCAAATTGATCTTGATTCGGTAAACTGAACAAAAAACAAAAAAAAAAAATATAATAGTCGTTGCGGAATTAAAATAAATTATCTATTTTCATAAAAGAAGTAACGATAAATAATTTAAATAAAATATAAAAAGGATCAACGGATAACTCGATGAGTAATTCAATTTCAGACATCATTCAGTTTGCAAATATTTAGTAACAACAAGCATAGTAAGTACTTCTCTTTCAAAATCTTATTTGAACTTGTGAAATAAAAATAAAACCAAGCAATATACGAACCCCCAAATAAAAGAAAAACCTGTGTCACACAGCCTCAGAGCTTGACTTAGCCCAACTTACACTACAGTAACAAAATACATAAATGACTCAACGTCTCAATCAGAAAATGTTCGAATTAAAACTATAAAATAATCCTGCAGAAGAGGCCTTCAACCACTAGCTACGTGTCCTGGTATTAGTAGTGTCTGCAATTGAAAATAGGAGGACAAGAGACAAACAACCATAGAGGGGTGAGTACGTTGAAATCGAGTTAAAGTGATATTTGGAGAGAAAAAGGTGAATAAATAAATAATATATTTATATATATATATATATATATACACACACACCACACTATAACAATCAATTCACATAAAGTAGTAACAACATTATTCGCATAAAGTAGTAACAACATTATTCGCATAAAGTAGTAACAACATTATTCACATAAAGTAGTAACAACATCTCATATCATCTACAAATGCACGCAGACAAATTTCATCATTTCTCATAGCCACATAATTATCAAAAGAAAATAATGCAGATGCTAACATCACTACTTCTTATGCATGTGGTACCATCTACTACTCTGGGAAGTCTCCTAGGAGTACATATTTGGTTTATTAGAGATCACCACGCGGGTGTTTTACTCTATTACCGCATACTCTCAACTAGGGATGATAATGTCCGGTGACGGTCAGGGTAGCTAAGTCTGATAAGTGGTCCCCAGTCCAAGGCGCGACACTCAAACTATTAGGGATCACAAACTCGGCTTCTCACCCTCTAGGCCGAGGTATTGCCACCTGTGAGCTCACTCATAATGGCCTCCACCTTTCATTTCAATGGTGCTTCCCCCCATCCTGTCACAAGGGTTGTATGACAAACAAACAAACAAGGTCGGGTTTCCTCCGAACGTCATAGTTCAATGTTTCATCGACAATCCATCATGGCCCATATGGCTAGGATCATCTCACAAGGAATGACTCAAGTCCCATTATGGCTACTAATAGCTAGGTGGCTTGCACAAAATGTCATTTATCCTTTCAAGGTCATTGCCACAAGTGTGGACTTTTCACAACCATCGTCACAAAATAACAAATGGATTATAGAATATAATTACAGGGAATCGATGAATTGTCATAGAAATATTTATCTTTAAATCATATAATTCAAATCTGCAGAAAACAGAGGCAAAACAGCAACATGTAATTAGTCATGTAATTAGATTACGCACAGAAAACAGAAGCGGAAACAGCACAGCAGGAACAGAATTTTTATGAAGCAGAAACAGAAACAGCAGAAACACAATTTTCGCAGAAACAGAAACAGGAACAGCAGAAACAGAAACTGCACAGAATACAGCAAGCAGAAACTGTACAGAAACAGCAAATTAAAAATCTGCAGCGAAACAGAAACAACAAACAGCAACGAAAACTGGACAGCAACGCTACGTTGTTGTTTTAAAAGCGTTTTCACCTATTTTTCTTCGATTCTAAATATTTAGGAACATCACAATTAAGACTAACACTTAGGGAAAAATCTTGATTAATATTTAGGAGTAATTCTTAAGGCTCTAACCCGGTTCTCTAATTCCAAAATAGTTACGGTAACATTTTTACAAAGAAATAATGCGTATTAAAATACGAACGAAACAAGTTAAATTATTACAAAATTTTCAATTAACAATATCCATAGAATAGCATCTATTTTAATCATTTATATAGTCTCAAGCGCAATTCAACATTGGAATTCATCACCAAAATTAACGAACATATTAATTTGGTGCTCTAATAATTCAACCACATCCTAGGCATCAAAACAGAATTTTTTTCTAACACTTAAAACATCTATGAACAACTATGGCAGCCACATCATTTATTCAAACAATAATCATAGCGTGTATATACATGAAAAATAGAATTTTTTTTTTCAATTAATTAACACACAACGGGGTTCAAGGACAACCCCTTCACCTATTCCCTCAAATATCCCCAATTTCAATAATCTCCCCCCTTACCTTTGGTCCTTGCGAAAATCCTTAGAGAAAAAGGGATGATGATGACTCCGAATCAATCCTACGGTGAGTTTGCTACGAACAGAAAAGAAAACTATAAGAAACGTTGGAAATCCCCAAGACTCACAATTTTCTAGGAGGCGCAACATAGGAAGGAGAAGAGTCATGACTTACCCAATTTCAGATGAAGAACAAAGATGGAGTTGCTCCTAACCTTGGTGATCGAATCATGCAAGAGAAGAAAAACGTGGAATGCCTCCTTCAAGCTTGTGTGGCGCTAGGGTTTGGAGCTAGAAAGGAGAAGGAACAAGTGAATCAACTTGAGAGAGAGGCTTGGAGGCGCTAGGGCTTGGCTTGAGGCGTCACATGCCTTCATACGCCCTAGGTTCTATTATTTGGGTTGGGTTGGAGAGAGTCCATGGGTGTTGGCCCATTAGGTAGGTGGAAAGGAAAATAACTATGCATATAAGATGCTAGCCCAAGGCATTATACGCCCTTCCCTTTCTTTTTATTAACAACTCTCAAAAAAAATCATTTAATTAAATTAAAAGTCTCTTTTCATGCACAAACATATAATGAAATCAATTAAAATAATCGCCACAAAATTATAATAAAAATGAGGGTCGTTACATCCTCCCCTCCTTACAAAAAGTTTCGTCCCCGAAACTTACCGTGGTCAAACAAGTGTGGATAAGAGGCTTGCATCAGACTTTCGAGTTCCCAAGTAGCACTCTCCTCATTGCCTCCTCCCCAAATAACCTCGACCAACGGAACCTCCTTCCCTCTCAACTGCTTGACCTGTCGGTCCTCAATCCTCCTTGGTAGTACCTCATAGGTAAGATTCTCTTTCAATGGTACTTCATCAAGTTCAATTATATGAGTAGGATCATGGACATATTTACGGAGTTGCGACACATGGAAGACATTATGAAGGTTTGAAAGGAAAGGTGGTAAGGCAATCTGGTAGGCAACTTCCCCAACCTTTTTCAAAATTTGGTAGGGGCCAATAAAACGAGGAGTAAGTTTCTTCGACTTCATTACCCGGCCAACCCCAGTCTTGGGAATGACTCTTAAGAATACATGATCGCCCTTTTCAAATCTCAAATCCTTTCTTCGTTTGTCATGATAGCTTTTCTGCCTACTCTGAGTGGCCCTCATCTTGTCCTGAATCATTTTGACCTTTTCAGTGGTTTGCTGAACTATTTCAGGGCCCAACACAAGGTTCTCACCGGTCTCATACCAACACAAGGGAGTCCTACACTTCCTGCCATACAAGGCTTCATAGGGTGCCATCCCAATACTGGAATGATAGCTATTGTTGTAGGTAAACTCAACAAGAGGTAAGAAGGTATCCCAACTACCGGTTTGTTCTAAGACACAAGCTCTTACCAAGTCCTCTAATGATTGGATGGTTCGCTCGGGTGACCATCGATCTGAGGGTGATAAGCGAGCTCATCTTGAGCTTGGTTCCTAAAGCCTCATGTAAGCTTCCCCAAAATCTAGAGGTAAACCTGGGGTCTCTGTCGGACACAATACTAGAAGGTACGCCATGCAACCTCACTATCTCCCTAATGTACAACACAGTCGGCTTCTCTAAAGGGTATTCCATATTCATAGGGATGAAATGTGCGAGACTTTGTCAATCTGTCCACAACAACCCGGATGGCATCTACTCCTGCGGGAGTCCTAGGGAATCGTCTGAAGTCCATCGCTATACTGTCCCATTTCCATATAGGAATACTCAAGGGTTGTAAGAATCCAGATGGTTTTTGGTGCTCTATCTTGGCCTTCTGACAAGTCAGGCAGGCGTAGACAAATTCTGCTACCTCCTTTTTCATTCCAGGCCACCAGAAAATTTTCTTAAGGTCTTGGTACATCTTAGTTGCTCCGGGATGAACACTTAGACTACTCTTATGCCCTTCCTCTAAAATCATTCTCTTAAGCTCAGGAACATTAAGTACACAAACCCTACCTCGAAACCTCAAAATCCCATCATTCCCTTCACTAAAACCTATATCCCTACCTTGAGCGATAAGCTCATACAGTCCGAAAGATGTTGATCGGTCTTCTGACCTTCCCTAATCCGCTCCAGTAATCCACTAGTGACTTTCAACATTCCTAGTCGCACACTCTTAGAAGTGACCTCACAAACTAAGCTCAGATCCCTAAACTCTTCGATCAAACTCATCTCTCTAACCATCATAGCGGAAAGATGTAGGGGTTTCCTACTCAAAGCATCAGCCACTACATTGGCTTTGCCGGGGTGATAGTTAAGCCCAAAATCATAATCCTTAAGAAACTCTATCCACCTTATTGTCTCATATTCAATTCTTTCTGGTCAAAAAGATATTTAAGGCTCTTATGGTCACTAAACACTTCAAACCTAGAACCATACAAGTAATGCCTCCATATTTTCAACACAAACACCACAGCGGCTAACTCTAAATCATGAGTGGGGTAATTCCTTTCATGGGTTTTCAACTGCCTAGAGGCATAGGCCACTACCTGTCTATTCTGCATAAGCACACCTCCGAGTCCTAACTTAGATGCATCACAATACACTTCAAAAGGTTCACTTGGATTAGGTAGTACTAAAACTGGGGCAGAAGTCAATCTCCTCTTTAACTCTTGAAATCCATTTTCACACTGAGCATCACACACAAAAGCTTTTCCTTTCCTGGTCAACATTGTCAAAGGCAAGGCTAACTTAGAGAATCCCTCTATGAATCTACGGTAGTATCTGCCAGGCCTAAGAAACTCCTAATCTCGATCCTTTGATTTAGGTGATTCCCACTTCAAAGACCGTTCCTACCTTACACGGGTCTACTGCTATTCCCCCTTTTGAGATCACATGTCCTAGGAAACTCACTTCCTCCAACCAAAACTCACACTTAGAAAGCTTGGCATAAAGTCGCTTCTCCCTAAGGGTGCAGTAATACTATCCTCAAGTGTTCCACATGTTCTTCCCTACTCTTAGAGTACACTAAGATATCATCTATGAAGACCACTACAAACTTATCAAGGTATGGGTGGAAGACTCGGTTCATGTAGTCCATGAACACGGCAGGAGCATTGGTTACACCGAATGGCATAACTAGGTACTCGTAGTGCCCATAACTTGGAGTTCTGAATCACGATCTTTGGGATGTCCTCGGACTTCACTCGGATTTGGTGATAACGACCTAAGGTCTATCTTAGAAAACACACAGGCTCCAATCCTCTAAATTCAGCGGCTCCGGCATTAGCATTCCTATTCTGAATTCCTTGTACAGCCTGAGCCATGGCAACGAGTACGTCCGCTAAAGCTCTATCGTTCCTACCCGCCATTACTCCCTGCACCAATCAGAACCAAATTGGATGCAACAAGCAACGTCAACCCATAACTAAATCAATAAATAAATAAGTAAATAAATCAAACATTGACGCACAAAACACAGAGTTCACACAGAGAAACATAATAGACACATACACAGTCCGGTAAGACCGAACTGCTCTGATACCACTAAATGTGACACTCTAATCCCCGTTTTGAAAATCGTTAAATAAAAATAAATAAGAAAATAAGAAAATAAATAAGTAAATCAAATTGATCTTGATTCGGTAAACTGAACAAAAAACAAAAAAAAAATATAATACTCGTTGCGGAATTAAAATAAATTATCTATTTTCATAAAAGAAGTAACGATAAATAATTTAAATAAAATATAAAAAGGATCAACGGATAACTCGATGAGTAATTCAATTTCAGACATCATTCAGTTTGCAAATATTTAGTAACAACAAGCATAGTAAGTACTTCTCTTTCAAAATCTTATTTGAACTTGTGAAATAAAAATAAAACCAAGCAATATACGAACCCCCAAATAAAAGAAAAACATGTGTCACACGGCCTCGAGAGCTTGACTTAGCCCATCTTACACTACCGTAACAAAATACATAAATGACTCAACGTCTCAATCAGAAAATGTTCGAATTAAAACTATAAAATAATCCTGCAGAAGAGGCCTTCACCACTAGCTACGTGTCCTGGTATTAGTAGTGTCTGCAATTGAAAATAGGAGGACAAGAGACAAACAACCATAGAGGGGTGAGTACGTTGAAATCGAGTTAAAGTGATATTTGGAGAGAAAAAGGTGAATAAATAAATAATATATTTATATATATATATATATATATATATATATATATATATATACACACCACACTATAACAATCAATTCACATAAAGTAGTAACAACATTATTCGCATAAAGTAGTAACAACATTATTCGCATAAAGTAGTAACAACATTATTCACATAAAGTAGTAACAACATTATTCACATAAGTAGTAACCACATTATTCACATAAAGTAGTAACAACATCTCATATCATCTACAAATGCACGCAGACAAATTTCATCATTTCTCATAGCCACATAATTATCAAAAGAAAATAATGCAGATGCTAACATCACTACTTCTTATGCATGTGGTACCATCTACTACTCTGGGAAGTCTCCTAGGAGTACATATTTGGTTTATTAGAGATCACCACGCTGGTGTTTTACTCTATTACCGCATACTCTCAACTGGGGATGATAATGTCCGGTGACGGTCAGGGTAGCTAAGTCTGATAAGTGGTCCCCAGTCCAAGGCGCGACACTCAAACTATTAGGGATCACAAACTCGGCTTCTCACCCTCTAGGCCGAGGTATTGCCACGCAGGCTCACTCATAATGGCCTCCACCTTTCATTTCAATGGTGCTTCCCCCCATCCTGTCACAAGGGTTGTATGACAAACAAACACACAAGGTCGGGTTTCCTCCGACCGTCATAGTTCAATGTTTCATCGACAATCCATCATGGCCCATATGGCTAGGATCATCTCACAAGGAATGACTCAAGTCCCATTATGGCTACTAATAGCTAGGTGGCTTGCACAAAATGTCATTTATCCTTTCAAGGTCATTGCCACAAGTGTGGACTTTTCACAACCATCGTCACAAAATAACAAATGGATTATAGAATATAATTACAGGGAATCGATGAATTGTCATAGAAATATTTATCTTTAAATCATATAATTCAAATCTGCAGAAAACAGAGGCAAAACAGCAACATGTAATTAGTCATATAATTAGATTACGCACAGAAAACAGAAACGAAAACAGCACAGCAGGAACAGAATTTTCGCAGAAGCAGAAACCGAAACAGCAGAAACACAATTTTCGCAGAAACAGAAACAGAAACAGCAGAAACACAATTTTCGCAGAAACAGAAACAGGAACAGCAGAAACAGAAACTGCACAGAATACAGCAAGCAGAAACTGTACAGAAACAGCAAATTAAAAATCTGCAGCAAAACAGAAACAACAAACAGCAACGAAAACTGGACAGCAACGCTACGTTGTTGTTTTAAAAACGTTTTCACCTATTTTTCTTCGATTCTAAATATTTAGGAACATCACAATTAAGACTAACACTTAGGGAAAAATCTTGATTAATATTTAGGAGTAATTCTTAAGGCTCTAACCCGGTTCTCTAATTCCAAAATAGTTACGGTAACATTTTTACAAAGAAATAATGCATATTAAAATACGAACGAAACAAGTTAAATTATTACAAAATTTTCAATTAACAATATCCATAGAATAGCATCTATTTTAATCATTTATATAGTCTCAAGCGCAATTCAACATTGGAATTCATCACCAAAATTAACGAACATATTAATTTGGTGCTCTAATAATTCAACCACATCCTAGGCATCAAAACAGAATTTTTTTTCTAACACTTAAAACATCTATGAACAACTATGGCAGCCACATCATTTATTCAAACAATAATCATAGCGTGTATATACATGAAAAATTGATTTTTTTCAATTAATTAACACACAACGGGATTCAAGGACAACCCCTTCACCTATTCCCTCAAATATCCCCAATTTCAATAATCTCCCCACCTTACCTTTGGTCCTTGCGAAAATCCTTAGAGAAAGAGGGATGATGATGACTCCGAATCAATCCTACGGTGAGTTTGCTCTGACAGAAAAGAAAACTATAAGAAAGCGTTGGAAATCCCCAAGACTCACAATTTTCTAGGAGGCGCAACATAGGAAGGAGAAGAGTCATGACTTACCCAATTTCAGATGAAGAACAAAGATGGAGGTGCTCCTAACCTTGATGGTCGGATCAGGCAAGAGAAGAAAAAGCGTGGAATGCCTCCTTCAAGCTTGTGTGGCGCTAGGGTTTGGAGCTAGAAAGGAGAAGGAACAAGTGAATCAACTTGAGAGAGAGAGGCTTGGAGGCGCTAGGGCTTGGCTTGAGGCGTCACATGCCTTCATACGCCCTAGGTTCTGTTATTTGGGTTGGGTTGGAGAGAGTCCATGGGTGTTGGCCCATTAGGTAGGTGGAAAGGAAAATAACTATGCATATAAGATGCTAGCCCAAGGCATTATACGCCCTCCCCTTTCTTTTTATTAACAACTCTCAAAAAAATCATTTAATTAAATTAAAAGTCTCTTTTCATGCACAAACATATAATGAAATCAATTAAAATAACTGCCACAAAAATTATAATAAAAATGAGGGTCGTTACATCATGCACCTCTTCCACCGTTACAGTCAGGCGTCTGGCCAGAACATTAACTTGGATAAGTCCAAATTCTATGCGGGTTGTATCCCTAACTCTCGGCTTAACGCTATTTCTGGCATCTTGGGGTTTGGTAGTGGGCGTCTCCCCTTCACCTATCTTGGAGTGCCGTTGTTCAGAGGTAAGCCTAAGAAAGCCCATCTTCAACCTATTGCAGATAGGATCACTCTTAAGCTGGCCAGTTGGAAAGGCTCTATGCTATCTATTATGGGGAGAGTCCAGCTAGTAAAGTCTGTGATTTTTGGTATGTTGACTTACTCTTTCCAGGTTTATGCTTGGCCGGTTTCTCTTCTCAATGTGCTTGACAGGTATATTCGCAATTTTATATGGTCCGGGAACATTCACAACTCTAAAGTGGTTACAGTTGCTTGGCATAAGGTGTGCAGTCCGTTGGAGGCTGGTGGTCTTAGGTTGAGATCGTTAAAGGCTACCAATAGGGCCGCTATGTTGAAGCGTTGTTGGGAGCTTCATTCTTCTAATACTCAATGGGCTAATCTCCTTAGAGCTAGAGTCTTCAAGAACAGGGCATTAATTAGCTATCATATTAACTCTTCGATCTGGGCGGGTCTGAAGCACTTTGCTACTACTGTTGTCTCTCACTCATCTTGGAGGCTTGGTGATGGTACTCAAATCAATTTTTGGTTGGATTGCTGGCTTTCAAAGCCTATTGTGGAGTTGTTAAACATTCCAGAGACTATGCATGGCTCGCTTAGAGCTACAGTCAGCGACTTCATTGTTAATTATGAATGGTCCATTCCTGAAGCTCTGTTACAGCACTATGCTATCCTGATCACGGAGATTCAGCAAGTTACTATACCCAGATTTCAGAGTCCTGACACTCGGATCTGGAAAGATAATGACTCAGGAGTTCTCTCTCTCAAAGAGGCCTACGCAGCCCAATCGCCCTCAACTCAGACTCTTTCTTGGCCCAAGTTAATTTGGAAGCGCTGTTTACCTCCTTCCAAGGCCTTCCTCATCTGGTGTTTTATTCATAATAGATTCCCTACAGATGACGAGTTGCGCAGGAGGGGTTGTACCATGGTTTCTATGTGCAGTCTTTGCGGTTGTCATTATGAAACCACCGAGCATCTGTTCCTTCAATGCCCTTTTGCCTCACAAATTTGGAGTTGGTTGGGTCAGTGCCTGGATATGGTGTTGGATACTACTTCTATTCGTTCTGTCCTCACGATTTGCGAGCGTGGTTGGAGTTCTCAAGCCAAGGACACCATTGTTGCTGCGATTGCTAACTCTATTGGGGCTATTTGGTTTTGCAGAAACCAAATTCGTTTTGAGAACAAACTTATTCCGTTAACAGCTGCTATCAACAATATTATTGCCAATGTCAGCCTCACAGGTAATCTCTCTGCTGGGACGATAATCGGAAATATTCATGAGTTTGTTCTTCTTAAAAAATTCGTTATCAAGGGTAAGCTGAGTACGGCCCCAAAAATTATTGAAGTTAACTGGCACCCCCCCATTTGCTCCTGGATCAAAGTCAATACTGATGGCGCGGCTAAGGGTTCCCCGGGTATTGCAGCCTGCAGAGGTATTTTTAGAGATAGCGAGCGGCTACATTAAGTGTTTGATTTTCATATTGGTATAGCCAATGCTTTTTATGCGAGTTGATGGGTGCAATTTAGCTATTGAGTTGGCGGCCGCAATGGGTGGAACAAATTGTGGTTGGAATGTGATTCTATCTTTGGTGGTTATGGCTTTTTCCAATCATGATATTGTCCCTCGAAGCTCATAGCAATTGGGTAAACTGCTTACACATGACTAAGAATATGTGGTTCAACTATTCTCATATATATAGAGAAGGCAATTCATGTGCAGATAAATTGGCTTCCAAAGGTCTCTACTCTCATGGTCTTACTTGGTGGAACACTATCCCTTCCTTCGTAGTGGCGGAGTTCTCTCGCAACAGAATTGGTTTGCCTAGTTATTGTTTCAGATAATGTTGTTGGTTATATTTTTGGTTTCATTTTGGATTAGTTTTTTTTTTGGTAGTATGCTGCAAATGATTGTTATTGCCTCTGGTGCCAACCTCGTTGGGATGGGAGATAGTATAGTGATGCTTTTGCATACTGCTTTTGGTTGGTGTAGAAGTATTTTAATTTATGCTACGCATCTTGTCTTTTCCTTTCCCCATGGGTCTTGGCCTAGTCCCCCCATGTTGTTTTGTTGTTTTTTTCCTTTTTTTATAATAAAATATAGGAGGGAGTACTCTTTTTCCTGCTTGGTGTTTTTTCCCTAAGGAGGGTTTTGCATCAATAGGTTTTAACGAGGCTCCCTACCTCTCTTTTGATTAAAAACTAACTATAATTACATAACCACCAATCACACATCAACACTTGTCCAAGAAGCTTCTAAGGATGAGGTTCAGCTCCCCTAATGGCTGGATGCATCTCCCCTTAGCCCAAAAATATCTAGATATTTCGCTTCGTCGCGTTCTCGCTCAATCGGGTGCGCGACGTTACGCGTATAATAGGTTTTAATACTAAAAATATTCCAAAAATAATTCTAATAAATTATTCTATAATCAAAAATTATTAATCAACCAAAATATCCACAAAAATATTAGAAGTATTTCTATGAATGTCGCTTTCTCGATTTGCGTGCTAAAAACGCTACCGTAAAGCAGTTCTGGGCGTAGAAAATACCCTATATTATTCTGATGCCTAAAAATTCCAGAAAAATTTCCAATAAATCATAAATATTGGAAAATTTTAAGATCTCAAATTTTATAAAATTTGGATCACGTTTGGGCATGTTTCAGTTAGAAACACACACAATAGCCTAGTTACGGCAGAATTCGATAGAATTTTCGCAGCGTAATAAAAACTATAAATTAGTGAGGATCACTAATTTCAATTTCTTTTATCAACTAAATATTATTCAATCAATAAAATTATCAAAACAAAATCTTTAAAATAATAGTCATATTAAATATGACATAAAACAGACAATTAATACAATAACTAAACCATGAAAATTTCAAATTATGACTTGAAAATATTTATTAAATCCTGAAAATTATTTCTCTTTCAATAAAATAATTTTCTTTAATCAAACAACAATCTTTCACATTTTTCGGGATTAATTCATATTACAAACAGTATACGTCTATACTGTCTCTTAATCTGAATTAATTACTAAAACAGTAAATTGTTTACAATAAATCTTTGTTGTTCTTCGTACTTTTAACAAACCATTGAGGTGATCAATCTCTATGATTTATTTTCAAGTAGTCGGAAACTATAAAATAATTTTCATAAAAATTGGGATGTTACATTACCACCCTCCTAAAAAAAATTTCGTCCCCGAAAATTAACTTATAAACCGAACAAAATCAAAATTATGAAAAGTCGTAACTTAATACTAAAAACATATCATAAAATTTGAACTTTGAAATTCAATACAACATAATAACTATTACACTCAAACAATCAAACACAAACCATACATTTTATTCATATATCCTTACTAAAGTAAGGCACTACATCATCAACTTAAATGTCTACAAAACACAGTACTACGCGTCCATGCTGAAGAAGTCCTCGTGAATGATGCTTTATTCCAAACTACGATCTCTACTCCATCACGATCACGAACACGGTCACGGACACGGTTACGAAGGCCGTTGGTCACATGCTAACCCCAACAAGACATTGCCAACATTAAAACACTCACCTAAAACCTTCCAGGAACCCGCAGTTTGGAAACATGAAGAGAGAGGAGGATTGCTACGATTAACAACCACAAAATCACCAACAACATTATTACATTCAGGAACGTGAGAGGATTCATCACAAAAATCATCCTAAGACTCGCGGTTTGCAAGAGAAAAAAGAAGATGAAGGTTTGGTTTTCTCACACCTCTCACCACCACGCGATTGGGCACAAGTTAGAATAAGGATGAAGGGAAAATGGAGATTTTGTAGCAAAATGGTTTAGGATTCACAAGGGAATAAAAAGGAAGAAAGCCAAGGTTCTCCCCACCAACACCAAAACACTAAAGGAAATTTTCTCCCCTCAATTATTTAGGAGGAACCGGCGAAAGGAAGGAAGAAAAATGACCCCCCACCTAAAGTTCCACTTAGCTATCCATGTGTGCGAAGACAAAGAAAAGGTGGGATAGAATTTTGCAACAAGGTCTAACTGATAATCATCACGCACTATATTCCCTCCACTAACTCTCACATACTCCAAATTGCTCTCTTAACTTAGCCCCACGGTCTCGGCGCCGCTCTAATTCGCGGTGTCAGGGTAGTCGCGTAATCAGTTGCTCGATTGGCGACAAATCACGTAAATTAAATTATCAAGAGAAATTTAATTCAACGCGCTCTAAAATATTTGCGTATAAGAAATACGCTCACAAAATAATCACATAAATAATTTCACGAATAATCACAATAACATATATCATAATACCAAAAGTATAATAAAAATTTGGATTTTGGAATCTAGTATAATAATAAAATACGTCACAGAGTTAAAACACTTATGTGGTCTATATTTAGAACCACACACACACCATAATATATATAATACGATAATTATAGCGTCACCTACGGATAATCTCTCTCATAAATCTCGGCCCGCTCAGCTCCATTGTGTCGCATTTCCTGCGATGAAGTCTTCAGATGATGAGTCCTCTGCTCTACTTGGGGTGTAGACACGTCCCTTAGTGGTTGGTCTTGTAGTTTCAACATTGTTGACAATAGACTCAGCTCGTGGTACTTCGCAGTCTCTGGACAGATATCCCAATTCCTTGCAGTTAAAGCATAATCTTTCCTTGGTTGGTTACTGTTAACGTTGTGCTCCTCATCTTCACCGTTAGAGTAGTGTGTCTTTGGCTATCGATGTTTGTGATTCCCTTTTTGCCTATCATGTAGACATATCCTCCAATAGCTGGGCACGCAACCTTCGCAGCATCTGTAGTTGATCCACATCTGGAAATTGATAGTCCTTAGAAAACATCCTGGCTTCTTGCAATTACAGCATAGTCGGTCCTTCGATGAGCATTCACCAGCTAACCATTCCTTGCTTCCACATTGATGACAGTGCCACTTCCACTCCTGGTCATTCCCAATAGCCTACGCCACAAGACGATCCTGACTGCGGTGATTTCCCTGAGGATAGAAATAAGGTGCTCCTTGTTCATGTCTTCATCTTTGTCCTTTTCCCTGACAATCTGGCTTAACTGGACCTCTAATAGCTTGCTCCTTTGTTCGTTGTCTCGGCCAATCGTGTTGATTCTCTACGGCGATCTGTTGTGCGACAGTAGTTGCTATCCAGACTATCACTCGAATTACGCGATTCACATCTAACTTACAAGCTCTAGAGAGAGACTTGTTTGTCTCGAAGCATCGAATTTCTACAAAGTAAACTAACCAAAATTCCCACAACAAATTCAATCATCTGAGATGATCGCACCCAATTTCACACAATATCATACCTGTTTCAGCTAGGAAACGTCACAGACAATCACAACCAAGTCCACATAACCTAGGCATAACAGACTTATACCCGACAATTCCCCATAATCTAGGCCAGCTTAACCCAAAGTGATCCGGTTAGAACCGAACTGCTCTGATACCACCATCGTAACACCCCGATCCCGGAGCGCTACTGTGCAACCCAATCTAATGCTGAAAACATTTAATGCTTATATGCTTTCAGTTAAAGAGTACTCTTATGTATTTCGCAATGGAAAAATAGGAGTAATTTTTTTTTCTTTTCTTTCCTTTGAAACCCTTTTCAAAATGAGACATAAAGTACTACAGTTTTCTAAATGATGCCAATTCAGTTTTTGCAAATATCAGAGTATAATGCATCACTAAATAATACTTCACATAACATAATCATTTCGCACTAAGGCGAGGTTTTCTGAAAAGAGTAATTACAACACAACAATTTACAAAACCCTAAGCTAAGCTGGCCAACAACTATAACTCTTACTGAGAAACAACTCAGCAAGACCAAACACGAAGTACTCAGAAGAATATTCCTCCACTGGCTCAATCTTAATTGCTCCTGAAAAGCGAAGCTGCAATAGCTACCGAACTCCATCTGGAAGTGACATCAATAAGGACATCCAATCTAACAACAGTGCAAGGGTAAATCCTTTGTCCACGAGTTTATTATAGGCTATGTCGCATGCAAACAATATATACATATATAATACAACAACATGTTTTATATACATATACATACTTAATAGACCGCACACATCATCATGGTATATTAAGCATTGCATGTGAGCAAACAAAACAACCAACAGATCAACCATCAGGTCACTACAACATCAAACTATTGCATGTGAGCAGGCAATCTATCAACAGATTAGTGATCAAGTCATCACAATATCCAATTCATCCAACAATTCATCACATATCATAAATGTGGTTAGCTATGCATGTCAATGCAGTATGGCAAGTTGTGTATACACCTGCAGCCTTAATAGGTCAGCAGTATGACGGGGACTACTTTCCCAACGTCCGAACAAAATAGCCTCTGCTTAGGCTTGCCACTACTGTGGCTGGCCACTACTTTGGCGTGCCTCTACTTAGGCAATGCAGTGTCAACTCGCCTTTTAAAGTCTGTACGACCAATCAAACGCTACGAGTGACATGACAACTCGTCTTTTGAAGTCTTTAAGACCAATCAAACGCTCCGAGTGTCGATGCTCAATGGTTAGTACACATCCAAACAAATTCAACAATATGGCATGCTCACCGTAGTGAACGCCCAAATGATATCCAACAAAATCTACAATATGGCATGTTCACCGTAGTGAACGCCCGAGTGATATCCAACCCGAGTGATATCCAAAAAAATTCTACAATATGGTATGTTCACCGTAGTGAACGCCCGAGTGATATCCAAACAAATTCTACAATGTGGCGTGCTCCCCGTAGTGAGTGCCCGAGTAATGCTTTAATTAATCAATGCGGATCGACGAACCCTCACTCACTCAACTTAGTGGGTGTCCAAATCTCAATTAACTAAGAGTTCAACACAGGACACAAGGTTCGGGTGTTCAATTGCGGAACGCTAGTCCCAATCTTAGATCAGAACTCTAGGCATGTAATGCGGAATGCTAGGCTCAACCTTTAGGTTAAGATACTAGGCACGCCATACAGAACATTAGGTCCAACCCTTAATCAAGAAAATGAGCACGCAAGCAGGACATTAAGTCCCAGCACAGGACCCATGGCCCATATGCTCAATAGGAACACTAGGTTCCCTATGTTTTATTCTTTCGAAATCCCGATCTTTGAAATCTGTTTCTCAGTTCTTGTATCACTCCTATGTATCTGAAAATACTTTTTAGTTCTAGGTCGTTGAAACCCTAGTTGTGCTAAATAACACACTGGAAGAATTCCCAGGAAAGAGAGGTGGTGCGAACACTCTTAATTACCAAGTCTTTCCTAGTCAGAATTTTCCCAGGCGCATCATTTAACTCAACCATTTTCGCAAATTGTACTATTTATTTCAAGTTCTTTTCTCTACTATTACTCCATTGAAATTTCCTTGCAAGCTTTGGCTAGTTGTACTAAAACCCTCACGCTTACTTTTAACTCAAAATGCCTTTAACAATTTGTTTACGAAATCAGAATTCGGCTTGTGGAATCGTATCAGATTTACCGATGTAAATCGTCAACCAATAGCAGTCGATCAACACATTGTTAATTAATCCATTATCAACAATAACATTTTTCATATTCCAATTCAATGCCAAGTTCCAATGAAATCCAAGGTGATTCAAGGAAAACAATACAACTCATAATGTCACGCAGGGCCAAGAACATGCTACATATTATCATCAATTTCATGTCCAATTAAATCAATCTAGTATGATTTAAGTCACACAATACAATTCAGTCTTGCCACACAGGTTAAATCAATACACAGCAGTTCATGCTACAACATCTCAACAACACATAGTAATACTGCAAGTACTACCACACAATCAATCAACAATCAAACAAACAACACACAAGGCGAAAAGCCCAAACTCAGTATGTAAGAATTTCCCTTACCTTGGGCGCTTTAACAATCCAAGCAAGGTAAATTCGAATTGTCGTCAAGTCGTTCCCCGCACGAGCCTTATGTACGAACCTTAACAACGCAAACTTAATCCAATTAGAACCAAAAACCCAAGTCCTAAGACTCTAGGGCAGCCACGGTTTAAGGTTCCTAATGCCTAAGAATTACTCACTTAATCCCATTTAGTTCACACCTAGTCACATATCATGAAACAAGTTCAAACTATGCAAGTTTTCAAACTTTTTCAAAAGCTACACACTTAGAAAATACCAAAACCCAAAACTTAGCAATTGGATTAGTGTTTTACCAAATGAATAGTGTTTTGCCAACTTTGAACCATTTTTCAAAGCACTAAAACATGTCACAAAATTCTAGAATTAAATTCATTACAAGTTTACAACAATTCTTAAGACATAAACAAAAACTTTTTCCAAAATCATGCTTCTTTGAATTGTTTTGCTAAATCAAATCATCAACCACTTTTACAACTATTTTCAAGCATAAATGCAAGTCAAGAATAAGTTAGAAATCTCCCTTGAAGGCCACGATTTTGGAAGTTCAAAAACAACTTCAAGGTTTTAAACCTTTAACTCCTAAATTATGCAAACTTTGCTTAATCAAAACTTCTTATCAAAACCAAACTTATTTACCACTTTAATACACTTAAAAACAAGTTAGAACTCACTCAAATCATGCTCATAAATCACTGTTTTTAAGCATCACAAGCAGCCCCGAATTCTTTTGTTTTCAAACAATTTTTCAAAGCTTTACACATACAAATTCACTACATTCAATTCCTTTAACAATAAACCAACTTCTTCAACACTTACAATGTAACATCCCTATTTTTAAGAAAAGTAATTTTAGCGATAAAATCCTGAATACTTGAAAATAAGTCATAGAGATTGATCACCTCAATGATTTACTGAGAGTACGGGAAATTATTTTGAGATATTTGGAATAATTTATTATAAATAATTATTATTCATGATGTCAATTCGAATTAATTGATAGCGTAGACGTATGCTGTTTTTAAAGAGAATTCATCAATTTTACTTATTATAAGTTTCTGCGTGACGCGGTAACACGTATTTTTGTTGACTAAGAAAATGATTGAACTAAATCAAGATGAAATTAAATTTAAGAATTAATATTTAATATTAATTCATGGTTCGGAAATCGTCAAAGAACTCTAACGAAGTTTCGTCGCGTTTTGAACCACCGGGTAGTCTTTACTCGCGAATAAAATTTTAAATGAACTCCGATTTCGATGAAAATCGAATCGTAACTTGTTGTGAATATTTTTGAGTGTTTTAGATTGTTTTTATTATTTATGATAATATTTTATCACGCGATAAATTAATTTCTCGGCAAATTAATTTTCGCGAATTAATAGACGAAGAATTAATCGGTAATGCAATTACTCGACGCCGTGTTTTTAGCACGCTTTAGACTCTAGAATTAGAGGGTAATTATGAAGAATATGAGATTAGATGGATTAGACTCATTGATGGGATTAGCATCTCACTTTTAATCTAGGTGTCACTTGAGTGGTGGTTTAATTTGTATGCTTACTTTTAAGTATGTTTTTAACCAAGTATTTATTTTAAATTAAAATTAATTTTAATCCCTCTTTTCCCTTAAGCTGGTTGTGGCCCCCCTCATTTTACTCTCATTCTCATTGGTCACTCACCTTTCCTACTAAATTGGTCTTTATGTTATATATTAAAGTATGTTTATGTTTGGTTAAAAAAAAATTTGGGAATCACACTCTTTCTCCAGAGGCTAAAACGTGACCCCCCTTCCACTCTCTACCCTTTTCATTTGCTTCATCTCTTCATGTCCTAGAGAACTCTTCTTCCTTTTTTTTCTGCACATCCAGCCGAGCACCCCCATTTATTAACCATCTTCATTTTAATTTTTTCCCCTTCTTACTTCCTTGTGCAGGCCGAGAGCACCCCCCATATTTTCACATTCCATTTTACTTCTTCTTCCCCCATTCTTGAGAGAGAAAGCATGAAGCCACCCATGGCTACCTTTTCATGTTCTTCCATGGTTTGATTCTACTTCCAACTTCCAATCATTCTCACTACTAGTTACCTCTCCATCTTCCTACCATCTATTTCATCATCCAAGCAAGATTGGAAATCACATTTCTTCTCCCCAAAACAGCCCATTGGCCGCGAGCTTCTTGCTCGGAGGAGGTAGTAGTTTTTCTTGCTTTTGCCCTTGTTTTTGTCTCTTGATAATGGCTTGGTTGTGATCAATGATGGATGTGAGCATTGAATCCCCAAATCTTTGGAACCCTAGGGTGAAACCCTAAGGGGAAAAAGAGGGAAAAGTGTGATCCTTACTTTTGAAAATGTTTTGGGAATAAGTTTTGAAACTTAGTTGAAGATAGTCTTGAATTGTGACTTGTTGTCTTGAAGAAAAAAGCTATGTGGAATGGTAATAAATTGTGGTTTGGAAAGTTGCAAATTAGTCACTAATTTAGGGCCCTTAGCCGTGAGCTCTTGGGTGTAAGACAAAGGAGAATTTCTTGCAAAACTTGTCTTGACTATATATGCATGTCTAATTGGAACTTGGTTACTAGATTTTTGTGAAAACTCTTGCATTCTTGAAAGAGGTTTGAGTTAGGATTGGTTTTGATTAAGTTTTTGCTTTATGAAATTAGTCATTGATTTGTGAAAGAATTAATAAATAGAATGGTTTTGTTGATTGGTTTGGATATTTGCAAATTTTCTTGGAAAAAAAGGGGACATGGCTGCGAGCTCCTTAGAGCTTTGGAGGCATGATTTTGATAAGCTTTGGTTTATAATAGTTGTATTTAATATGTTTAAGGATTGTGTGAGCTTTGGAAAAATTTTAGAAAGTGATTGGATTAAAAATTTAAGAGTTGTTTTGATTTTTAGGCTATGAAACACATAAGGTGAATGGGATATCTTGAGACCCAAGAGACCAAGTGGAGCCTGGATTAAGCATTTTGAGAAAAAGAATTTGATTGTGGTTTGTTCATGTTTTAGTTGGAAGCAAAAATGAGACTTAGTTTCAAAGCTTCATTATTATTATTTTTGGTAATTTTCAAGTATATGTGATTCTTAAAGAATGTATATGTATTTCAAAAATTGTATTTAAGTGTAAGTGTTGGTTAGGAAAAGGTTAAATTGAGGGCCTTAGGTTTCAAGAGCCTAAGGATATAGGACTAAGTCTTTAGATTATGCTAAGCTTGCTTTGTGTAATAGGCTTGAGTGATCAGAGACTGTGCGGCGTAGAATCGCAGAGTACGTGGGTGCGTGGCTTGGAATTCGGTAAGGGCGCTTCACATTTAATACCTTTCATAGTATGTTAGCATAAGGGTAACTTTTAGATACAATAGAAATTTAATTTCAAGTATTTAAGCGAAGAAGTCTGAGAACCTCAGGGTTCGAAGTGAGGGTCTTGTACCCCTTCGTTTTACTTTTTTGATATGCAGATTATTTAGTGGGCTTATCTGGAAGCGGTTGGCAGCTGTCCCCAACCCCTCACACTTGTTTGTTCCTCTCTGTGAACTCCATCGAGTTGCATAGGGATGGATTCTATGATTTGATTATCGACTGTTGTTGTTGAGCTGTGCAAATATTTAATATGTGATTGAATATATGCTGCGAATTGCTTATGCTTGTTGAATTGCGTCTCTCCATGCGAATTGCTTATGCTTGTTGAATTACGTTTCACCATGCAAATTGCTTATGTTGCTTAAGTTGTTGAATTGCGTTTCTTCATATTAAGCTTGCTCTAAATTATTTGATATGCGGTCGAATAATGTTGCGTACCGCTCTTTGAATATCGTATGCGGCGAAATGTTCATCGAGTGTGAGAGCTAGTCGTGTCGTTTTTGAACTTTGACTTGAATATCCTAGAGTAGTGGAAGAGCTCAAGGCTTCGGCCGGATGTTCAAGGGCATCGTTCCTCGTCGAGTAGTGGGTGACTTCGACTTGAATATCCTAGAGTAGTGGAAGAGCTCAAGGCTTCGGCCGGATGTTCAAGGACGTTGTCCATTGTCGTGTAGTGGGTGACTTCGACCCGAATATCCTAGAGTAGTGGAAGAGCTCAAAGCTTCGGCTGGATGTTCAGGGGCGTGGTCCATTGTCGTGGCGTTGGGTAACTTCGACTTGAATCTCCTAGAGTAGTGAAGAGCTCAAGGCTAAGGCCGGAATTCAAGGGCGTTGTTCGTTGTTCCGGAAGTTGTCGAAGTGTCGAGAGAGAATGAGTCGTGAGATGAGTCGTGAGGTGAGTCGTGAGAGAGTCTGGAGTTGCGCCTTGAGAGATGTGTATGCTATTGTTTGTTTAGCGCTTTGTGATTTGCTAATTCCTGTAATATGCAGTGTTATTATATGTTTTGTTGTCGAGTGTGTTGTCGAATATGTGTATCTGCTCTTTATTTGCCGGTGGTTCTTTCAATTGATGAATGTAACCCAGATGGTGAAGCAAGCGAAGGATTCGGAACTGCAGAGAGGAGCAAATGAGGATAGTCGTCCAGCTTTTTACTTGCGTTATGTTTGTGGAATTTACTAGTAGTCTAGTGAAGAGTACAACTTATGGACCAGCTATAGGATATTTGTCATTTATTTCAGTGTTGTAATAAATCTCTGTTATGTTTCATGACACATTTGTTATATATGATTTGACAGAATAAATTAATGTGGTCTATGTGGTGTCTTAAATTATTTCCCGCCATGTTTCTAAAAGTCGCTGTGATGCTCTGATGGCCTCCTTGCTGTAGAAATTGGCCATTTGCTTGATTTTCAACATAGAATCTGGTTGTGACTTTTGTTTTTGTATTTTTGATATAAAATGAATGAAAATTGGATAGAGAATGAATGGAATTTCGTGGCTTTGGTGGTAGAGAATTAAGGGGACAGATTGTGAAAACACAAAATAAAACAAGAAGCAAACAAGGTCTCAAGGATCTGTTTATGAGTAAGTGAAGAAGATGGATGATTGGGAGGCAGGGGCGCCACCTTAGTCTAATCCAAGACAAGGATAAGCCTATGAATGTGAGGATCACCACAAGAAGAGAGTTTCTTGATAAGATCGATAAACTGGTCCAATCCAGAACCAAAGAGTATGAACTCAATATTTTGCTAAAATCTTTGTTAACCTCTATTGAAACTTGCGCCCCTATATAATGAGGAGGTTCTTGCCGTTACAAAGAGTAAAGAGACAAAGTCCTTCCTTTCTAGGGTTACAAGCAAAATGATTAAAGGAAATTACAAACAAAAATAATTGTTCTTTGCCTCATGGCCTAAGTGGCGCAATTGAAGTAAAGGTCTACGCTTCATATTCTGCTTTGATTGCTCTTCATGACCAGGTGAAGGTTTCACAACCACTCATTAACCTGTAATTAAGTGGATGGATGCGCTTTTATTGTCTTTGTTGGAGCATTCATCACCTTGTCTTGTGTAACTCCTCTTTGCCTTTATTGCTTTGAATGTCTTTGTCTTAGCATTCATCACCTTGTCTTGTGTAACTCCTCTTTGCCTTGATTGCTTTGAATGTCTTTGTGTTTCCTTGGTAGCAAGATTATTCACCCATTAAAACTACACAAAGAGGGGGTGAGAGGAGTGGCACCCCTTGCTCCTTGGGGCACACACCACTTGAAGTGGATTAAACACACCAAAAAAATTAAATAACTTAGTGCCTTGGTCCCAAATAAATCAATTGGTCACTTGCACTTTTATTCAATTAAAAGAAATTAACTTGGTCGCCTTCTTTTATGCAAGTTGCGCCTCCTCCATGGCTTGTATGACAAGCATGGTTTTTGGTGCAATTACATCTTTGCCTCTGTTTGCAATTGTCTTAGTCATGAATTGGACTAAGCTTTCTTGGACCCTCCTTGACATTGCCCTAGTCATTGGTCCTCCTAAGCTTTGAATGGCCTCTTGGTGCTCCATGTCCTCATCATTCCTCCCTCTTGAGGAGAATTCGACCTCGAATTGAAGTCCTCATCACCTACATCAAAAAGAGACAAGTCAAAGAACGTTGAAAGTGGCATTAACACCATACTCACCTGGAACGTCAACTTTATAAGCATTATCATTGACTTTGGCAATCACTTGAAAAGGGCCATCGCCCCTAGGCATTAACTTAGATTTCCTTTGTGACGGAAACCTTTCTTTCCTCATATGGACCCAGACCCAATCTCCGGTTCAAAAGTAACCCGCTTGCGCCCTTTATTGGCACTTTTGGCATATCTTTCATTCTTCTTTTCAATTTGCAGTTTAATTTTCTCATGCAAACTTTTCACAAATTCAGCTTTCGCTTTGCCATCTTTATGCTTCAACAGAGATGTGTTAGGTAAAGGTAATAGATCAAGAGGAGTTAAAGGATTCTAACCATACACAATCTCAAATGGGGAATGATTTGTGGTACTATGGACAGCCCTATTAT
Organism: Calophaca sinica; assembly: GCA_037113605.1. NCBI lineage: Eukaryota > Viridiplantae > Streptophyta > Magnoliopsida > Fabales > Fabaceae > Calophaca > Calophaca sinica. The sequence goes on from CM073737.1 coordinate 46,470,290, forward strand.
AAGCAAATTCAACATGTGGCAGCCACGTTTCCCACATTTTCAAATTCCTTGAAAGTACAGCCCTTAAAAGAGTAGAGAGGGTTCATTTACTACCTCGGTTGCCCATCAGTTTGGGGATGACAAGTTGTAGAGAATAGTAACTTAGTTCCCACCTTACCCCACAAAGTTCTCCAGTGGCTTAGAAATTTAGTGTCACGGTCGGACACTATACTTTTTGGTAGACCATGTAGGCGCACCACTTCTTTGAAAAACAAATCAGCAATGTGGCAAGCATCATCCACCTTTTTGCATGGAATGAAATGTGCCATCTTTGAGAACCTGTCCACAACAACAAAAATAGAATCTTTCCCGTTCTTTGTTCTAGGTAACCCTAAGACAAAGTCCATGGAAAGGTCAATCCAGGGATATTCAGAATGTGCAATGGAGTATATAAACCATGGGGCATCACTTTGGATTTGGCCTTTTTGCAAACAATGCATCTTTCACAATATTTTTGCACATCAATTTTCATGTGAGGCCAATAGAAATGTTCTTGCAAAAATTCCAAAGTTTTAGGAACACCAAAATGTCCCATTAAGCCCCCCTCATGCGCCTCTTTGACTAAGAGTTCTCTAATGGATCCTTTTGGCACACACAACCTTTTTTCTTTAAATAAATAATCATTGTGCCTAAAAAATCCATTATGGGCAGCATGCACACATTCAGCATATTTACCAGAAAAATCAAGATCATGCTCATACAATTCCTTAATGTGCTCAAGACCAAAAATTTTAGTTTCAAGGGTAGAGAGTAATGCGTACCTTCTTGATAATGCATCAGCCACAACATTGGCTTTACCCTTCTTATGCTTAATCACATAAGGAAATTGCTCCAAAATTCAACCCATTTAGCATGCCTCTTATTCAACTTACCTTGTCCTTTTAAATACTTCAAGGACTCATAATCACTATGAATGACAAATTCTTTTGGCGTGCAAGTAATGTTGCCACGTTTGCAATGCCCTTACTAAGGCATACAATTCCTTATCATAAGTGGAGTAATTTAGGGCAGCCCCTTTTAATTTCTCACTAAAATAAGCAATTGGATGACCTTCTTGCATCAAAACAGCCCCAATTCCAACATTGGAAGCATCACACTCAATTTCAAAGATTTTGAAAAATTAGGCAATGCTAGAATTGGTGCTTGGGTGAGCTTTTCTTTAAGAATTGAAAAAGCTTGTTCTTGTTTCTCACCCCATTTAAAACCAATTTCCTTTTAACAATTTCATTAAGAGGTGCAGCAATAGTACTAAAATCCTTAACAAACCTCCTATAGAAACTTGCTAAACCATGGAAACTTCTTACCTCTGTCACACTTTTAGGTGTTGGCCATTCTTGGATTGCCTTCACCTTTGCTTCATCCACATGTACTCCTTGAGAGCTTATGACAAAGCCTAGAAAACGACTTGATCCGTGCAAAACACACATTTTTCCAAGTTTGCATACAAGTTTTCTTTTCTTAGCACATTTAAAACAAATTTAGATGAATGCAATGGTCCTCTAAATTTTTGCTATATATCAAGATATCATCAAAATATACAACAACAAATTTTCCCAAAATTCCCTCAAAACATGGTTCATTAATCTCATGAAAGTGCTAGGTGCATTAGTTAATCCAAAAGGCATAACTAACCACTCATATAAACCATATTTAGTTTTGAAAGCGCTTTCCATTCATCCCTTCCCTTATTCTAATTTGATGGTATCCACTTTTCAAATCAATTTTGGAAAACAAGCATGCACCAAACAGTTCATCAAGCAAGTCATCTAACCGAGGTATTGGATGCCTATACTTATGATAATATTATTAACAGCCCTACAATCAAGTGCACATTCTCCAACTACCATCTTTCTTAGGGACTAAAATAACAGGGACAGACATGGACTTAAACTTTCCCTTACCCAACCTTTACTTACCAATTCAGCCACTTGCTTTTGTATCTCTTGCGTTTGTTGTGGGTTGCTCGGTAGGCTGGCCTATTAGGCAAAGTGGCGCTGGGATGAGATCAATGTGGTGCTCAATCCTCTCAAGGGTGGCAGCCCACTTGGTACCTCCTTAGGAAACAGATCCTCAAATTCTGCAAAAGAGAATTTATGCAATTTGGCAATTCTTGAGTGTTAGGTAAATTTTCCAGCAAGGCCACCTCTTTGCTAAAAAGCAAATATAGGGGCTGATTAGAGAAAATAGCTTTTTAACCTCCCCTTTTGTCGCCATAAAATTTTCTTTCTTTTTCATCAATCTTTTTTGTCACTCTTTTTCTCTCTTTTCTTTGGCGATCTTTTCTTTTTCTTCTTTTTCTTCTTTTTCTTTTTCACATTTTTCTCTCAATTTTTTTGATCATCTCTCACCTCACTTGGGCTCAAAGGAGCCAATACAATTCTTTTTCCATGATGAACAAAAAGTACTTGTTGGTATGCCCTTCATGGCTTGCCTTTTTGTCAAATTGCCAAGGCCTTCCCAACAAGACATGGCTGGCCTCCATAGGAACTACATCACAAACAGCCACATCTTCATATTTTCCAATTGAAAAAGAAATTTCTACTTGTTCATCAACAATCATCTCAACATCATTAACAAGCCATTGAAGCTTATATGGCTTGGGATGTGGTTTAGTTTCTAGTTGGAGTTTGGAAACTAACCTTGTGCTAGCAACATTTGTGCAACTCCCACCATCAATAATCGTGGAACATACCTTGCCTTGTATGAGGCACCTTGAGTGAAATATGTTCTCCCTTTGAGTCGCATCTTCCTCCTTTACCACGGCTTCCAACAACCTTTTCATCATAAGTAGCTCTCCACTAGGTATTTGGGCCTCCTCCTCAACACAATCCTCATCATACGCTTCAGCCCCTTCATCTTCCTCCTCAACCTCCTCTACAATCATAATTCTCTTGGTAGGACATTGAGATGCAATGTGTCCTAAGCCTTGGCACTTGAAACACTTAACAGCCCTAAGTTGAAACAACTTGAGAAGGACTAGTTGTAGCGTTTTTACCTTTGTGTCACCGCGGCTTCTTTGGATGATGAAGTACCTTCACTCTTAATATTGCTCTTCCAATTTTGAGGATTGGAAGTGGTAGTGCTTCTTCTTATCCGACCTTCCTCTTAAGTTGTTGTTCTACCTTTATGGCTTGATGTACCAAATCGCCTAATTGAACATAGTGTTGCAGTTCCACTATGTCACTTATATCACGATTTAGGCCATGCAAGAATCGCCATGGTTGCTTCATTATCTTCCTCCACATTTGCTCTAATTTTTGCCACCTCCATCTCCTTGTAGTACTCATCAACACTTTTGTTGCCTTGGGTGAGTCATTGTAATTTGTTGTGCAACCCTCTGTTGTAGTAAGATGGGATGAATCTCCTTCTCATGAGCCTCTTCATTTCCTCCCATGTGGCAATGGCTGGCTCATTGTGCCTTCTCCTCTCCTTTGTCAATTGGTCCCACCACACCAAGGCGTAATCAGAATTCAATAGAAGCAACTGCACCTTTTGAAGATCAAGATAATTGTTACAGAAAAAATTTGTTCAATTTTAGTTTCCCATTCCAAATACGCCTCCTGGTCATTTTTCCCAACAAATTGTGGTACTTTTATTTTTATACCACCCAACCTATCTTCTCTAGGTTCATCACGCCTCCTTCTCCTCCGCTCCTCCTCATCACCGCTATTTTGTCTGCTTTCTAATTGGTCAATTCTTTCATTTATGCCTTCCACTTCCTCTTTCAAAAGTTCTCTCATTTTTGCCGTGAGGGCATCTAGTAGTAAACGATGTTGGGGGTCCATTACTCTTGTCAGTTCTTAGAGAAACCAAAGAAATGATCAATACAAGAAACCAATTCAAATAATAATCCACACACACAACAGCTTGGAAAGGAAAGGTAAGAAACAAAAATTGAACACAAAGTTTGTGAGACTAGAACAAGAAAGAACTCACTCAAAAGAAAGAAATAAAATAAAAATTTCAGAGTGTAGCAGCAACGAAGAAACACAACCAGAATTCAAGATTTTTTTTTTTTATGAATTTTCGCAATTTTTTTTTTTTAAAGAATTCAGAACTCAAAGGTAAGAATAGAGAAACCTGGGATTCTTTTGAACAAAGTCGAAACCTTGCTCTGATACCAAATGATGGCCTCCTTGTTGTAGAAATTGGCCATTTGCTTGATTTTCAACATAGAATCTGGTTGTGACTTTTGTTTTTGTATTTTTGATATAAAATGAATGAAAATTGGATAGAGAATGAATGGAATTTCGTGGCTTTGGTGGTAGAGAATTAAGGGGACAGATTGTGAAAACACAAAATAAAACAAGAAGCAAACAAGGTCTCAAGGATCTGCTTAAGAGTAAGTGAAGAGGATGGATGCTTGGGAGGCATGGGCGCCACCTTAGTCTAATCCAAGACAAGGATAAGCCTATGAATGTGAGGATCACCACAAGAAGAGAGTTTCTTGATAAGATCGATAAACCGGTCCAATCCGTAACCAAAGAGTATGAACTCAATATTTTGCTAAAATCTTTGTTAACCTCTATTGAAACTTGCTTCTATATATAATGAGGGAGGTTCTTGTGTTACAAAGAGTAAAGAGACAAAGTCCTTCCTTTCTAGGGTTACAAGCAAAATGATTAAAGGAAATTACAAACAAAAATAATTGTTGCTGCCTCATGGCCTAAGTGGCAAATTAAGTAAAGGTCTACGCTTCATATTCTGCTTTGATTGCTCTTCATGACCAGGTGAAGGTTTCACAACCACTCATTAACTGTAATTAAGTGGATGGATGCGCTTTTATTGTCTTTGTTGGAGCATTCATCACCTTGTCTTGTGTAACTCCTCTTTGCCTTTATTGCTTTGAATGTCTTTGTCTTAGCATTCATCACCTTGTCTTGTGTAACTCCTCTTTGCCTTGATTGCTTTGAATGTCTTTGTCTTTCCTTGGTAGCAAGATTATTCACCCATTAAAACTACACAAAGAGTGGTTGAGAGGTGTGGGACCCCTTGCTCCTTGCGCCACACAGCCACTTGAAGTGGATTAAACACACCAAAAAAAATTAAATAACTTAGTGCCTTGGTCCCAAATAAATCAATTGGTCACTTGCACTTTTATTCAATTAAAAGAAATTAACTTGGCTGCCTTCTTTTATGCAAGTTGTGCCTCCTCCATGGCTTGTATGACAAGCATGGTTTTTGGTGCAATTACATCTTTGCCTCTGTTTGCAATTGTCTTAGTCATGAATTGGACTAAGCTTTCTTGGACCCTCCTTGACATTGCCCTAGTCATTGGTCCTCCTAAGCTTTGAATGGCCTCTTGGTGCTCCATGTCCTCATCATGCTCTGACTGCTTCTTTAAAGAACCTTTAAAAAAAAATAGGACCACATTTCTCGAAAACATACGAGCAGAGTATTCCACCTTTCGGAAACATGTCAACTTTTGTCAGAATGCTCACTTAGTAGCACTCCGGAGACAGGGTGTTACAATAGTGGTATCAGAGCGAGGTTCGGTTCTAACCGGACTGTGAGTTGGGAAACTATAGCTGGTCAAGTGTCGGGTTGTATAGAGAACAGACTGTTAGGGTCAAACTGTGTTTATTTGTGGTCAAATTGTGTTGTGCGCTAGTCGTTCCTCAAGTAGAGTAACTCTACTTGTAATTGTTTGGATTGTTCTTAATTGGAGCAATGTGTCCTGAGACACATGAAATTGTTGTGGAATTCTAATGAGGTTGTAAAACCTTGTGGGAATTCAATATCTCAGAAATGCGTAATTCTTTCTGTTAGAGATGGATCTGAGGATTCAAATAGCCAAGCTGTAGCAGGGACAGTAGTTACTATTCCTCAACAAACTGCTATGGAAAATCAGTGTGGGGCGCTGTTTAAACCTTCATTTGGGGCGCTGTTTTAGGCTTCATTTGGGGGGGGGGGGAATTCTGTTTTCCTTCTCATATAAATGCTAGGAAGAATAGCTAAGACAAAGGAGAGAATAACCTAGCAAGAAATCAAGTTTTGGAAGCAAAAATCAAGTGTACAAAAAGGGGGGTGGGTTGCGACTTTAAAACAGAAACTTGGGGGGAGAAAATTTAATTTTTCTCTTACCCAAATGATGTAGATGATGAGGAACTATGTTGGGGTGATGATCTAAAGCAAGTTTGATGAAGAAATCTAGCTCAAAAACTCAATGGAGGTGGAGGTAGCTTTAATGGAGCTTGTCTTGCTCAAGAAGGGAAAGGAGAAGAAGATGAGGGTTTTTGGGAGAGGGTGGCGTGAAAATGAGGCTGAAATGGGGGGTCTCACCCTTCATTTTGCTTAAATAATCAATTTAATAGAATTAGTATTAATAAAATAAATTAAAGTAATAGTTTTAAAAAAAAACCACACACATGTGACACTTAAATCACTTTTAGAGATGCTAATCCCATCACTCACTCTAACCCATCTAATCTCACTTCTCTCAAGGTTACCCTCTAATCTAGAGTCTTAAGATTTAAAAACACGGCGACGAGAAACCGAAAAACCAATAAACTCGCGAAAATTAATTTAACGAGAAATTAATTCATCGCATGATAATATTTAATTATAAATAATAAAAATCATGTCAAACACTCAACAATAGTCATAACAAGTTGCGATTCGATTTTCATCGAAATCAGGGCTCATTTTAAATGTTATCTCAAGCAGAATCGCCTTCGATTCAAGAGCGATTTAAACTTCGTGAGAATTTTTCGACGATACTCGAACCGTGAATTAATATAAAATATTAATTCTCAAGTATAGTTTGATCTTGATTTAATTAATTCACTTACTTAGGGAACAATAATTTGCTTTATTATAGCGTAAATATGATAAAATACACTAATTACGCTAATTAACGCATCGTGAAAATACGCATGTTACAATACTCCCCCTCTAAGAATAGTTTCGTCCTCGAAACTACAGGTAAGATACGTACTATGAAAGAGTTCTGGATACTAGTTCTTCATCTTCTCCTCTAGCTCCCAGGTAGCATCTCCGGTCTTCTGGTCCCATACAACCTTGACCAGTTGTATCTCCTTGTTCCTTAACTGCTTAGTCTTTCGGTCTACAATCTTTGCAGGTGACGCTTCGAAAGACAGGTCATCCTTTAGTTGGATCACATCCGGTTCGATGACATGAGAAGGGTCGAAAACATATTTTCGCAACTGCGAGACGTGAAAGACGTCATGGATGTTTGATAAGAAAGGTGGCAAGGCAATTTGATAGGCCACTGGACCAGTACGACGAAGAATCTGGTAGGGTCCAATGAATTTAGGAGTAGGTTTCTTGGATTTGATCGCTCGACCAACTCCAATAATAGGGGTAACTCGGAGAAATACATGTTCTCCTTCTTCAAACTCCAGCGGCCGGCGTCCCTGGTCTGCGTAGCTCTTCTGTCGACTCTGAGATGTCCGCATCCTATCTCTGATCAGTCGGATCTTCTCGGTAGTCTGCTGGATCAGGTCTGGTCCCACGATAGAACTCTCGCCATTCTGGTACCAACAAAGAGGCGTCTGACACTTACGCCCATACAACGCTTCATACGGCGCCATACCGATACTCGCGTGGAAACTGTTGTTATAGGTGAACTCCACCAGCGGTAAGACATCGTCCCAACTCCCTTTGTGATCCAATGTGCACGCTCGTAATAAATCTTCCAGTGATTGAATCGTTCTCTCGGTCTGACCTTCAGTCTGGGGGTGATATGCCGAGCTAAGTTTGAGTTTGGTTCCCATTGCTTCTAGTTCCCTCCAAAAGTGAGATGTGAAATTCGGGTCTCGATCGGAAACGATAGAAGAAGGTACACCATGTAGACGTACAACCTCTGCGATGTAGATCTCTGTCAGCTTCTCTATGTTGTATGTCGATCTCACTGGCAAGAAATGTGCCGATTTAGTCAATCGGTCGACGATCACCCAAATCGAGTCATGCTTCCTCTGCGTTCTCGGCAATCCCACGATGAAATCCATAGAAACGCATAAAAAAAACCACACACATGTGACACTTAAATCACTTTTAGAGATGCTAATCCCATCACTCACTCTAACCCATCTAATCTCACTTCTCTCAAGGTTACCCTCTAATCTAGAGTCTTAAGATTTAAAAACACGGCGACGAGAAACCGAAAAACCGATAAACTCGCGAAAATTAATTTAACGAAAAATTAATTCATCGCGTGATAATATTTAATTATAAATAATAAAAATCATGTCAAACACTCAACAATAGTCATAACAAGTTGCGATTCGATTTTCATCGAAATCGGGGCTCATTTTAAATGTTATCTGCGGCAGAAACTGCCCGGCGATTCGAAGCGATACGAAACTTCGTGAGAATTTTTTGACGATACTTGAACCGTGAATTAGTATAAAATATTAATTCTCAAGTATAGTTTGATCTTGATTTAATTAATTCACTTACTTAGGGAACAAGAATTTGCTTTATTATAGTGTAAATACGACAAAATACACTAATTAACGCTAATTAACGCATCGTGAAAATATGCGTGTTACAATACTCCCCCTCTAAGAATAGTTTCGTCCTCGAAACTACAGGTAAGATACGTACCATGAAAGAGTTCTGGATACTGGTTCTTCATCTTCTCCTCTAGCTCCCAGGTAGCATCTCCGGTCTTCTGGTCACATACAACCTTGACCAGTTGTATCTCCTTGTTCCTTACACTACAACATTTTTGCTTTTTGGCAACAGTTGAAAAGTGTAGGCAAAACTCTAAAAAATGTTGCCTAAACGTATAGGCAACAGTTTTCGAGAGTAGTCTGTATGAGCGTTACCTATTGTTTAGGCAACATTTTTTCATACCTTTTGGCCACACTTCAAAAATCAAGGTTCGTTGTTACGAATAGGCAACAGCTTATCACGCTAACCTAACGCAACAAATAAAATGTTGCTTAACTTAACTACTGTGTCACAACTGTTCCTAAACTATAAAACGCAACATTTTAACATCATAATTATCGCTTATAGACAACATTTTTTAACTGTTTGTACATAGTATTGGGTACAGCTTTAACATGTAAGCATAACCCTATTTCGAAAGTTAGTTGATAATCAGTAGCCTAAACGACTAAAGACAACATTTTACAATCGCAATCTTAATTTTATTTTAATTTCAAAAAATTTAAAATAACGCTATCAAATTAAAAAACTATTTTGCCTTAATATTATATTCCACAAGTTTACAAATAAAATCATAAATTGATTCCATATTCAATTCGCATCCAAATTTAAATTTTCAAAGATGATTCATAAATAATAAATGGATCAAGTGTCACATAATATATGTTCTGTAATAGTAGTTAAACAACAAATTAGTTTAAACGTCAATCCAAATCATAAACAAAATAACATCATAGTTTGACCAGATCTAACATTTTGAAGCATGAGGCTAACAAAAAAACACAACCAAAACAAATATCTAGTGAGAACTGAAACCCATATGCGTGGAACTCCTCCATAAAATCTTGCATCTGCTCGCTGTTAACTAAAATCCAAATCGTCATCTTGGAACTCCTTCACAAAATCTTGCATCTCCTCGTCATTTGCATCTTGTCCAATGAGATCATTCTACACAAGAATGAAAAATAAGACCAAAACTTTTGAATAATGTAAAAACGATAAATTTGTAAGTTATGTATAATAGTTACCTTCTTAAAATTTGGAACATGTGTTGATGTGGAAGAATGCATATGTGGCTGTCCAATCACTTTTTGGACACTATTTGCATCACCAGGAGATAATTCTAACAAATTTTCTAATGATTCCATACTATCTCCAGGACGACAATGTTGGAATAAGGCTTTCATAGCATATTTTAACCTACCCACCATATCTTCCATAGTCTGCACTTTTTCATTTAGTGAAGTGACCTCTTCATTATGTGTTTGTTTTAAAGCAGTAATTTTTTCTTTTTGCTTTAAAGAAGTTTTTGTGACATTTCTCCCATAACAACGCACCATTCCAGGATGTTCCTTCCCAAGCACAACTTGCAAGGCTTCTACATTACTTTCCTCATCCTCAATCAATTCTTGAAGTTGAGTCTAGCACAAAAAGTGAAATTAAATGTTATACACGTGCAATAAAATGATCCTACAAATATTCCCTAAAACACAGATGTATATTCAGATCCAACATTTGTGGAAGCTTTCTTGATGGCACACAAAGAAATATTCCCTTAAAATCGTGCACACAGAAATAATGAAAAAGATTATCCATGATAATTTAAGCTATAGGGAAGTGCTAACTGGAACCAAAATAGGCCCATTATATAAGCTGTGGTCTCACCGTTGGAACTTGGAACTGAGAGCCTGACTAACATGATCTAGAGAATCCCCCTCCCCTTATCATAATACATGGATCCTTCTTGTGTGTGGCTTATTTGTTCTGACTCACATACATTGTTGTTTCCAGCCTCACAGGCAATCATAAATCTTCCTTGCATGTTTTGAATATAGGAATTGAATTCTTTAGAATTATTTCTTATTTTCATTTTTCCAAGTTAAAAATTAATTCACCTATAAAAGACCAGTACAGAGCAGAGGGATCACCAATTGTCTGAAAACGATAAGATATGAGACAAAATGTTAAGAGTGGGAGGACAAATCCACTTTTATAAATTATCAATTCTTTTGCCGCTTTGCTCTGTTGAAGGAAGGTCGATACCATTTATTTTCATAATCATAAGGAATATTTGTGTCCATTTACGCCTCAAGAAGTACCAAGCATGAAATTTGCGATCAGTTTGGTTTTCATTTGCGATCTGTTTTTCCAGTATCAAATCACGTTGCTAAAAGACTCAAGAAGTACCAAGCATGAAATTTTGAGTGAAACAATTTCAACTAGTTCTACTTCTACTGTAAATGTAAATAAAACACAGGTAGGGCAATTCACAGCTTACTTTCAATTATATTTTCGCCTCAGATCCAATTGTTTTCCTTTATTCCCTTTCCGAGTTTCAATAAAAATTTCTGCTTGGGTGGGCTCTCTCTCTTCCTTTGCACGCTACATAAAACAAAAGCATTAATTATAATGAGTATCACACAATGACAACACCACCATTGAGCCAAAATTTCTAAGATTCCAAACTGCACAACTACTAATTACATACATGTCATTAGCTAGCAAAGCACAAAAGAGTATTACCAATTTTTCACGTATTATAGCAAAGTTTGTTGGTCCCATTCGATGCCTCCAAATCTTTTGAATAATGTAGAAATGATAAATTAGTAGGTTATGTATAATAGTTACCTTTCTACAATTTGGAACAAGTGTTGATGTAGTAGAATGCATATGTGCCTCTCCACCACTTTTTGGGCACTATTTTTAAAACCTTTAAGATGTCGTCGCAATTGCGTGGTGCTTCTGTATAGAAACAAAATTCAGACTAAAACATATTTGAGCAAGACAAATTTGAATCAGAAAAACTAATACTATTACCATTGGGGAAAAAACCTGTCATGTGACATACAGATTACTTTTGCTCCACTACCAAAACAAACCCACCTCTTCCTCTGTGTAATCAAATCACTCTAACCTTTCTTAATTCCACTCTCATAACAGTAATCACACAATTAAAAAGTATAAATAGATAAAGTAAAACTAACAAAATTTACACTTCCAATTTCGCCCCCGCCCCCCCCCCCCCAAAAAAAACCATATGCTCATCCTATAGGAATTCCTTTATTGCTATGCTATCTTACGCTCATTGTCTTTTTACATAATACTTGCTCAAAATTAAGGCCACGTTTAGGGATGTGCTTTTCATCAATGTGCTTTTCTGTTGGCAAGGCAATCTGTGTGTACCATGCCAACTCCATGGACATATTTGAGCATACTCACACAGCTCTAAATCTCTTGCAACATGTAAAAGAAGGATATATAATATTAATGTCCTGTTTCTTGGGTCTATCTAATAATGTCTAGAGTCTTGAGAGTGTCCATCACCAATACAGCCAATACTTGATTCAATGTCCTCTAACCTTCAAAACAACACAGATAAAGTCACTGCCCATAGGCCAATTCTAATCACTATTTTGTAAAGTCTCCAGTTGAGTTTGACCAAGCTCCAGTTGAGGATCTTTGGCTTCTAAATCATTGAAGTAGGTCCTTAACGAGCCAATATTAGGTGTTCTTTTATATGTGCTGAACCAAGATATAGAAGATTAAAGAACAAAACATTAAAAAAGAGAGAGAAAGATCCTTAGTCACATAGCATATTAAAAAAATAAAAAAGGGATGGAAGAATCGTGATTATTAACCGCTTCAATAACATAAAATGCAGATCATCTTTCTCAATTCAGAACTAAGAACAAAGAAGCACCACAAACACAATCACGAACACAAAGTTACGCCCGTGACATGGTATTGATCATCAAATGACCATAAGAAGAGAGAAAGTAAACTGCCATAATATGCTCAATTAGAAGTTGGAAAAGAGTGACAAATGTTTCAAGTTGGAAAACTTTCGATCTGGGTTGATCTAACAAAACAAGAATAAGGACAAAGTGAATGTGAAGATATATTTTGTCTCCCCTCATGCAACCTAATATAAAAACAATAAACAATTGCAGAGACACTAGTATCCACAATCAATTAATTAAATAGTGCAAGAGGAGTGAGCACCTTCATCCGCATCACAAACTAAATTTCAAAGGACTACCCAGAGTAATAATACTAAGAAAATAGAATTGATAAGGAAAAACAAGTCAAACCTCTTGAACATCAACATGAAAACAACAGACATGGCCACAGAAACAAAAGAATGTCATCCTAGACAAACACTTCTTTTATAGACCAAATGAAATATGAAAGTGGTTTTAGTAGTCAATAGCTAGAGTAAGATTTTGTCAACATGGTGATGATGCAGCTAAATTGGACAAAGAAAAGCTACGAATAAGCTAGGAATATTTACAAAGGACACGAGTAAAGAATATAATGACAGGAGGAGCTAGTGAAGCCAACATGGTGAGAGAATATCAGCAGCACAATTTCATAAAAAGGATAACAACTCAGAAGGAACAATTGCTTACTAACCACAGAGCATGACATCTTCCATATTTACAGAATTACAATTTGCATGTTGTGCAAATAGATGAAGATCCTTAGCCAGCTGCTCTGCTCACAAAACAATTGCTTTAATCTCATTATTATTTAACTCACAAATATTCAACATTATGAACTCAACGTATTTTCTCTCTCAAAAGGAAGGCATACGAACCAAAACTATACTTAATTAATCCATCTTCTTGTGAATATAGGCAATACATGCATATGACACTATTATTCTATTGAAGAAGAGATACTTGTAAGGGATATTATGCCATAAAGGTATACTTGCGTTACCAGTATACTTGAAGGGCAAATTACGCAAGCGTCCATGACTTTTGATACTTCTGTGCAATTTTTATTTTCTGCGCATCATAAATAAGAATTAGGAACTCAAATCCCCCCTGTTTCTGCAATAAAAAAAGTAAAATTCAAGAAAAATGAGGGAGAAATAAATGAACCTTGAGATTTGGAGATAGATATTACAGAGAGCCCGAATCTGTCTCTTAAAAGCTTCATTCTTAGCTTTGTGAATCATACCAATAAATATAGGGAAGAGGAAAAATTGAATGATAAACACAATGGACGGAAAGAGGAACAATAACTATATGGTAAAGAAGGAATATTGAATCGTACCAAGCTTTATGAACTGAACGGGCGATGATGGAGGTCGTGCAGGGAGGACGTCAGAGGCCACGCAAGGAAGAAGACGAAGGTAGGTTCGCAAAGGATGACAGAGGTTAAAGGAAAGGTCGAAGAGTAGCAGAGGATTTTCTACCATGGATGCGGCGAAGGTGGAAGAGTAAAACCCTCGGTTCAAAATTGATAATTTTTCATATTTAATTTTATTTTTTATTGAAATTAATATATTAGATTGGATTTGGTTTTATTGACTTGGAGGAATGAATTGTGAATTCACCGCAAATTTTTGCCGATATTCAAATTTGAAGGCAACAGTATGGAAATGTTGCCTCTTACTAACAAGTAAAGCAACAGCTTAGAACTGTTCTTAGTTAAAATTTAGGGAGCAAATTATTCGACGTTGCAAGAGAAATGTCATGGTAACACTTTAAAACTGCTCGCTTAAACTTAAGGAACACTTCTTGATCGCTATGAAGAAGTGTTGCATAAAACACACTCCCTGTGGCAACAGTCTTAAAATGTTGGCTAATGTGTTTTTAGACAACACTTTATACTTGTTGGTAAAAAAAGTGTTGCTAGAAGTGAAAAATGTTGTAGTGTTAACTACTTAGTCTTTCGGTCTACAATCTTTGCAGGTGACGCTTCGAAAGACAGGTCATCCTTTAGTTGGACCACATCCGGTTCGATGACATGAGAAGGGTCACCCACTTCAATGCCTAAGGGTAGTAGGGAACCTCGAGGGAGAGTAAGCCCTAGAGGAGGAGATAAAAACCCTAAGCCTTTCAGGTATAGTGACCCTGGTCGAGTAGTTAGCCTAGAAGGAGTAGTGGACTATAGTCTTTGAACTATAGGAGTTATAAGCAAAGTTCAGTCGGCGGAAATTCGAAGTTGTCAATGTGTGCATTTCTGACCAATTATAGATTTTGTCTCAGTCAAATAAGAGCCTTATTTTGAATGAGATTTAGTCTGTTATCGTGGACAGTTAGTTCTTCTGTAGAGATTAATTCCTTTCTGGGTTTCCAACGATCTAGGAGTAGAGAAGGTAGATCCGAAAAGTGAGATAGATGATTCCCAAGAATATCAAGGATTTATTTTCTGGATGTTAGTTAGTCCATTGGTTATTAGCTTCGTTGATCCACATTGCTATCCGATAGGGCCGCGTGGATTTTCGGTTTAGTTCTAGTAAAACCAGGAAGGGGAGTTAATCCATCAAGTTAAAGATAGTAGTAGTTAAGCTCAACTAAGAGTGAAATGTTATGGACACGAGTTAATCGGTGGACATCTGAGATTATAAGTTACTGCGAGTAAAGTCGTTAGGTTGGGTCTGATGTGATTTTAACTAGCCACTTGTAAGCTGAGTCTCCAACTAAGTGAGGCTTAGACCTCGTGTGAGACAAAGTTTGTAATCAACTAGTGAAAAATCAAGTCAGTCTAACCAACAGATACCTCCTAAGAGTTGAGCAACCCTAGAATTTCAGGTTGCCTAGGCCAAGTCGGTTGTAAGACCAAGTATAGTGAGCTAGAGATGAGTACCAACTCCTTGAATTACGGAAACGGTCTCTAAGGAAGGATTTCCATTGGTAACATAAGAGTGAATGTCGTGAATGGAAAGTTATTCAAGGTGTGTATTGTTGCCTCAGGGTGACAATCTTATTTTGATAAGTTAGTTGGCCAAAGATGAAGTCACGAAACCACCAACAGTAGTATGGGATGTTGTTTTGGGCAGACACCCAAAGAGTATTCGAGGGAAAGTATTTTCCAAGGAGTCTAAGGAGATAGAAGAAGTAAAGATCCACTCGTTTGACGCAAATAGGCATGTTCATAGGGGAGTATGTAGTCAAATTCGAAGAATTGTCCACATACTTAACCTACTTCAACTTGTATAAGATGATGAGTAAGAAACTCTCCAGATGGAGCAAGAGCTCAAACCGAGTCAAGTAAGGTCGTGTGTCAAATTGAGGAGGATGACTATGTGAGACTGTAGGTTACTACAGGACTGCGGAGGAAGTACAGACTGCTTTAATAGCAAAACGTCTAAACAAGTAGCAGATGATGCAGAGCAAACGTAAGAATGTCCAACAGTTAAGAGCAACGTTTAAGAGAGCAGCAACAGAGTTAAATTCACCTACTGTAAGTAAGGTATTCCATTTGATGGAAATGAGATGAAAGGAGTTTACCTATCTGAAAAGACAAGGTATCACAGTTCGCAGCGGAAGCACCCAAAGCCAATCTTACAGGAGGATAAGATAAGAAGGTAAAGCGAAGTTTAGGGAAGAAATTCCAGAAAGGTGAATTTCTGGCTTCACCCCATGCTAATGTTATTACGAAGTTCCAATGTAAGATGTAGTAATTTTCAAGGACTAAATTTTTTAAAAGGTGGGTAGTAGTGTAACACCCCAAATTCTGTAAGTTAAGTTGAGAATAAATTATGAGAAGTTTTTTGTGATTGTATTCAAGCTTAATTTGGTTACAAATTGAGTGAATATGATTATACAATGTTTTAATGGGTAAGTTGTTGATTTGGAGTTAAGAAATAAGTTGGATTTAATCCTAAGATGATTGGAAGTGTTAATTAGGAGTTAATTGATGAAGATTTGATGTTAAAAGATGATTTCGCACATTTTAGTACAGTGTGAATCGATTCCCACAACCCTGAATCGATTCACAACTGTGTTCCAGACCACAAAATGATGCTGTGAATCGAATTGGGAGTCTATGAATCGATTCACAGATTCGATTCACGAAAGTTCAGGTGCAGTTTTAAGTGGATGAATCGATGCACAGCATCGATTCACAGTCTGCTATGAATCAATTCACACACTGTAAAATGCTTAAAAACACTGCAGAACGAGCAGAAACACGAGAAAGAGGAAAAAAGGAAAGGAAAGAAGGAAAAGGGAAGAGAGAAAAGAGGAGAAACGCCTAGGGTTTCACTAATCCTAAAGGGAATTCATGGATTCATGTTAGATTTTCCTCAAATCTTAGCTTGAATCCAAGTTGGTGAGTTGAGATTTGGGTATTTTGAAGATTTAGGAAACCCTAACCAAGAGGAAGAAGAAGAAGCACGAATTTGAGAAGAAGAAGGGGAAGAAGAAGACCAAGCTCCAGCAAGGATGGCTCAAGTTCTTGGATTGAGAAAGAAGATTGAAGGTTGTAGATCAAGATTTGAGGAGTATTTGAAGAAGCCCTAAATTGAGCAAAGAAGGAAAAGCTTGAAGGAGAGTTAGAGGCCAAAGCTCCACCCTTTTAGCTCAAGACCTTGAACAACAATTGTGAGTTCTTCATCCCTTAGGTGATGGGCACCCATAAGACCCACATATAGAAATTTTCTCAAAGAAGTCTTTGAACCCCAAAGGGTTCAAAGTTAGGGTTGTGAACCCCTTTGATTTTAAGTTTAATTTTCAGGTTATTGTTATGAGAACTATATAGGGTTTGACTGAAATAGGGTTGGATGCTGTCCCCAACCCCCCTAATTATTATATGATGTTTGGACCTTTGGTTGCTCCATAGAGCTCCAAATGGGAATATGTTTTTGGTTTGAATGAACTTGAATTTAAGATTTATGTTAGGTCTCATATGAACTTGTGATTATCTTGTTTATATGATTTGCTTAAGTTATTTGTTAATGTGGGTCAAATATACAATGATGTTAATTTCCCTTAAAGTAAAGCAAGCATCTACGTCATGATAATTGTGATTTAATTATGTTAGATTTCATACGAACTTGCAATTGTCTTGATTATATGGATAGGTGAATGGGTATGTTTGAAAACTTAGGCTTCAATGCATGCTAAATTGAATTCTTTGATGTTGAATCCAACATCTTGGGAAAAGTAAAGAATGTATGAGTTCAAGAGGCTTAATTGTTTAGAAAGACGGAGTAAATGACACTTTAGAATTTATTCCACTACTATATGTGTTTGTAATGCATGAAGGGTGATTAAATCAATGTTAAGACAAATAACAGTTATGTAAATAGAAATGTTTGAGCTCCATAGGAACTTCAATTTATCTTATTCATATGGTCATCAAGTTACCGTGATTAGCAAAGTATTGTACAATTATATGTTATGTGTGATTCCTTTATTTTGTAGTAAACTTCTTGGGAGTAGTTAAATGATTATGGGGATTTAGAATCCTATTTTGATGTTTTACTAGATTGCAATATGCATAATCATGTTCAAGCATCGTAAAAGACACCAAAATTTCTCATAAGAGGAGAGGTCGGTATGGTTAGCCTCGTGGGACGCCACTTGGAGGGTTAAGACGTCTAACCACCATATCGAAAGTTATGTTGAGCGGGGCCTATGGAATTAAACATATGACCAAATCCGACAACATAGATTCCCGGTTGAATATTAATTCAACCATACGGGACTAGTTAACAGTTGCATTGCATTTCATTTCTGCTGTGCTTAGTATAAGAACATGTGAAAAAGTTTATAGGATTATGTGTGTCTACTATACAATCCTAGGTATAGCTTATCACACGTAGTCACTAGGTCTGTTGGACTGAGATAATTACGACCAGCAACATTCTATGATTCTTAGTTATGTTGAGTGGCAGTACGGGTAGCTATCTGGTAGCCACATGGCATAGGTCCAGTGGTCAATAGTCCAGTAGTAAATAGTCCCGGCTGTTACAATAAGAGTGGAATATAACCACAAGCAATATACTATGTTATGTTAAGTTTAAGCTTAAGTAAAAGTTAAAGTCCAAGGTAGTGCATCCTAGAGTTTCAAGTCTAAGGTGCTTAACAAGTTCTATGTCTAAGGTGCTTAACAAGTTCTATGTTTTCCAAGCTAGTTTTGATTAGAGATAGAAATGAAGGAATGAGTCTTAGTCGGTAAAGCTTAGTAGTCTTATCAGGCTAGGGAGATTCGAAGAGGGAATGGTGAGGTGTCTGTGAAGGGCTCACTGAGATTTTTAATCTCACCTCGTTCCTTTTATGTTTTTCAGATAAGCAGGTATCGATGACTGATGAGGTAAAGCTCCAGGCTTGGCATCCAGATTTTAGTTTTATTTATTCATTAAGGTTATAATCTATTTATTAGATTATGTATTGAGTTTTAATTTATGACTTGGATTACTGTAAACAAGTTTATAAATTTTAGTAATTCCTATACTTTAATGTAATTTAATCGTATTTTCAAATTACTGGAGGGTATGGATGTTACAAAAATATTCTTGATGTTTTATATCTAAATGTCAAACTCCGTGGGTATGATATGAAGGAAGGATCTATACCCATAACTCTGATCTATAGAGTTCAATACAAGGTAATGAACTCCATTAGGTCCGATTTTCTCAAAACCAATTGTGACAAATGCAGAGAAACAACTTTGTTTCTAACCAACAATAGTAAGGCCAATATTATTGTGCCGAAGACAATTCAGTGGAGTGATATTACTCTCCCAGACAAATGGACCTTTGAAAAGGCAACTCCAGCCTTACCTAGAATAACCCCAGAATTTCAAGATCTAATTCAACATCAAACAGGTCAAGTAGACTTAGTCTTTGATAGGAGAAATTCTTTCTCTCTCTCTAGATCTGTTAGATCTACCAATGATTTCCAATCAGCCATGTCGAGGAGATCTCTTTCAGCCTTTATATCTGTCCCTAGATCAGTCCATATAAACCAATCAGAACCTTCCCATGAAGGATCAACAATTCACTTACAAGGATTTGAAACCACAACCCCTGTAAGAACTTCATACCAAAAGGATGAAGATGACCAAAAGTCTATCCAATCTCCAACATATTCTTCCCTTAATGAACCTTATGATATTAATGTTATATCATCTGTGTTTGTTATTGACAAACAATCTCTTAGAAAAGAATTCTATTATGAGGAATGGACTCCTCACAGAGAATGGTTCTTCAAGCATTTTCAAGGAACCAAAAGAAAGAAAAATCAAGAGAAATATTATTTTTTCCTAGAACAAGTCCAATTCAACGTCCCATTCTTTGACTGGTTCAATGCCTATGCTATTAGGAAGAAAATCAATTATCCTTTCAAGAATCAATTGATAGGTAGTAAAACTTTAGATGTCATTACGGCGTGGCATTTAAGCGTTGGACAAATATTCCAGTCTGATCTTCCTCGCAAAGCACCTTTTACTCTTAAGAGTAAAGACCAAAACCATCCTGTTGTGGCCTTTCCCTTCAAAACCAGAACTGAAGAAGGTCCCATATATACCAGAGATATCAAAGATCTCATGGAACAATCTAATTACACCAATAGGTATCTCCAAACCTTAGGGGAAACCTTAGGAAACAAATCAAGAAGGAAACAAATCAAGAAGGAAATTGAAGAAGCCAGTTATGAGTTTCTTACCAAGATCAATCAGCAATTACAACTTTACAAATTAGTTATTCCTGAATCACCTATAACTCCGCCTCCTATAGTTTCACATAGGAATCAATCCATCAATATGTTAGGTGTAACACCCCAATTCCTCAAGCTTGGTTTGATGTGTGTGCATAAGCTTAGTATGGCTTAATGATGAACTTTAAGTGATTTTTTTATTGATTGTTATAATTGAATATGTGAATATTGTGTTTGGTGATTTTTGCCCAGTGTGAATCGATTCCCAGGCCCTGTGAATCGATTCAGGGCTGTTGGGCTTGCTGGGACTCGATTAGGCTTGTTGTGAATCGAAGTGTGAATCGATTCACAGAAAGTCAGTTCCCTGTGAATCGAATCTGGGAGCTTCAGGAATCGATTCATTCACTTAAAACTGTGATTCCTGTCATTTTTACACTGAGTGAATCGATTCACCTAGACTGTGAATCGATTCACAGCTGCATTAAAATAGAAAAACTCAGCAGAAAAAGGACAGAACGCGATTTTGAGAGAGGGTTAGAGAGAGAATGCGATAGAGAGAAGGAGGAGAGGGGATTAAACACCTAGGGTTCACATTCTAAGGGGAAAACATGGATTCATGCTAGATTTATCATCAATCTTAGCTTGAATCCAAGTTGGGGAGTATTCACTCTTGGTTTGGAAAGTTGGAAGGAATCCCTAGAAGAAAAGCTTGAAGGAGAAGAAGAGGAAGGAGCTGAACTCTAACTTTGGGAGCTCGAAATCTTACATTGAGGTGAGTTCTTCCTTCTCTTAGGTGATGGGCACCCATAAGTCCCACATTAGGGTTCTCTTGAAGAAAACCCTTGAACCCCAAAGGGTTCAAGGTTAGAATTTCCGAAATCCCTCTTATTTTTACAGTTTTTAGCGTTAAATAGTTATGCATGTGTTATTGGGACTGATTAAGGGGGTTAATGTTGTACCCAAAACCCCCATAAACTGTGAAATTGATGTTTGACCATTAGGAACTCCATGGAGCTCTAATGGAAGTGTGTCTTGTCTTGATATATTTTCCTTGACTGAGTATGATATATGTTTCCATTTGAATATGAAATGTATCTTTTTACATGAATATGTTCAGTTGCATGTGAAATTAGAGGAGCACCTAATTGTATTACTATTTTTGAATAAGGCATGCATTTAAGGATATAGTTTGTGAATTAAATTCCCTAAAAGACACTAAGATGCCTCAAAAAGGGGTGATCGTCGATATGGTTAGCCGTGTGGGACGCCCTCGGACGGTTAAGACGTCTAACCACCATATCGAAAGCATATTTATGGGGTTGTATGGACGTAAGCATACAACGCTACCCATGAATACGAGCTAAAGATGAATTAGAAATTCATAGTAAGGATATGCATTGCATAAATGGGTGATATTAAGTTTTGACTGATAGTTCATTATATGAGTTGATGGTGAGGAGTCGAAGGGAGGATTCACTGAGATTATTATCTCACCCCGCTCCTTTATTTAATTATTTTTACAGATGCACAGATTTCAAAGGAAGGCTGACAGCTGCTAGCTCTTGGAATCTTGTTTATTTTGTAGTAGTCTTAAGTAATACCTTGAATATGAAATTTCTAGAATTATGTATTGGTGTTGTACCGTCATGAAACTTATGTATTTGAGTTTTAGTCTTTTGTGGTATTTGGACTTAATGTTGGTCTTTAAGTTTGAATTAATATTGGGAGGACTGTACCTAATGATAATTATCCTATTTTCAAGTTAATGAAAGTAAGGTGTTACATTAGGCAATTCGTCTTCTGTTTGCTCAGAAGAAATCAATTCTGATATTAATCAAGAGATTGATATCAATCCGGTCATAACTGGTCCAAAACTCAATCGAAAAAAACCAACCAAACTCTACTATCCTAGAGCTACAGCTCCAGATCTTCTCTTAGAAGAGAAGGAATCCAATTTCAAGAGTTTTAGTGCCAACAACGTCTATGAATAGAACATAGATGGGGAAAATGAGTATGGCATAACCAAAATCCTCCAACATATGACCATGGTAACCACGGCTTATGAAACTTCAAATGATTATCCAAAAACTATGATAGTAGAAATACCTATTGTAGGTTTCTGTGGCCAACTCAAAGGATGGTGGGATAATTATCTCACTGAAGAACACAAGAATTCAATTCTTTCAGCCATTAAGTTAGATTCTGATGGTAATCCAATTTTAGACAATGGGGTTAGTATCCTAGATTCTGTCAATACTTTAATTTTTACAATTGCCCAACATTTCATAGGAGATCCCTCTTTAATTAAGGATAGATCTGCTGAATTGTTATCCAATCTTAGGTGTAAATCCTCAGTGACTTTAGATGGTATAAGGATACCTTCTTAACCAGAGTTTACACTAGAGAAGACAGCCAACAAGCCTTCTGGAAAGAAAAGTTCTTAGCTGGCCTTCCCAAATCCCTTGGTGACAAAGTTAGAGAAAAACTTAGGAGCCAAAACCCCAATTCAGAAATTCCTTATGAGCAATTAAGCTATGGACAGTTAATTACCATAATCCAAAAGCTTGCTCTTAAGATCTGTCAAGATGACAAGATCCAGCAACAATTAGCAAAAGAGAAAGCCCAAACTCGTAAAGACTTAGGGACTTTCTGTGAACAATTCGGCTTGCCCTGTGCTAAGAAACCTAGGTCTAAGCCCAAACCGAAACACCATTATGGTCCTCGCAGACCTCAATATTACAAGAAAAAGCGTTTTGGTAAACCTAAGACAGAACCTAAAGATCAATCTACCAAGCTTATGAAAAACATAATTCTCATACCAAACCTAAAGACAAAATTGTCTGCTACGAATGCGGTAAACCTGGCCACATTAGCAGATATTGTAGGTTAAAGGGTAGAATCAAAGCCTTAAACCTTGATCAAGATATTAAGGATAAGATTAATAATTTATTAATTGAATCCTCTCAGGAAGAAGATTCTTTTGAAGAATCCACTGATCAATTTTCTGAAAACCTCAATCAAATTCAAGATGACGATTTGTCTCAATCTTCCAGTCTGGTCAATGTTTTAACCAAGGATCAGGATCTCCTTTTTGAAGCTATTAATGCTATTCCTGACCCTCAAGAGAAAATGGATTATCTTGAGAAACTCAAATCTTCTTTAGTGACTAAACCTGCTAAGAGCCCTTTAGTTACTAACAAGTTTAATCTCAAAGATACTTTCAAAAGACTAGAAAAAACTAGTACCAAGTCTGTTACAATCCAAGATCTCTAATTTGAAATTAACAATCTGAAAGTTGAGATTAAAAGTTTGAAACAAAAACAATCTGAACATCGATTAGTCTTAGATCACTGGAAAAATAGTTGGTCTGAGTCTGACAATGATGATCACAAAACTGTCAATCATGAATCATCTTCTGAAGCTTCTGTTTCTAAAATAGATGAAAACCCCTTTCAATTTGACATAGTTGATGATTTCTTAGGAGTAATCAATTATGTTAAAATTCAAAAGTTTTTTATAAATATCAAAATTATTATTCATGAATTTATTCTTGAAACCATAGCTCTGTTTGACACAGGTGCTGATTCAAACTGCACCTTAGAAGGGTTAATTCCCACTAAGTATTTTGAAAAGACTTCAGAACAACTTAGCACTACTAATGGTTCTAAGTTAAAAATAAATTACAAATTACAACTTAAGGAATAAAGTAATTTTGGGAACTCTGTTCATCAGATTACTTTTCCCTTATCAAACTACTAAAGATGGGATTATTACCCAACATTTGGGACAATCTGTTATTTTCAAATTTTTGAAAAAACCCATCATCAAAGATTTGAATCCAATTTCTTACAAACAAAATCAAATCAATTTTCTTAAAGAAGAAATTTCTTTCAGAAATTTAGATAATCAATTACAGCAAACGAATACTCAGCAAAAGATTCAGAATCTTTTGAGTCAAATTCAATCTTCTATTTGTTCGAATTTACCTAATGCTTTTTAGGAAAGGAAACAACACATTGTTGATTTTTCTTATGAAAAAGATTTTTTAGAAAGACAAATTCCAACAAAAGTTAGGCCAATTCAAATGAATAAAGAACTTCTTCAATATTGTCAAAAGGAAGTTTTCAATCCTTATTCAAAATTTGCAATTGTTTATGTTTTAATATTTTCTCAATCTATTGATCAACATTTCAAACACATTAACATTTTTATTTCCATTGTGAAAAGAGATGGTCTTGCTGTTTCCAAAACAAAAATCAATTTGTTTCAAGTTAAGATCAAATTTCTTGGTCACAATATTCATCAAGAAACTATTGCTCCTATCAATTCCGTCATTCAATTCATAAACAAGTCTCCTAACAAATTTATTGTTTTATCATTTACAAAACTCCAATATGAATTTTTAAATCAAATTACTGATTTATTAAATCAAAATTTCTTAATAGATCAAACTACTGATTTATTAAATCAAAATTTCTTAATAGATCAAACTACTGATTTATTATCAAGAAAATTGACTCCTGTTTTGCAGGGCAAAATGTCTCAATTCATTGAAGCATTTGAGGGTTCAAGAATAAAGTTTGGAAATTATGAACTTCCAATACTTTCAGCGGATTCTAACAAAGGATTTCTTCCTCCTAGGGGAATTAACCTTGACCAGATCCAAAAATGTATTTTAGATAACCTCTGGATATCTATCAATACAAAAAGCAAGCTAACAGCCTAAACTCACTTGCAGTTTATTTTCAAAATGAGCAAAAACTTTTAACTAAAGCATTCACTTGTTATGCTTTGACCAAAGGTAACAATCCTGGTTTTTATCTTGATTTCAATTATCTCAAGAAAAATATTGACAATTTTAAAAACCCTATTTTCTAAGGATTTCACAATTACAAATATGCTTTCAATCATTTAAAACGAAAAGTTGGAATCAATTTCTTCAT
This sequence comes from Calophaca sinica, assembly GCA_037113605.1. Classification (NCBI taxonomy): domain Eukaryota; kingdom Viridiplantae; phylum Streptophyta; class Magnoliopsida; order Fabales; family Fabaceae; genus Calophaca; species Calophaca sinica. The sequence goes on from CM073737.1 coordinate 46,495,305, forward strand.
TGATCCAAATTTTCAAGAAAAAAGTTTTGAAAATCTCAAACTCAAGGGATAAGGTCATTGACCTCCCTGAGGAAAATATATCCTCTCATAAAATTCAAACACTGAGTGGTGAGTATGAGTGTTTAATTCGTGAGATTCAAACACTTCAAGCCAATAACCAAACATTGTCCAGAGAGAATGAGTGTTTAAAGAATAAAGCTTAAAATTCATTTGAAGATCTCCAAAGAAAACTAATTCTCCAAACATCTCCAATTATTGGTGAATTAACCAAACAAGTGGATTACGAAGTTAACTTTTTAATCCAAAATAAATTTGAAGACTCAATTTTCCAAGACTTTGTCAATGCCCAAGATGCCTTCGGGATATTTCTAAAGGAAACATTAGGGTTCAAGGAATCTATGTTTGCCAACCTTCGGGTCATGTCAATCTCCCTTCCAATCAACCAGAAGATGGTGAAGAAAGACAACACGTCTTTACTGGAATTCTAAAAGCCAGAATCAATCTTCCAATTTATTTACCAATTTTTTTTTTTAGGCAAAAGAAAGGAGAGGGGCCTCGTTAAAACCTTCTGATGCAAAACCCACCTTAGGGAAAAAACACCAAGAAGGAAAAAGAGTACCCCCGCCTAAAATTTATTGGAAAAAAAGAGAAAAGAAAACAAAAAACATGGGGGGACTAGGCCAAAACCCATGAACCAAAGCAACAAAGAAAACAGCAAAAAAGCAAAAACCGCCTAAATAAAGGCCAAAACAAGGTTTGATATGCACAGGCATCACTATAATGACTATCATCCCAACTATGTTGGCACCAAAGTCATTAACAATCATATGCAGCACAGGCCAAACTAGACCCAGACTGAACACTACTTAAATCTATAATTTGGTAGACCCACTCTATTTCTAGAAAAGTCCTCCCAAATTATTCTAGGAACCGTATCCCACCAATGAAAACCAGAAACTGTAAACCCCAGAGAGGCAATCTTATCAGCACAATGATTGCCTTCCCGAAAAATATGCGAAATTCTAAAACACATTTTCCTAGTGAGCTCTATACAGTTTAACCACCTATTCCGAAGCTGCCAAGGAACAATAGTGACCGAATTGTAAGCAAGAATAACAAGCTGTGAGTCGCATTCCAGCCAAAAATTATGCCAACCCTTTTTGTAAGCCAGCTCAATAGCAACCATGGCGCCCATTAGCTCTGCATGCAAAGCAAAAGTGATGCCCATGTTAAGAGAAAAACAACCTAAAGCTGCTCCACTTCTGTCTCAGAAGAAATTTGGGAATGTTAGATCAATTTTGGACTAATGATTCTTCTCATCTAGTCTTTGCCCCAAACAAACTTTACTTGCTAGCAGCAACAATCATTCAAAGAACTGAAAGGGTTACTTTCAACGTTAAGTCATCTCTTCCTTCCAACAATGGTCTCTCCCTCAATTTTGCCAATCGTCATTTTATTGTTAATACTGTCACCTTCTTACCATATCTCAATTGGCCAGTACAAAGCAAAGCATTTATTAATTCTTGTTGGTTAAGAAGAGAATTAATAAAGAAAGAATTTCTTCCACCCACAGGATGGACCAATTTAAAATTAATAGGAGAATCTCCTATTTACAAATTATAGGTATTTAATGAATGTTTACCAACAGAAATTACTAAGCCTTTTCCAAATACCTATTCTTCGTTATTTGAAGATTTCAAGTTTGAAGAAGACTCAGATAATGAAATCAATTCTTCCATCAATCCCGCTGATGAACAACAGTCTATCGGCAATCAATTATTCTGTCAGAAGACCAAAATTTCAATTATTGTACAATTTTACTATTTGGCACTATAGCAAATTTGACTTTTTACTGTAGCCAATAATTCCAAGTTTGATCGGTAACTTACCGGAACTATTCAAATAGTTCAATTTAAATTCTATAAAAGGGGATGCCAGACTTCATTGTAAGGCACCCTTAGTTTTACGCTGTATAGAAAGAAGTTAGAGAGAGACGCTCTGAGTCTGGTAAGCTTTTCTTCTTTCTTTCTGTTTCCAATTTCTGTTTTCAATCTCTGCAATTATTCAATAAAATCTTGTTTCAATTTCTATCTTGTTCTTAACCGCCTACATGGCAGGTTCTATATTCTGATCTTACTTATTTCTGCATGTTTTAAGTTCTTGTTCTTTACTTTTCGTCTTTAATTTTCTGCATTTAATTTCTGTCTTTAATCTTGTATATGTGTTGAGCAGTCCGTCTGCTTCCTACTTTCCATTTCCCCTTCGAAATTAGGAATTAGCTTAGTTAAGTAAATGTTATGATGGATTGTAAATCCTTAGATGCTAAATTACTTAATGGTAATGATACATAGAAGTAGTAAATGTTATGATGGATTGTAAATCCTTAGATGCTAAATTACTTAATGGTAATGATGCATAGAAGTAGTAAGAGTTGTGTTAAGATCTCTTAAGAAAGTAAGCAAGCTAAGTTGATTAGAGTCTATAGACTAAAGCATAAGATCAAATCCAATAGCATAAAGAAAAGCAAAGATGTGTTAAGTATAAAGTGAGTAAATAGTAAAGAAGAACTAAATGTTCTTAGTTAAGAAAGTTTGCATTTTCGTAGCATTGTGTTTAGTTGTGCTAAACGTAGTTAAAGAAGTAATGTTTAAATGATTTATTAGTACTGCTATTAATTTATATGTTTAGTTGAATCACAAGTTGATAAGTGGTATAGTGGACCTAGGATTATCCTACTCCGTAATATGCCAAGTTCTAAGTTCATGTTAGCTCATTCTAACGCGTTCTCGCTTAGAATGTCAAGAAGTTTCTTTTTAAGTCCCTTATGTTTAATAGGGAGAGTAATGTTTAAGTTAGTCTTTTCAGGCTAGTATGATTCGGCGAGCGAATGGTGAGGAGTCCATGAAGGGCTCACTGAGATTTTTAATCTCACCCCATTCCTTTTATGTTTTTCAGATAAACAGGTATCGATGACTGACGAGGCAAAGCTCAAAGCTTGGGATTTATAGACCAATTTTATAGTGTAATGGAATTTTATATTCTGAGTACTGTATAAGTTGTAATCTATTTATTAGATTAATTGAGTTTAATTTATGACTTGGATCACTGTAGCCAAAGTTTTAAATTATTAGTAATTCCTATACTTTAATGTAATTTGTCATACTTTTGATTTATATTGAGGTATGGGTGTTACAAAACTATTTTTAGAGGGGGTATTGCAACACCCATATTTTTCGCGATGCGTTATTTATCGTTATTATAGTATATTCTGTTGTATTTATACTATAATAAGCAGTTCCATGTTCGCTAATCAAGTGATTTAATTAAATCAAGATCAAATTGAATTTGAGAATTAATATTTTATATTAATTCATGGTTCGAATATCGTCGAAAAATTCTAACGAAGTTTCGTCGCGTTTCGAATCGCCGGGCAGTTTTGCCGCAGATAAAATTTTAAAGGCTTAAATACCAATTTGGTCCCTTAACTTATTTTTGAGGTTCAATTTGGTCCTTTAACTTTTTTTTGGGTCAATTTGGTCCCTTTAACTTTTTTAAATGGGCCAAATTGGTCCTTTTCGTCAAAATCAGCTCCATGTAGGCACCACGTAGGCCCCATGTAGGTGCCACGTCATCCTCATCTTGACACGTAAGCGCCACGTCAGAAGGTTGACCAACAAAAATTATGAAAAGGACCAATTTGGCCCATTTAAAAAAGTTAAAGGACCAAATTGACCAAAAAAAAAGTTAAAGGACCAAATTAAACCTCAAAAATAAGTTAAGGGATCAAATTGGTATTTAAGCCTATTTTGTGAGTGTTTTAGATTGTTTTTATTATGTATGATAATTTATTTTCACGCGGTGAATTAACTTTTAGGTAAATTAATTTTCGCAAATTAATTGGCGGGAAATTAATCGGTAACGCGATTACTCGACGCCGTGTTTTAGCAACCCTAAGACTCTAGAATTAGAGGGTAATCATGAGAGATGTGAGATTAGATGGGATAGATTAGTTGATGTGATTAGCATCTTTGCTTTATTGAAAGGTGTCACACTTTGTGTGATTTTTTTTCTACACTTTATTTAAGCTAGTTTTAACCAAGTATTATTTTTAAGTGATAAAAATTAATTCTCCCCTCCCATAAGCAGCCCCAAACCCGCGCCCCCTCTCTCTCAAACCCTCACAACTTCATCTTCTTCATTTTCTTGAGAGAGAAGTTCCAAACCCTCCAGGGAAGCTACCTCCATCATGTCTTGAATCACTTCACCTCTTTGCTTCCATCTTCTTGCTAGTTTCTTCTTCTACTCTTCATCATCATCTAGTTCATCATCAAGCAAGTTGGAGAGCACCATTTTTCTCCCCAAAACAGCCCCTAGGCTGCGAGCAAGAGGAGAGGAGAGGCGGTAGTTCTTTCACTTCCATTTCTTGATTTTATGACTTGTTTTGTGTTTGATTTATGCTTGGTTGTGATCAATGATGGAGATGAACATCATATTCTTAATTCTTGGAACCCTAGGCATGACCTAAGGGGGGAAAAGAGGGAAAAAGTGTGATCCTAGTGAATCAAGAATTAAATTGGTTAGTTTAGCTTCTTGATGTTGTTGTTGTTGTATTGAGTGATAGTTTTGGAATTAGCACATTGTTTGAGTTGTTTTTGTTAATGAAAAACCTATGCTTGAAAGAGGGATTTATGGTGAATACTTGGTGAATCATTTAATTGATAGATGATTCTTGTTTATTAGTTATTATAATTATCATTGTTATTATTGAAGTTGTTGAATTAAAAGAGTTAGTAGGTTTTTGTTGAAAACCCTTATTCTTGAGGGACTTGAAAAGTAATTTTGGATCTTGATTAAGCTTTCTCATGAGTAATGGTTTGTTGTTTTGTAAAAATAACTCTCTAAGGAATCATGGTTTTGGAAGTTTACAAATTGTCCCCAATTTTTTTTGTGTAAGGGCCGCGAGCCCTATAGGTTATGGGGAAGAAAAAAATTTGTTGCAATCTTGTTTTTTGTAACACGCGTATTTTTATGATGCGTTATTTAGCGTTAATTAGTACGTTTTGCCGTATTTATGCTATAATAAGCAATTGCTTGTTCTTTAAGTAAGTGATTTAATTAAATCAAGAGTTAATATAATTGAGAATTAATATTTTTATATTGATTCATGGTTTGAATATCGTCGAAAAATTCTAACGAAGTTTCGTCGCGTTTCAAATCGCCGGACAGTTTCTGCCGCAGATAAAATTTAAAATGAGCCCCGATTTCGATGAAAATCGAATCATAACTTGTTTTAAGTGTTTTTGAGTGATTATTGTTGTTATTATTAATTATGAAATAATATTATCACGCGGAGAATTAATTCCTTGCGAATTAATTTTTCGGGATTTTATCGGCGAGAAATTAATCGGTTTTGCGGTTTCTCGTCGCCGTGTTTTTAAATCTTAAGACTCTAGATTAGAGGGTAACCTTGAGAGAAGTGAGATTAGATGGGTTAGAGTGAGTGATGTGATTAGCATCTTTTAAAGTGATTTAAGTGTCACATGTGTGTGGTTTTTATTTTAAAAACTATTACTTAATTTATTTTTATTACTACTAATTATGCCTTATTTTTTTTTTTAAGTTTATAAAAGAAGGGAACCCCCCCATTCAGCTGCTCTAACTCGTGACCCCCACCCCCACTCTCTCATTTCCTCTCTTTTACTTTCTTCTTGAAGAAGCCAAGAGCTTCATGACTTCCATAGCCAAAAACCTTCAAATCCAATGAGTTTTTCAACTAGCTTTCTTCATCAAACTTGTTCCAAATCATCACCTCAACTTAGTTCTTCATTCTCATCATCATCCAAGTAAGAAAAACAGAATTTTTCTCCTTATTTTGCTGCTGGAAATCGTGATTTTCTCCCCCACTTTTAGTCTTGATTTTTGCTTCCAAACTTTGTCAAAATACTAGGTTATTCTCTCTACTATATTACCTATGTTTCTAACCATTTGAATGAGAAGAAAAATCAAGTTTTCCTCCCCCAAACCACTGTTCAAATCAGCACCCAAAACCCTCCCCTTTTGATTACTTGATTTGTTTGTTTCTAGTTTGAATTAATTGATGTTTATGTGTTGTTTTGTTGGTTGTTGATGATTAGAAAGAGATGAAACATCATGAACCCCTTTCTTGATGATTTAGGGCGAAACCCTAAGTGATAAAAGAGGGGAGAAATGTTGTGATCCTCTCCAATCATGTAATTGATGGTTTATATGAGTTAGTGGAACTTGTTTGATGTTGATTTAGGTTGTAGTTTAAATTGATTATGTGTAACATGATAGTTTTAGCAATTTTTCAATTCTTGAACTATGAGAATATGAAGCTATGATGTTTGATTATGTGTTAGATGTTTAATAAAATAATTAGAATAAGTTTTAAGGTTGTTAGAATTTATATGCATGTATTAGCTTAAGTATTAGTTGTGTTTTGAGTAAAATTGGTTCTTGAGGGACTAGAGTAACATGTAAGGAAATGATCCATTGTTCTTTAAATTCTTGACATGGTGATGGCATGATTTAAGTGTTTAAGGATTTTTGGAATTTAACTAAATGATAGAACTCTTGTTTTGGGACTAATTTGGAGAAATTGGACTATGAGGCTCGTGAACTAGTTTCGAAAATGACTTGTTTTGAAAAAGAAGGCTATGGAAATGGTATGAAATTGTTATGGCAATTATTTTAGAAACATAACTTTGGATATGCTTGAGTATGTTTAGTAAAGGTTTGATGCTTTAATGCTGTGAAGTATGTTTGGAAGTGATTAGGAATTGTTGTAACCATGGAAAGAAGATTTTGCAAAAAAAAAAAAAATTTGGAGAAAAAGGGCATAGAGGCCGTGAGGCCTAGGGAATTTTTGAAAAGGATTTTTGATTGCTAACTTGCTTAAATCCTTGTATGCATATATGTTAATTATGGAAAAAGAGTTATTGCTTGGTGCTTATTTGAAGTTCAAGAGAAGGTTTAATTTCAAAACTTTATTCTTTTCAAATGGCTTTGACTTTCAAAAAAAAAAAATTGTTATGTGCTATGTCACTTCTCCTAGGAGTGTTTTTATTCTAAAGCTCCACTTAATTTCAAGTATGTTAATAATTTGAAATGTTTGTTTGAGTTGGTTAGGAAAGGGGTTAGTTGAGAGCTAAGTTCTAATTTTTCCTAGAAGTATGCTAAGTTGTATTTGGTAATAGGAATCGTAATACCGGAGACCGAGCGACGTGGACTCGAGGACGTTGGAGCTACGCAAGTGACAGCTTGTGGTAAGGGCAACTTTAGATATTTTTAGGCTTTCGTTATTTAATTGTTTTATTAAATACGAAGAAGTCTGAGAACTCTACGAGTTCGAAGTTAGGGTTTTCGAGCCCCTTCGTTATTTTATTATCGTGCGGTCGCCATATTCCGAGTCATTCGTGGGTGAAAAATTGTGCGGTTGGTCTTGTGGCCCCAACCCCCCACTTGTTTGTGCCTCTCTGTCAATTCCATCGAATTGCAGAGGGATGGATTCCATATTGATTGTCATTATTCTTTGCTAAGTGTGATTATTTGAGATGAGATGCTTATGTTATTTATCTTTGATGGATTGAGTTATATTGCTATGTTGCTTATGCTGTTGAACTGAATTATATTGTTATAATTATGCGAATTGTTCATCGGAGTGCGAGAGTTGGTCGAGTCGTCGAGTCGTTGAGACGTTTTTGAGCTTGAGCCGATTCACCTAGGGTGCGAGAATCCCCTAAAAGGCTACGGCTGGTGTTCGGTAGTGAATGGCTAGACGTTAGTTTTACCGGGACGTTTTTGAGCTTGCGTCGATTCACCTAGGGTGCGAGAATCCCCTAAAAGGCTACGGCTGGTGTTCGATAGGGAATAGCTAGGTGTCATAATGCTAATGGAACCTGAGCTGAATGTCCTAGGGTGAGGAGAGAGCCCAAGGCTACGGCTGGTATTCAGTGGATGGATCCGCGTTACTTCCGGTATGTGGCGAAAGTGTTGAGAGAATGAGTCTTGATTTGTGTCTTAAGTCGCGCTTGTGAATTGTATACACTGTTGTTTGCCTACTGCTTTATGCTTTGGTTGATTTTGATTATTTGAGAAGTTGACCCTTTCCCGTGGTGCCTTCAATCCATGATGGCTACCCAGGTGATGGAGAAGAGTATACCGATCCCGGCGATGCGGACTTCATCGGAGATTATCTTTGACTTTCCCGATATGGAGCTGCCCACGGCGATGGAGTTTGATCCCATCTCCCGCCGTGTTGTATACACGGGGGATGTTGTACAAACCTTCAGGGAGGGCGGTATGGTTATGAGGCAGGAGGTGACGAGACGTACAGTGAGCTTCCCGATTCGGACTACGCAGGTGATTGAGGCTTGGAGGGCTACACAGAGGGAGGAGGCTATGCCAGACTCTTCCTCGTCTCCAGAGAGACCGACTGAGGTTCCTAGAGCGACGGTTACCAGGATTTTGTCACGCGGACGTGGTCGAGGACCCCGGGTGAGATGGACCGCTCGTAAGAGCGTGATTAGGCGAGGATCTGCAGGAGCGTCGACCTCGAGGGCAGCTGCTACTCCGATTCTTCCAGTGGGACCGAGTTCCCCTCCTGTGGATAGGGTTCCCACCCCACCAGTGGATCGACCCCCTGTTTGTACGGTGTGTGGAGAGGCAGATTGTTTAGGTGCACGGTCTGATGACGATGTGACTGTAGGAGAGTACGTGCCGAGTGATGTGCCAGAGGATGTACCAGCTGCAGCACCCTTCATCGACTTGACAGGCGAGGACCCGATGGAGGACGAGGAGGAGGAGGATCCATCGGAGGATCGGGGCAGTGATTTGTAGATGCGGTGTTCTCTGACTGTGTTGTGTTTCTTTTTTTTGGATGACTGTAGTGTATATGCATCTTTTGTGTACAGTGGGTTGGTGACCGGTCGGGCTAGTGATGTTTTGCTAACAGGGTAGACTGGTGGTTCTACTTTTGGAGCAGCCCCCTGCGTGGGTGTCTGCCGGGAGTACCCCCAGGGTATGATTACTCTCGCGAGGGTTTTCATATCACAGGTGTATTCTCTCATACATTTCTACTCTGCTTTATTTTGTACGCACTGTGTATATTGACTATGTATGTTTATGCGTGTATGCATTTCCAGTACGTAACTTGTGTCCTAGATGCACCATGTTTCGAAACGCTGTAAGTACTCTGTGTGTGCTTTACTGGCACTATTGTCCTTTAAAAAATATATATATATATATATATATATACCGTATTTCCTGAAGGACACAAGAGTATCATTTTTAAAAATCCATCACATACAGGTTTAGTTTTAGTTCAGTAGCGGTCCGGAAACGGGTCGTTACATTTTTCATGGTGGTAATGATGTTTGATTGAGCTTTGGAAAATTTAGGAAAAGGTTTGATTTCATTTGGAATTGTTTTGAAGTTTCAAGGCTATGAAGCACATTGAGTAATTTGGGTTCCTTAAGACCCAAGAAAACCAAGTGGAGCTTTGCTCAAGTATTTGAGAAAAAGTGGTTAATTGGTGTTGTTTTATGCATTAAGTTTCAAGAAAGATGATTCTTAGTCCTAGAACCTTATCTTTTCAATTAGTTATTAATTATGTCTCTAAGTGAAAATGATTCTTTGAAACAAGTATTTCTAGTATGTAATTTAGTATTTCAAATTAAGTTTCTAAGTGAAAGTGTTGGTTAGGAAAAGGCTTAAGTTTGAAAGCCTAAGGTTATAGAACTAAATTTTTAGAGTTGTGCTAAGTTTACTTGTGTAATAGGCTTGAGTGATCCGAGACCGTGCGGCGTAGAATCGAGGAGTACGTGGACGCTTGGCTTGGAGTTCGATAAGGGCAACTTTAGATATTGCATAGGATTTAATTTTAAGTCTTAAAGCGAAGAAGTTTGAGAACCTCAGGGTTCAAAGTGAGGGTCTCGTACCCTTTCATTGTTTTATTGTCTGATATCTATACTGATTATTTAGTGGGCTTGTCTGCAAGAGGTTGGCAGATATCCCCAACCCCCCACACTTGTTTGCTTTTTCCTCTTTGTTAACTCCATCGAGTTGCAAAGGGATGAACTGTGTTTGGATGCTGATGTTTAAATGTGACATGATTTTTGATTTGATTGAATGGTGTTGTTAAGAGATTTCTGATTGAATAATTATTTAATATGAGATTGAATATTTATTTAATTATGCTTCTTTGAATTATCATATGAATTGATTTATTCATTGGGGTTGTGGAAGTTTGGTCGTGACGTTTGTGAGCTTTGAACCGATTAACCTAGGGAGCTAGGATCCCCTAAAAAGCTACGGCCGATTTTTCGGTAAAGTTAGCTAGGTGCTGTAACGTCAAGGAACCTGAGCTGAATGTCCTAAGGTGAGAGGAGAGCCTAAGGCTATGGTTGGTACTCAGTGGATCGATCGGCGTTACTTTCCGGAAATTTCAGAGCATGATTTGGGAGAGAGTCTTGAGTTGCATTATGGGGCATTTGTGCATTTTGTTATCTCTTGCTCTATGTTTTGCTGTTTCTATGATTATTTGAGAAGTTGACCATTTCTCGTGGTTCCTTTAACCGATGATGCCAACCCAGGCGATGGCGAAGACACTAGTGATACCGGCGATGACGACATCGCCGAAGATCGTGTTTGATTTCCCATACATCGAGGCATCCTCGGCGATGGAGTTCGACCCCATCTCCCGCCGAGTTGTATATACCGGGGATGTTGTGCAGACCTTCAGAGTTGACGGTTTGGTGGTGAGGCAGGAGACCTCCCGACGGAGAATCAGTTTTCCCATTAGGATGATGCAGGTGGTGGACGCTTGGCGTAGCATTCAGAGAGAGTAGACGATGCCAGCTTCATCTTCTTTGCCGGAGGGATCTCTTGAGATTCCGAGCCATAGTACTACTCGTTATGCACCCATACTCAGAGGAGCGAGGATCCGGAGGACTGCTCGAAAGAGCGTGATCGGACGTGGGACTGCAGGTGCTTCTACATCGCGAGCGGCAGCTACTCCGAGTTATTTGGCAGAGTTTGAGCCTGAGGCAGAGCCGGCTTCCCCCATGATTATCAGGACCCCTACCCCACCGGGACATCTTTCACCTATTTGTGGAAAGTGCGGTGAGGTAGGTGTAGCGGTGCAGGATTTCTTGATGAGGTGTTGGTAAAGGAGGACGTGCTAGAGGGTGTACCGGCTACGGTACCTATCATAGACTTGACCGGCGAGGATACAGATGACTCGATGGAGGATGATGACGAGGAGGATCCGTCTGAGGATCCGGATAGCTACCTATAGCTGCTATGGCTGTCTATCTGCTTGTTGGATTTTGGTTGACTGTGGGGTCTGTTTATAGTGTACAGTTGCTAGTAGTGACCAGTTGGGCTTTTGATTATTGTCTTTTGTGTACAGCTGGGTAGACTGGTGGCATACTTTTGGAGCAGCCCCCTGCGTGGGTGTCTGTCGGGAGTACCCCTGGGGTATGATTGCTTTCACGAGGGTTTTCATACTTTAGGTGTATTCTCTTGTACATATTTCTGCACAGCTTATATTTTGTTCGCACTGTTATGACTACCTTGTTTATATATATGTGTATGTATTTTCTGCGCATTTGTCTTGTGTCTAGATTGCATCATGTTTCTAAACGCTATGGCTACTCTGAGTGTGCTTTGCGGAAGAATTTATAAAAAAAAATGTACCGCTTTTCCAAAGGACACAAGAGTACTATTTAAAAAGTGCATCGCATGTAGGGTTGATCCTAGACTCGTAGCGGTCCGGAAACGGTTCGTTACACTAAACATTATTCTCTAAGATTGGAGTACCATCAGAATCTAGTTTGATAGCACTAAGAATTGAATGTTTTTCTTCTTCAGAGAGATAATTATCCCACCATCCTTTGAGTTGGCCACCGAAACCTGCTACAAGTATTTCTACTATCATAGTTTCTGGACAATTATTTGAAGTTTCGTAAGCCATGGCTACCGTGATCATATGTTGAAGGATTTTGGTTATGCCATACTCATTTTCTCCATCTATGTTCCATTCATAGACGTTGTTGGCACTGAAACTTTTGAAATTGGATTCCTTCTCTTCTAAGAGAAGATCTGGAGCTGCAGCTCTGGGATAGTAGAGTTTGATTGGTTTTTTTCAATTGAGTTTTGGACCAGTTATGACCGGACTGATATCAATCTCTTGATTAATATTAGAATTGATTTCTTCTGAGCAAATGGAAGATGAATTACCTAACATATTGGTGGATTGATTCTTAAGTGAACCTATTGGAGGCGGAGTTATAGGTGATTCAGGAATAACTAATTTGTAAAGTTGTAATTGCTGATTGATTTTGGTAAGAAGCTCATCACTGGCTTCCTCAATTTCCTTCTTGGTTTGTTTTCTAGGATTGGAAGCTTGTAAGGTTTTCTTGAGCTGTTTTGAAATCCTATAAGGATTAAACAAAGTCTTTTCTATTTGAGTGGAAGATGATGGCTTATCATCTTTTGAGAAATCAAGAGGAGCTTTACCCTTTTGTTTATCTTTTCCTCTGATTTCTCCAAAGGTTTCTCCTAAGGTTTGTGTAACATCCCAATTTTTATGAAAATTATTTTATAGTTTCCGACTACTTGGAAATAAATCATAGAGATTGATCACCTCAATGGTTTGTTAAAAGTACGAAGAACAACAAAGATTTAGAGCATGTTTGATTACTCTTTTTAAAACAGTTTTCTGTTTTTTAAAATTTAAACAACAACAAAATTTGTTCTTTGTCTCTTTTTAAAAACAGAAAAACTGTTTTTAAAAAGTGTATCAAACAGGCTCTTATTGTAAACAATTTACTGTTTTAGTAATTAATTCAGATTAACAGACAGTGTAGACATATACTATTTTTAATATGAATTAAACCTAAAAAATGTGAAAAATGGCCATTTGATTGAGGAAAATAATTTTATTCAATGAGAAATAATTTTAGGACTTAATAGATATTTTTAAGTCACAGTTTAGATTTTTGATGTTTAGTTACTTGTTAAATAGTCTGTTTTATGTCATATTTAATATGACTTTTATTTTTAATGATTTTGTCTTGATAACTTTATTGTTCGAATAATATTTAGATGACAAGAGAAATTGAAATTAATGATCCTCACTAATTTACAGTTTTTATTGCGCTGCGAGAATTCTATTGAATTCTGCTGTAACTAGGCTATTGGGTGAGTTTCTAACTGAAACCTGCCCAAACGTGATCCAAATTTTATAAAATTTGAGATCTTAGCATTTTCCAATATTTATGATTTATTGGAAACTTTTTTGGGATTTTTGGGCATCAAAAAATATTTAGTGTATTGTCTACACCTATAACTGCATTACGGTCGCGTTTTAACTCGTAAATCGAGAAAGCGACATTCATAGAAATACTTCTAATATTTTTAGGGACATTTTGGTTAATTAATAATTTTTGATTATAGAATAATTTATTAGATTAATTTTTGGAGTTTTTGGTAGAAAAACCCTAATATATGCGTAAAGCCGCGCACCTGATTGAGCGAGAACGCGACAAAACGAAATATGTAGACATTTTGGGGAAAGTGGCGATTGAGATAAGGGCTAGGGGAGCTGAACATCATCCTTTAGAACCTTCCTTGACAAGTGTTGCATGATGATTGGTTAAGTTGTAAGTGTAGTTAGTTAGTTTAGTTAGTTTGTAACTAGTTTGGTTAGTTTCCAACTAAATGAACAAATTTATTCCATCCATGTCCTAGCTGAAATTTCGTGGCTCTCCTTCCTCATATGACCCGCCAAATCTCATTTCTCCATTGTTGGAGAACTTGAGAAAAATTTGAAAGAGAAAGTGTGGGTTTTGAAGGATTTTGGTGATAAAGCTTCCACCTTTGCTTCCTTCCTTCTCAATCCTTGTTCAATCATCACCTAATCTTTTGGTAATCTCCAAGAACCTTCCCTCATCACTCTTGAGTTCCATGTTATGGGTTTTGAAGGTTTTAGGAGTTATTTTTGAGTTATAGTGCTTGTTTTGGCTAATAATGCATGATTAGCTTCATAACCCCTTGTTTTTTTCCATGTCTTAGCTTGTTCTTGATTTTTAAAACTTGGAAAACCCTAACCTTGCTCTGGCCGAAACCATAGGGGCAGTTCAAGGGCTTGTTCTTGGCTTGATTTTGTTGTTTTAGAGTTAGATCTTTGAGGGTTTTGGTTTAGTATGCTTAAACTAGTCATATATGCATGTTTTACAAAGTTTTGAAAAAATAAATTTGATGTGAAATAGGGGCTGGAAACCGTGGCTGATTTATAAGTATTTGGGTATGTTTTAATTTGTTTTTAAAGTGTGTTATGTGTTGAAGAAGTTGGTTTTTGATTAGGACTTCAAATCTATAAGGATTTGTAAGTTTAAAGCTTTGAAAAATTGTTTGAAACAAAATGAATTTGGGGGCTGTTTTGTGAGTCTCAAAACAGTGGTTTAAGAACTAATTTTGAGGGTGTTCTAGCTTGGTTTTAATTGTATTAAAGTGGTAAAGAAGTTTGATTTTGGTAAGATGTTTGGATGTACCAAAGTTTGTATGATTTAGGAGTTAAAGATTTGAAAAATTGGAATTGTTTTTTAACCCTAGAAACCGTGGCCTCTAAGGGAGTTTTGTAACTTGTTCTTGACTTGTTTTATGCTTAAAAATAGTTGTAAAAGTCGTTGATGATTTGATTTAGCAAAGCTTTTCAAAGAAGCATGATTTTGGGAAAAGATTTGGGTTATGTTTCAAGAATTGTTTTGAACTTGTAATGAAGTTGTTTCTAAAATTTTTTGACATCTTTTAGTGTTTTAAAAAGTGATTCAAAGTTGGCAAAACACTATTCATTTGGTAAAAACACTATTCCAATTGGTAAATTTTGGTTTAGGTATTTTCTAAGTGTGTAGAGTTAGTAAAAGTATGAAAACTTGCATGACTTGAACTTGTATCATGTTATATGACTAGATGTGAACCATATCGGATTAAGTGAGTAATTCTTAGGCCTTTTAGGGACCTAAAATCGTGGCTGTCCTAGGTGTCTAGGATTTGTATTTTTGGGGTCTAATTGTGTAACACCCCAAATTCCCTCAAGCTTGATTTAACGTGTGTACATATGCTTAGTATGACTTAATGATGAATTTTAAGTGATTTTCTCATTGATTGTCATAGTTGAATATGTGAAAAATTGTGTTTGGTGAAATTTTGCCCAGTGTGAATCGATTCTCAGGCCCTGTGTGAACGTGAACACAAGAAGGGGGGGTTGAATTGTGTTTAAAAACTTTTCGTAAACTTTAAGTTAGAAACACTATAGAACACAAGTTTTTCAAAACTGTTTGTTTATCGGATGCTGGGTATAACCGGACGCTGGAAAAAGCAGTTTGATAAAACTTGTTTTTAACGCAGCAAAATGAAAATGAATAAGCGAAAGCAGAGACACAGAATTTATACTAGTTCACTACCAAACCTGGTAGCTACGTCTAGTCCCTTCGTTCTCAAGGATTTTCACTATAATCAATCGATTACAATTTCCTCAAGAGTATTCTCTTTGTCACAACTTGACAATACTCTCAACTTCTCAAACGACTCAAGACAATCGAGCCTTTGAGGATACAAACCTTAACTAGGCCAAAACAAACTTTTACAAGTGAGTTGAAATACGATTAAAAATAACTCTCACAGAGGATAAAAGATTAAGCTCAGCTATAGAAAAACTTTCTTAAAGAAAGGGCCTGACGAGTTCAGTTCTGTAGTCCAGAGACTTAGCACGAGACTTGGTTGCTCACAGAAGCAGTGCTTGTTCTCAGTAAATATTTCAGCAGAATTTCAGCAAGCTTTTTCACAGTATGTTCGTTGCTTCTTCAATGGATACCATGAGGTATATATAGGAATTCCAAGGATATTACCGTTGAGGTAAAAATTGGCTCCTTTCCATTGAGTAAGGTAAGTTCAAAACGCTGTCTCTTTCTTGCTTTGCAGAGAATATCCCAGTAGTACATGTTACCGTTTTTGTACTACCTTGCTTGTACGATTTTTGTCTTCTAGTTAAAGGTTTCACCTTTGATACCTCGTACAACAATTTTAGCGCTTAGAATCAATTTTGAAATCCGTTCCAGAAACTTCTGAGAGGTAGAGCAGCAACGTGACTAACACGTGATTTGAAATGAAGTTCAGACGCTCGCTCGGAATTGGAAGTTCGGATGCTCGTTCAGAATCGGAAGTTCGGACGCTCGTTCAGAATCAGAAGTTCGGACGCTTGTAGCAATTGGATAAGCATAGTGCATAAAGAGGAAATTCCAGACGCTCACAAGGATAAGCCGGATGCTGACACATAGAATGAATCATTCTCTTGAGAATTACTTTCTTCTTGCTTGAGTGGCTTAGAATATACGTATTATTAGTATCTGCACACTTCAAGAAATGTTAGAACATAAATTGTTCTCTTGTGAATACTTTGTTATCATCAAAATTAATGAGGGTCAAAACTTCTCAATCGTTTAGGTTCCAACAATCTCCCCCTTTTTGATGATGACAAACATCTAAGGTAGATGAACAATTTAGTTTCAAAAAGACATTAAGGGTCTCCCCCTGAATTTAACAGTTTAGATATATATGAACAATTCAGGTATTAAGGCAATTTTTGGTAAGCAAATTCATCTAAGTGATTACGAAAAATCAGTAAATGTATCAGAGCATGTATTTAATAAAGTGAGATCGGATGCTGATTATATACCAAATAGATTGATTTAATCAAATATATTTCATTGTACCGAAAATTTATTAAACATTATCATAGCACTAGATCAATGAATATTAGCGCACAAAAATGCTATGTATGAAATGATATGCGTGATACTTTAGTTCCAGTGTATCCATCGGATGGTGGATAATCGGATTCTCACGTGTTCAATATACCTTTCTTTCGTGTTCATCATACCTTTGTTTTACTCCCCCTTTTGTCATCAGACAAAAAGAGTGTAAAAACACATCATAGTCAAAATAAGACTTAGAAAAATTTGAACAAAAGGCAGATAATTAGATCAAACATATTTATATATATATAATTGTATCAACCAAATAGATTTTATATCACACACAAGTAAAAAAAAATCAAGGGTTTGGAAGAGGTGGAGGTGGGATATTGAGACGTTCGTAGAGCGACTTGATGCAGTCTCGGTGAGTAACCTTCAAGTTTGTAGCCTTCATTTCTTCAAATTACGCTTTGGGAATGGTGACCATTTCCATTGCGGAAGAAGAAGCGAGAAGGTCGACAGTGCAGATCTGAGACTTCATCTTCTGATGCTCTGCTAGCACCCAGTTGGATAACTTCAGTCTCAAATCCTTCTTCCTTTGAGCTCTCAAGAAGAATGCATCATTTGGTATGACCCATTTGATGAAATTTCCGAGTCTTCTGAGCTCTGATTCTGTCTGAATCTGCCATTGATGCTTCACATCTTCTGGATAAAGCAAATGCAAGAAGATGGTTTCCCTATGAAGAACAACATCAGCTGTGTAAGAGTCAAACCTATTCCCAGCGTCTTCTCCCCATAAATTTCTGATAAAGACACTCAAGGCTTCACAGGTGAAGGAGAGTGCTTCATTTTCTGCCAGGTAGATTCTTCTCAGATTTTCCCTGTCATATTCTTCTAGCACTAGGGGGTCGACGCATGGTAATATGGCTTTGGCTTTCCAAGACTCAGACCATTGACTCCAAGTGAAACCAATGTCGAAGTGCTTGGTCACAGCAGCCCATTGATCATAAATCTTCATGCAGTCCAAGGGTCTGATTACTGAGCATCTGAACATATTGTACTTGGTAGGTGCCTTCTCATATTCCTTTAGCCCGATCCTGCTGAAAGGCTGCTTGCCAGGAGCAAGTTCCTTCCGTTTCCCAGGGATAAACCAAGGTAGCCACCTTTGTCTATCTGGTACTATCTTGACAGAAACAGATGATGGGTCACGATATTGACTTATGACTTCAAGCCTTTTCTGTTCAAGACAGTGTGCCATGAAGGCAGCTTCTTCATCTGTGATCCACCTTCCGCATTCTTCCAATGTGAGCGGTTCAAACTGAGGTAGGGATCTAGGAAGATCAACAGAGAAGGGAATTGCTCTGCTTCCTGAAGCTGGTCTCAACCTTCCTTTGAAAGACATTTGGACGTGGTCTTCCCCATCCTTGAAGGTTGCACTTATTGGAGCAGCAATTTCCAATCTGGCAGCTCCAGAGGTGAAGGTTTTTAAATGCCAGGTGGATGGACGATCGTAGAAACTATGATATATCTCATACTTTACAAACTGAGGTTTGTATGAGATATTCTTCTTTCCGCCAGCGTCTGTGGGTTTAATGGTAAGGGTAAGTAAGGTGGGAGTGGCTTTGGTGATTTTGTAGGCTTTTGGTGAGTAGGGTTTGAATGGATTAATGGGAGGTATTTTGAACAGAAGGTAAAAAGGATGAGAATGAAGCTTGGAAATGTATGAAGTGAGGGAGTTATATATGGAGGTTTGAGGTGATGAGATGGTGAGTGAATTGGTTTGTGTTTGGGTAAGGTGTTTGGGAGTTATGGAGGTTTTCTGTACATGAGTTTGAGTGTTTGGTGATGGTGCAACAGATATTGGTGGAGCAGGAATAGTATCATCAGATGTGAAAACAGACACAGATTCATCAGGAGAATTCAGTTCCTTTGGTTCAGGTTCAGAATGCCTGACCGATCTCTTCAGCTTCTGTCTGGGGGCGATTCTTTGAGGCGGATCTTGAATATCCTTCTTACGTTGGCCAGGATCTGAAACCGGTTTTTCACCACAGTCTGCTCCTTTCTCGAACCTGGTGATGGGAACTCTGTCCTCATCTTCTGGTTCTTCAACAGTAGGTGCAGGGGCCACCTTCTGTTTTGTTCTTCTGGTCTCTCGTGAAGGAGACTCAGCAGGTCTTTTCTCACCAGGCTTTGAGCTTCTGGTGGTTTTCTTTTCAGCTTCCTCTTCCTGTTGCTCAACTTTCACCTTCTTGATCATAGACCCAGTGAGCAATTTCATTTCTACCAGGCTGTTGACTCCAAAAGTGTCAGGAATCACAATATTATCAGCACCAAAGTACTTTGCCTTCTCTTGATCTGGTAAAGCTGTCAACTTGTTTATGACCAGATTCTGGATCATCATTTTGGTGAGCAGGACACCATAAGGAATGAACTTGTAGGTGTTCTTCTTGTCAGCAACACCTTTTCTTGAGTTAACCAGTGCATTAAGCAGGTTGTTGAAGATCAACTTGGCAGGTTCACCTTGTTCGTAGTTGACAATGTCACTAGAGCCAGCCTTCAACAAGACGCTCTTGGTGATTATCTTATGAAGAACTCTGAAATGACTTTTCAGATTTTTGGCAGTAGGTGTTTCACCATATTCTTTCAGCTGCTTGTAGTTCTCGAACAGATCATTATTGACCTTCTCAATCCCATGAAATGCGTCAGCGCATTCTGAATAGAAGACGATGCCTTCACACGGACACCCAGTAACTTCAGAAATATTTTTGATGGTAAAAACAAACTTGAATCCTTTCACTGTTCCTTCAAAGATGCCACCTTTGTGTAACCGAACATTACCCCAAAATTCTTTAATCGCGATCACGGAACCTCAACCGGGTTCCAGAAGAAATACTGTTCCCAGCCCATTACCTTGAACCCATTGTAGAAGTCGAAGCCATAGAGCTTGAAGTTTTCCAAATCAACTCGATTTTCTAACAAGACTTTTCCTTCAGTCATGGTGTTACAGATAGCTGTCTATTCAGAAGTTGTTACTCCAGCCATGGTTGCAGTTGAGAGATGGAGGCGATGGAGGTTTTAGGGTTTAAACACACACACAGAGAGATAGAGAGAAAAAGAAAACGAGTACAGTTTTGCAGAAAA
Organism: Calophaca sinica; assembly: GCA_037113605.1. Classification (NCBI taxonomy): domain Eukaryota; kingdom Viridiplantae; phylum Streptophyta; class Magnoliopsida; order Fabales; family Fabaceae; genus Calophaca; species Calophaca sinica. The sequence goes on from CM073737.1 coordinate 46,515,224, forward strand.
CACAGAGTGAGCGAAAAATGTGGAGTAGTGGGAAAGTTAAAGGAGAATGGTACAGTTATTTTTCAAAATATCGCTTCGTATTCTCTTATAAAAAGAAATCAAAAAAGAAAAGAAAATAAAGATTCGCTTTTTCATTAAATGCGGACGCCAAAATAAAAGTAAAAGATTTATTGAAAACGTAAATAATCATGACTCAGTAGATATGATGAGACGCTTGAGTCCTTAACACGTGTGACACGTGTGGGTGTGCTCGGACGCACGCAACCGACTTACCGGATGATGAGTTATGATGCATATGACAGATAAGATGCTGATGCATATACATGCTTATGTCATATCAGATGCTGAGATTTAGTTTATCATCAGACGCTGAGATTAATCATTCTTTTATAAGATGAAAGTTTAAATTTCTTCTTATAAAATTGAATCTATCTTCAAAGGGGTTTTGTAAATATGTCAGCCCACTGATGATCAGTGTCTACAAATTTTATTTCTAAAATACCCTTCTGAACATAGTCTCTTATAAAATGATGCTTAATCTCAATGTGCTTTGCTCTAGAATGCAATATCGGATTTTTAGTAAGACATATGGCGGATATATTATCACGTAAGATAGGAATGTTACTCTCTTTTATCAAGTAGTCTTCAAGTTGATACTTCATCCACGAAGTTGAGAAGCGCAACTGTCATGAGATGTATTCAGCTTCTGCTGTTGAGAGTGCTATTGTGCTTTGCCTTTTGCTTGACCAAGACACAACATTAGCTCCAAGGAATTGGCAGCCTCCACTTGTGCTCTTTCTCTCAATTCTATCTCCAAAGAAAGTCAAGATCACGTAAACCTACTAATTGGTAATCTTTTGATTTCTTATAAAGCAAACCAAGATTAGTAGTTCCTTGTAAATATCTAAATATTCTTTTAACAGCACTTAGGTGTGATTCTCTAGGATCTGATTGAAACCTAGCACACAGGCAGACGCTGAACATAATATCAGGTCTTGAAGCCGTAAGATAAAGTAGAGATCCAATCATACCTCTGTATAGTTTCTGATCTACCTTCTTACCAATTTCATCTTTACTAAGAGTGCAGGTAAGATGCATAGGAGTACACATAGGCTTGCAATCCAGCATCTTGAATTTCTTCAATAATTCTTTGATGTATTTGCTTTGATGAATATAAATACCATCACTGCATTGCTTGATTTGTATTCCAAGGAAGAACTTTAATTCTCTCATCATGCTCATCTCAAATTCAGCCTGCATAAGCTTAGAAAATTCTTTGCAAAGACTTTCATTAGTGGCTCCAAAAATAATATCATCAACGTATATTTGAACAAGTATGAAATGCTTGTTTGAGGTTTTTCTGAAAAGAGTAGTGTCAACTAAACCTCTTGTAAATCCATTTTCCATTAAAAAGGAACTTAGTATATCATACCATGCTCTGGGAGCTTGTTTAAGACCATATAGTGCCTTTTTAAGTTTAAAAACATGTTCAGGAAATTCAATATCTTCAAAACCAGGAGGTTGTTTAACATAAACTTTTTCAGTTATAAAACCGTTTAGAAAAGCACTTTTCACATCCATTTGATATAAAGTTATCTCATGATGTGCTGCAAATGAAAGTAAAATGCGAATTGCTTCTAATCTTGCAACAGGTGCAAAAGTTTCAGTGAAATCAATACCTTCTTCTTGTGAGTAGCCTTGAGCAACTAACCTTGCTTTATTTCTCACAACTTTACCGTCTTCATCAAGCTTATTTCTAAATACCCATTTAGTACCAATAACTTGCTTATCTTCTGGTAGAGTGACTAGCTTCCAGACATCATTCCTTTGGAACTGATTTAACTCATCTTGCATAGCTAGAATCCACCCTTCATCTTCCAACGCTTGATCAATCGTCTTAGGTTCCATCTCAGAGAGAAGTGCAAAATCAGCATGCTCCTTGAAGGAGGATCTGGTTCGTACTTTGTCACTAGGTTCTCCTATGATTTGATCTTTTGGATGATTGGTTTTGTACTTCTAGCTTTTTCTTGCTTCAGCTTCTGCTTGAGTCGAATTCTTCGTCTTGTCACCACCGGATGATGAAGATGTATGTTCACCGTCTGGCTTGTCACCGAGTTTTAAATCTGAAAATAACTCATCTAGCTCTGACATTGCGATTGTCGGGCTTCTTATCATCAAACTTGACATGAATGGACTCTTCAACTGTCAAAGTTTCTTTGTTGTATATTCTAAAAGCTTTAGATCTTTCAGAATATCCTAAAAAGATTCCTTTGTCAGCCTTGGAATCAAACTTACCAAGCTGATCTTTAGTATTCAGGATATAACAAATACAACCAAAAGGATGAAAGTAAGAAATGTTTGGTTTTCTTCCTTTCCACAATTCATAAGGAGTCTTATTCAAAATAGGTCTTATATAAATTCTATTTTGAATATAACAAGCTGTGTTTACTGCTTCTATCCAAAAATATTTCGCAATATCAGCTTCATTGATCATGGTCCTGGCCATTTCCTGGAGGGACCTATTTGTCCTTTCTACAACACCATTTTGTTGAGGTGTTCTAGGAGAGGAGAAATTGTGGGAGATGCCATTTTCTTCACAAAATTTTTGAAAGTTCTCATTTTCAAATTCTCCCCCATGATCACTTATAATAGAAGAGATACAAATGCCTTTTTCATTTTGAACTGATTTGCAGAAAACAGTAAATACTTTAAAAGACTCATCCTTGTGGGCAAGGAATTTAACCCATGTCCATCTAGTAAAATCACCAACAATGACTAAACCATATTTCTTTCCAGTTAAAGAGGCTGTCCTTGTGGGACCAAAAAGATCAAGATGTAAAAGTTCAAGTGGTCTAGAAGTTGAAACAACATTTTTTAAATGAAATGAAGTTTTAACTTGTTTTCCTTTTTGACAAGCTTCACAAAGGGCATCAGATTTGTACTTAAGATTTGGTAAGCCTTTAACAAGATTGTGCTTGTTTAATTTTGAGATTAACCTCAAGTTGGCATGACCTAATCTTTTGTGCCAAATCCATTGCTCATCTTCAACAGATATAAGACACTTGACATCTTGTTTTTTAAGTTCAGAAAGATCAACTTTATAAACATTTTGTTTCCTCTTTCTTTGTAAAGAATATAGATCCATCATTTTTGCTTTTTACTAAACATCCAGTTCAGAAGATGACTTCATAACCATTGTCACATAATTGACTTATGCTCAATAGATTATGTTTCAGTCCTTCAACATATAAAACATTATCAATAGAAGGAAGAGCCTTTACCTATGCGACAAATTCCAACTATTTTACCTTTACGGTTTCCTCAGAAACCAACGAATCCAGCTTCTCTAGGTCTTAGTTCTTGGAACATATGCTTTTCTCCGTCATGTGTGCGAGCATCCACTGTCTAAGTACCAAGACTGGTGTGTTGACTTTGTTGCTAAGCATGTCTGCAACATAGACTATTTTATCTTTAGGTACCCATATCTTTTTGGGTCCTTTCTTGTTAGTTCTTAAAGGAGGCTTATCCTTCTTAGTTTTAAAAACATTACATGCACTTTTCAAATGACGGATTTATTACAGTAAGTACAATGTAAGCATTTACTATGACGTGGGATTTATCGATTCTTTGAATTATTTTCCAAAAGGGTTTCATCGGTATATAGCCAAGACCATGAGTTGTCGTTTCTTGACACCCCGGATCATTGAAGCTTGCTTGCTTGAGTTACACTCTCTGCAAGAAACTTTTGAAATGCTTGTTCATAGTCATTTGATTTGCGATTAGAATTTGCTGTAACTACTGAACTCTTAGCTTGAGAGCTCTCACACGGTTGCTTGTTAGCTTCCAGACGCTGGTTATCAACAGACGCTGATTTTCGGTTTTCGACAGTTCTCTTCATCGAGTACTGAGTTTTCATTACGTAAAGAATGAAAATCTTGTGATAGTTTTAAAAATTTCTTTTTCAAGTTCTTATACTCGATGAGAGAGTGGCGAGTCCTTAAGAAGATCATCAAAAGCAAGTTGAAGTTGAGTAGGAATCATATACTATTACCTCTTCAACATCTTCTTACGACTCAATGTCGATTATGCGCCATGAGGGCAATGTGAGCTTCTTCTTTATCTTCCTCAGAGGAGGATAAGTCAAGATCTTCCCATATTGCCATGAGACCTTTCTTCTTTTTCTTGAAGGAGCTTCTTGTGGGCTTTTCTTTAAGATTAGGACACTCGGATTTGAAATGTCCAGGCTTCTTACATTCATAGCAAATGACTTGGGCTTTGTCCTTGTCTTTGCTCTCCTTCTTGTCCTTTGAATCTTTCTTCTGAAACTTCCTTCTGAATTTTCTTTTCTTCCACATTCTTTGGATCTTCTTAGATATGAATGCAAGCTCATCATCTGATCCATCAGAGTCTCCTTCTGAAGCTTCATCATCTGATTCTTCTTCTTCAGCCTGAAAAGCTTTAGAAGTACTAGGTTTATGTTGATTAACTTTTAAAGCAATAGACTTACTCTTCTTGGTAGGTTCTTCTTCATTTAGCTCAAGTTCATGAGCTTTTAGGGAACTCATAAGATCTTCAAGCCGAAGAACATTCAGATCTTTAGCTTCTTGAATAGCAGTGACTTTGGGTCTCCACTGCCTAGTCAAGCTTCTCAAAATCTTTCTCACATGATCAGGTGTGGTATAACTTTTTCCAAGGGCCTGCAACCCATGAACAAGTGTTTGGAATCTTCCAAACATAGTTTCAATGTTTTCTCCATCTTCCATTTTGAATAGTTCATATTGGCGAACCATCATGCTAGCCTTTGTTTCTCTTACTTGGCGTAACCCTCATAAGACAACACAAGAGAATCCTGCATTTCTTTGTGATATCAAACTTGCCACATTTATCATATTCTCTTTCTGTCATAGCACAGATGAGAATAAATCTGGCCCTCTGATTGGTTTGATATCTCTTTTTCTGATCATCAGACCAATTTTCCCTTGATATTGCAACGCCAAGGGCATTAGGGGGAAGAATGTATCCGCTTTCAACTATATCCCATAAATCAAGAATTTGTGCCTCAAGGAATGCTTTCATCTTATCTTTCCAGTAATCAAATTTTTCTCCATTGAATAGAGGAGGACGGTTCATATGACCACCTTCAGTAGACATGTTCACAATATAGAATCTTTTCTCTTGACACTGTTAAGTGCTCAACCAAGAGGCCGAGCTCTGGTACCAACTGAACGTGAACACAAGAAGGGGGGGTTGAATTGTGTTTAAAAACTTTTCGTAAACTTTAAGTTAGAAACACTATAGAACACAAATTTTTCAAAACTGTTTGTTTATCGGATGCTGGGTATAACCGGACGCTGGAAAAAGCAGTTTGATAAAACTTGTTTTTAACGCAGCAAGATGAAAATGAATAGAAAGCAGTAAAGCAGGAGACACAGAAATTTATACTAGTTCACTACCAAACTGGTAGCTACGTCTAGTCCCTTCGTTCCTGAAGGATTTTCACTATAATCAATCTGATTACAATTTCCTCAAGAGTATTCTACTGTCACAACTTGACAATACTCTCAACTTCTCAAAACGACTCGATGCGGTCGAGCCTTTGAGGATACAGCCTTAACTAGGCCAAAACAAACTTTTACAAGTGAGTTGAAATACAGTTAAAAATAACTCTCACAGAGAGGATAAAAGATTAAGCTCAGCTATAGAAAAACTTTCTTAAAGAAAGGGTCGGACGCTGAGTTCAGTTCTGTAGTCCAGAGACTTAGCACGAGACTTGGTTGCTCACAGAAGCAGTGCTTGTTCTCAGTAAATATTTCAGCAGAATTTCAGCAAGCTTTTTCACAGTATGTTCGTTGCTTCTTCAATGGATACCATGAGGTATATATAGGAATTCCAAGGATATTACCGTTGAGGTAAAAATTGGCTCCTTTCCATTGAGTAAGGTAAGTTCAAAACGCTGTCTCTTTCTTGCTTTGCAGAGAATATCCCAGTAGTACATGTTACCGTTTTTGTACTACCTTGCTTGTACGATTTTTGTCTTCTAGTTAAAGGTTTCACCTTTGATACCTCGTACAACAATTTTAGCGCTTAGAATCAATTTTGAAATCCGTTCCAGAAACTTCTGAGAGGTAGAGCAGCAACGTGACTAACACGTGATTTGAAATGAAGTTCAGACGCTCGCTCAGAATCGAAAGTTCGGACGCTCGTTCAGAATCGGAAGTTCGGACGCTTGTAGCAATTGGATAAGCATAGTGCATAAAGAGGAAATTCCAGACGCTCACAAGGATAAGCCGGATGCTGACACATAGAATGAATCCTTCTCTTGAGAATTACTTTCTTCTTGCTTGAGTGGCTTAGAATATACGTATTATTAGTATCTGCACACTTCAAGAAATGTTAGAACATAAATTGTTCTCTTGTGAATACTTTGTTATCATCAAAATTAATGAGGGTCTAAACTTCTCAATCGTTTAGGTTCCAACACTGTGAATCGATTCAGGGATGTGGGTTTGCTGGGACTCGATTTGGTTTTTCAGTGAATCACAGCGTGAATCGATTCACAAAGGACAGTTCTCTGTGAATCGAATCTGGGAACTGCAGGAATCGATTCCTGCACTTAAAGCTGCGATTCCTGTCACTTTTGCACTGAGTGAATCGATTCACCTAAGCTGTGAATCGATTCACATTCTGATATATCGAGAAAAACTTCAGTGAGAAAAAGAGCGACGCGATTGTTAGAGAGAGGGTTAGAGAGAGAGGGTGCGACAGAGAGAAGAAGGAGAAGGGGCTGAAACACCTAGGGTTCACAAATTAGAGGGGAAAAACAAGGATTCATGCTAGATTTATCCTCAATCTTAGCTTGAATCCAAGTTGGGGAGTGTTTATGCTTGGATTGGAAAGTTGAAGGAAATCCCTAGAAGGCCAGCTTGAAGGAGAAGAGGAAGAACGTGAAGAAGGAAGAAGAAGAAGCTAAGCATCAACTTTGAACTTGAATCTTGGAAGTTGTGGTGAGTTCTTCCTTCTCTTAGGTGATGGGCACCCATAAGTCCCACATTAGGGTTCCCTTGAAGAAAACCCTTGAACCCTATGTTAGGAAGTTCCCCCAAATCCCTATTTGATGTACAGTTTTTAGTGTTAATAGCTATGCATGTGTTATTGGGACTGGTTAAGGGGGTAATGTTGTACCCCCATAGATGATGAGATGAATGTTTGACCATTGAGAGCTCCATGGAGCTCTAATGGAAGTGCTTTTTGTCTTGATGTATTTTCCTTGATTTATTGTGATATATGTTCTCTTTTAAGTCTGAAATATATCTCTTCACATGAGTATGTTCTGTTGCATGTTAAGTTAGAGTAACTCTTAATTGTATTTCTACATTGGAATAAAGCATGCATCTAAGGACATAGTTGATGAATTTAATTCCCTAAAAGATACTAAGATGCCTCAAAAAGGGGGTGATCGATATGGTTAGCCGGGTGGGACGCCCTCGGACGGTTAAGACGTCTAACCACCATATCGAAAGCGTATTTATGGGGTTATATGGACGTAAGCATATAACACTACCCATGAATACGAACCAAAGATGAATTAGAAATTCATAGTAATGGTATGCATTGCATAATGGTGTGTCATTAAGTTTTAACTGATAGATTGTTAGGTGAGTGGATGGTGAGGAGTCGAAGGGAGGATTCACTGAGATTATTATCTCACCCCACTCCTTTATTTAATTATTTTTCTGGATGCACAGGTTCCAAAGGAGGACTGACAGCTGCTAGCTCTGGAGAGCTTGTTTATTTTGTAGTAGTTTAAAGTAACACCCTGAATATGTAATTTCTGGAATCATGTATTGGTGTTGTACTGTTGTGAAACTTATGTATTTGAAGTCTAGTCTTTTGTGGTAATTGGACTTAATGTTGAACTTTAAGTTTAAGTTTGTATTGGGAGGACTGTATCTAATGATAATTTTCTTATTTTCAAGTTAATGAAAGTAAGGTGTTACATTATGGTATCAGAGCAGTTCGATTCTAATCGGACTGTGGGGGTTGATAGGAATAGTTTCGTGAATTTCTTGAGTCTGCTGTTGTTTTTCTACTTATTATGCTAAGAGATATTGAGCCTGATCAACTCAATGCTTGGTGCATTCTATGCAGAATTATGGCTTCAGGTTCTGGAAGGCGCGGAAGACCCAGGAGGAATGATGCGATACCTCCGAATCCGCCAGGACAAGAGAATGCTTGGCTACAAGGGATACTGCAGGCCATTCAGAATCAGAGTATTGCAACCAACAATCTTGCGGCTCGATTAGCCCAACAAACGGCGATGCAAGCTCAACCTCCCCGTAAGAGGAGGAATTAGACCGAAATTCCTTAAGTTCCTCAAGACGAAGCCACCAACCTTCAATGGAAAAGTAGAAGCCATGGCATCCCAACAACGGCTAGAAAGCGTGGAGAAGAGTTTTAAGGTTGTCCATTGCACCGAGGAACAAAAGGTCGAGCTAGCTACTCATGTACTCATAGAGGATGCTGAAAACTGGTGGAAAGGGGCCCGAGCTTATATGGTGGGTCAAGGGACACCGTTAACTTGGGTGAACTTTCAGAGGGTATTCTTGGAGAAGTATTTTCCACAGACCGTGAAAGATATGATGGATAGAGAGTTGGTCCAACTTCAGCAGGGAAAATCTACGGTTTTAGAGTATGTGAACAAGTTTGAAGAGTTGGTCAGGTATTCATCTGTTGCTCAATTTGCTCCGGATGATAACTGGAAAATCAAGCAGTTCAAGTGGGGACTAAGGCCAGACATCCGAGCAGACATTTCACTGGCGAATTCACTTCGCCAGGGTAGTCCATCAGAGCTACGTGGCTGAAGCAAGCTTGAAGAGGATGTATGAAGATAGGCAAACGAGGTGGCAAGATAAGAATAAAAAGAAGGATGCAGATAAGAGCGCTCAACACATGAGACCAAAAGGAAACCTTTTCAAGGGAAAGCAGGCTCAAACCTCCAAGTCTGATTATCATGCATGCTCGAACTGTGGGAAGGTGCATCCGGGAGAGTGTATGAAGGGCAAGAATGTTTGCTATGTTTGTCACCAACCAGGGCACATGGCTAGGGAGTGCCCCCAATACACTAAGGGGAAAGGAGCCAAGCCTGGTGATCCTAACCAAGGGAGAGTCTTTACTCTTGATGCCAAGAAAGCAAAGGGAGCGGAAAATCTGATGAAAGGTACTTGTTTCTTCCAGGATGAACCTCTAGTTGTTTTATTTGATTCGGGAGCAACACATTCCTTTATCTCTTGTACATGTGTCCAAAGGCTAGGGTTGTGTCTCACCTCTTTACAATTCTCGTTGCACGTGTATACACCCACCGAAGATAGCATTTCTACTTCCTTGATATGTGAGAATTGCCCTCTCCTAATTCAAGGGAGAATGTTTTTAGTAAGCCTTGTGTGTCTGCCTCTTAAGGGAATGGACATAATCCTGGGTATGGATTGGCTTTCCGCCAATCAAGTTGTTTTAAACTGTTTCTGTAAAACAATCGAGTTTTCAAATGTGCATTCTGTTACTAAAGAGTCAAGTTATGTTCCACAGAGTAATGACCTTCTATTGAGTCACTGTCTAGTGGAAGGCCTTGCAGGATATATGATCTTACTTTCTTCAACTGTAGAGGTTAGCCTAGATCTGAACACTATCCCTATAGTGAACGAATTCTTAGATGTGTTTCCTAGCGAGGTAGCGACCTTACCCCCTGAGAGAGAAGTGGAGTTCTCAATAGAACTGGTTCCCGGAACGGGACCAATCTCCATAGCACCTTATAGGATGTCACCCTTGGAGTTGAGGGAACTAAAAACACAGTTGGAAGATTTGATTACTAAGCAGTTTATTAGACCTAGTGTGTCACCTTGGGGCGCACCTGTCCTTTTGGTAAAGAAGAAAGATGGGAGTATGAGGTTATGTATTGATTACCGGAAAATCAATAAGGTCACAGTGAAGAATAAGTACCCCTTACCTAGGATAGATGACTTGTTAGATCAACTTAGGGGAGCTTCGGTTTTCTCTAAGATTGATCTAAGATCTGGTTATCACCAGATTAGAGTTAAGGTAGAGGATGTCCCAAAGACGACATTTAGGACTAGATACGGGCACTATGAGTATTTGGTTATGCCTTTTGGTCTGACCAATGCTCCAGCCGTATTTATAGACTATATGAACCGAATTTTTAGGCCTTTTCTTGACAAGTTTGTAGTGGTCTTCATAGATGATATCCTGGTTTATTCTAAGGATCCTCGAGAGCATGAGGAACACCTTAGAATTGTTCTAAGTACCCTTAGGGGAAAGAGCCTTTTTGCTAAGCCTGAGAAATGTGAGTTTTGGCTCAGTGAAGTCAAGTTTCTGGGTCATGTGATTTCTAAAGAGGGAGTGTCGGTTGATCCTAGTAAAGTAGAAGCAGTCCTTAGTTAGGAACGACTAACCACAGTCACAGAAGTTAGGAGCTTTCTAGGATTAGCTGGTTACTACCGAAGGTTCATTAAGGGGTTTTCACAGATGGTACTTCCCCTAACAAGGTTAACCCGAAAGGGGGAGCCATTTGTGTGGACTAAGAGCTGTGAGAGTAGTTTCTTAGAGCTTAAGATCGGGTTGACTTCCACCCCGGTCTTGATTATCCCTGACCCAGCATTGGGATTTGAAGTTTATAGTGATGCCTCTAAGAAAGGGTTAGGATGTGTTCTTATGCAGAATCGACAAGTTGTAGCCTATGCATCTAGGCAGTTAAGGCCCCATGAGGAGAACTACCCTACTCATGACTTAGAGCTAGTAGCCATTGTCTTTGCTCTAAAGATTTGGTGACACTATCTGTATGGTGCTCAGTTTGAAGTGTTTAGTGATCATAAGAGCTTGAAATACCTTTTTGATCAGAAGGAACTTAATATGAGACAAAGAAGATGGGTTGAGTTCCTAAAAGATTATAACTTTGAGTTGAAGTACCATTCGGGCAAAGCGAATGTGGTCGCTGATGCCTTGAGTAGGAAATCCCTGCATGTGTCTTCACTGATGATTAAAGAAATGGAGTTGCTGGAGTCCTTTAGGGACCTTAACCTTGGAATTTTCCCATCAGTGAACAGTCTCATGCTTTACCATCTAGAAATTTCCTGCAATTTTAGGGAACAGATTAGGTGCGCTCGGAGCTTAGATGTAGAGTTTCGATCTAGCAAGCACCGCCGGTTTCTCTGGCCGAGGATGGCACTTTAATGTTCCATCGGAGAATCTGCATACCAAAAGATAATTCCATTAAGCGGCCAGGTTCTAGGAGAAGCCCACAAGAGTGGATTCTCGGTACACCCTGGCTCCACCAAGATGTACCAGGACCTTAGACAGAGGTATTGGTGGCCAGGCATGAGGAATGATGTGGCAGAATTTGTAGCTCAATGCTTGGTTTGTCAGAAAACAAAGATAGAACACCAAAAGCCTTCAGGTTTTCTCCAACCCTTAGAAATTCCCGAATGGAAGTGGGATAGTATAGCAATGGACTTCGTGGGAGGGTTACCCTACACTCAGTTAGGATATGACTCTATATGGGTCATAGTGGACAAATTAACCAAATCTGCTCATTTTCTTCCCATAAAGTCCACTTACAAAACTGCCCGGTTAGCTGAGATCTACATCAGAGAGATTGTTAGACTCCACGGAGTTCAGTAACATTGTCTCTGATAGGGATCCAAAGTTCACCTCTCGGTTTTGGAAGGCACTGCATCAAGCCTTAGGGACGAGGTTGAGTCTTAGCACAGCCTACCATCCCCAGACAGATGGCCAGTCGGAGAGAACCATTCAAACTTTAGAGGATATGCTTAGAGCCTGTGTTTTAGAGGATGGCGGTAGTTGGAGCAAGTACTTGTCATTAATTGAATTTTCATACAACAACAGCTATCACTCTAGCATAGGAATGGCACCGTACGAGGCTCTCTACGGTCGCAAGTGTAGGACTCCTCTATGTTGGTTTGAAGTGGGGGAGAAACAACTGTTAGGCCCCGACCTTGTTCAGGAAACCACTGATAAGATTCGTATGATTAGGGAAAAGATAAAGACTGCCCAGAGTAGGCAGAAAAGTTATGCAGATCGTAGGCTCAAACCCCTTGAATTTGATGAAGGAGAACATGTATTCTTGAAAGTCACTCCCACTATAGGTGTTGGTAGAGCTCTTAGGGCCAAAAAGTTGACCCCTCGGTATGTGGGTCCTTTCCAAATCCTCAGTCGAATTGGTCCTGTTGCTTACCAAATCGCCTTACCTCCTTCTTTGTCAAATCTCCACAATGTTTTTCATGAGTCTCAGCTTAAGAAATACATTCCGGATCCATTCCACTCTATAGACCATGAGTCTATACAACTTAGATCTGATTGCACGTACCAGCCCGAACCGGCCCAAATAGTGGACCGAGCTTCCAAGGTACTCAGGAATAAGACTATCCCTTTGGTCAAGGTGATCTGGGACGGATCCACTCCCGAAGAAGCTACTTGGGAACTCGAAGATGAGATGCGAAGCCAATACCCGCAACTTTTCCAATAGGTATGTAAGTTATCAAATTTTGAGGACAAATTTTTTTTTTAAGGTGGGTAGTAGTGTAACACCCCAAATTCCCTCAAGCTTGATTTAACGTGTGTACATATGCTTAGTATGACTTAATGATGAATTTTAAGTGATTTTCTCATTGATTGTCATAGTTGAATATGTGAAAAATTGTGTTTGGTGAAATTTTGCCCAGTGTGAATCGATTCCCAGGCCCTATGAATCGATTCAGGGATGTGGGTTTGCTGGGACTCGATTTGGTTTTTCAGTGAATCGCAGCGTGAATCGATTCACAAAGGACAGTTCTCTGTGAATCGAATCTGGGAACTGCAGGAATCGATTCCTGCACTTAAAGCTGCGATTCCTGTCACTTTTGCACTGAGTGAATCGATTCACCTAAGCTGTGAATCGATTCACAATTCAAATATATCGAAAAACTTCGTGAAAAAGAAACGAGCGATTGTTAGAGAGGGTTAGAGAGAGAGTGCGACGAGAGAGAAGAAGGAGAAAATTTGAAACACCTAGGGTTCACAAATTAGAGGGGAAAAACAAGGATTCATGCTAGATTCATCCTCAATCTTAGCTTGAATCCAAGTTGGGGAGTGTTTATGCTTGGATTGGAAAGTTGAAGGAAATCCCTAGAAGGCCAGCTTGAAGGAGAAGAGGAAGAACGTGAAGAAGGAAGAAGAAGAAGCTAAGCATCAACTTTGAACTTGAATCTTGGAAGTTGTGGTGAGTTCTTCCTTCTCTTAGGTGATGGGCACCCATAAGTCCCACATTAGGGTTCCCTTGAAGAAAACCCTTGAACCCTATGTTAGGAAGTTCCCCCAAATCCCTATTTGATGTACAGTTTTTAGTGTTAATAGCTATGCATGTGTTATTGGGACTGGTTAAGGGGGTAATGTTGTACCCCCATAGATGATGAGATGAATGTTTGACCATTGAGAGCTCCATGGAGCTCTAATGGAAGTGCTTTTTGTCTTGATGTATTTTCCTTGATTTATTGTGATATATGTTCTCTTTTAAGTCTGAAATATATCTCTTCACATGAGTATGTTCTGTTGCATGTTAAGTTAGAGTAACTCTTAATTGTATTTCTACATTGGAATAAAGCATGCATCTAAGGACATAGTTGATGAATTTAATTCCCTAAAAGATACTAAGATGCCTCAAAAAGGGGGTGATCGATATGGTTAGCCGGGTGGGACGCCCTCGGACGGTTAAGACGTCTAACCACCATATCGAAAGCGTATTTATGGGGTTATATGGACGTAAGCATATAACACTACCCATGAATACGAACCAAAGATGAATTAGAAATTCATAGTAATGGTATGCATTGCATAATGGTGTGTCATTAAGTTTTAACTGATAGATTGTTAGGTGAGTGGATGGTGAGGAGTCGAAGGGAGGATTCACTGAGATTATTATCTCACCCCACTCCTTTATTTAATTATTTTTACAGATGCACAGGTTCCAAAGGAGGACTGACAGCTGCTAGCTCTGGAGAGCTTGTTTATTTTGTAGTAGTTTAAAGTAACACCCTGAATATGTAATTTCTGGAATCATGTATTGGTGTTGTACTGTTGTGAAACTTATGTATTTGAAGTCTAGTCTTTTGTGGTAATTGGACTTAATGTTGAACTTTAAGTTTAAGTTTGTATTGGGAGGACTGTATCTAATGATAATTTTCTTATTTTCAAGTTAATGAAAGTAAGGTGTTACATTATGGTATCAGAGCAGTTCGATTCTAATCGGACTGTGGGGGTTGATAGGAATAGTTTCGTGAATTTCTTGAGTCTGCTGTTGTTTTTCTACTTATTATGCTAAGAGATATTGAGCCTGATCAACTCAATGCTTGGTGCATTCTATGCAGAATTATGGCTTCAGGTTCTGGAAGGCGCGGAAGACCCAGGAGGAATGATGCGATACCTCCGAATCCGCCAGGACAAGAGAATGCTTGGCTACAAGGGATACTGCAGGCCATTCAGAATCAGAGTATTGCAACCAACAATCTTGCGGCTCAGTTAGCCCAACAACAGCAGTACCAAGCTCAACCTCCCCCGTAAGAGGAGGAATTAGACCGGAAATTCCTTAAGTTCCTCAAGACGAAGCCACCAACCTTCAATGGAAAAGTAGAAGCCATGGCATCCCAACACTGGCTAGAAGCCGTGGAGAAGAGTTTTAAGGTTGTCCATTGCACCGAGGAACAAAAGGTCGAGCTAGCTACTCATGTACTCATAGAGGATGCTGAAAACTGGTGGAAAGGGGCCCGAGCTTATATGGTGGCTCAAGGGACACCGTTAACTTGGGTGAACTTTCAGAGGGTATTCTTGGAGAAGTATTTTCCACAGACCGTGAAAGATATGATGGATAGAGAGTTGGTCCAACTTCAGCAGGGAAAATCTACGGTTTTAGAGTATGTGAACAAGTTTGAAGAGTTGGTCAGGTATTCATCTGTTGCTCAATTTGCTCCGGATGATAACTGGAAAATCAAGCAGTTCAAGTGGGGACTAAGGCCAGACATCCAGAACAGCATTTCACAAACTGAATTCACTGACTTCGCCAGGGTAGTCCATCAGAGCTACGTGGCTGAAGCAAGCTTGAAGAGGATGTATGAAGATAGGCAAATGAGGTGGCAAGATAAGAATAAAAAGAAGGATGCAGATAAGAGCGCTCAACACATGAGACCGAAAGGAAACCTTTTCAAGGGAAAGCAGGCTCAAACCTCCGAGTCTGATTATTATGCATGCTCGAACTGTGGGAAGGTGCATCCGGGAGAGTGTATGAAGGGCAAGAATGTTTGCTATGTTTGTCACCAACCAGGGCACATGGCTAGGGAGTGCCCCCAATACACTAAGGGGAAAGGAGCCAAGCCTGGTGATCCTAACCAAGGGAGAGTCTTTACTCTTGATGCCAAGAAAGCAAAGGGAGCGGAAAATCTGATGAAAGGTACTTGTTTCTTCCAGGATGAACCTCTAGTTGTTTTATTTGATTCGGGAGCAACACATTCCTTTATCTCTTGTACATGTGTCCAAAGGCTAGGGTTGTGTCTCACCTCTTTACAATTCTCATTGCATGTGTATACACCCACCGAAGATAGCATTTCTACTTCCTTGATATGTGAGAATTGCCCTCTCCTAATTCAAGGGAGAATGTTTTTAGTAAGCCTTGTGTGTCTGCCTCTTAAGGGAATGGACATAATCCTGGGTATGGATTGGCTTTCCGCCAATCAAGTTGTTTAAAACTGTTTCTGTAAAACAATCGAGTTTCCAAATGTGCATTCTGTTATTAAAGAGTCAAGTTATGTTCCACAGAGTAATGACCTTCTATTGAGTCACTGTCTAGTGGAAGGCCTTGCAGGATATATGATCTTACTTTCTTCAACTGTAGAGGTTAGCCTAGATCTGAACACTATCCCTATAGTGAACGAATTCTTAGATGTGTTTCCTAGCGAGGTAGCGACCTTACCCCCTGAGAGAGAAGTGGAGTTCTCAATAGAACTGGTTCCCAGAACGGGACCAATCTCCATACCACCTTATAGGATGTCACCCTTGGAGTTGAGGGAACTAAAAACACAGTTGGAAGATTTGATTACTAAGCAGTTTATTAGACCTAGTGTGTCACCTTGGGGCGCACCTGTCCTTTTGGTAAAGAAGAAAGATGGGAGTATGAGGTTATGTTTTGATTACCGGAAAATCAATAAGGTCACAGTGAAGAATAAGTACCCCTTACCTAGGATAGATGACTTGTTAGATCAACTTAGGGGAGCTTCGGTTTTCTCTAAGATTGATCTAAGATCTGGTTATCACCAGATTAGAGTTAAGGTAGAGGATGTCCCAAAGACGGCATTTAGGACTAGATACGGGCACTATGAGTATTTGGTTATGCCTTTTGGTCTGACCAATGCTCCAGCCGTATTTATGGACTATATGAACCGAATTTTTAGGCCTTTTCTTGACAAGTTTGTAGTGGTCTTCATAGATGATATCCTGGTTTATTCTAAGGATCCTCGAGAGCATGAGGAACACCTTAGAATTGTTCTAAGTACCCTTAGGGGAAAGAGCCTTTTTGCTAAGCCTGAGAAATGTGAGTTTTGGCTCAGTGAAGTCAAGTTTCTGGGTCATGTGATTTCTAAAGAGGGAGTGTCGGTTGATCCTAGTAAAGTAGAAGCAGTCCTTAGTTAGGAACGACCAACCACAGTCACAGAAGTTAGGAGCTTTCTAGGATTAGCTGGTTACTACCGAAGGTTCATTAAGGGGTTTTCACAGATGGTACTTCCCCTAACAAGGTTAACCCGAAAGGGGGAGCCATTTGTGTGGACTAAGAGCTGTGAGAGTAGTTTCTTAGAGCATAAGATCGGGTTGACTTCCACCCCGGTCTTGATTATCCCTGACCCAGCATTGGGATTTGAAGTTTATAGTGATGCCTCTAAGAAAGGGTTAGGATGTGTTCTTATGCAGAATCGACAAGTTGTAGCCTATGCATCTAGGCAGTTAAGGCCCCATGAGGAGAACTACACTACTCATGACTTAGAGCTAGCAGCCATTGTCTTTGCTCTAAAGATTTGGTGACACTATCTCATATGGTGCTCGATTTGAAGTGTTTAGTGATCATAAGAGCTTGAAATACCTTTTTGATCGTAAGGAACTTAATATGAGACAAAGAAGATGGGTTGAGTTCCTAAAGATTATAACTTTGAGTTGAAGTACCATTCGCAAAGCGAATGTGGTCACGATGCCTTGAGTAGGAAATCCCTGCATGTGTCTTCACTGATGATTAAAGAAATGGAGTTGCTGGAGTCCTTTAGGGACCTTAACCTTGGAATTTTCCCATCAGTGAACAGTCTCATGCTTTACCATCTAGAAATTTCCTGCAATTTTAGGGAACAGATTAGGTCTGCTCAGAGCTTAGATGTAGAGTTTCAGTCTAGCAAGCACCGCCCCGGTTTCTCTGAAGCTGAGGATGGCACTTTAATGTTCCATCAGAGAATCTGCATACCAAAAGATAATTCCATTAAGCAGCAGGTTCTAGGAGAAGCCCACAAGAGTGGATTCTCGGTACACCCTGGCTCCACCAAGATGTACCAGGACCTTAGACAGAGGTATTGGTGGCCAGGCATGAGGAATGATGTGGCAGAATTTGTAGCTCAATGCTTGGTTTGTCAGAAAACAAAGATAGAACACCAAAAGCCTTCAGGTTTTCTCCAACCCTTAGAAATTCCCGAATGGAAGTGGGATAGTATAGCAATGGTCTTCGTGGGAGGGTTACCCTACACTCAGTTAGGATATGACTCTATATGGGTCATAGTGGACAGATTAACCAAATCTGCTCATTTTCTTCCCATAAAGTCCACTTACAAAACTGCCCGGTTAGCTGAGATCTACATCAGAGAGATTGTTAGACTCCACGGAGTTCCAGCTAACATTGTCTCTGATAGGGATCCAAAGTTCACCTCTCGGTTTTGGAAGGCACTGCATCAAGCCTTAGGGACGAGGTTGAGTCTTAGCACAGCCTACCATCCCCAGACAGATGGCCAGTCGGAGAGAACCATTCAAACTTTAGAGGATATGCTTAGAGCCTGTGTTTTAGAGGATGGCGGTAGTTGGAGCAAGTACTTGTCATTAATTGAATTTTCATACAACAACAGCTATCACTCTAGCATAAGAATGGCACCGTACGAGGCTCTCTACGGTCGCAAGTGTAAGACTCCTCTATGTTGGTTTGAAGTGGGGGAGAAACAACTGTTAGGCCAGGCCTTGTTCAGAAACCACCGATAAGATTCGTATGATTAGGGAAAGATAAAGCGCCCCAGTAGCGAGAGAAAAGTTATGCAGATCGTAGGCTCAAACCCCTTGAATTTGATGAAGGAGAACATGTATTCTTGAAAGTCACTCCCACTATAGGTGTTGGTAGAGCTCTTAGGGCCAAAAAGTTGACCCCTCGGTATGTGGGTCCTTTCCAAATCCTCAGTCGAATTGGTCCTGTTGCTTACCAAATCGCCTTACCTCCTTCTTTGTCAAATCTCCACAATGTTTTTCATGTGTCTCAGCTTAAGAAATACATTCCGGATCCATTCCACTCTATAGACCATGAGTCTATACAACTTAGATCTGATTGCACGTACCAGCCCGAACCGGCCCAAATAGTGGACCGAGCTTCCAAGGTACTCAGGAATAAGACTATCCCTTTGGTCAAGGTGATCTGGGACAGATCCACTCCCGAAGAAGCTACTTGGGAACTCGAAGATGAGATGCGAAGCCAATACCCGCAACTTTTCCAATAGGTATGTAAGTTATCAAATTTTGAGGACAAATTTTTTTTTTAAGGTGGGTAGTAGTGTAACACCCCAAATTCCCTCAAGCTTGATTTAACGTGTGTACATATGCTTAGTATGACTTAATGATGAATTTAAGTGATTTTCTCATTGATTGTCATAGTTGAATATGTGAAAAATTGTGTTTGGTGAAATTTTGCCCAGTGTGAATCGATTCCCAGGCCCTGTGAATCGATTCAGGGATGTGGGTTTGCTGGGACTCGATTTGGTTTTTCAGTGAATCGCAGCGTGAATCGATTCACAAAGGACAGTTCACTGTGAATCGAATCTGGGAACTGCAGGAATCGATTCCTGCACTTAAAGCTGCGATTCCTGTCACTTTTGCCTTTGAGTGAATCGATTCACCTAAGTCGTGAATCGATTCACACCGCAGATATATCGAAAAACTTCGTGAGAAAAAGAAACGAGAATGCGATTGTTAGAGAGAGGTTAGAGAGAGAGGGTGCGACAGAGAGAAGAAGGAGAAATTTGAAACACCTAGGGTTCACAAATTAGAGGGGAAAAATAAGGATTCATGCTAGATTCATCCTCAATCTTAGCTTGAATCCAAGTTGGGGAGTGTTTATGCTTGGATTGGAAAGTTGAAGGAAATCCCTAGAAGGCCAACTTGAAGGAGAAGAGGAAGAACGTGAAGAAGGAAGAAGAAGAAGCTAAGCATCAACTTTGAACTTGAATCTTGGAAGTTGTGGTGAGTTCTTCCTTCTCTTAGGTGATGGGCACCCATAAGTCCCACATTAGGGTTCCCTTGAAGAAAACCCATGAACCCTATGTTAGGAAGTTCCCCCAAATCCCTATTTGATGTACAGTTTTTGTGTTAATAGCTATGCATGTGTTATTGGGACTGGTTAAGGGGGTAATGTTGTACCCCCATAGATGATGAGATGAATGTTTGACCATTGAGAGCTCCATGGAGCTCTAATGGAAGTGCTTTTTGTCTTGATGTATTTTCCTTGATTTATTGTGATATATGTTCTCTTTTAAGTCTGAAATATATCTCTTCACATGAGTATGTTCTGTTGCATGTTAAGTTAGAGTAACTCTTAATTGTATTTCTACATTGGAATAAAGCATGCATCTAAGGACATAGTTGATGAATTTAATTCCCTAAAAGATACTAAGATGCCTCAAAAAGGGGGTGATCGATATTGTTAGCCGGATGGGACGCCCTCGGACGGTTAAGACGTCTAACCACCATATCGAAAGCGTATTTATGGGGTTATATGGACGTAAGCATATAACACTACCCATGAATACGAACCAAAGATGAATTAGAAATTCATAGTAATGGTATGCATTGCATAATGGTGTGTCATTAAGTTTTAACTGATAGATTGTTAGGTGAGTGGATGGTGAGGAGTCGAAGGGAGGATTCACTGAGATTATTATCTCACCCTACTCCTTTATTTAATTATTTTTACAGATGCACAGGTTCCAAAGGAGGACTGACAGCTGCTAGCTCTGGAGAGCTTGTTTATTTTGTAGTAGTTTAAAGTAACACCCTGAATATGTAATTTCTGGAATCATGTATTGGTGTTGTACTGTTGTGAAACTTATGTATTTGAAGTCTAGTCTTTTGTGGTAATTGGACTTAATGTTGAACTTTAAGTTTAAGTTTGTATTGGGAGGACTGTATCTAATGATAATTTTCTTATTTTCAAGTTAATGAAAGTAAGGTGTTACAAATTGTATCAAGTTTGTGTTGTTAAGGTTCGTGCTTAAGATACGCGCGAGGTGCAACTTGACAATAGTTTCGAATTACCTAGCGTGGATTGTTAAAGCTCCCAAGGTAAGGGAAATTCTTACATAATGAGTTTGGGCTTTTCGCCTTGTGTGTGGCTTGATTGTTTGACTTATTGCGTGATAGTACTTGTAGTACTATTGTATGCTGTTTTAAAATGCTGTAGCATGTTGTAGCATGATAAATTGTTATATGCTATCTGAAATGCTATGGCATGTTCTTGGCCCAACGTGGCATTATGAATTGTATTGTTTTCCTTGAATCATGTTGGATTCAATTGGAACTTGGTATTGATTTAGAATATGAAAAATATTATTTACTAGTTAAAACATTACTCGGGCGCTCCCTACGGTGAGCATGCCATATTGAAGAATTTGTTTGGATGCATACTGACCATCATCGACACTCGGAGCATTTGATTTGTCTTAAAGACTTCAAAAGACGAGTTGTCATGTCACTCGGAGCGTTTGATTTGTCTTAAAGACTTCAAAAGACGAGTTGACACTGCATTGCCTAATGTGTGGCAAGCCTAACTTGAGGCAAGCCTAATGTGTGGTTATATTATTCGGACATTGGGAAAATTCCTCGTCATACTACTGACCTATTAAGGCTGCAGGTGTATACACAAACTAGTCATATTGCATCGACATGCATAGCTAACCACATTTATGATATGTGATGACTTGATCGTTGATCTGTTGATGGAATTATTGTTCGCATGCAATTGTTGAATATTGTGGTGACTTGATTGTTGATCTATTGGTTGATTTGTTTGCTCACACGCAATTACTTGATATTGTGGTGACTTGATTGTTGATCTGCTGGTTGAGTTGTTTTCTCACATGCAATGCTTGATATACCATGATGATGCGTGCGATCTATTAAGTATGTATATGTACATAAAAGCATGTTGTTGTATTATATATGTATATATTGTTTGCATGCGACATAGCCTATGATAAACTCGTGGACAAAGAATTTACCCTTGCACTGTTGTTGGATTGGATATCCCTATGGATGTCACTTCCATATGGAGCTCCATAGCTGCTGCAGTTTTGTCTTTCCAGGAGCGTTGACGATTGAGCCAGTGGAGGAAGATTCCTCTGAATGTTTCGTGTTTTGATGTTGCTGAACTGTTTCTCAGTAAGAGTTATAGTTATTGGCCAGCTTAGCTTAGGGTTTTGTCTTTGTTGTTTTGTAATTACTCTATTAAAAAAACCTCGCCTCAGTGCGAAATGATTATATTATGTTTTATGTTATATGAAGTATTATTTTGTGATGCGTTATACTCTGATATTTGCAAAAGAATGATTTTGCATTATTTAGAAAATTATAGTACTCTTTATGTCTCATTTTTGAAAAGGGTTTTCAGAAGGGAAGAAAAAAAATACTCCTATTTCCATTGCAAAATACATAAGAGTACTTTCTAATTGAAAGCATACAAGCACCAAATGTTTTCAGCATTAGCTTAGGTTGCACAGTAGCGTTCCGGAAACGGGGTGTTAGTAGTGGTATTAGTGCAGTTCGTTCTAACTGGACCAATTTTTCTAAGCTGGTCTAGATTGTTGGGAATTGTCGGGTATAAGTTTGTTATGCCTAGGTTATGTGAACTTTGTTTGTGATTGTCTATAATGTTTCCTAGTTGAAACGTATGTGACATTGTGGGAAATTGTGTGCGATTATCTCAGACGATTGATTTTGTTGTGGGAATTTTGGTTAGTTTAATTTGTAGAAATTCGATGCCTTCGGGGCGAACAAGACTTTTTCTTAGAACTAGTAACTTAGACGTGAATCACGTAATTTGAGTGATAGTCTGGATAGCAACTACTGTCGCACAGATCACCGCGGAGAATCAACAGTATTTACTGAGACAACAAGGGGAGAAGCGAGCTATTGGAGGGCCAGTTAAGCTAGATTATCAGAGTAAACGACAACCAGGAAGACAACAACAAGGAGCACCTTATTTCTATCCTCAGGGAAATGACCGCAGTCAGGATAGTCTAATGGCGCAGGCTATTGGGAATAGCCAGAAAGAGAAGTGGCACTGTTAACACTGAGGAAGCAAAGAACACTTGGCGGATAAATACTCATCAAATGACCGACTATGTTGTAACTGCAAGAAGCGAGTACATTTTTCTAACGACTGTCAATTGCCAAAGGTGGATCAACTGCAGATGCTGCGAAGGTTGCGTGCCCAGCTATTGGAGGATATGTCTACATGATAGGCAGAAAGGGAATCACAAGCATCGATAGCTGAAGACGCACTACTTCAATGGTGAAGATGAAGAGCACAACGTTAACAGTAACCAACCAAGGAAAGGTTATGCTTTAACTGCAAGGAATCAGGATATCTGTCTAGAGACTGCAAAGTACCACGAGCTGAGTCTGCTGTCAACAATGTTGGAACTGCAAGATCAACCACTAAGGAACGTGTTTACACACTAAGCGGAGCGGAGAACTCATCATCTGAAGACTTCATCTCAGGAAACGCGACACAACAGAGTTATAAGCGGACCGAGATTTACAAGAGAGATTATTCGTAGGAGACGCTATAATTATCATATTATATGTATTATGGGGTGTGTGCGGTTCTAAGTATAGACCACATAAGTGTTTTAACTCTGTGACGTATTTTATTGTTATATTAGATTCCAAAGTCCAAATTTTAACAAACTTTCGGTATTACGATATATGTTATTATTATTTTTGTGAGCGTATTATTATACGCGAATATTTTTAGTGCGCGTCGAACTAAATTTCTCATGGTGATTTAATTTACATGATTTGTCGCTAATCGAGCAACCGATTACGCGACCACCTGACACAGCAAATTAGTGCGATGTAGAGACCGTGGGGGCTAAGTCAAGAGAGCATTTTGGAGTAGGTGAGAGTTAGTGGAGGGAGTATAGCGCATGATGATTATTGGTGAGACATTTTTGCAAAATCCTATTCAACCTTTTCTTTGTCTTCACACACATGGATAGCTAAGTGGAAACTTTAGGTGGGGGTCATTTTTCTTCCTTTCTTTCTTACCAATTCCCTCTCGATAATAATGGGAGAGTATAGGTCTATTATTGGTGTTGATGTTAGTGGAGAGAAAACATAAGATTCCTTTCTTGTTTTCTTGTGAGTCTTTTCCTTCCTTTTAACCTCTTGGCCGGTTCTTTTTAATACATTTAGGGGGAGGAATTTTCTTCCATTTAGTGTGGAGTGTTAGTGCGTTTTAGTGTGAGAAAAACCAAACCTTCATCTTCTTCTTCTTCTTGCAAGCCTTGAGCATTAAGATGGTTTTAAAGGAAGATACCATTTGGCATTTATGCGGGTTGATGTTATGGGTGATTTTGTGTTTGGTGATCGTGCAAATCCTTCTTTCTTGTTTTGTCTACAAACCGCGGGTTCCTAGGAGATTTTAGGTGAGTATTTTAGTTCTTTTGCTTTCAATTCTTGTGTCATTGTAGATGATCTTGTTGATTATGATTTAATAAACAAAGGTTTTTCTTCCTTATGGTTGTATATAAAAAAAATGTGTTGATGATTTCAAGTTTTCTTTGAAGATCTTTTGTCAGAATTGTTGTTGAGAAGATTGATATTAGAAAAATACCGTTGATCTTGTATTGTTGGAAAACCATGTTTATGTGTGTATGGTGTTAAAGTGAAAATTAAAATGTTTAGTGTTAAATTGGAAGCATGAAACCGTGACCACATTTATATGTTTGAGGTTGGATTTTAAGTTTTTCCATCTTAAACTTTTGATGATTTGCTGTTTATTGTGATTTAGGAGTTGTAGAGAAAATTTTTGTGTTGATCTTTTGTTAAAAAAAAAAAACTTTTGAGTGTGAGTAGAATGATTTTGAGAAATGGATTTGAGTGTATGTGTGTGTAAGCCGTGAGGCTCTTTGAGAAAACGAAAAGGATTTCAAGTCCAATAATAGGTTCTTAGTGATTTTGTTGTTGTTGATGTTTAAAAGCTTTTAGGGAAAATGTTAATTTTGATCCAAGTGTATTTTGATGACTTTAAGTTTGATTTAAGTTTCAGTTTTGATTAAGTATGTCTTGATGATTTTAAGGCAATAAAAAACCTAATCTCAAAAGAACCATAGTGTTCTTGAGAATGGTCGAGGCTTGAAGAGATCAAATGGGTTTTAAGAAAATTAATTCTTGCTTTGTGTTATTTTAGAAATTATCTGTTTTAAAAAAATAAGAGAAATTTGATGTTGGTTTTTGTTTATAAAGTGGTTGTATAGGCATATTTGTGTTAGGGAAGTTTCGTTGGTGTTAGCATGAAGCCGTAACTCAGTGTCGTCGTGACCGTGTTCATGATGGAGTATAGATCGTAGCTTAGAATAAGACATCATTCGCAAGGACTTCTTCGATATGGACTCGCAATATTGTGTTTTGTAGACATTTAAGTTGAAGATGTAGTATTTTAACTGGTTATTGATGTATGAATAAAATGTATGGTTTGGTGTTTGACTGTTTGAGTGTAATAATTATTCTGTTGTACCGAATTTCAAAGTTCAAATTTAAGATTTGCTTTAGTGTTAAGTTATGACTTTTCAGATTCTGATTTTGTTTTGGTTTATAAGTTAATTTTCGGGGACGAAATTTTTTTTAAGGAGGGTGGCAACGTAACATCCCAATTTTTATGAAAATTATTTTATAGTTTCCGACTACTTGGAAATAAATCATAGAGATTGATCACCTCAATGGTTTGTTAAAAGTACGAAGAACAACAAAGATTTATTGTAAACAATTTACTGTTTTAGTAATTAATTCAAATTAATAGACAGTGTAGACGTATACTGTTTTTACTATGAATTAATCCTGAAAAATGTGAAAAATGGCCATTTGATTGAGGAAAATTATTTTATTCAATGAGAAATAATTTTAGGACTTAATATATATTTTTAAGTCACAGTTTAGATTTTTGATGTTTAGTTACTTATTAAATTGTTTGTTTTATGTCATATTTGATATGACTTTTATTTTTAATGATTTTGTCTTGATAATATTATTGTTTGAATAATATTTAGATGACAAGAGAAATTGAAATTAGTGATCCTCACTAATTTACAGTTTTTATTGCGCTGTGAGAATTCTATTGAATTCTGCTGTAACTAGGCTATTGGGTGAGTTTCTAATTGAAACCTACCCAAACGTCATCCAAATTTTATAAAATTTGAGAACTTAGCATTTTCCAATATTTATGATTTATTGGAATTTTTTTTTGGGATTTTTGGGCATCAGAAAATATTTAGTGTATTGTCTACGCCTATAACTGCATTACGGTCGCGTTTTAGCTCGTAAATCGAGAAAGCGACATTTATAGAAATGCTTCTAATATTCTTAGGGACATTTTGGTTGATTAATATTTTTTTATTATAGAATAATTTATTAGATTTATTTTTGGAGTTTTTGGTAGAAAAACCCTAATATACGCATAACGCCGCGCACCCGATTGAGCGAGAACGCGACGAAACGAAATATCTAGATATTTTGGGGCATGTGGCGATTGAGATAAGGGCTAGGGGAGCTGAAAATCATCCTTTAGAACCTTCCTTGACAAGTGTTACATGATGATTGGTTAAGTTGTAAGTGTAGTTAGTTAGTTTAGTTAGTTTGTAACTAGTTTGGTTAGTTTCCAACTAAATGAACAAATTTATTCCATCCATGTCCTAGCTGAAATTTCGTGGCTCTCCTTCCTCATATGACCAGCCCCATCTCATTACTCCATTGCTGGAGAACTTGAGAAAAATTTGAAAGAGAAAGTGTGGGTTTTGAAGGATTTTGGTGATAAAGCTTCCACCTTTGCTTCCTTCCTTCTCAATCCTTGTTCAATCATCACCTAATCTTTTGGTAATCTCCAAGAACCTTACCTCATCACTCTTGAGTTCCATGTTATGGGTTTTGAAGGTTTTAGGAGTTATTTTTGAGTTATAGTGCTTGTTTTGGCTAGTAATGCATGATTAGCTTCATAACCCCTTGTTTTCTTCCACGTCTTAGCTTGTTCTTGATTTTTAAAACTTGGAAAACCCTAACCTTGCTCTGGCCGAAACCATAGGGGCTGTTCAAGGGCTTGTTCTTGGCTTGATTTGGTTGTTTTAGAGTTAGATCTTTGAGGGTTTTGGTTTAGTATGCTTAAACTAGTCATATATGCATGTTTTACAAAGTTTTGAAAAAATAAATTTGATGTGAAATAGGGGCAGGAAACCATGGCTGATTTATAAGTATTTGGGGATGTTTTAATTTGTTTTTAAAGTGTGTTAATTGTTGAAGAAGTTGGTTTTTGATTAGGACTTTAAATCTATAAGGATTTGTTAGTTTAAAGCTTTGAAAAATTGTTTGAAACAAAATGAATTTGGGGGCTGTTTTGTGAGTCTCAAAACAGTGGTTTAAGAACTAATTTTGAGAGTGTTCTAGCTTGTTTTTAATTGTATTAAAGTCGTAAAGAAGTTTGATTTTGGTAAGATGTTTGGATGTACCAAAGTTTGTATGATTTAGGAGTTAAAGATTTGAAAAATTGGAATTGTTTTTGAACCCTAGAAACCGTGGCCTCTAAGGGAGTTTTGTAACTTGTTCTTGACTTGTTTTATGTTTAAAAATAATTGTAAAAGTCGTTGATGATTTGATTTAGCAAAGCTTTTCAAAGAAGCATGATTTTGGGAAAAGATTTGGGTTATGTTTCAAGAATTGTTTTGAACTTGTAATGAA
Source organism: Calophaca sinica (assembly GCA_037113605.1). Classification (NCBI taxonomy): domain Eukaryota; kingdom Viridiplantae; phylum Streptophyta; class Magnoliopsida; order Fabales; family Fabaceae; genus Calophaca; species Calophaca sinica. The sequence continues at coordinate 46,542,563 of CM073737.1, forward strand.
GTTGTTTCTAAAATTTTGTTACATTTTTTAGTGTTTTAAAAAGTGATTCAAAGTTGGCAAAATACTATTCATTTGGTAAAAACACTATTCCAATTGGTAAATTTTGGTTTAGGTATTTTCTAAGTGTGTAGAGTTAGTAAAAGTTTGAAAACTTGCATGACTTGAACTTGTATCATGTTATATGACTAGATGTGAACCATATCGGATTAAGTGAGTAATTCTTAGGCCTTTTAGGGACCTAAAACCGTGGCTGTCCTAGGGGTTTAGGATTTGTATTTTTGGGGTCTAATTGTATCAAGTTTGTGTTGTTAAGATTCGTGCATAAGGTACGCGCGAGGTGCAACTTGACGATAGTTTCGAATTACCTAGCATGGATTGTTAAAGCTCCCAAGGTAAGGGAAATTCTTACATAATGAGTTTGGGCTTTTCGCCTTGTGTGTGGCTTGATTGTGTGACTTATTGCGTGATAGTACTTGTAGTACTACTATATGCTGTTTTAAAATGTTGTAGCATGTTGTAGCATGATAAATTGTTATATGCTGTCTGAAATGCTATGGCATGTTCTTGGCCCTACGTGGCATTATGAATTGTATTGTTTTCCTTGAATCATGTTGGATTCAATTGGAACTTGGTATTGATTTAGAATATGAAAAATATTATTGACTAGTTAAAACATTACTCGGGCGCTCCCTACGGTGAGCATGCCATATTGAAGAATTTGTTTGGACGCATACTGACCATTGAGCATCGACACTCGGAGCATTTGATTTGTCTTAAAGACTTTAAAAGACGAGTTGTCATGTCACTCGGAGGGTTTGATTTATCTTAAAGACTTTAAAAGACGAGTTGACACTGTATTGCCTAATGTGTGGCAAGCCTAACTTGAGGCAAGCCTAATGTGTGGCTATATTGTTCGGACGTTGGGAAAAATCCTCGTCATACTGCTGACCTTATTGCGTGATAGTACTTGTAGTACTACTATATACTGTTTTAAAATGTTGTAGCATGTTGTAGCATGATAAATTGTTATATGCTGTCTGAAATGCTATGGCATGTTCTTGGCCCTACGTGGCATTATGAATTGTATTGTTTTCCTTGAATCATGTTGGATTCAATTGGAACTTGGTATTGATTTAGAATATGAAAAATATTATTGACTAGTTAAAACATTACTCGGGCGCTCCCTACGGTGAGCATGCCATATTGAAGAATTTGTTTGGACGCATACTGACCATTGAGCATCGACACTCGGAGCATTTGATTTGTCTTAAAGACTTTAAAAGACGAGTTGTCATGTCACTCGGAGCGTTTGATTTATCTTAAAGACTTTAAAAGACGAGTTGACACTGTATTGCCTAATGTGTGGCAAGCCTAACTTGAGGCAAGCCTAATGTGTGGCTATATTGTTCGGACGTTGGGAAAAATCCTCGTCATACTGCTGACCTATTAAGGCTGCAGGTGTATACACAAACTAGTCATAGTGCATCGACATGCATAGCTAACCACATTTATGATATGTGTTGACTTGATCGTTGATCTGTTGATGGAATTGTTGTTTGCATGCAATTGTTGGATATTGTGGTGACTTGATTGTTGATCTATTGGTTGATTTGTTTGCTCACACGCAATTATTTGATATTGTCGTGACTTGATTGTTGATTTGCTGGTTGAGTTGTTTGCTCACATGCAATGCTTGATATACCATGATGATGCGTGCGGTCTATTAAGGATGTATATGTATATAAAAGAATGTTGTTGTATTATATATGTATATATTGTTTGCATGCGACATAGCCTATGATAAACTCGTGGACAAAGAATTGACCCTTGCACTGTTGTTGGATTGGATATCCCTATGGATGTCACTTCCAGATGGAGCTCTATAGCTGCTGCAGTTTTGTCTTTCCAGGAGCGTTGAAGATTGAGCCAGTGGAGGAAGATTCCTCTGAATATTTCGTGTTTTGATCTTGTTGAACTGTTTCTCAGTAAGAGTTATAGTTGTTAGCCAGCTTAGCTTAGGGTTTTGTCTTTGTTGTTTTGTAATTACTCTATTAGAAAAACCTCGCCTCAGTGCGAAATGATTATGTTATGTTTTATGTTATATGAAGTATTATTTTGTGATGCGTTATACTCTGATATTTGCAAAAGAATAATTTTGCATTATTTAGAAAATTATAGTACTCTTAATGTCTCATTTTTTAGAAGGGTTTCCAGAAGGGAAGAAAAAAAATTACTCCTATTTTCCATTGCAAAATACATAAGAGTACTTTCTAACTGAAAGCATACAAGCACCAAATGTTTTCAGCATTAGCTTAGGTTGCATAGTAGAGTTCCGGAAACGGGGTGTTACAGTTTGGAGATACTTATTGGTGTAATTGGATTGTTCCATGAGATCTTTGATATCTCTGGCATATATGGGACCTTCTTCAGCTCTAGTTTTGAAGGGAGAGGCCACAACAAGATTGTTTTGGTCTTTACTCTTAAGAGTAAAGGGTGTTTTGGGAGGAAGATTAGACTAGACTACTTGTCCTTCTCTTAAATGCCACGCCGTAATGACATCTAAAGTCTTACTACCTATCAATTGATTCTTGAAAGGATAATTGATTTTATTCCTAATAGCATAAGCATTGAACCAATCAAAGAATGGGACGTTGAATTGGACTTGCTCTAGGAAAAAGTAAAATTTTTCTTGAATTTTCTTTCTTTTGGTTCCTTAATAATGCTTGAAGAACCATTCTCTGTGAGGAGTCCATTCCTCAGAATAGAATTCTTTTCTAAGAGATTGTTTGTCAATAACAAACTCAGATGATATAACATTAATATCATACGGTTCATTAAGGGAAGAATTAGTTGGAGATTGGATGGTTCTTTGGTCATCTTCATCCTTTTGGTATGAAGTTCTTACAGGGGTTGTGGTTTCAAATCCTTGTAAGTGAATTGTTGATCCTTCCTGGGAAGGTTCTGATTAGTTTGTATGGATTGATCTAGGGTTGGATCTAAAGGCTGAAAGAGATCTCCTAGACATGGCTGATTGGAAATCATTGGTAGATCTAACAGACCTAGAGAGAGAAAAAGAATTTCTCCTATCAAAATCTAAGTCTACTTGACCTGTTTGATGTTGAATAAAAAATAAAGAAAATGAAGTAAATAATAGAATATTCAAGAGGCCTGTAAGGATCAAGAGAAAAGACGAGTGAGCCGACTTGAGATTTTGGCATTATAACCACAAAGAATAGCTTTCGGATTTCTATTTTTTTCTTATCTTCAAAGAAGATTGAAATCATAGGATTAAGTTAAGAAGTTTAAAACTTTCTATTACACATATCCGTTTTCCAAATAACCAGTATTTGAGTATTTTTGTTTGAGCCGTACGAGATGAAATTCTCATCTACGGTTCTCAGGGGGGTCCCTTGGTTTACCTATCTCTGGGGTTATTTTGGGTAAGGCTGGAGTTGCCTTTTCTAAGGTCCATTTATCTGGGAGTGTAATATCACTCCACTGAATTGTTTTGGGCACAATAATATTGGCCTTACTATTGTCGATTAGAAACAAAGTTGTTTCTCCGCGTTTGTCACAATTGGTTTTGAGGAAATTGGACCTAATGGAGTTCATTACCTTGTATTGAACTCTATAGATCAGGGTTATGGGTATAGATCCTTCCTTCATATCATACCCATGGAGTTTGACATTTAAATATAAAACATCAAGAATATTTTTGTCATCTAGACTTACAGTTAAGTCTAGAAAATAATTGAAAAAGATTGGACCAAGACTTAGGCTGGATTCAACAGTACCTAAGAGAGGTCATGAAAATGATTGTGTCTTTTATCCCTTAGGCAGAAAAGAACTGCGACATCTAGAGATTCTCTAGTAAGGGGTTTCATACCAACTTGTACACTTCCTATGTGTAAATAATTGTAATTTTTGGCTTGGTGTTCTTTGATGCTTTTATCAGAAAGCAGATAAATTTCTTCATCATCTTGTTGAATTTTGTATGTTCAACAGTTTTAATAACATAATCAGATTGTTTATGCCAAAAACTTTTTGTTTTGTAAAGATCTTCATCTTTGATTTTAGGAATATCCCAATTGTCTAAATCTTGGTTGATATCTTCAAATCGAATTTCATCTTTGAAGACTTTTTTGGAAAAATTGGGAGTTTGATTATTAGAAAGAGAGGAGGATGAGGGTTGAGAAGACTTGAAAGAAAGACGAGAGGAAAAAGAACGAAGCATACTCATAATAAACAAGCCTTCCTCACCCATTAGTACCATCACCATCACCTGGTTTGTTAGGACTATAGATATTAATCTTGAATTAACAGTTATATTCTAATTTACTCATATAAGTTTAATCATACATATTTGTTCTAGATCTAACAAAAGCTATCTCAATAGACTTCTTCTGAAAAAATAAGGACTCATGAAAATTTTTTCAGATCTAACTCAAAGTCATCTCAAATCATATTGTTCATAAACCAAGGACAATTATCATCTTTTAGATCTATCAAAAGTCACTCTAAAATACTTATTTTTCACCAAGGTCTTATGAAATTCTTTCAGATCTACAAAGCACTGTACAGTAATTAGGTCTATACTGCCCTATCTGCCGAGACTTACTGCCTTGCGTCGTACAGTCTTTATTTGGCTCTGATTCCTTTTCCACTTTCATAAATAGATTTTTGGTGAAGAATAATATTATCCTGAGTACTACCGACAGATCATAAATGATTCTAATTCCTTTTAATCAAAATTTTAATAAACAATTTTCAGTTCAGAACAATAAATGAGTACTAATATTAGACCTAAAAGGGATTTTCGTTCCTTTTATAAAACAATAAACACAAAGTTTCATTTCAGAAGAGCATTATGAGTACTACCAACTGATCTGAACTTTAGTATGATTATACATAACAAGTAACTCATAGAAATAACTCAGAATTCAAGAACAATATCACATTCCTACTTCCCCATTAGGCTTTGATACCAAGATTTGAATATATATATATATATATATAGAGGGGGTCGTAAGCAGAAGAGGGAAATTAAATGGAAAAACTAAATGGAAAGTAGGAAGCAGACGGACTTCTCAAAACATAAACAAGAGTATGGACAGAAATAAAATGCAGGAAACTTAAAGACACAAATTAAAAATGCATGAGCCAAGGGTAGGCGCACTCTTTCTTACAGAAATTAAATATGCATAAGTGTGTGTGTGTTTGCAGAAAAGTAAAAGACTGAAAGTAAATGACGGAAACTAAATATGCATGCAAAGAGGGGGAACCCGCACTCTTCTGTACAAAAACTTAAAGATGCATGAATGAACAATAAAATAAAAGACAGGAAAAGAAATTGAAACTTGAAATTTAAATTGAAAGATTGAAAGTACAAAGATTGAAGAACAGAGGAAAGCACAGAGTGTCTCTCACTAACCTCTCTCTAGAACATGAGGAAATAAAACTGGAATTTTAAACGGTGCCTGACAATGAAACCTATGCACCCTATTTATAGAATTGAAAATTGAACTGTTTGAACAGTTCCGGTAAGTTACCGGAATCAAATTGAACTATTGGCTACAGTAAAAAGTAAAATGCTGCAGTACCAAATAGTAAAGTTACAATAATTGAGAATTTGAGTCTTCTAACATTATGATTGATTTCCATAGGCTGCTATTCATCATAATTAACCGGAGAATAGATTCAAAAATAGTGTGTTGCCATTTTTTATGGCTCCATCCTGTTTTGGAGATTGTGAAGTTCAACGTCATCGAAGTCATTTTCTTCCACTGAGTCTTCTTCAAAATATTCTTGATATTTGAGATCTTCAAATAATGAAGAATGAGTATTTGGGAAAGGCATAGTAATCTCTGTCAGAAAACATTGATTAAATGCCCATAAATTGTAAATCAGAGATTCTCCTATTTGCTTCAGATTGGTCCATCCTATGGGTGGGAGAAATTCTTTTTCAATTAATTCTTTTCTTAACCAGAAAGAATTAATAAATGCTCCGCTTTGTACTGGCCAATTGAGATGTGGAATGAAGGGGGCAGTACTAGCAATAAAATGATGATTTGCTTGTATTGGGAAAAGACCATTGTTGGATGGAAGTGATGACTTAACGTTGAAAGTAACCCTTCCAGCTCTTTGGATGATTGTTGATGCAAACAAATAGAGTTTTTCTGGACCACAAACTAGATGATCAGAATCATTAGTCCAAAACTGATCTAACACTCCTAAATCTAACCAAGTCCAAATTGTATAATCTTTTCTCTGATATTGAATTGGAGAATAAGACGGAAGACTGATTCTGGCTTTCAGAATTCCAGTAAAGGCATGTTGTCTTTCTTCACCATCTTCTGGTTGATTGAAAGGAAGTTTGACGTGTCCCATCGGTTGGCAAACATAGATTCCTTGGGCCTGAGTATTTCCTTCAAAGATATCCCAAAGACAATTTTGGGCATCAATAAAATCTTGGAAAATTGAGTCCTGTAGTTTTTTCTGGATTAAAAAATTAACTTCAAAATCCACATGATTTGTTAATTGTCTGTAGGATAAACTTCTTCTTCAAGTCTTCATGATTGTTGCTAAAATTCCTCAATTTGTTGAAGTCTTTAAGCAAAATTGAATATTTTTTAGTTAAACACTCATTCTCTCTGGACAGTGTTTGATTGATGGTTTCATGTGTTTGAATTCTCTCGGAACTCTTATCACTCAAATAATTCACATATTTTGAAGAGTTTTATATTTTCCTCAGGAGGATTAATGACCTTATGCTTGAGTTTGAGATTTTGAAAATTCTTTGGTTGAAATTGTGGATCAATAAAGAAATTAGATCCAACCTTTTGTATTAAATGATTTAAAGCATGATTATAATTGTAAAAACCTTTGAATATAGGGTTTTCAAAATTTGTAATTTGCCTTTTTATATCATTAAAATTATGATATAAACCAGGACTTGGACCTTTAGTCAAAGCGTAGCAAGAAAATGCTTTTCCTAAAGGTTTTTGTTCAATTTTTGAAAAGTAAACTGCAAGAGAGTTTAGGCTGTCGAGTTTACCTTCTGTATCTCTAGATATCCAAAGGTTATCTAGAATACATTTTTGGATCTGGTCAAGATTATTCCTTGGGGAGGAATAAAACCTTTATTAGAATCTGCTGGAAGTATTGGAAGTTCATATCTTCCAAACTTCATTCTTGAATTGATAACCTGCAAATCAGAACTCAAATCTTCTTTTGTTGGGTTAGTATAACTGATAGGATTAATATCAAAATTTCTGATAATGGGAGTTTTCAAAAATTTGAAAATAACAGACAGTCCCATGCTCTGGGTAATAATCCCATCCTCAGTGGTTTGATAAGGGAAAAGTGATCTAATGAACGGTGTTCCCAAAATTACTTTATTATTTAAATTTTTAACCAGTAAGAAAGAGGTTTCAATCTTAAGACCCTGGTTTTTAATTATAACAGAAGATAATTAGTAATTGATTTTTAACTTAGAGCCATTAGCAGTACTGAGTTGTTCAGAGGTTTTTTCAAAATACTTAGTGGGAATTAACCCTTCTAAGATACAATTTGAGTCAGCTCCGGTATCAAATAGAGCTGTGGTCTTAAGAACAAATTCTACAATAAGAATTTTAATGTTAATATAAAATTTTTGAAATTTAACATAGTTGATTATTCCTAAAAAATCATCAACTATGTCAAATTGAAAGGGATTTTCATTTTTTTTGAGAATTGGAAACAGAAGCTTCAAATTGGGCTTCCACAGAAGAAGACTTGGCAGTATTTTGATCATCGTTATCAGACTCAAACCAACTATTTTTCCAGTGATCTAAGACTAATTGATGTTCAGATTGCTTTTGTTTCAATTCTTTGATTTCAAATTTTAAATTATCGATATCAAATTGAAGGTCTTGGATAGTAACCAGCTTAGCACTAGATTTTTCTAGTCTCTTAAAAGTATCTTTGAGATTGAACTTATTAGTGACCAAAGGATTCTTGGAAGGTTTAGTCACTAAAGAAGATTTTAATTTTTCAAGATACTTCAATTTTTCTTGAGGGACAGGGATAGCATTAATGGCTTCGAAAAGGAGATCTTGCTCTTTAGTTAAGACATTAACCTGACTAGATGATTCATATAAATCATCATCTTGAATTTGATTGAGGTTTTCAGAGAATTGATCAGAAGATTCTTCAGTGGAATAATCTTCTTGAGAGGATCCAATTAATAAATTATTAATCTTATCCTCAATATCTTGGTCAAGGTTTAAGGCTTTGATTTTTCCCTCTAATCTACAATATCTACTAATGTGACCTGGTTTGCCACATTTGTAACAAACAATTTTATTTTTAGGTTTGGTATGAGAATTATTTTTCTCGTAATTGTTCTTGACAAATGGGTCATGAGATTTTGGTTTTGTTTTAACAAAACACTCTTTCTTATAATATTGAGGTTTGGGAGGACCATAATGGTGTTTTGGTTTGGGCTTGGGTCTGGGCTTCTTAGCACAGGGTAAGTCAAATTGTTCACAGAAAGTACCTAAGTCCCTACGGGTCAGGGCTTTCTCTTTTGCTAGTTGTTGTTGGATTTTGCAGTGCGACCTTTTGGATTATGGCAATTAGTTGTCCATAACTTAATTGCTCATAGGGAATTTCTGAATTGGGGTTTTGGCTCCTAAATTTTTCTCTAACTTTGTCACCAAGGGATTTGGGAAGACCAGCTAAGAATTTTTCTTTCCAAAAAGCTTGTTGGCTGTCTACTCTAGTGTAAACTCTGGTTAAGAAAGTATCTTTATACCATCTAAAATCTCCAAAGAATTTACACCTAAGATTGGATAATAGTTCTGCAGATCGATCTTTAATTAAAGATGGATCTCCAATAAAATATTGAGCTATTGTAAAGATTAAAGTATTGACAGCATCTGGGATAGTTGCTTCATTTTCTAAAATTGGAGTACCATCAGAATCTACTTTGATAGCACTAAGAATTGAATGTTTTTCATTTTTAGTGAGATAATTATCCCACCATCCTTTGAGTTGGCCACAGAAACCTGCGACAAGTATTTCTACTCTCATAGTTTCTGGACAATCATTTGAAGTTTCATATGTCGTGGCTACCATGGTCATATGTTGGAGGATTTTGGTTATGCCATACTCATTTTCACTATCGATGTTCCATTCATAGACGTTGTTGGCACTAAAACTCTTAAAATTGGACTCTTTTCCTTCTTCTAAGAGGAGATCAGGAGCAGTGGCTCTAGGATAGTAGAGTTTGGTTGGGTTTTTCCAATTGAATTTGGGACCAGTTATAACTGGGTTGATGTTAATATTTTGATCATCATCGGAATTGATTTCTTCAGAACCAATAGACGGAGATTATCTTATCATATTGACAGCTTTATTGGATGAAGTTATAGAGGGTGGAATTTTAGGTGATTCAGGAATGACTAACTTGTAGAGTTTTAATTACTGATTGATCTTGGTAAGAAGCTCATCACTGGCTTCTTCGATTTCCTTCTTGATTTGTTTCCTAGGATTGGAAGCTTGTAAGTTTTTCTTGAGCTGTTTTGAAATCCTATAGGGATTAAACAAAGGTTTTTCTATTTGGTTGGAAGATGATGGCTTATCATCTTTGGAGGAGTCTAGAGGGGCTTTAACCTTCTGCTTCTCTTTTCCTTTGATTTCTCCTAAGGTTTCTCCTAAAGTTTTGAGATACTTATTGGTGTAATTGGATTGTTCCATGAGATCTTTGATATCTCTAGCATAAACAGGAACTTCATCATTTCTGGTTTTGAAAGGAGAGGCCATAACAAGATTATTTTGATCTTTACTCTTTAGAGTAAAAGTTCCTTTAGGAGGAAGATCAGAATGGACTACTTCTTATAAAAGCCATGCCGTGATGACATCTAAGGTCTTACTACCTATCAATTGATATTTGAAAGGGTATTTAATTTTCTTCCTAATAGCATAGGCATTGAACCAATCAAAGAAAAGGACGTTGAACTGGACTTGCTCTAGGAAAAAATAAAATTTTTCTTGAATTTCCTTTCTTTTGGCTCCTTGATAATGCTTGAAGAACCATTTTCTATGAAGAGGCTACTCTTCAGATTTCATCTCTTTTCTAAGAGATTCTTTATCAATAACAAACTCAGATGATATTACATTAATATCACAAGGTTCATTAAGGGAGGAGTAGGTTGGAGATTGGATGGTTCTTTGGTCTTCTTCATCCTTTGGGTATGAAGTTCTTACAGAGGTTGTGGTTTCAAATCCTTGTAAGTGAATTGTTGATCATTCATGGGAAGGTTCAGATTGATTTATATGGATTTTTCTAGGGATAGATCTAAAGGCTGAAAGAGATCTCCTAGACCTGGCTGATTGGAAATCATTAGCAGACTAACAGATCTAGAAAGAGAGAAAGAATTTCTCCTATCGAAGACTAAGTCTACTTAACCTATTTGATGTTGGATTAAATCTTGAAATTCTGGGGTTATCCTAGGTAAGGCTGGAGTTGCCTTTTCTAAGATCCATTTGTCTGGGAGTGTGATATCACTCCACTGAATAGTCTTGGGCACAATAATATTGGCCTTACTATTGTCGGTCAAAAAAAAAGTTGTTTCTCCGTGTTTGTCACAATTGGTTTTAAGAAAATTGGACCTTATGGAGTTCATAACCTTATATTGAACTCTTTAAATCAGGGTAATGGGTATAGATCCTTCCTTCATATCATACCCATGTAGTTTGACATTTAAATACAAAACATCGAGAATATTTTTGTCATCCAGACTTACTATTAAATCCAGAAAGCAATTGAAGAATATTGGACCATGACTTAAGCTAGATTCAACTGTACCTAAGAGAGAGTCTTGAAAACGATTATGTCTTTTATCCCTTAAGCAGAAAAGAACTGTGACATCTAGAGATTCTCTAGTAAGGGGTTTCATACCAACTTGTACCCTTCCTATGTGTAAATAATTGTAATTTTTGGCTTGGTGTTCTTTGATGCTTTTATCAGAAAACAGATGAATTTCTTCATCATCTTGTTGAATTTTGTATTTTTGTTCAACAGTTTTAATAACATAATCAGATTGTTTATGCCAAAAACTACCTTTTGTTTTGTAAAGATCTTCATCTTTAATTTTAGGAATATCCCAATCGTCTAAATCTTGATTGATATCTTCAAAATGAATTTCTTCTTTGAAGACTTTTTTGGAAAAATTGTGAGATTGATAATCAGAAAGAGAGGAGGATGAGGGTTGAGAAGACTTGAAAGAAAGGCGAGAAGAAAGTGAACGCAACATGGTAAAATAAATAAACAAGCTCGCAAAGATAAACAAGCCTTCCTCACCCATTAGTATCATCACCATCACCTGGTTCGTTAGAAATATAAATATTAACCTGTAATTAATAATTATTCTCTAAATTACTCATATAGGTTTAATCATATATATTTGTACCAGATCTAACAAAAGCTACCTCAATAATCTTCTTCTATAAAGTAAGGACTTATTAAATTCTTTTAGATCTAATTTAAAGTCATCTCAGATCATATTGTTCATAAACCAAGGACATTTACCATTATTTAGATCTGTCAAAAGTCACTCAAAAAATACGTATTTTTCACCAAGGTCTAGTGAAACCTTTTCAGATCTACAAAGCACTCCACAGTAATTAGGCCTGACTATCCAATCCGTCGGGACTTACCTCCTTGCGTCGTACAGTCTCACTTAGTTCTGAAAGATTTCTTTTTTGTCATCTTGGTAAAAAAAATAATATTAACATGAGCACTACCTACAGATCATAAATAATTTTAATCCCTTTTAATAATAATTTTAATAAACAATTTTTTAGTTTAGAACAATAAATGAGTACTTAACAACAGATCTAGAAAGAGATAATTTTCCTTTTATAAAACAATAAACACAAATATTCATTTCAGAAGAATATTATGAGTACTTCCAGCAGATCTGTACTTTAGTATGATTATACGTAACCAGTAACTCAGATAAATAACACATAATTCAAGATCAATATCACATTCCTACTTCCCCATCAGGCTTTGATACCAAGAGGGGGTCGGAAGCAGAAGGGGAAAATTAAATGGAAAAACTAAATGGAAAGTAGGAAGCAGACGGACTGCTCAAAACATAAACAAGAGTATAGACAGAAATAAAATGCAGGAAACTTAAAGACAAAAAATAAAAATGCATGAGCCAAGGGTAGGCGCACTCTTTCTTGCAGAAATTAAATATGCATAAGTGTGTGTGTTTGCAGAAAAGTAAAAAACTAAAAGTAAATGACAGAAACTAAATATGCAAGCAAAGAGGGGGAATCCGCACTCTTCTGTACATAAACTTAAAGATGCATGAATGAACTGAAAAATAAAAGACAGGAAATGATGAGGACATGGAGCACCAAGAGGCCATTCAAAGCTTAGGAGGACCAATGACTAGGGCAATGTCAAGGAGGGTCCAAGAAAGCTTAGTCCAATTCATGACTAAGACAATTGCAAACAGAGGCAAAGATGTAATTGCACCAAAAACCATGCTTGTCATACAAGCCATGGAGGAGGCGCAACTTGCATAAAAGAAGGCAGCCAAGTTAATTTCTTTTAATTGAATAAAAGTGCAAGTGACCAATTGATTTATTTGGGACCAAGGCACTAAGTTATTTAATTTTTTTTGGTGTGTTTAATCCACTTCAAGTGGCTGTGTGGCGCAAGGAGCAAGGGGTCCCACACCTCTCAACCACTCTTTGTGTAGTTTTAATGGGTGAATAATCTTGCTACCAAGGAAAGACAAAGACATTCAAAGCAATCAAGGCAAAGAGGAGTTACACAAGACAAGGTGATGAATGCTAAGACAAAGACATTCAAAGCAATAAAGGCAAAGAGGAGTTACACAAGACAAGGTGATGAATGCTCCAACAAAGACAATAAAAGCGCATCCATCCACTTAATTACAGTTAATGAGTGGTTGTGAAACCTTCACCTGGTCATGAAGAGCAATCAAAGCAGAATATGAAGCGTAGACCTTTACTTCAATTTGCCACTTAGGCAATGAGGCAAAGAACAATTATTTTTGTTTGTAATTTCCTTTAATCATTTTGCTTGTAACCCTAGAAAGGAAGGACTTTGTCTCTTTACTCTTTGTAACAGCAAGAACCTCCCTCATTATATATAGAGTAAGTTTCAATAGAGGTTAACAAAGATTTTAGCAAAATATTGAGTTCATACTCTTTGGTTACGGATTGGACCAGTTTATCGATCTTATCAAGAAACTCTCTTCTTGTGGTGATCCTCACATTCATAGGCTTATCCTTGTCTTGGATTAGACTAAGGTGGCGCCCCTGCCTCCCAATCATCCATCTTCTTCACTTACTCATAAACAGATCCTTGAGACCTTGTTTGCTTCTTGTTTTATTTTGTGTTTTCACAATCTGTCCCCTTAATTCTCTACCACCAAAGCCACGAAATTCCATTCATTCTCTATCCAATTTTCATTCATTTTATATCAAAAATACAAAAACAAAAGTCACAACCAGATTCTATGTTGAAAATCAAGCAAATGGCCAATTTCTACAACAAGGAGGCCATCAGGAAAAGAAATTGAAACTTGAAACTTAAATTGAAAGATTGAAAGTACAAAGATTGAAGAACGAGGAACGAGGAAAGCACAGAGTGTCTCTCACTAACCTCTCTCTAGAACATGAGAAAATAAAACTGGAATTTTAAACGGTGCCTGACAATGAAACCTACGCATCCTATTTATAGAACTGAAAATTGAACTGTTTGAACAGTTTCGGTAAGTTACCGGAATCAAATTGAACTATTGGCTACAGTAAAAAAGTAAAATGCTGCAGTACCAAATAGTAAAGTTACAATAATTGAGAATTTGAGTCTTCTGACATTATGATTGATTTCCATAGGCTGCTATTCATCAGAATTAACCGGAGAATAGATTCAAAAATTGTGTGTTGCCATTTTTATGGCTCCATCCTGTTTTGGAGATTGTGAAGTTCAACGTCATCGAAGTCATTTTCTTCCACTAAGTCTTCTTCAAAATATTCTTGATATTTGAGATCTTCAAATAATGAAGAATGGGTATTTGGGAAAAGCATAGTATTCTCTGTCAAACATTGATTAATTGCCCGTAAATTGTAAATCGGAGATTCTCCTATTTGCTTCAGATTGGTCCATCCTATGGGTGGGAGAAATTCTTTTTCAATTAATTCTTTTCTTAACCAGAAAGAATTAATAAATGCTCCGCTTTGTACTGGCCAATTGAGATGTGGAATGAAGGGGGCAGTACTTGCAATAAAATGATGATTTGCTTGTATTGGGAAAAGACCATTGTTGGATGGAAGTGATGACTTAACGTTGAAAGTAACCCTTCCAGCTCTTTGGATGATTGTTGATGCAAACAAATAGAGTTTTTTTGGACCACAAACTAGATGATCAGAATCATTAGTCCAAAACTGATCTAACACTCCTAAATCTAACCAAGTCCAAATTGTATAATCTTTTCTCTGATATTGAATTGGAGAATAAGACGGAAGATCGATTACGGCTTTGAATTCGATAAAGGCATGCTGTCTTTCTTCACCATCTTCTGGTTGATTGAAAGGAAGTTTGACATGTTCCATCGGTTGGCAAACATAGATTCCTTGGGCCTGAGTATTTCCTTCAAAGATATCCCAAGGACAATTTTGGGCATCAATAAAATCTTGGAAAATTGAGTCCTGTAGTTTTTTCTGGATTAAAAAATTAACTTCAAAATCCACATGATTTATTAATTGTCTGATGATTAAAGAAGTCTGTAGGATAAACTTCTTCTTCAAGTCTTCATGATTGTTGCTAAAATTCCTCAATTTGTTGAAGTCTTTAAGCAAAATTGAATATTTTTTAGTTAAACACTCATTCTCTCTGGACAGTGTTTGATTGATGGTTTCAAGTGTTTGAATTCTCTCGGAACTCTTATCACTCAAATAATTCACATATTTTGAAGAGTTTATATTTTCCTCAGGAGGGTTAATGATCTTATCCTTGAGTTTGTGATTTTGAAAATTCTTTTGTTGAAATTGTGGATCAATAAAGAAATTAGATCCAACCTTTTGTATTAAATGATTTAAAGCATGATTATAATTGTAAAAACCTTTGAAAATAGGGTTTTCAAAATTTGTAATTTGCCTTTTTATATCATTAAAATTATGATATATATCATTAAAATTATGATATAAACCAGGACTTGGACCTTTAGTCAAAGCGTAGCAAGAAAATGCTTTTCCTAAAGGTTTTTGCTCAATTTTTGAAAAGTAAACTGCAAGAGAGTTTAGGCTGTCGAGTTTACCTTCTGTATCTCTAGATATCCAAAGGTTATCTAGATACATTTTTGGATCTGGTCAAGATTTATTCCTTTGGGAGGAATAAAACCTATTGGAAGTTCATATCTTCCAAACTTCATTCTTGAATTGATAACCTGCAAATCAGAACTCAAATCTTCTTTTGCTGGGTTAGTATAACTGATAGGATTGATATCAAAATTTCTGATAATGGGAGTTTTCAAAAATTTGAAAATAACAGACTGTCCCATGCTCTGGGTAATAATCACATCCTCAGTGGTTTGATAAGGGAAAAGTGATCTAATGAACGGTGATCCCAAAATTACTTTATTATTTAAATTTTTAACCAGTAAGAAAGAGGTTTCAATCTTAAGACCCTGGTTTTCAATTATAATAGAAGATAATTTGTAATTGATTTTTAACTTAGAGCCATTAGCAGTACTGAGTTGTTCAGAGATTTTTTCAAAATACTTAGTGGGAATTAACCCTTCTAAGATACAATTTGAGTCAGCTCCGGTATCAAATAGAGCTGCGGTCTTAAGAACAAATTCTCTAATAAGAATTTTAATGTAAATATAAAATTTTTGAACTTTAACATAGTTGATTATTCCTAAAAAATCATCAACTATGTCAAATTGAAAAGGATTTTTATTTTTTTGAGAATTGGAAACAGAAGCTTCAGATTGGGCTTCCACAAAAGAAGACTTGGCGGTCGTTATCAGACTCAAACCAACTATTTTTCCAGTGATCTAAGACTAATTGATGTTCAGATTGCTTTTGTTTCAATTCTTTGTGTAACATCCTAACTCTAATTTGGAGATTACTTACTAATTAAAAATTGAAAACTTCACAAGGAAAATTTTCTCAAATATACCAACCTTAAGATATAAATAAAACCTTATTTAAAGACCTGTTTGACTTGGAAAGGAATATTTCAAAGACCCAAATATGACACATATATCTATCAGAGTTTCAAAAGCGGAATAACTTTATAATTTACATCTCCTTTTATAAAATGAGCACAAGGTAAAACAAATATAACCTATACATTATTTTCTAATTGCAAAGGACTCATCCTAGAGATAAGGACTCTGACTCGTGATCCGGTGACTCAAAGTCTTGCCGAGGGCGAGACCGAACACGCTTCGTGCTCTAAACCTCCTCCATCAAGTGTACCTGAAAACAACGCCCCAACGGTGAGTTTATAAAACTCAGTAACATAGACTTAGAACAAAAATTCTTTTACCGTTGTTTCGACCATACGCGTGTGCTACGTATGGAAAATCCTCCCTGACAACATATACTTAACATATACTAATACTATGGCCAAATCTTAACATCATCTTCATTCATTCAGTCAAACTCAAACATAACTTGCTTCAAGAGCATTCATTTGCAAAGTAACATAATTCATACGCATAACATACAATCACATAATTCAAATCAAACATAATGGGCCTCTTTGTAAGTCTTTTATCGCAACACCCGGGTTACTGGACTTTATTGTCTAGCCCAAAGGCTTACCCCACCGTGAGCCCGCAATGCCACATCACATAATTCGTAATACAAGACATCAAACCTTATTCGTCATACATCATAGCATAGGCATCCTCAATCTTTTAAGAAAACTCACTAGGTAGTTAAGCGTGAGAAACTTAACCACACCAGTTTAAAAATTTTGATACGGCAGTCAGAGCTCGGTGACCACGGTTAGACGTCTCTTTAAACCGCTAATACCGTATCCTAGCCTTTCAAATAGAGAGGACTTACTAAAACAGTTTGGGTCTCACCCACATACATGTGGCCCATGATAGCTAGCCTTTAACGGAAAACATGGTATTTCTCCAGACATAGACTATCCTAAGATTTGGATGCTATGTTATGATGTAAGCGATTCCTTCATCCTTCACAAATGGATAGGAGAATCAAATCATAATTCCAAGACCATAGAAAAATCAGAGTCAAGCCAAGGAAATAGGCAAGCACATCATAACTAAACATTCATATGCACTCAAAAGATAATATAACAATAAGTTGTACATTGCCATTATGTAAGCATGTGTCAAACTCATTAGCAATTTTATTAATTCACAGTATAGAATAGAATAGCATTATCTAGCACCACAAGTAGTACTTATGTTATCTTTAGTAAAAACTTGTTATATCGTGTTTTGGTTCACATATCATTCAACATTAGCAATATAGTAACTTACTATACGTTAAAGTTGATTAACCCACTGGTTCTAGAAATAGAGGCTATGTACACACTACATTACTTAATTATAGCACCGTTGTTTAATATGCACACATGCGTATACGACAGCATACAGATATGCACATATCACAGACAATGTATCAGATCACTATTGAATTGTCACGTGTGTTGCATGCGTTGTTTATTAGTACAACAGAACTGACTACACACATACAGGATCGTTGTCAATTCACAGAGGATGCAATATTATATATTACATTAGTTACATATTTATGCCGACAACATACAACATTCACGCATGTTCATACAAAAACAATAACATAGTAAATGAATATATAGTTTCTCTAGATTACATACTTAAATTTCCAGAATAAATATTCTTATTATTAAACTGTAATATAACAACAACAACATCAACAATAATCCTCACACCTAGGACAACACACACAAGATTAAATTCATCATATGTCATTCATTGTACCTAAAATAAGTGTCTTGGAGCCCAAACTCATACAAATGGGCTAGCTCGGGTCTTAGAGCCATTTGTAATCAATTCATACATTTCAGAAACATAGCAATCACATAAATAATCCTAGTGAGGCTCGATGGAGCTCACAATGTAACAAACATCAAACATTGATTTAGGGGTTGGGGCCGTCAACCCTATTTCACCAAACCCCATACAAGACCATTCAGTATGACTAATAAGCTAATTATAGAACTAATAAAATTAATAATAAAACCTAGCACACTCTAAGGGAGGTTTTGGGGGAAGTCTATGTTACCTGAGCAACCCCAAGTTAGGGATTTCAATTCCAAAAATCCCCATTCCTCCATGGAAATGAGCTCTGAAGCTTCAATCTTCATCTTCTTCACCAGAATGGCACATGCAACATCTTCCTTTTTGATTTTCGAGCTCCTTTCCTCCATACCTGTCTCGATCTCTCTGTTTCTTTCTCTCCCAAGCACTGACCATCTTCCTCTCGGCCTCATCTCGTTCTTTCTCTCCCTCGGCCCAACTCTCCTTCCTGCTCAGGCGCGCCACCACGTGCGCCGCCGTGGGCTGGCCAGCGCGGCCATCGCTGCCATCTCCTCCTTCTCTTTCACGATCGCGACCCTCTTCTTCTTTCCCTCTCGATCGCATAGCCTCTTCTTCTCTCTCTTGGCGGTTCTGCTTCTTCTTCCCTCGTGGCCGGCGCGGTGGTGTGCCGCTGCGAGCCCCAAGGCGTGCAGCCTCCTTCCTTCCACCGTCGCACATCTTCTCCTCTCCCCTTCCTTCTTCTTCCTTTCTTTTCTCTTTCCCTTTTTCTGATTTTTGCTTCATTTCTTCTTTCTTCTGCTTTGTGTTCACACTGAGAGGGAGTAAGTGAGGAGGAGGGAGTGAGATGTGGTGGAATCTAGGAGATAGTGGTGTATGGTGGTCCCTTGGGTTTTAAATTAATTAAAAACTTGCAAACAAGTCCCTATCAACCTCTTATTCTAATCTTTGATTTCAAATACCCTCTTGAGTAATTTTAATCAATTAAAACTACTCCTAATTAATTAGTCCCATAATTCCTAAATCATTGGGTACAATTTCTATTTTACCCCTTTGGTTCCAAATTGGTTTTAAATTACTAAATTAATGCTATGAACTATTTTTATTCCTTAGGGATTTTGGGATATTACATTACTCCCCACCTTTTAGGAATTTTGCCCCCAAAATTCGCCTTAACCTTATAACCCTATTAATATAAAGGATTTGTTCTCGGTGTTTCCGCTGCGAACTCTAATCCTTCTTTGCTTCGAATGAGTAAGTTCCGTCTCTTGATCGTTCTAAATCGTCAGAATCTCGAAAAGAATTAGTAGCTACCCTAGGTCAACTATCCGTAGAATTTGTGATTTAGCTAACCAGTTACAAACTAAGTCTTATTCCCAATAAGATGCTTATTAAGTCAAGATGAAGTTTGTAATTGGTCAAGGAAGATCACTTCACCCACCGGCTAGTGAATCTAGCGTATACACTAATATCCTTGAATTCCCATTGATTTAGCTATAACCAAAACCCTAGTAGTCCCAAAACTATGGTCTAACATTCCTCCTTATGCTAGTTAATTTACCAAGGTCACTATGCCTAGGGAACTTAGGGCTCGATTATCTTCAGGGTTCCCTAAATGCAACTGAAGCATTAAGAAATCTGGCTCAATACTATCCCTTTGCGGTTTTTGAAAACACTAAGGTATTTCTATTCAAGGTCCAATAGGTGCTTTAGAGAGCTTCGTGGTTATCAATCAATTTGGGATCCATTCACAATGGTTAGATCAAACAAGCTTGACTAGTTAACAAGTGTTGAGAGCCTAATCGATTACGAACACCCATCCCGAATTGATTGAAACCGTACAGCTAAGAGTTCTTACTTACCAATTCTAGATGCTATTGTAATAGACGGTCACAATAATTCAAACAGTGCAGGGTCATAGGTTCTAAGGCAACTACGTCAAGCTACCACAAGATTTAAGCTCACTATATCCAAAGTGACCTTCACATTTCCTGCTTCAGAATCGTCTCTCTTCTCAGGTTCATAACATTCTAGGTAACTCTAGCAACCTCCTAACATAAGCCTTGGTCGCTAACACAGTATGGAGGGTTAAGGCTCTCAGTACATCTGCGGGATATAGGTGAACTAAATCAATTACACAAATGATAGGTAGCACCTAATTCAAGATCATGCAATAAGAATTTCAAAGAACTCTTTTTAACTTAGGTCCAAATCGAATGGTGATTTGAAACCACTTGAATGTATTTAAATGGAATTCAAGGCACAATCAAGTCAAGTTTCAAACATAGGAAAATGGATGAACTCGCATATAACTCACGAACAACAGCAGATCCTACCACATTTAACTCCATTACATATACATATCCATATGTATTTAAACAAACATTCTAAATTTCCTTTTAACCATTCTATTATCTTAATATTCAAGTGTGAGCATCCATCCATGTAAAGGCATACATATACATATACACATATACACATTTATCATGCTTAGAAACACAATGCATGCTTGGTTTTTGAAAACTGACAATCTGACATTAGCTATTAGATTACTCACCTTACAAATTCACACGCACAAGAAGAAAGGGAGAAGATTATATAACATAATAGAACTGGTCATAAAACCTTTATTAAGTTTATCAAATCATATACAATGGACTTTTCCCAAATAAGACTATAGAGGACAGTGTAATGTAACACCACATATTATCTATTCTACAGAATGGAAAAAAAATGATCGTTCTTAGTAATCTCAAATGTTTCCAATCACTTGGAAGTTGAAGACATCCCCCTCAATAAAATATAAATATAGCAATTATCTGTTTCTCAACAAAAATAAAAATTAACACATCAGTTTCCATGTAACTTGATGTTCTATATAAATATTAGTTGACAAAAAGAAGTGGCCAAGAGAAGAAAATTTTATATAGAAGCTATTAGATTAGAGGACCAAATAATGAACCCAAAAGCTGAAAAATGATAAAGAAGTGAAAGAACAATTTCATTTGTCAATTACAAGAACAACTAAAGACTGAGGACACAATAGAAATGTCAAACCTGGGATCAGATATTGAAAATAGGTAGAGCGAAGACATAAAAGCGATATTAAAATGAACCAGGTCATGAAAAACTCCAAAATCACAGATGAACACCAAATATACAGGCTTGAGACAAAGCAATAACTCATACAAAGAATAGATAAATGATTTGGAAAACAATTTCATTTGCGAACAGCATTCTATGACCAAACTAGAACCTTCATGATGACTCACAATTAAAGCAATATGCAGAAAAAGATATATCAAAGCTGAAATTCTAATGGTCTCAATGTCAATAGAAGCGGACTTATAAATGTTACAGTTGATTATCCTGACGGAAATACATGAATAGGCTCAATGTCTTGATAAAGCTGTATAACTTGTTTGACCACTTCACGGTAATCTACTAATGCAATCAAATAGACAAATAGCATCTAGTTAGCCAGAGCCAACTCATCCTCAATCTAGTCCATAAAGGTCGTGAAACACAAGACCCAAAGATATCATAAATTATAAACAATCAATTGGAGGTAAAATATAAGTTGCAAATTGAATATTGTGTTGACTTCTTAATAAAAATGGAACACTTAGTTTGAACCCTTGGATAGACCTAGACAATCACACATTCGAGACTTAATAGGAACCCAAAATTTGAGTGTGGCGCATAAGTCCAAAGGCTACTTTCATTTCCTTTTGAATACCATTATTGTATCAAAATAAAATCATATTTAGTCTGTGGAAATAAAATCATATTTAGTCTGTGGGATTAAACATATACATTATACGCCACAAATAAATGTGATTTCATATGCATCCATACTTTCAAAGCAGGCATTTATACACTGTATATTAACCCTCTACATTAACCACCACACAGTCTTATAAATTCGGTAGATTTAACAAGAACTAGAATTCAACAATTGCAGACAACATTATAATCACTCTAGCAGAACAAAGGCAAACAAGGATGAATAATAATATAGCTCAAAAAAACTTAAAACATAATCCAAACTTCTGCCACAAAAGCAAGTATGAAAGTGAGAATTGGATCCCTTATACTCTCGTAGTCCCGTAACTACTTTGATCATCAAATTCGTTCTTCCAAAACTTTCGTAATGATCTTCCAGTGGTAGCAGAGTTTAACGTGGCCACTAAGCTCAATCACGCTGTGCACGCATCCCGTGGACTTAGGCAGGCCAGTGGTGAAATCCTTCACGACCTGAACTACTACTAGATGATCATTACGGAATCTGAAACTGTATTTAGGAGTAATTACATATATGAGAATGTCTCACGAAAGAGTACATGCCTCTAGTATTCCCTGCAAATCTTCATCCTCCTCATTCCTTTAGTGAATCCTTGAGGTGGCCTACCTCAATAATTCACCAAAAGAACTCAGAAAACTCGGACTTACAGACACAACTGACTCTTTCCTAAACCGGATCACCTCTAAACACACTTGACTCACAGTCCGAGAGGGTCGAACTGCTCTGATACCATAATGTAACATCCTAACTCTAATTAGGAGATTACTTACTAATTAAAAATTGAAAACTTCACAAGGAAAATTTTCTCAAATATATCAACCTTAAGATATAAATAAAACCTTATTTAAAGACCTGTTTGACTTGGAAAGGAATATTTCAAAGACCCAAATATGACACATATATCTATCAGAGTTTCAAAAGCGGAATAACTTTATAATTTACATCTCCTTTTATAAAATGAGCACAAGGTAAAACAAATATAACCTATACATTATTTTCTAATTGCAAAGGACTCATCCTAGAGATAAGGACTCTGACTCGTGATCCGGTGACTCAAAGTCTTGCCGAGGGCGAGACCGAACACGCTTCGTGCTCTAAACCTCCTCCATCAAGTGTACCTGAAAACAACGCCCCAACAGTGAGTTTATAAAACTCAGTAACATAGACTTAGAAGAAAAATGCTTTTACCGTTGTTTCCAGCCATACGCGTGTGCTACGTATGGAAAATCCTCCCTGACAACATATACTTAACATATACTAATACTATGGCCAAATCTTAACATCATCTTCATTCATTCAGTCAAACTCAAACATAACTTGCTTCAAGAGCATTCATTTGCAAAGTAACATAATTCATACGCATAACATACAATCACATAATTCAAATCAAACATAATGGGCCTCTTTGTAAGTCTTTTATCGCAACACCCGGGTTACTGGACTTTATTGTCCAGCCCAGTGGCTTACCCCACTGGTGAGCCCGCAATGCCACATCACATAATTCGTAATACAAGACATCAAACCTTATTCGTCATACATCATAGCATAGGCATCCTCAATCTTTTAAGAAAACTCACTAGGTAGTTAAGCGTGAGAAACTTAACCACACCAGTTTAAAAATTTTGATACGGCAGTCAGAGCTCGGTGACCACGGTTAGACGTCTCTTTAAACCGCTAATACCGTATCCTAGCCTTTCAAATAGAAAGGACTTACTAAAACAGTTTGGGTCTCACCCACATACATGTGGCCCATGATAGCTAGCCTTTAACGGAAAACATGGTATTTCTCCAGACATAGACTATCCTAAGATTTGGATGCTATGTTATAATGTAAGCGATTCCTTCATTCTTCACAAATGGATAGGAGAATCAAATCATAATTCCAAGACCATAGAAAAATCAGAGTCAAGCCAAGGAAATAGGCAAGCACATCATAACTAAACATTCATATGCACTCAAAAGATAATATAACAATAAGTTGTACATTGCCATTATGTAAGCATGTGTAAACTCATTAGCAATTTTATTAATTCACAGTATAGAATAGAATAGCATTATCTAGCACCACAAGTAGTACTTATGTTATCTTTAGTAAAAACTTGTTATATCGTGTTTTGGTTCACATATCATTCAACATTAGCAATATAGTAACTTACTATACGTTAAAGTTGATTAACCCACTGGTTCTAGAAATAGAGGCTATGTACACACTACATTACTTAATTATAGCACCGTTGTTTAATATGCACACATGCGTATACGACAGCATACAGATACGAACATATCACAGACAATGTATCAGATCACTATTGAATTGTCACGTGTGTTGCATGCGTTGTTTATTAGTACAACAGAACTGACTACACACATACAAGATCGTTGTCAATTCACAGAGGATGCAATATTATATATTACATTAGTTACATATTTATGCCGACAACATACAACATTCACGCATGTTCATACAAAAACAACAACATAGTAAATGAATATATAGTTTCTCTAGATTACATACTTAAATTTCCAGAATAAATATTCTTATTATTAAACTGTAATATAACAACAACAACATCAACAATAATCCTCACACCTAGGACAACACACACAAGATTAAATTCATCATATGTCATTCATTGTACCTAAAATAAGTGTCTTGGAGCCCAAACTCATACAAATGGGCTAGCTCGGGTGCCGAGCCATTTCATAATCGAATTCATACATTTCAGCAAACATAGCAATCACATAAATAATCCTAGTGAGGCTCGATGGAGCTCACAACAGAACAAACATCAAACATTGATTTAGGGGGGTGGGGGCAGCCGTCCAACCCTATTTCAGTCAAACCCCATACAAGACCATTCAGTATGACTAATAAGCTAATTATAGAACTAATAAAATTAATAATAAAACCTAGCACACTCTAAGGGAGGTTTTGGGGGAAGTCTATGTTACCTGAGCAACCCCAAGTTAGGGATTTCAATTCCAAAAATCCTCATTCCTCCATGTAAATGAGCTCTGAAGCTTCAATCTTCATCTTCTTCACCAGAATGGCACATGCAACATCTTACTCTTTGATTTTCGAGCTCCTTTCCTCCATACCTTTCTCGATCTCTCTGTTTCTTTCTCTCCCAAGCACTGACCATCTTCCTCTCGGCCTCATCTCGTTCTTTCTCTCCCTCGGCCCAACTCTCCTTCCTCGCCAGCGCCGCCACCACGCGCGCCGCTGGTAATCGGGCCACAAGCCATCGCCGCCATCTCCGCTTTCTCTTTCACGATCGCGACCTCTTCTTCTTTCCTCTCGATCGCATAGACTCTTCTTCTCTTTCTCGGCGGTTCGCTTCTTCTTCCTCGTGGCGTAGCGGTGGTGTGCATTGCGAGCCCAAGGCGTCAAACCTCCTTCCTTCCACCGTCGCACATCTTCTCCTCTCCCCTTCCTTCTTCTTCCTTTCTTTTTTCTTTCCCTTTTTCTGATTTTTGCTTCATTTCTTCTTTCTTCTGCTTTGTGTTCACGCTGAGAGGGAGTAAGTGAGGAGGAGGGAGTGAGATGTGGAGGAATCTAGGAGATAGTGATGTATGGTGGTCGCTTGGGTTTTAAATTAATTAAAAACTTGCAAACAAGTCCCTATCAACCTCTTATTCTAATCTTTGATTTCAAATACCCTCTTGAGTAATTTTAATCAATTAAAACTACTCCTAATTAATTAGTCCCATAATTCCTAAATCATTGGGTACAATTTCTATTTTACCCCTTTAGTTCCAAATTGGTTTTAAATTACTAAATTAATGCTATGAACTATTTTTATTCCTTAGGGATTTTGGGATATTACACTTTGATTTCAAATTTTAAATTATCGATATCAAATTGAAGGTCTTGGATAGTAACCGGCTTAGCACTAGATTTTTCTAGTCTCTTAAAAGTATCTTTGAGATTGAACTTATTAGTGACCAAAGGATTCTTGGAAGGTTTAGTCACTAAAGAAGATTTTAATTTTTCAAGATACTTCATTTTTTCTTGAGGGTCAGGGATAGCATTAATGGCTTCGAAAAGGAGATCCTGCTCTTTAGTTAAGACATTAACCTGACTAGATGATTCATATAAATCATCATCTTGAATTTGATTGAGGTTTTCAGAGAATTGATCTGAAGATTCTTCAGTGGAATAATCTTCTTGAGAGGATCCAATTAATAAATTATTAATCTTATCCTCAATATCTTGGTCAAGGTGTAAGGCTTTGATTTTTCCCTCTAACCTACAATATCTACTAATGTGGCCTGGTTTGCCACATTTGTAACAAACAATTTTATTTTTAGGTTTGGTATGAGAATTGTTTTTCTCGTAATTGTTCTTGACAAATGGGTCATGAGATTTTGGTTTTGTTTTAACAAAACGCTCTTTCTTATAATATTGAGGTTTGGGAGGACCATAATGGTGTTTTGGTTTGGGCTTGGGTCTGGGCTTCTTAGCACAGGGTAAGCCAAATTGTTCACAGAAAGTACCTAAGTCCCTACGGGTCTGGGCTTTCTCTTTTGCTAGTTGCTGTTGGATTTTGTCATCTTGACAGATCTTGAGTGAGACTTTTTGGATTATGGTAATTAGTTGTCCATAACTTAATTGCTCATTGGGAATTTCTGAATTGGGGTTTTGGCTCCTAAGTTTTTCTCTAACTTTGTCGCCAAGGGATTTGGGAAGACCAGCTAAGAATTTTTCTTTCCAGAAAGCTTGTTGGCTGTCTTCTCTAGTGTAAACTCTGGTTAAGAAAGTATCTTTATACCATCTAAAATCTCCTAAAGATTTACACCTAAGATTGGATAATAGCTCTGCAGATCGATCTTTAATTAAAGAGGGATGTCCAATGAAATGTTGAGCTATTGTAAAGATTAAAGTATTAACAGCATCTGGGATAGTTGCTTCATTTTCTAAAATTGGAGTACCATCAGAATCTACTTTGATAGCACTAAGAGTTGAATGTTTTTCATTTTTAGTGAGATAATTATCTCTCCATCCTTTGAGTTGGTCACAGAAACCTGCGCCAAGTATTTCAACTATCATAGTTTCTGGACAATCATTTGAAGTTTCATATGTCGTGGCTACCATGGTCATAGTTGGAGGATTTTGGTTATGCCATACTCATTTTCACTATCTATGTTCCATTCATAGACGTTGTTGGCACTAAAACTCTTAAAATTGGACTATTTTCCTTCTTCTAAGAGGAGATCAGGAGCAATGGCTCTAGGATAGTAGAGTTTGGTTGGGTTTTTCCAATTGAGTTTGGGACCAGTTATAACTGGTTGATGTTAATCTTTTGATCATCATCGGAACAGATTTCTTCAAAACCAATACACGGAGATTGTTTTATCATATTGACAGCTTTATAGGATGAAGTTATAGAGGGTAGAGTTTTAGGTGATTCAGAAATAACTAACTTGTAGAGTTTTAATTGCTAATTGATCTTGGTAAGATGCTCATCACCGGCTTCTTTAATTTCCTTCTTGATTTGTTTCCTAGGATTGGAAGCTTGTAAGTTTTTCTTGAGCTGTTTTAAAATCCTATAGGGATTAAACAAAGGTTTTTCTATTTGGTTGGAAGATGATGGCTTATCATTTTTGGAGGAGTCTAGAGGGCTTTACCCTTCTGCTTCTCTTTTCCTTTGATTTCTCCTAAGGTTTCTCCTAAAGTTTTGAGATACTTATTGGTGTAATTGGATTGTTCCATGAGATCTTTGATATCTCTAGCATAAACAGGATCTTCATCATTTCTGGTTTTGAAAGGAGAGGCCATAACAGGATTATTTTGATTTTTACTCTTAAGAGTAAAAGTTCCTTTAGGAGGAAGATCAGAATGGACTACTTGTCCTTCTTTTAAATGCCATGTCGTGATGACATCTAAGGTCTTACTACCTATCAATTGATTTTTGAAAGGGTACTTGATTTTCTTCCTAAATAGCATAGGCATTGAACCAATCAAAGAAAGGGACGTTGAATTGGACTTGCTCTAGGAAAAAATAAATTTTTTGTTGAAATTCCTTTCTTTTGGTTCCTTGATAACGCTTAAAGAACCATTTTCTATGAGGAGACCACTTTTCAGATTTCATCTCTTTTCTAAGAGATTCTTTATCAATAACAAACTCAGATGATATTACATTAATATCATAAGGTTCATTAAGGGAGGAGTAGGTTGGAGATTGGATGGTTCTTCGGTCTTCTTCATCGTTTTGGTATGAAGTTCTTACAGGGGTTGTGGTTTCAAATCCTTGTAAGTGAATTGTTGATCCTTCATGGGAAGGATCAGATTGATATATATGGATTGATCTAGGGATAGATCTAAAGGCTGAAAGAGATCTCCTAGACCTGGCAGATTGGAAATCATTAGCAGAACTAACAGACCTAGAAAGAGAGAAAGAATTTCTCCTATCGTAGACTAAGTCTACTTGACCTGTTTGATGTTGGAATAAATCTTGCAATTCTGGGGTTATCCTAGGTAAGGCTGGAGTTGCCTTTTCTAAGATCCATTTATCTGGGAGTTCACTCCACTGAATAGTCTTGGGCACAATAATATTGCCCTTACTATTGTCGGTCAAAAACAAAGTTGTTTCTCCGTGTTTGTCACAATTGGTTTTAAGAAAATTGGACCTAATGGAGTTCATAACCTTATATTGAACTCTATGGATCAGGGTAATGGGTATAGATCCTTTCTTCATATCATACCCATGTAGTTTGACATTTAAATACAAAACATCGAGAATATTTTTGTCATCCAGACTTACTGTTAAATCCGGAAAGCAATTGAAGAATATTGGACCATGACTTAGGTTAGATTCAACTGTACCTAAGAGAGAGTCATGAAAATGATTATGGCTTTTATCCCTTAAGCAGAAAAGAACTGCGACATCAAGAGATTCTCTAGTAAGGGGTTTCATACCAATTTGTACACTTCCTATGTGTAAATAATTGTAATTTTTGGCTTGGTGTTCTTTGATGCTTTTATCAGAAAGCAGATGAATTTCTTCATCATCTTGTTGAATTTTGTATTTTTGTTCAACAGTTTTAATAGCATAATCAGATTGTTTATGCCAAAAACTACCTTTTGTTTTGTAAAGATCTTCATCTTTAATTTGAGGAATATCCCAATCGTCTAAATCTTGATTGATATCTTCAAAACGAATTTCTTCTTTGAAGACTTTTTTGGAAAAATTGTGAGATTGATAATAAAAAGAGAGGAGGATGAGGGTTGAGAAGACTTGAAAGAAAGGCGAGAAGAAAGTGAACGCAACATGGTAAAATAAATAAACAAGCTCGCAAAGATAAACAAGCATTCCTCACCCATTAGTATCATCACCATCACCTGGTTCGTTAGAAATATAAATATTAACCTAGAATTAATAATTATTCTCTAAATTACTCATATAGGTTTAATCATACATATTGGTACCAGATCTAACAAAAGCTACCTCAATAATCTTCTTCTATAAAATAAGGACTTATTAAATTCTTTTAGATCTAATTCAAAGTCATCTCAGATCATATTGTTCATAAACCAAGGACATTTACCATTATTTAGATCTGTCAAAAGCCACTCAAAAAATACTTATTTTTCACCAAGGTCTAGTGAAACCCTTTCAGATCTACAAAGCACTGCACAGTAATTAGGCCTGACTGCCCTATCCGTCGGGACTTACCACCTTGCGTCATACAGTCTCACTTATTTCTGAAAGATATCTTTTTTGTCATCTTGGTAAAAAAATAATATTAACATGAGTACTACCTACAGATCATAAATAATTTTAATCCCTTTTAATAATAAATTTAATAAACAATTTTTTAGTTTAGAACAATAAATGAGTACTTAACAACAGATCTAGAAAGAGATAATTTTCCTTTTATAAAACAATAAACATAAATATTCATTTCAGAAGAATATTATGAGTACTACCAGCAGATCTATACTTTAGTATGATTATACATAACCAGTAACTCAGATAAATAACACATAATTCATGATCAATATCACATTCCTACTTCCCCATCAGGCTCTGATACCAAGAGGGGGTCGGAAGCAGAAGAGGGAAATTAAAGGGAAAAACTAAATGGAAAGTAGGAAGCACACGGACTGCTCAAAACATAAACAAGAGCATGGACAGAAATAAAATGCAGGAAACTTAAAGACAGAAATTAAAAATGCATGAGCCAAGGGTAGGCGCACTCTTTCTTACAGAAATTAAATATGCATAAGTGTGTGTGTGTTTGAAGAAAAGTAAAAAACTGAAAGTAAATGACGGAAACTAAATATGCATGCAAAGAGGGGGAATCCGCACTCTTCTGTACAGAAACTTAAAGATGCATGAATGAACTGAAAAATAAAAGACAAGAAAAGAAATTGAAACTTGAAACTAAAATTGAAAGATTGAAAGTACAAATATTGAAGAACAGAGGAAAGCACAGAGTGTCTCTCACAAACCTCTCTCTAGAACATGAGAAAATAAAACTGGAATTTTAAACAGTGCCTAACAATGAAACCTACGCACCCTATTTATAGAATTGAAAATTGAACTGTTTGAACAGTTCCGGTAAGTTACGGTAATCAAATTGAACTATTGGCTACAGTAAAAAGTAAAAATGCTGCAGTACCATATAGTAAAATTACAATAATTGAGAATTTGAGTCTTCTGACATTATGATTGATTTCTGACAGGCTTCTATTCATCAGAATTAACTGGAGAATAGATTCCAAAACCGTCGTCTTCATTCTTGTAAAATAGGTCTTCTGTAGATGATTCAGAAGAAGAGGGAATGACTTGTTTCTTTTTCTTTCCCTTCTTTTTTGGTTGATTGGACGAAGATGATGGTAAGTCTTGCTTACCCTTTTCTTGGTGTGAGGATTGCTTTTGTAAAAGTTGAACAATGTTTTGAAGGTTGTGTAATACATCTTCTTCTGATGATGAGGCGGCAAGTGCAGCCACAATATGTGCCTTTTGATTGAGAAGAAGACATGTGCTTGGTTCTGCAAACTTCAAAAAATTTGGATTATTTTTAAACCAAATTTTTACATTGTCTTGAGATGCTTTTGATCCATCAAAGCTGGACCACCATTTGACGAAGGCTTGTGTAACACCCTGTTTCCAGAGTGCTACTAAGTGAACATTCTGACAAAAGATGGCATGTTTCCGAAAGGTGGAATACTCTGCTCGTAGGGTTTTCGAGAAATGTGGTCCTATTTTTTTTAAAAGGTTCTTTAAAGAAGTAGCCAGAGTATCACAGTGACTTTTTGAAACATGGCGGAAAATAATTTAAGACATTACATAACCACATTCAATTGTTCCATCAATTCACGTCTAACAATACATATCTTGAAACATGACAGACATTTATTACAATACTGAACAACGACAATTATTCTATAGCTGGCTCAAGACAATACATTCCTTATTAGATCGCTAGTAGACTCTACCTACGCCAAGCTAGATGACCATCTACACCGCTCCTCCTTGCAGCTCGATCCTTCCGCTTGTTACGCCATCCGGGTTACAATCATTAATTGACGTAACCACCGCAAGGGTCAACTTCTCAACAGATCATGATAACCAAAGCATAAAGCAATAAGCAACCACAAATTATACAATTCACAAGCAATAAGCAAACAACAATGCAAACAGTTCACAAGGTTCAATTCAAAATGCTCACTCACGACTCATCTCACGACTCATCTCACGACTCATTTTCTCTCGACTCGACAATTTTTCCGGAAAGCAGACGCCGATCCATCCGCTGAATACCAGCCGTAGCTTTGGGATCCTCGCTCTCCCTCGGTAAGCAGCTCCGGTTCCTTAACGCTGCGACGCCTAGCTAATCCACCATAAACGAAGGGGACCTAGCACCCTCAGTTGTCCGGCTCACAGCTCAAAAACGTCTCGACGACTCGACAATGCTCTCAGACTCAATGAACTATTCGCCGCATATGATATTCAAAGAGTTATACGCAAGATTATTCGACCGCATATCAAATAATAAGAGCATGCTTAATATGAAGAAACGCAATTCAACAATTTAAGTATTAAAAGCAATTTGCATAGAGAAACAAAATTCAACGATACAAACAGCATAAACAAATCACAGCTCAACAACAACCGACAACAATCAACTCATAAAATCCATCCCTCTGCAACTCAATGGAGTTCACAGAGAGGAACAAACAAGTGTGGGGGGTTGGGGACAGCTACCAACCACTTGCAGACAAACCCACTAAATAATCAGTATATCAAAAAATAAAGCGAAGGGGTACAAGACCCTCACTTCGAACCCTAAGGTTCTCAGACTTCTTCGCATAAATACTTGAATTTAAATTCGCATCTAAAAATTGCCCTTACACAAGGACATACAGAAATAAGTATAAATGTGAAGTGCCCTTACCGAACTCCAAGCCACGCGTCCACATACTTCGCGATTCTACGCCGCACGGTCTCGGATTACTCAAGCCTACTACACAAATCAAGCTTAGCATAATCTAAAGACTTAGTTCTATATCCTTAGGCTCTCATCCTATTCTTTTTTTCCAACCAAGCATTTTCACTTAGAACTTACTACTAAGTTTAGAAAATAATTTACACTTGAATACACACAAATTAAAATTAACATTTTAAAGAATCACCTACACTTGAAAGAAATAACAAACAATTGGAAGAGTAGGGTTTTAAAGACTAAGACTCATTTCCTTTCTAAAACTTAAGACATAAAACCATAACTAGATTTCAATCTCAATAATAATAATATTTGATTCAAGGCTCCACTAGGTCTTAGGATTATGAAATCTCTTTGCACCTTAATGCATCATAGCCTTACATTCCAAATCACTTCAAATTAAATCAAAAATCTTTTCTAAAAACTCTCCAATACTAGAAAATTCCTAAACACACTAAGATTCAATACTTTTTATACCAAACTCAATAAAATCTTTAATTAGGCTCCACTTGGCTTTTAAGATTACAAAGAATCCCATTCACCTAAGTGCTTCATTGCCTTAACCATCCCAAAATCACTTTCACTTCAATCAATCCATTCC
This sequence comes from Calophaca sinica, assembly GCA_037113605.1. NCBI lineage: Eukaryota > Viridiplantae > Streptophyta > Magnoliopsida > Fabales > Fabaceae > Calophaca > Calophaca sinica. The sequence goes on from CM073737.1 coordinate 46,575,510, forward strand.
CAAATTTTCCCAAACTTAGACAACAACTCAAAGCACTTAATTAAAGCAAAGAACACACAAAATAATTTCCTTCTAAGCTCAAAGAGCTCATGCCACACCCTTTGTTCCTTTTAAAAAAATTTGCAAAATTCCAATCAACTAAAACAACCTCATTCAATACTTGATTTCTTTCACAAAACAACAAATTATTTCAAAAACAAAGCATTATCAAAGCCAAATCCCAATCATGACTCTTTTCCAGAATTCAAGGGTTTCCAAAATTCACAATTTCATTGATCCAAAGCCAAAATTGACAACACTAACAACAATAACAATTTTCAAGAACTAAGAATCACAAAGCAATTAGATAATTCACATGCAAATCACACAACCCCTTTCCCTTAGGTCATTCAACCAAGGGTTTGTAGAATTTGGGGAAAATTGTGTTCCTCTTTCTCATGATCATAATCAAGCTATAAAATAAACAAATAGCAAGGAAATAAGCAAGACAATCATCTCCTACATCCTATAATGGAAGCTACGGTGTTTCTAAAAATAAAGGGAAGAGAGTTTGATCTTACACTAACTTCCTAGGCCAAGATAGAGATGATACTTAGAGGAAGGAAATGGAAAAAAAAATTTGATGGTGTGAGAAGAAGAAGTCACGCCTAGAGGAAACAAGGAAGGGGGAGGATGAGCTTGTCTTGAACATCCATTTCACCCACACTAAAAGCAAGATGGAAATGAACAAATGAGATATTAAAATGGGGAGGTGAGTTCGGCTGAACAAAGAAAAGGGAAAGAAATGGATACTTGGTATGTTCTCCTTTCTCACCAAAACATACATAAGCAAAGGAAAAGTAAAATAACATGAAGAGATGATGAATGGGGGAGGGCTACGGCTCATAAGAAAGAAAAGGAGGAGATGGAGAACAAAATAAAATAAAATTAAGGGAATATGAAGGGAGGGCTGCGGCTGTTTCAAGGAGAAAAGGAAGAGAAGAATTAAAATTTGGTCAAAACAAATGTGTGGTTTTCCATATATTAAGCAATAAGACCATGCTTGTCATAAAAAAAATCAATCAAAAGGTGACACCTAAACCAAAGCCCATACTACCCTTACCCACTCTAGTCCAACCTTTGCCTCATTAGTCAAATGAGTCTCGGCGTCCCAAAAATCACGGCGTCGAGTAATCGCGTTAACGATAGTTCGCCGGCCGTTAAATTCGCGAAAATTAATTTAACGAGAAATTAATTCACCGCGTGATAATGTATTCTCATAAATATTAAAAACAATCTAAAACACTCAAAAATAATCACAGGAAGTTACGTTTCAATTTTCATCGAAATCGGAGTTGGTTTTAAATTTTAATACGGGTAAAATTTACCCAATGTTTCAAAAACGCGGCGAAACTTTGTTAGAGTTTTTCGACGAGATTTAAACCATGAATTAATATAAAATATTAATTCTTAAATTTAATTTCATCTTGATTTAATTCAATCATTTTCTTAGTCAATAAAAATACGCGTTACCGCGTCACACCGAAAACTTATATAATGTTTAAATTGATGAATTCACATTAAAGCAGCATACGTCTACGCTGTCTATTAATTTGAATTGACATCATGAATAATAATTATTTATAATAAATAATTTATTTAAAATGAGTCAAAATAATTCCACGTACTCTCAGTAAATCATTGAGGTGATCAATCTCTATGATTTATTTTTCGAGTATTCAGGATTTTATCGCAAAAATCACTTTTCTTAAAAATTGGGATGTTACAATACCACCCCCCTTAAAATAGTTTCGTCCTCGAAACTACACAGATAGTAAAATACGAAAAAATTACTTTACTCAAAACCGTAAAATAATTTGCACACATAAGCATTCACAATACTTGTTATTGCACGTAGTACTATAATATTTATAACTACATAGTATAGCATGCAATAATAACAATCATACTCGAAGTCACTAAGCATATATACATATAGCACACCGAAAAGTAAGCGTAATTAGTGGACGAAGAAATGCTCATGATTGACTGACGCTTCATTCCAGAGCCACGATCTCTGCCCATTCACGGTCACAAACCTGAACTCGAGCACGAACACGAACACGATTACGAACTCGACTACGGCTACACGCCATTACTACGAAATAATACTATCCTATTCACATGCAGCCACAATTACACACAATAAGAACATATAAAGGCCACTTAAAATTCCTAAAAAGATTAAAAATTTTCTCGAATCAAACATTTTTTTTTAACAGAAACTATCAATTTCTTAGGAATACACCAACACAAGAAACTAATAAAACAAAATTTCATTTTGTCAAGACTCAACCATTCTCATAGACACTAAGGTTCCTTTGAGATTAGGTTCTCACTGTCTCAAATTTATCAATCATACTTCAGTTCAAAGATTAAAACAAAGTTAATAATTCTCTCTTATCTTTAAAATCCTTTTAAACCAAAGCTTTAATAACAATATACCAAAACCACTTATAAGGTTCTAAGAAATCAAGCAAGGACCTAAAGGAAATTTAAAGTTTTTCTAAAACTCTTCTCTAAACACCTTTCTCAAAACCATCCTTACTCACACATAGACTTATCGTTCAAAAGATTAACACCAAAACTATTATCTTTACACAAGCGAAAACAAAATCATTTTCTAGCTTTCATTACAAAATCAGAATTTTAACAAGAAACATAAAAAAAAAACACTTAACACCATTGTCAGCTAGATCATTAACAAAGATTCAAGCATTAAGAACAAGGAACTAAGACACTCACCTAGAATCTTCCAGGAACTCGCAGTTTGGGGAGGGACAGGAGGATCGCTATGATCACCAACCATAAAATTGCCCACAACATCACCCAAGGGTACAGAGGATATAAGGAACAGTCCTCACTTGACATCTCTTAGAGCTTTGGCTTAACTAGAGGAATGGAAGGGAACAATTTCCAAGTTTCTCACACACTCCAAGCACTACACGGTCTGGCACTACTTAAGGGGATGATTGAATAAAATGGGGCTCTTGGAGCTGAATTTGTCCGCAGTGGACAAGAGAATAAAGAGGAAGGAACTAAGTTCTCTCTCTATCTTCCTATGCTCACACTAAACCCATGATGCAACCAATTATTCACTCCCACTTCCCGGAGCTTAGTGTTTCCTAAGGAAGGAATTGGAAAATGGTGGGGGGTCCTCTTAATAGAATTTGTCCCAAACGTATAAAAGGAAAAGAAGGAAAGAATCGAGGGTGGTCACTTTCTCCCTAAATTTGCAAGTTTCTCTCCTAATTCTCACCACTACACGGCTTGCCTAGAGGAAGATTCGGACGAGAATGAAAATTCCTAGAGTAAAAAGAGGTGCACGATGCATAAGGGGAAGAAAAGGAAAGAGAACTAGGTTCTCTTGCCCCACCACTAAGGTTAATCATACAACTAGTTATTCTTCATTATAGGTGAGTGGTCAGCCAGGTAAGTACACGAAAGGATAAGGGTATACTATTCCCATTTACTAGGCTTCTAATCTTAAAGGAAATTCTGTAATCTAAAATTCAGGGTAAGGTCTGGTAAAAGGATTTTGGATACTACCCAATGCTAGCTAGGCAACTTGTGACGTACTAAAACTTCTACCCACAACTCTAACTAATTTTTCCAGTTCCCATTCAACTGAGTCAAATGGTTTCCACGTAATTTAAGTTATCACAAGACAATTAATCTGCGTTTGCTGGAAAGTAGTCGCGTTTAATATTTCCTTTGGAGAATATTAATACGCTCACACAAATAACAAACACACAATCAATTACATACATTCACAGCAGTACTAAAGTAAACTATTGCGAACACAGATGTTAGTAGCAAACATGTAGCATCCAGAAAATCATGAAACAATTTTCATTTTCAAATTTAGTACGTATCAAAATAATTCAAACGACAAACATTGTGGCTTATACTTAGAACCACTAATACTTCAAGGATCACATATATGCAATAATGCTAATAACGTCTCCTATGAACTATCTCTATTCCAAATCTACGCCTAAGTGTAACACCCTAACTCTAATTAGGGGATTACTTACTAATTAAAGATTGAAAACTTCACCTGGAGAATTTTCTCAAATATAACAACCTTAAGATATAAATAAAACCTTGTTTAAAAGACCTGTTTGACTTGGAAAGAAATGTTTCAAAGACCCAAACATGACACATGTATCTATCAGAGTTTCAAAAGCGGAATGACTTTATCATTTACATCTCTTTTACAAAAAGACCACAAGATGAAACAAATATAACCTATACATTATTTTCTAATTGCAAAGGACTCAACCTAGAGGTAAGGACTCTGATTCGTGATCCGGTGACTCAATGTCTTGCCGAGGGCAAGACCGAACACGCTTTGTGCTCTGAACCTCCCCCATCAAGTGTACCTGAAAACAACGCCCCAACGGTGAGTTTATAAAACTCAGTAATATAGACTTAGAAGAAAAATGTTTTGCCGTTGTTTCCAGCCATACGCGTGTGCTACGTATGGAAAATCCTCCCTGACAACATATACTTAACATATACTAATACTATGGCCTAATCTTAACATCATCTTCATTCATTCAGTCAAACTCAAACATAACTTGCTTCAAGAGCATTCATTTGCAAGGTAACATAATTCATACACATAACATACAATCACATAATTCAAATCAAACATAATGGGCCTCTTTGTAAGTCTTTTATCGCAACACTGTTCTTGGACTTTATCGTCTGCCCAGTGGCTTATCCCACTGGTGAGCCCGCAATGCCACATCACGTAATTCGTAATACATGACATCAGACCTTATTCGTCACACATCATAGCATAGGCATCCTCAATCTTTTAAGAAAACTCACTAGGTAGTTAAGTGTGAGAAACTTAACCACACCAGTTTAAAAATTTTGATACGGCAGTCAGAGCTCGGTGACCACGGTTAGACGTCTCTTTAAACCGCTAATACCGTATCCTAGCCTTTCAAATAGAAAGGACTTACCAAAACAGTTTGGGTCTCACCCACATATATGTGGCCCATGATAGCTAGCCTTTACAGGGAAACATGGTATTTCTCCAGACATAGACTATCCTAAGATTTGGATGCTATGTTATAATGTAAGCGATTCCTTCATCCTTCAAAAAAGGTTAGGAGAATCAAATCATAATTTCAAGACCATAGAAAAATCAAAGTCAAGCCAAGGAATAGACAAGCACATCATAACTAAGCATTCATAAGCACTCAAATTGACTGAAAAACGATATGACTCCAAGGGTCACAAGTGGCAGGTTGAATAAAGTTAGCCCACCTGAACCCCTGTTATTAAAATGTGCATAACTCAATGTGTATTTACTGGAATTGAGTGATTCTTGTGGCCACTTAAACTAGACAAAATTCTCTAAACTTTAGCCACTGGGACCACTTGAATCCATGTAGAATCAAACTCGAGTGCTCTGTTTGAATTTCGGACAGAATCGTACCTAGATTGAATATGGATAAGTTGTAATTAAAATTATGTGCGAAATAGGCACGGCCGTGCTGGCCTGTTAGTCCAAAAATCCTGCATTTCTAACTTTGTTCCTCATTCTAAATCCTTTCCAAACCAATCCTAACACCAATGGAATAGTTTCAAGACAAAATTACATATAAATGCACCATGAATCAAAGGCACAACAAGGGACCAAGCTAATAGAACTTTTAACATGTTATTTCACAAATTTAGGAACATCAACAATATTCCTCACACCTAGGACAACACTCACAATATTAAATTCATCATATGTCATTCCTTGCACCTAAAATAAGTGTCTTGGAGCCCAAACTCATACAAATGGGCTAGCTCGGGTGCCGAGCCATTTCAGAATCGAATTCATATATTTTAGCAAACATAGCAATGACATAAATAATCCGAATGAGGCTCGATGGAGCTCACAACAGAACAAACATCAAACATTGGTTTAGGGGGGTTGGGGGCAGCTGTCCAACCCTATTTCAGTCAAACCCCATACAAGACCATTCAGTATGACTAATAAGCTAATTATTGAACTAATAAAATTAATAATAAAACCTAGCACACTCTAAGGGAGGTTTTGGGGGAAGTCTATGTTACCTATTGCTCCTTAGAAGCTTTAAGGTGAAAACCCCCAAATTTTAGAATCTGGAACCCTAGCCATCCTCCATGGAAATGAGCTCTCAAGCTTCAATCTTCATCTTCTTCACCAGAATGGCACATGCAACATCTTCCTCTTTGATTTTCGAGTTCCCTTATTCCATCTCTCTCGATCTCTCTCGGACTGCCTCTCTCTCATTTCGAGCTCTCTCCCTCGGTCAAGCCCTCCTCGCTCGACCACGTGAGCAGTGGTGCGACCACCATTCTTGGGCCGTCGCCTTCGGAGCTCCGGAGTGTCGCTCTGTTTCTTCTTCTTCTTCCCTTCGCTCGCGACTCTCTCTCTCTCTAACTCGCGGCCTTCCTTCCTCTCCGGCACCGCCAGCAGCCTCCTCCTGGGCTGGCGCGGCCCCTTCTTCTTCCTCCTTCTCATTCACGATCGCATCACCCTCTCTCTTTCTCTCTTCCTCTTCTTCCTTTCTCTTTCTGTTTTTCAATTCCTTTTCTTCTTTCTGCAACAGGTCGTGAGGAAGAGAGTATATGAGGGTGAGAGGAGTCCTATGATGGATTTAAGTGGAACTTGGTGTATGGTGGTCCTTAGGTCTAATTTTAATTAAAAACCTTGCAATTAAACCCTTATTGAACCTCTTAATCTAACCTTTGGTTTCTAATAACATCTTGAGTAATTCTAGTTAATTAAAGCTACTCCTAATTACTTAGTACCAAAAATTCCTAAATCATTGGGTAAAATTACCATTTTACCCCTTAGTTCCTAATTGGTTTTAAATTACTAAATTAAGGCAATGAACCATATTTAATCCTCAGGGATTAAATCTCGTTTTCACTTAGGATTTCCTAATAATTAGGCTTGGGGAATTTGGGATGTTACACTAAGCATAACGCCTTATTGCTGTGTTTCCTGAGATAAATTCTTCAGCTGCTAAGCTCTCTCCTTTGCTTAATGGAGAGACACGTCCCTGCGTCTGGAATCTGGGTCATCCAAATCCTCTGATCCATCTCTGACTTATCTGCTAAAACAGGAACAATCATTCATTTCGGAGACATTAGATTTCCACGAGGTTTCTCAACCTAATAAAAATCCCACAATAGGTTTGGTGTGTCTCAACACACGTTGTTTCAATTAAGGAACAATTTCAAACAATTACAAGTAGAGTTACTCTACTTGAGGAACAAGCATACAAGCATGGTTTGACTCATAACAAAGCACATCTTGACTCCCAACAGGCTAACTTCTATCCTCCCAATACTTGACCAGCTATAGTTTGCCCAACTCACAGTCCGGTTAGAACCGAACCGCTCTGATACCACTATTGTAACACCCTGTTTCCAGAGTGCTACTAAGTGAACATTCTGACAAAAGTTGGCATGTTTCCGAAAGGTGGAATACTCTGCTCGTAGGGTTTTCGAGAAATGTGGTCCTATTTTTTTTTTTAAAGGTTCTTTAAAGAAGTAGCCAGAGTATCACAGCGACTTTTTGAAACATGGTGGAAAATAATTTAAGACATTACATAACCACATTCAATTGTTCCATCAATTCACGTCTAACAATACATATCTTGAAACATGACAGACATTTATTACAATACTGAACAACGACAATTATTCTATAGCTGGTCGGCACAATACGTTCCTTATTAGACTGCTAGTAGACTCTACCTACAGTCAAGCTAGATGACCATCTACAGCTCCTCCTCCTTGCAGCTCCAATCCTCTGCTTGTTCTGCCATCTGGGTTACAATCATTAATTGACAGAACCACTGGCAAGGGTCAACTTCTCAACAGATCATGATAACCAAAGCATAAAGCAATAAGCAACCACAAATTATACAATTCACAAGCAATAAGCAAACAACAATGCAAACAGTTCACAAGGTTCAATTCAAAATGCTCACTCACGACTCATCTCACGACTCATCTCACGACTCATTTTCTCTTGACTCGACAATTTTTCCGGAAAGTAGACGCCGATCCATCCGCTGAATACCAGCCATAGCTTTGGGATCCTCGCTCTCCCTAGGTAAGCAGCTCCGGTTCCTTAACGCTGCGACGCCTAGCTAATCCACCATAAAAGAAGGGGACCTAGCACCCTCAGTTGTCCGGCTCACAGCTCAAAAACGTCTCGACGACTCGACAATGCTCTCAGACTCAAAGAACTATTCGCAGCATACGATATTCAAAGAGTTATACGCAAGATTATTCGACCGCATATCAAATAATAAGAGCATGCTTAATATGAAGAAACGTAATTCAACAATTTAAGCATTAAAAGCAATTTACATAGAGAAACAAAATTCAACGATACAAACAGCATAAACAAATCACAGCTCAACAACAACCGACAACAATCAACTCAAAATCCATCCCTCTGCAACTCAATGGAGTTCACAGAGAGGAACAAACAAGTGTGGGGGGTTGGGGACAGCTACCAACCACTTGCAGACAAACCCACTAAATAATCAGTATATCAAAAAATAAAGCGAAGGGGTACAAGACCCTCACTTCGAACCCTAAGGTTCTCAGATTTCTTCGCATAAATACTTGAATTTAAATTCGCATCTAAAAATTGCCCTTACACAAGGACATACAGAAATAAGTATAAATGTGAAGCGCCCTTACGGAACTCCAAGCCACGCGTCCACATACTTCGCGATTCTACGCCGCACGGTCTCGGATCACTCAAGCCTACTACACAAATCAAGCTTAGCATAATCTAAAGACTTAGTTCTATATCCTTAGGCTCTCATCCTATTCTTTTTTTCCAACCAAGCAGTTTCACTTAGAACTTACTACTAAGTTTAGAAAATAATTTACACTTGAATACACACAAATTAAAATTAACATTTTAAAGAATCACCTACACTTGAAAGAAATAACAAACAATTGGAAGAGTAGGGTTTTAAAGACTAAGACTCATTTCCTTTCTAAAACTTAAGACATAAAACCATAACTAGATTTCAATCTCAATAATAATAATATTTGATTCAAGGCTCCACTAGGTATTAGGATTATGAAATCTCTTTGCACCTTAATGCATCATAGCCTTACATTCCAAATCACTTCAAATTAAATCAAAAATCTTTTCTAAAAACTCTCCAATACTAGAAAATTCCTAAACACACTAAGATTCAATACTTTTTATACCAAACTCAATAAAATCTTTAATTAGGCTCCACTTGGCTTTTAAGATTACAAAGAATCCCATTCACCTAAGTGCTTCATTGCCTTAACCATCCCAAAATCACTTTCACTTCAATCAATCCATTCCCAAATTTTCCCAAACTTAGACAACAACTCAAAGCACTTAATTAAAGCAAAGAACACACAAAATAATTTCCTTCTAAGCTCAAAGAGCTCGCGGTCACACCCTTTGTTCCTTTTAAAAAAATTTGCAAACTTCCAATCAACTAAAACAACCTCATTCAATACTTGATTTCTTTCACAAAACAACAAATTATTTCAAAAACAAAGCATTATCAAAGCCAAATCCCAATCATGACTCTTTTCCAGAATTCAAGGGTTTCCAAAATTCACAATTTCATTGATCCAAAGCCAAAATTGACAACACTAACAACAATAACAATTTTCAAGAACTAAGAATCACAAAGCAATTAGATAATTCACATGCAAATCACGCAACCCCTTTCCCTTAGGTCATTCAACCAAGGGTTTGTAGAATTTGGGGAAAATTGTGTTCCTCTTTCTCATGATCATAATCAAGCTATAAAATAAACAAATAGCAAGGAAATAAGCAAGACAATCATCTCCTACATCCTATAATGGAAGCTACGGTGTTTCTAAAAATAAAGGGAAGAGAGTTTGATCTTACACTAACTTCCTAGGCCAAGATAGAGATGATACTTAGAGGAAGGAAATGGAAAAAAAAAATTGATGGTGTGAGAAGAAGAAGTCACGCCTAGAGGAAACAAGGAAGGGGGAGGATGAGCTTGTCTTGAACATCCATTTCACCCACACTAAAAGCAAGATGGAAATGAACAAATGAGATATTAAAATGGGGAGGTGAGTTCGGCTGAACAAAGAAAAGGGAAAGAAATGGATACTTGGTTTGTTCTCCTTTCTCACCAAAACATACATAAGCAAAGGAAAAGTAAAATAACATGAAGAGATGATGAATGGGGGAGGGCTACGGCTCATAAGAAAGAAAAGGAGGAATATGAAGGGAGGGCTGTGGCTGTTTCAAGGAGAAAAGGAAGAGAAGAATTAAAATTTGGTCAAAACAAATGTGTGGTTTTCCATATATTAAGCAATAAGACCATGCTTGTCATAAAAAAAATCAATCAAAAGGTGACACCTAAACCAAAGCCCATACTACCCTTACCCAGTCTAGTCCAACCTTTGCCCCATTAGTCAAATGAGACTCGGCGTCCCAAAAATCACGGCGTCGAGTAATCGCGTTAACGATAGTTCGCCGGCCGTTAAATTCGCGAAAATTAATTTAACGAGAAATTAATTCACCGCGTGATAATGTATTCTCATAAATATTAAAAATAATCTAAAACACTCAAAAATAATCACAGGAAGTTACGTTTCGATTTTCATCGAAATCGGAGTTGGTTTTAAATTTTAATACGGGTAAAATTTACCCGATGTTTCAAAAACGCGGAGAAACTTTGTTAGAGTTTTCCGACGAGATTTGAACCATGAATTAATATAAAATATTAATTCTTAAATTTAATTTCATCTTGATTTAATTCAATCATTTTCTTAGTCAACAAAAATACGCGTTACCGCGTCACACCGAAAACTTATATAATGTTTAAATTGATGAATTCACATTAAAGCAGCATACGTCTATGCTGTCTATTAATTTGAATTGACATCATGAATAATAATTATTTATAATAAATAAATTATTTAAAATGAGTCAAAATAATTCCACGTACTCTCAGTAAATCATTGAGGTGATCAATCTCTATGATTTATTTTTCGAGTATTCAGGAATTTATCGCAAAAATCACTTTTCTTAAAAATTGGGATGTTACAGCTTGCTTCTGGAGTAGTGCCATAGTTTCAGGAATTGAACTATTCACCAACTTGTATTGCCAGGAAAATACCCATGAAAGAGAATTTGAGGAAAAAGTTTAATAAAATTGGCAGATAATCACACTCATTGGTAAATTTTTTGTCAAATAATTGGAATCCTTCTTGAACTTCAGTAGGAAGGATATCAGGTATTGGGCCAAAGAAATCCCACCATTGGAGGAACCAATTCGGAAAAGAGTACTTGTTTCCTGTCATAAAGTAGATTAACCAGGAATGTTTGAATGAATTATTTTGTAAACCTAGAATCATGAAATCCCAGGCCTTGACATAATCCCAGTAGGTGTAACCAATTGGATCATAAAAATCTGAAATTTTTTTGGGTTTATTAGGATTCTGTCCCCAAGCTGAAGGTGTAAGAACTTTCAGGATTTGAAGGGTAGAATGGGTGGTAATTGATTCATCTCTAGGATCTTTGTAGTGTTTGATGGCTACCGAGTCAGAATCCACGAGAAATTTTTCTAAGAATAATTGTGTTTTATTATGAACCATAGGAATAAAATGGAATCCGGGAGGAAATATTTTAGATGGAATTTTGTTTGGGTTTTCATCCCAGTATTCAGGTTCTAATCTTATAACTGGATAGAATTTGGGTTTTGAAATGTATTGAGTTTTGGAAGTACTGGCAGATTTAAACTGAATTGGTTTTGGATTAGCTTGGACAATTTGGGTTTTTTGGTTTTGGATCATGAGATCCAAAGATGGAAGATCTTGGTCGCTGTTTGCTTCAGCCATACTGGCCCAAGTCTTTTTAGGTAAATTGGTCAAGCCTTGTTCTTGGAAGGCTAGGAGAGTTTGAATTAGGAAGGCATAGTCTTCTTTGGTTTGCTTGGCAGTTTGTTTTGAGGATTGGTTTGAACTTTTCTGGGTTGCTTAATTTTGGGTTGATGACCCAATTAATTGAGCTTGGATCGAAGATCCAGATTGATTTCGGGTAGGAGACCCAGTTTGGTTAGAAATAAAAGATGGAGCTAAAGCATTTAATTCATTCTTACCTTTACCTCTGCCACCTCTTCCCCGAGAGGAAGAAACCCTGGAGGACATGTTATTCTTTTCCCTGTAAGCATTCATGAGTGAGATAGTCAGGGTGAGCATTTGCTGAGCCTTTAAGATATTCAATATCAAAATAAAAAATGCTCAAAATTGCTTGCCATCTTGCAAAAATCTGTTTTGATGCAAGATTTTTAACATCTTTTTGTAAAATGTCTTTTGCAGATTTGCAATCAACACGAACTAAAAATTTTTGATTTAATAAATCAGATTGGAATTTTGAAATAGATAAAACAATTGCTAAAACTTCTTTTTTAACAGTAGAATATTTTTATTGTGCTGGATTTCAATGTTTAGAAGTAAAGGCAATCACTTGATCTTTGTCAGAAATTCTTTGTTTAAGAATGCCACCATAACCTATGTCAGAGGCATCAGTTTCAACAATTTTAAAGGCTTGAGGATTAGGCAAATAAAGACATGGAAGATTCTTGACCTGAGTTTTAATTTGTTTGACAACATCATTATGAACATCTGTCCAAGGAGGAGGATCCTTTTTAAGACGATCATGGAGAGGTTTGATAAGATTGCTAAGTTGTGGAAAGAAATCTGAGACATAATTTAAACACCCTAGAAATCTTTGTAACTGAGTTTTATCAACGATTTGATTAGGAAGCTTGTCCGAAAACTCAATAGCCCGATTGATAAGAACAATGGTCCCTTGATAAATGTTATGACCAAGAAACCTGATTTTTGTCTGAAACAAATTAATTTTTGTTTTAGAAACAGCAAGTCCATTTCTTTTTATCACCGAGATAAAGATACTGATATGTTTGAAGTGTTGATCAATAGATTGGGAATATATTAAAACATCATCAATATAAACAATGGCAAATTTAGAATAAGGATTGAAAACCTCATTCATTATTCTTTGGAATTCAGAAGGAGCATTTTTTAAACTGAATGGCATAACTTTCCATTCATACTGACCAAAGGGAACAGTAAAGACAGTCTTATACCTATCTTCTTCTTTGACTTGGATTTGCCAAAATCCAAATTTCATGTCAAATTTTGAGAAAATCTTAGCATTGTGTAACCTATTTAAAAGGTCTTTTTTATTGGGGATTGGATACCTAATCCAGCAAAGTGCTTGATTAAGCGGTTTGTAATTGATAACAAGGCGAGGTGTTCCACGTTCAATTTCAGCTTGTTTATTGACATAAAAAGCAGAACAAGACCAAGGACTTTTACTTTTGCGAATTAAACCTTTTTCCAATAAATCCTTGATTTCTTTCTGGCAAAATTGAAGGAGTTCTTCATTCATTTGAATTCGCCTAGCTTTGGTTAGGATTTGTTTTTCTTGAAAATCTTTTTCATAAGGAAGTTCAACAATGTGTTGTTATCTTTCCCAAAAAGCATTAGGTAAATCCGAACAAATGGAAGTTTGAATTTGTTCCAAAAGATATTTGATTTTTTGTTGAGTACCACATTGTTGTAATTGATTTTCTATATTTCTAAAAGAAATTTCTTCTTTAAGAAAATGGATTTGATTTTCTTTATAGGAAATTGGATTTAAATCTCTGATGATGGGTTTTTTCAAGAATTTGAAAATAATAGATTGACCCAAATGTTGAGTAATATTCCCATCTTCAGTGGTCTATAAGGAAAAAGCAATCTGATAAATGGTGTTCCTAAAAAATCACTTTGTTCCTAAGATTTTTAACCAAGAGGAAAGATGTTTCTATCCTAAGACCATGGTTTTCAATTATAGCAGAAGACAATTTGTAATTGATTTTTAACTTAGAACCATTAGCAGTACTAAGTTGTTCTGAAGTTTTCTCAAAATACTTAGTGGGAATTAACCCTTCTAAGATACAATTTGAGTCAGCTCTAGTGTCAAAGAGAGATGTAGTTTCAAGGACAAATTCTCCTACTAGAATTCTAATGTTAATATAAAAATTTTGAATTTTAACATAATTGATTAATCCTAAAAAGTCGTCAACTATGTTTAATTAAAAGGGGTTATCATCTTTTTTGGAGGTTGAAGCCGCAGCTTCAGATTGGTTTTGTTTCAAATTTTTAATCTCATTTTTCAAATTATTGATTTCAAATTGGAGATCTTGAATGGTAACAGACTTGGTACTAGATTTCTCTTTGAGACTGAACTTGTTAGAAACTAAAGAATTCTTAGAAAAATTTAATTTTTCAAGATATTTCATTTTCTCTTGAGGATCAGGTATGGCATTAACGGCTTTAAAAATGAGATCTTGTTCCTTAGTTAAAATATTAACCTGATTAGAAGATTCAGATAGATTATCATCATGGATTTGATTGTTGTTTTGAGAAGATTCATTGATAGTTATATTTTCTTGAAAAGAATTTATTAACAAATTGTTAATATCCTTTTGAATTTGATTGAGGTAAAAGGTTTTAATTTTTCTTTCTATCATACAAAATCTATACTTATGACCAGGTTTACCACAAGCATAGCAAATAATTTTAGTTTTAGGTTTTTTATGAGAGTCATAATTCTCAAGAGTTTTATTAGCTAATTGATCATTGGAATTGCAAATTTTCCTATAATGAGGCTTAGGAGGACCATAATAGTGTTTTGGTTTGGGTCTGAGTTTCTTAACACTTGGTAAAGATAATTACCCTATCATATTGATAGATTGATTTCTAGAAGGTGGTGTTTTAGGAGTATCAGAAACAATTACCTTATAGAGATCTAATTGTCTATTGATATTTTCAAGGAATTCACCATGAATTCCTTTTACATCCTTCTCTTTTTCTTTACTCGTGAGAGCAAAGGGTGCTTTGGGTGGAAGGTCAGATTGGATAACTTGTCTATCTCTTAATTGCCATTTCGTAATGACACTTAAAAATTTACGTCCTATAAGCTTGTCTTTGAAAGGGTATTTGATCTTATGTTTAATGGCATAGGCATTGAACCAGTCAAAGAAAGGAATATTAGATTGGACATGTTCAAGGAATTGATAGAATTTTTCTTGGATTTCCTTCCTTTTGGATCCTTGATAATATTTGAAGAACCATTCTCTGTGAGAAGACCATTCTTCAGATTTCATCTCTTTTCTAAGAGATTCTTTATCAAAAACAAACTCAGATGATATTACATTAATATCATAAGGTTCATTAAGGGAGGAATAGGTTGGAGATTGAATGGTTCCTTGGTCTTCTTCATCCTTTTGGTATGAAGTTCTTACAGGGGTTGTGGTTTCAAATCCTTGTAAGTGAATTGTTGATCCTTCATGGGAAGGTTCAGATTGATTCATATGGATGGATCTAGGAATAGATTTAGAACCTAAAAAAGATCTCCTGATTGAAAATCATTAGTGGATCTAACAGACCTAGAAAGAGAGAAAGAATTTCTTCTATCAAAGACTAAGTCTACTTAACCTGTTTGATGTTGGATTAAATCTTGAAATTCTGGGGTAATTCTGGGTAAGGCTGGGGTTGCCTTTTCTAAGATCCATTTGTCTGGGAGTGTAATATCACTCCACTGAATTGTTTTAGGCACAATAATATTGGCTTTACTATTGTCGGTCAGAAACAAAGTTGTTTCTCTGCGTTTGTTACAATTGGTTTTGAGAAAATTGGACCTAACAGAGTTCATAACCTTGTATTGAACTCTATAGATCAGGGTAATGGGTATGGATCCTTCCTTCATATCATACCCATGGAGTTTGACATTTAAATATAAAATATCAATAATATTTTTATCATCCAGACTAACAGTTAAATCTGGAAAGCAATTGAAGAATATTGGACCGTGGTTTAGGCTAGATTCAACTGTACCTAAGAACGAGTCTTGAAAATGATTGAGTCTTTTGTCCCTTAAACAGAAAAGAACTGCAACATCTAGAGATTCTCTAGTAAGGGGTTTCATACCAACTTGTACACTTCCTATGTGTAAATAATTGTAATTTTTGGCTTGGTGTTCTTTGATGCTTTTATCAGAAAGCAGATGAATTTCTTCATCATCTTGTTGAATTTTGTATTTTTGTTCAACAGTTTTAATAACATAATCAGATTGTTTATGCCAAAAACTACCTTTTGTTTTGTAAAGATCTTCATCTTTAATTTTAGGAATATCCCAATCGTCTAAATCTTGATTGATATCTTCAAAACGAATTTCTTCTTTGAAGACTTTTTTGGAAAAATTGTGAGATTGATAATTAGAAAGAGAGGAGAATGAGGGTTGAGAAGACTTGAAAGAAAGGCGAGAAAAAAGTGAACGCAGCATGGTAAAATAAATAAACAAGCTCGTAAAGATAAACAAGCCTTCCTCACCCATTAGTATCATCACCATCACCTGGTTCGTTAGAAATATAAATATTAACCTTGAATTAATAATTATTCTCTAAATTACTCATATAGGTTTAGTCATACATATTTGTACCAGATCTAACAAAAGCTACCTCAATAATCTTCTTCTATAAAATAAGGACTTATTAAATTCTTTTAGATCTAATTCAAAGTCATCTCAGATCATATTGTTCATAAACCAAAGACATTTACCATTATTTAGATCTGTCAAAAGCCACTCAAAAAATACTTATTTTTCACCAAGGTCTAGTGAAACCCTTTCAGATCTATAAAGCACTGCATAGTAATTAGGCCTAACTGCCTTATCCGTCGGGACTTACCGCCTTGCGTCGTACAGTCTCACTTAGTTCTGAAAGATTTCTTTTTTGTCATCTTGGTAAAAAAAATAATATTAACATGAGCACTACCTACAGATCATACCCTTTTAATAATAATTTTAATAAACAATTTTTTAGTTTAGAACAATAAATGAGTACTTAACAACAGATCTAGAAAGAGATAATTTTCCTTTTATAAAACAATAAACACAAATATTCATTTCAGAAGAATATTATGAGTACTACCCGCTGATCTATACTTTAGTATGATTATACGTAACCAGTAACTCAGATAAATAACATATAATTCAAGATCAACATCACATTCCTACTTCCCCATTAGGCTCTGATACCAAGAGGGGGTCGGAAGCAGAAGAGGGAAATTAAATGGAAAAACTAAATAGAAAGTAGGAAGCAGACGGACTGCTCAAAACATAAACAAGAGTATGGACAGAAATAAAATGCAGGAAACTTAAAGACAGAAATTAAAAATGCCTGAGCCAAGGGTAGGCGCACGCTTTCTTGCAGAAATTAAATATGCATAATTGTGTGTGTGTTTGCAGAAAAGTAAAAAACTGAAAGTAAATGACGGAAACTAAATATGCATGCAAAGAGGGGGAATCCGCACTCTTCTGTACCGAAACCTAAAGATGCATGAATGAACTGAAAAATAAAAGACAGGAAAAGAAATTGAAAGATTGAAAGTACAAAGATTGAAGAATAGAGGAAAGCACAGAATGTCTCTCACTAACCTCTCTCTAGAACATGAGAAAATAAAACTGGAATTTTTAAACAGTACCTAACAATGAAACCTACGCACCTTATTTATTGGAAAAGAAAAAACACTATTCCGTTACAGTAAAAACATTTTTACTATTCTGCTACAGTAAAAGTGCTACAGTAAATGTCAGACTTTTTTTTTAGCAACGTAACGTTACTACAAAGTTTGGACAATTGCAAATAGTCTGATCGTCAGTCTATTGTTTGGTAGCTGGATTAATGGAAAGATTGATACCAAAATAGTATGTTGCCATTTTTTATGGCTCCATCCTGTTTTGGAGTTTGTGAAGTTCAACGTCATCGAAGTCGTTTTCTTCCACTGAGTCTTCTTCAAAATATTCTTGATATTTGAGATCTACAAATAATGAAGAATGGGTATTTGGGAAAGGCATAGTAATCTCTGTCAGAAAACATTGATTAAATGCCCATAACTTGTAAATCGGAGATTCTCCTATTTGCTTCAGATTGGTCCATCCTATGGGTGGGAGAAATTCTTTTTCAATTAATTCTTTTCTTAACCAGAAAGAATTAATAAATGCTCTGCTTTGTACTGGCCAATTGAGATGTGGAATGAAGGGGGCAGTACTAGCAATAAAATGATGATTTGCTTGTATTGGGAAAAGACCATTGTTGGATGGAAGTGATGACTTAACGTTGAAAGTAACCCTTCCAGCTCTTTGGATGATTGTTGATGCAAACAAATAGAGTTTTTCTGGACCAAAAACTAGATGATCAGAATCGTTAGTCCAAAACTGATCTAACATGAACGTGAACACAAGAAGGGGGTTGAATTGTGTTGGAAATAAACCGGACGCTGGAAAAGCAGTTTGTGAAAACTTGTTTTTAACAGAACAAGATAAAGATAAATAGAAAGCAATAAAGTAAGAGACACAGAGATTTATACTAGTTCACTACCAAATTGGTAGCTACACTAGTCCCTTCGTTCCTGAAGGATTTTTCACTATAATCAACTGATTACAAAACCTTAAGAGTATTCTACTGTCACAACCTTGACAATACTCTCAACTTCTCAAAACGACTCAGTACGTTCGAGCCTTTGAGGGTACAGCCTTAAGATTAAGCTCAATACAGAAATGCTTTCTAAAAGAAAGTGTCGGACGCTGAGTTCAGTTCTTGTAGTCCAGAGACTTGGCACGAAACTTGATTGCTCACAGAAGCAGTGCTTTCAGAGTATTGACTCTTTGTAGTGTATAGCAACAAGCTTGTTCTCGATGAAGTGAAGCAATATTCTCTTGTAGAGTTTCGGCAGTTTCTTCAATGGTTACCATGGGGTATTTATAGGAGTTCTAAAGGATATTACCGTTACAGTAAAAATGGCTCTTTTCCATTGAGTGAGGTGATTTCAAAAAAGAGCTGTATCTTTCTTCCTTTCCAGAGAATATCTCAGTAGTACACATTACCGTTTTCATACTACCTTGCTTTTCACAAATGGTTGTACGATTTTTGTCTTTAGCTAAAGGTGTCACCTTTGATATCTCGTACAACAATTTGAGCGCATAAGATCAAATTCGAAATCCGTTCCAAAAGCTTCTGAGAGGAAAAGTAACTACGTGACCATCACGTGATTTAAAATGAAGTTCAGACGCTCGCTCAGAACAGGAAGGTCGGACACTTGTAGCAAATGGATAAGCCTTGCTCACGAAGACAGTATACTAGGATGAGCCGGATGCTGACACATGGAGTGTATCCTTCTCTTGTGAACTTCTTCCTTCTTGCTTAAGTGGCTTAGAAGTATATGTAATATTAGTATCTGCACACTTCAAGAATTGTTAGAACATAAATTATTCTCTTGTGAATACTTTGTTATCATCAAAATTAATGAGGGTCTAAACTTCTCAATCGTTTAGGTTCCAACAATCTCCCCCTTTTTTATGATGACAAATATCCAAGGTTGATGAACAATTTTAAGTTTCAAATAAGAGTTTTAAAGGTCTCCCCCTGAGTTCAACAACTTAGATAAGTATAGCAATAAAAGACGCTGAGATCGGATGCTGAAATGATGTTATGAATGATTGATTAGCATGTATATCTATCCTTAGCGTGTTTATCTTAGCGTTCATCAAGCCTTTCTTTTACTCCCCCTTTTGTCATCAGACAAAAAGAGTGTAAAAACACATCATAGTCAAAAAGCAAAATAGAAGAAAAATTTGAGTAATAAATTCACAATATAATTGTACCAAAAATTAAGTAATATCACTCAGTACCAAAAAATTTAAAACAAAACAAAGTTTAAGGGTTTTGAGGTAGCAGGTTGATTCGTTCCATGATGAGTTTCAGCTGCATTTCAAGCTCAGGAACTTTCAAACAGGTTGCCTTCATGGTTTCAAATTCCTCCTTAGGAATTGTAACCATTTCCACTGAAGATGTGGAGGGAGCAGATTCAGCTTCTGGCACACTAGCAACACCTGCAGCTTCTGAATTCATCTTCTTATGGATTTCAAGAACAGTTTGAGACAAATCAGATTTTATCTTCTTCCTATCCTTTGCCCATTGGAAATAATTATCTCCTGGTGGAAACCATTTGATAATAGTTCCAAGTTTTCTTCTTTCAGACTCATATAGGGCTTCATTTCTTTGCTCAACAATATCAGGAAACAGAAGATAATTGAAGATCATTTCTCTGTGTTGAAGAATGTCTCTGGCATACCCATCAAATTGTTCAGCAGCAGCTTCTCCAAACACATTGCCTAAGAAGACACTTAGGGCATCAAAGGAGAAGTTGAGGCCTTCATTTTCAGCAATAAATAGTCTCCTCAAAATTTCTCTGTCATCTTTGTCAATAGTCAGGGGCTCAAAACAAGGCATAATGGCTTTGTCTTTCCAAGACGCAGGCCATTGCATCCAACCAAATCCAATGTAAAAGTGTTTCCAGACTAGATCTCATGGAGCATATAGCTTCACCAAGTTGAGCGGTCTAATCACAGAACACATGAACTGATGAGATCCTGAATTCATTAAGCATGTGGAAAGAATTCTACAAGGATATCCTTAAAATAAAATAAAAAAGATGGCCATACTAAAGGAAGAATTGTTGTGCCCCAGCATCAACAACGTTCAGGTGGAAAGAAATCAAGTGCAATTAACTATTCATTCCTTGGATTTTATTGTTCCTAGCTTTCCATTATGCAATTCACGTGGAGCATTAAATCAAGAAGCCAATTAAATCAAGCATGCAGCAAAGCAAAGGAAGCCAAATAGTTATTTCCGTGGAAGCTAAACAAAGCATTTGGTTCAGCATGGAGTTAATTACGTGACCTTACATGTACCCAAAATAAAGCCTTGAATTTGCTTGGTAGGAGCAAATAATTGTGCATCACTAGGAACAAATGCTACGTGGGAATTGATTAACAATGAGAACCGTCCTTTGGCATCAATTGAAAAGTCAATATGTTACACCAGAATGAAACTGTTTCGTGGTGGGAATTAATTTACTATTATCATTTTTTTTTTGATATTTTATTTTAAGGATATCCTTGTAGAATTCTTTCCACATGCTTAATGAATTCAGGATCTCATCATGAACATATCATCAAAATAAGCAGTTCCAAGATTGGATTCAGGTACCTTCTCGATGATACCAACAGTAGGGATTGTTGCCTTCTCTGCATTACAGCAGTTGGAAGATCCAGTTCTCCATTGATCTTTCTTCAAAGCACTCAGATAATACCTTCTGGCATGATCTTCAGAAATTTTCTTTACCGGAAGCTGGGTGAACTCCTTGACCTTGTAGTCTCTGGGAGCTTTCTCATATTCCTTAGGGCCTATCTTACTGAATGGCATTTTGCCAGGTGCAGCTTCCTTTCTTTTTCCAGGAATAGATCAAGGTAACCACCTTTGCCTATCTGGAACAATCTTTATAGAGACAGATGATGGGTCTCTATATTCGCTAATGACTTGAGCCTTTTACGCTCATAACAATGAGCCATCATACATGCTTGACACGTGATCCACCTACCACATTCCTCTAATGTAAGAGGTTCATTCTGGCGGGAACCTTGGTACATCAGCGAGAAAAGGGAATAGCCTGCTTTGTTTGGTTTGGGTATCGACCTTCCTTTAAAGGACATCTCAACATTGTCTTTGCCATCCTTGAAGACAGATTCATTGGAGGGTATCTCCAGTCTTGAAACTCCAGAGGTGAAGGTCTTGAGTGCCATAAAGATGGGTGATTGTAGATAGAGTTATATGACTCATATCTAACAAATTTTGGTCTAATGTCAAGAGGACAGGTTTCTTTGGAATTAGAGGCGATAGTTTTTGGTGTCACTCTTGTGATATTTTACTTGGGGGAATGTAAGGTTTGAAAGGATTAAATGGAGGGACTTTGAAAAGGAGGTTAAAAGGATGAGAATGAAGTTTGGAAATGTATGAAGTGAAGGAGGTATATGTGGAGGTTTGAGGTGAGGAGATGGTGAGTGTATTGGTCTGTGTTTGGGTAGGTTGTTTGGGGCTATGGGAGTGGTTGTGTTTACGGCTTTACGTGCGGGTTTGAATGGTTGATGGTTGTGCAACAGATATAGGTGGAGTAGGAATGGTATCATCAGTTTCAAAAACAGATACAGAATCATCAGTAAAATTCAGTACCTTTGGTTCAAGCTCAGACTGCCTGACCAATCTCTTACCTTCGCTTGAGGCGGCTAGAGGCAGACGTTGAATTGCCTTCTTCTGTGCACCGGACGCTGAAACTTGTTTCTCAGCTTCTGGCTTGCTTCTTTTCCTCAGAATCTGACTGATGGGAACGCGGTCCTCATCTTCTGATTCAGTCTTTCTTTTAGGTGCAAAAACCACCTTCTTCTTCTTGCTTCTTGTCTCCTCTTCTGGAGAATCAGAAGTCCTTTTCACACCAGTTACTGAGCTTGTGGTGGTTTTATCAGTAGTAGACTTCTTGCTAAGAGAGGGACCAGATTCTACTCCCTGTTCCTTTTTCACCTTCTTCATCTGTTCACCAGTGATCAATTTCATTCTGACCAAGCTGTTAACTCCAAAGGTGTCAGGAATCACAACACTCTCAGTGCCAAAATACTGAAGACCTTTTCTTGATCTGGCAAAGCAGTCAGCTTGTTTACAACCAGATTCTTGGCCATCATCTTAGTGAGAAGAACACCATAAGGAATGCACTTGTAGGTGTTTTTCTTGTCAGCAACACCTTTCCTCGAATTAACCAGTGCATTAATCTCTGCTAGGGTTTCCAATTCTACCGTCGGCTTTCATGGCTTCGGCCATGGCTCCACCAGCGCCGATCTGCTTGTGGCCATGCCTCGGCGCCTCTTATCCTCCTCCTTCGGTTCCTCCCCCTCAGAATCCTTCCTCCCCACGCCGCGATGCTTCCTCTTCGCCCACGTTGACCCCCATCGCCGCTGCTCAAAAAAAGAGCTTTGCTGCTGCTCTCTCCAAATCCTGCGCCATTCCTCTCGACCTCCTACCTACACCCGTGCTCAAAGGTGATGCACTCACCGTTCAAATACCAGAGGAGGAGTATAAGGCTGGCCTCGAGGCGTGTAAAAATAACCTTCACGGTCGGTTAATCCTGGCAAAGGGCGACGTTCCTATCAAAACGCAGATTTGCGCATTAAGCTTGCCTCGCTGTGGAAAACTCTTGGACCCTGGCACATGGTCTCGCTTGGCAAGGGTTTCTACGAGTTCTCCTTCTCCTCCGCTGAAGACTTACGATGCGTCTGGTCTTCTGGCTCTTGGTCGTTGAAGCCTGGCATCCTTCACCTATCGAGATGGCAACCGGACTTCCATCCTTCCCTGCAAGGGCAGTCTCGTTCGCAATGCTGGATTCGTATAATTGGCTTACCACAAGAATATTGGCGGCCAAGAATACTGTTCTCCATAGCCCGCGGAGTCGGAATCCCCATCACTTTGGATGAGGCTACTCTGAACAAAACTTTTGGCCATTTTGCTCGGGTTTTAGTGGATTTGGATCTTAAGGATAAGTTGCGAGATCGCTTGCTTGTTGAAAGACTAGGCCACGCTTTCAATGTCCAAATAGTTTATGAGAGGCTTCCCATCTTCTGCAATGTTTGCAACATCATTGGACACACAGCCGCCAACTGCAAGAGACATCGGCCGCTCCTCTCGGTGCCCGTTGCTCGCAAGCATGTCCCAGGTGCTGGTCATGGCCGGCACGGTGGTATTACCAAACACAACAACCATCAGGCTAGCAACCCTTCTGTTGCGTTGCCAGCTGTGATCGTAGACCCTGCAAATGCAGGTACTTTGGTCCCCCCTATAATTGGTGATGCTACTGAGGTCGTCAATCCAGTACCACTGGGGCCGACTAATGGTGATACTGATTTGCATGCCATGCTAAATGTTGCGGATGGCAATCCTCAATTGGTTGATAATAACCACTGTGTTGATAATAGACAGCAGTAGGTTGATGATCTTCACAAGGATGATGACTCGGTGGAGGTTGTTTATGACGAGATGGTGGCTGCTAAATCTCCCACGGCATCACACGATGGTTCGCCTTCGCCAACCTATGTCCCGCCAGCTGAACCTGCTATGCCTCAAGTGGTTGACGATTCCTTCAGTTCCTCACACTCCACAGACCATGTTTCTGAGACCATTCAACCAAAGGACACCTACTTGGCGGATGTCGTTTCAGGTAAGGCTATTTGTAAGCCTATTTTTAATGATTTACCAGAACATGTTAGGAAAGACATGGTTATCGCTTCTAAGTTACGGGCCTTGGTGATAATCTGAGAATGTTAATGAGGTTAATGAGACTAATTCCTCCCCTGAGGAAGAGGATGAGTCCTTCACTAAGGCTCTAACCAAGTCTCAGAAGAAAAAGCTTAAGAGACAAAGACAAATTGCGACTACAGCGGCTGGCTATCTAACCCGTTCACGGGCTGGTAATCAGTATTCTTCCAAATGAAGCTTCTTTTTTGGAATGCTCGTGGTGTGGGCAATCAGGATACCAGGTCTGTTTTGCATAAGCTTTGCTCATTTAATAAGCCTGGTTTTTTGTTTATCTCGGAGCCTTGGATTCTTCAAACTCAATTTCCAAATGGGTTTTGGGAATCCTTGAACATGAAGCTGGTTGCTGTTAATAACCGAGGTGATCTCCTTCCTAATCTCTGGTGTTGTTGTTCCGTCAATCTTTTTCCTACTACTTTATCCATCTCTGACCAATACGTTGCTTTTCAGTTAACTGTTAACAATCAGGATTTTTTCTTTGCTGCTATTTATGCTTCTTCTAGTTATATTCACAGGAGAAACCTTTGGCGTAATTGTCTCGATTGCGAGAAGGCAACCAGGCCCTTGGTGTTTTTTAGGTGACTACAATGCTGTGCTTGGCAGCCATGAGCAAAGAGGAATGGGTTCCCCTAACAATCTCTCCTGCAGGGACTTTCTAGATTGGACCAATCAATGCACTCTCAATCATTTGGACACTCGTGGGGCCCAATTCACTTGGTCGAATGGTAGGAAAGGCAGATTTTTAACAGAGAAGAGATTGGATCGGGTGATTTGTAATGATGAATGGCTTAATGCTTGGTCTAGTGTCGCTGCCTGTACCCTAACTAGGAGCCAGTCTGACCACTTCCCTATTTTGCTTGTTTCCAAGAATGATAAACAGACTGCGGGTTCTTCTTTTAAATTCCTCAGTATGTGGTCTGAACATGAGGATTGTATTAGGCTCATTCAGGAGGTTTGGCAAGAGCCTATTGTTGGCTGCCCTATGTATATTCTCTCACAAAAGTTTAAGAATTTGAAAATGAAGCTCAAGGACTGGAATCACTCAGTCTTTGGCAATGTTCAAGTGCAGGTTCAAGAAGCCTTCTCTGCGGTTCACTCTGTCCAGCAGCAAATTGATAGTTTGGGAGGCAGTGACGATTTATTTGCACAAGAAAAAATTGCGCAGTTCCAACTGCAGAAAGCCTTGTCCACTGAAGAAACTTTTTGGCGGGATAAGGCCAGAATTAAATGGTGTACTCAGGGAGACCGTAACACTGCCTACTTCGACAAAGTTGCCAAAATCAGAGCCGTCTCTAAACAAATCTCCGTCATGAGGCATGGTGATGATATGTTATATGATTCTGATGCTATTGAAGATCATATTTTACAATACTACACAGGTTTGTTTAACTCCACTCCTTGCACTCCGAACTCTGAGTTTATTTCGCATATTATCCCTCATTTGGTGTCTGAGGAGGACAACAGCATGCTCGCCTCTTTGCCTTCTAGGGAGGAGGTTAAACTTGCGGTTTTCTCCCTAAATGGTGACAGTGCCCCAGGCCCTGATGGTTTTGGGGGTTTTTTCTTCCATCGCTATTGGGATATTATCCACGAAGAGGTCTACAATTCGGTTTCTGATTTTCAAGCGAGGGTGGTTGTTGCTAATCTCAATTCTAATCTGGTGGTTTCTTGCCTAAAGTCAGCGATCTTAAGCGGCATTGATCGATTTGACCCATTGCTCTTGCCAACTTCCAATTCAAAATCATCTCCAAAGTGCTGGCTGATAGGCTTGCCAGGGTGGTCCCCAAAATTGTCTCTCACAATCGACGTGGTTTTGTCAAGGATAGAAACATCTCCGACTGTGTCTGTTTAGCTTCTGAGGTGGTTAATTTGCTTGATAAGAGATCTTTTGGGGGTCATCTGGCCATGAAGATTGATATTAAGAAAGCCTTTGACACCCTGGATTGGGATTTCCTTTATACTGTTCTCAATGCTTTTGGTTTCAGCTCTCAATTTTGCAGGTGGATCAATTGCATCCTTCGCTCTGCCAGACTCTCCATCTCTATCAATGGACATTCGGTAGGCTATTTTTCATGTAATAGAGGTGTTCGTCAAGGGGATCCTCTTTCTCCTTTACTTTTTTGCATTGCTGAAGAGGTTCTTAGTAGGGGGATTACTAAGTTGGTTCATGATGGGCAGCTTCAATTAATGACTGGCCCCAGAGGTTACACCATGCCAAGCCACATTCTTTATGCCGATGACGTCTTTGTTTTTTGCAGGGCTTCATGTAGGGGCTTGAAGAACTTGATGGAATTTTTCAACACTTATGCTTCTTGTTCTGGCCAATCTATTAGCCTAGACAAGTCTAAGTACTATGCTGGATCTATTCCTGTTTGTCGTCAGCAGGTTATTACTGACATTCTTGGTTTCCGTTCTGGCACCATTCCTTTTAGGTACCTTGGTGTGCCGATCTTCAAAGGTCATCCCAAGAAGACCCATTTACAGCCTATCGCCAATCGTCTCAAGTGCAAGTTCAGCCTTTGAAAAGGTTCTATGCTTACTTTCATGGGGCGGGCCCAGCTCATCAAATCGGTCTTTCAAAGCAGCCTTATGTATAGCTTCCACTTCTACACTTGGCCTGCCTCTCTTCTCAAAAAGGTGGACAGTTGGCTCCGCAATTTCCTGTGGTCTGGTGATATCCACTCTAGCAAACCTGTCACGGTTGCCTGGTCCAAGGTTTGCAGGCCTCTCAAGGAGGGTGGTTTAGGCATCCGCTCTCTTATTTCTATAAATAAAGCTGGTATTCTTAAGCTTGGCTGGGATTTCATCTCCTCTTCCCTTGAGTGGTGTCAGCTCATGAAGGCTAGAGCCTACCGCAAAAACCAGGTCATTTCTTACCATATCAGCTCCTCTATTTGGTCTGGTATTAAAAATGTTGTCCCTGTTATCCTCGATAATTCTTCTTGGCAGATTGGCAATGGCTCGGCGGTGAGATTCTGGTTAGACAATTGGCTCCCCTTTTCTATTGTTAAAAGGCTTGGCATTCCTCCTACGCTTCATTGCAAGCTCACTGCTCATGTGTGCGATTTTATCCAAGATGGAGATTGGTGCATACCTCATTCTATTTTGGCTAATGTTCTGGGCCTTCATTCGGCTATTGAGCAGATTATCATTCCTTCTGGGGGTCTTCCCGACAGGCTGGTCTGGTGTGCTTCTAACTTCGGTTTGCTTACCTTCAAGGATGCTTATAAGTTCTACAAACTGGATGCTTTGCCCAACTCTTGGTACAAGCTTATTTGGAGGCGTTGCATTCCTCCCTCTAAGTCTTTTTGTACTTGGAGGTTGCTTCATAACAGGCTTCCCACTGACGAGCACCTAATCGGGGTTGGCTCCGTTCACCCTTCTATGTGCTCTCTCTGTAACCAGGCGGCAGAAACTTCTTCCCATCTGTTTCTGAGTTGCTCTTATGCCCAGTGCCTCTGGTCTTGGATGTCTGATGTTTTTGGCCACAACATCAACACCATCTCGGTCCCCTCCATTCTCGACTATTGCAATCGCAGCTGGAGTTCTCAAGTTTTGGATTTAGTTGTTGCTTGTATCACCACTATCATCTGGGGTATTTGGCAGAGCCGCAACATGGCCAGATTTGAGAATTCATTCGCTCCCGCTCGGGTTGCCATCTGCACCGTTATCAACCACGTTGCTTTGGTGGGTCACAATAGTAAAGGCACTGCTTTTGATTCTGAATTGAATATCCTTAGCTACTTTGGTGTGCAGCGTCGCCTGCCTTGTGCTCCAGTCATCACGACTGTTTCGTGGTCTCCTCCTCTTGGTGGTTGGGTAAAGTGTAATACTGATGGCTCTGCTTTTGGCTCTTCTGGCTTATCTGCCTGTGGGGGCATTTTTCGTGATAGTAGCGCAGCTGTGTTGGGTTGCTTCGCTAAGCCTCTTGGATCCCTTGATGCACTTCAGGCGGAATTCATTGGTGCTATGGTAGCTATTGAGATTGCTTATTCCAAAGGTTGGCATAGGTTCTAGCTTGAATGTGACTCCTTAATTGTTCTTAAAGCCTTCAACAATTCTACTGTCATCCCCTGGTTCCTTCGTAACAGGTGGCATAATTGTATGGCCCTTACCTCTTCCATGCAGTTCGTTTTCTCGCATATCTACAGGGAGGGGAATGCTTGTGCGGATAAGCTGGCCAAATTCGGGGCCTCTCAGACGGACTTTATTTGGTGGAATAACATCCCTTCTTTTATTGCTGTTGAGTTTTTTAATAATAGGTTTGGCTTCTCTGCCTATAGATTTGCTTAGTTTTTGTTTGGTTATTTTTCCCTTGTATTTGGGGTTGCTTCTGTTGCTTTCTTTTTCATTTGGTTCTTTTTCCCTTGTATTTGGGGTTGCTTCTATTGCTATCTTTTTCTTTGCATGGGGTTTTGGTGTAGTCCCCCCCATGTTCGCTTTGTATTCTGTTTGCCTTTTTTTCTATAATAACAGGGAGGAGCACTCTTTTTCCTTCTAGATGTTTTTTCCCTAAGGAGGGTTTTGCATCAGAAGGTTTTAACGAGGCTCCTTTCCTTCATTTAAAAAAAAAAAGGTTGTTGTAGATCAATCTTGGCAGGTTTACCTTGTGACCAGCCACGTAGTGCCTCATAATGAACTTCTGTTCATAGTTGACTATGTCACTAGAACCAGCCTTCAACCAGACGCTCTTAGTGATTATCTTGTGAAGAACTATGTAATGACTCTTCAAATGCTTTGCAGTAGGGGTTTCACCAGATTCTTTCAGCTGTTTATAATTCTCAAACAAATCCTGATTGACCTTCTCAAGACCATGAAATGCATCAGCCCAATCTGTGTAGTAAACGATACCTTCACAGGGGCAACCAGTGACTTCAGAAATGTTGGTAATGGTAAAAATGAACTTGTAGCCTCTCACAGTTCCTTCAAAGATACCACCTTGGTGTAAACGAGCATTACCCCAAAATTCCTTGATAGCAGTAACTAGAACCTCAACCTGTTTCCAAAAGAAGTAGTGTTCCCAACCCATTGCCTTGAAACCACTGTAGAAATCGAAGCCATAGAGTTTGAAGTTCTTTAAATCAATTCGATTTTCCAACAGAACCTTTCCTTCAGCCATGGTGTCGTAAATAGCAGTATACTCGATTTTCCAACAGAACCTTTCCTTCAGCCATGGTGTCGTAAATAGCAGTATACTCAGAGGTTGTTACACCAGACATGATTGCAGTTGAGAGATAGAGAAATGGAGGTTTAGGGTTTGAGCAGTCCACGAAGAAGAAGAAAAAGCATTTTTGGTGAAAGCGAGCGAGTGATTGTGGAGCGAAAAAGAAGGAGTAGTAGGAAGGTTTTGTAATTGGTACAGTTACTTTTCAAAAACCTCTTCATTATCCGAGTAATAAAAATAAATTTAAAAAGAAATTAAAATAAAAATACCTCTTTTCATTAAATACAGTTGCCAAAATAAAGTAAAAGATTTTATTGAAAACGTAAATAATCATGACTCAGATTAGGTGTGATGAGACGCTTAAGTTCCACACGAGCTTACCACGTGTGTGTTTCGGATGCTCATAGCTGATTCATCGGATGCTGAGTTATGATGCAGTTGGCATATAAAAATGCTTACTCGTATGATGATGATGTCATACCAGATGCTCAAATGATATCTATCATAAGACGCTGAGATTAATCATTCTTTTATAAGATGGAAATTTAAATTTCTTCTTATAAAATTGAATCTATCTTCAGCAAGGGGTTTTGTAAGAATATCAGCCCACTGGTGATCAGTGTCTACAAATTTGATTTCAAGTGTCCCCTTCTGAACATAGTCTCTTATAAAATGATGTTTAATCTCAATGTGCTTTGCTCTAGAATGCAATATAGGATTTTTAGTAAGACAAATGGCAGATGTATTATCACAAAAGATAGGAATGTTACTCTCTTTTATCAAGTAGTCTTCAAGTTGATACTTCATCCACGAAGTTGAAGCGCAACTTCTTTGAGAGATGTATTAAACCTGCATTGAGAGTGCAATAGTGCTTTGTCTTTTGCTTGACCAAGACACAAGATTAGCTCCAAGGAACTGGCAGCCTCCACTTGTGCTCTTTCTTTCAATTCGGTCTCCAGCAAAGTCAGCATCACAGAAACCTACTAATTTGTAATCTTTTGATTTCTTATAAAGCAAACCAAGATTAGTAGTTCCTTGCAAATATCTGAATATTCTTTTACTTGACACTCAGGTGTGATTCTCTAGGATCGATTGAAATCTAGCACACAGACGCTGAACATAATGTCAGGTCTTGAAGCCGTAAGATAAAGTAGAGATCCAATCATACCTCTGTACATTTTCTGATCTACCTTCTTACCAATTTCATCTTTACTAAGAGTGCAGGTAGGATGCATAGGTGTACACATAGGCTTGCAATCCAGCATCTTGAATTTCTTCAATAATTCTTTCATATATTTGCTTTGATGTATATAGATACCATCACTGCATTGCTTGATTTGTATTCCAGGGAAAAACTTTAATTCTCCCATCATGTTCATCTCAAATTCAGCCTGCATAAGCTTAGAAAATTCTTTGCAAAGGCTTTCATTAGTGGCTCCAAAAATGATATCATCAACATAGATTTGAACAAGTATGAAATGCTTGTTAGAAGATTTTCTGAAAAGAGTAGTGTCAACTAAACCTCTTAAAAATCCATTTTCCATTAAAAATGAACTTAGTCTATCATACCATGCTCTGGGAGCTTGCTTAAGACCATATAGAGCCTTTTTAAGTTTAAAAACATGTTCTGGAAATTCAATATCTTCAAAACCAGGAGGTTGTTTAACATAAACTTCCTCAGTTATAAAACCATTTAGAAAAGCACTTTTCACATCCATTTGATATAGAGTTATCTCATGATGTCTTTGCAAATGAAAGTAAAATGCGAATAGCTTCTAGTCTTGCAACAGGTGCAAAAGTTTCAGTGAAATCAATACCTTCTTCTTGTGAGTAACCTTGAGTAACTAACCTTGCTTTATTTCTCACAACTTTACCATCTTCATCAAGCTTATTTCTAAATACCCATTTAGTACCAATAGCTTGGTTATCTTCTGGTAGAGTGACTAGCTTCCATACATCATTTCTTTGGAACTGATTTAGCTCATCTTGCATTGCTAGAATCCACCCTTCATCTTCCAATGCTTGATCAATCGTCTTAGGTTCCATTTCAGAGAGAAGTGCAAAATCATCATGCTCCTTGAAAGAGGATATGGTTCGTACTTTATCACCAGGTTCTCCTATGATTTGATCTTTTGGATGATTGGTTTTGTACTTCCAGCTTTTTCTTGCTTCAGCTTCTGCTTGAGTAGAATTCTTCGTCTTGTCACCACCGGATGATGAAGATGCACGTTCACCGTCTGACTTATCACCGAGGTTTAATTATGAAAATAACTCATCTAGCTCTGACATAGCAGTGTCAAGCTTCTTATCATCAAACTTGACATGAATGGACTTTTCAACTGTCAAAGTTTCTTTGTTGTATATTCTAAAAGCTTTAGATCTTTCAGAGTATCCCAAAATGATTCCTTTGTCAGCCTTGGAATCAAACTTACCAAGATGATCTTTAGTATTCAAAATATAACAACTACAACCAAAAGGATGAAAGTAAGAAATGTTTGGTTTTCTACCTTTCCACAATTCATAAGGAGTCTTATTCAAAATAGGTCTTATAAGAATTCTATTTTGAATATAACAAGCTGTGTTCTTTATACGCTTAAAAATGTTTCGCAATATCAACTTCATTGATCATGGTCCTGGCCATTTCCTGGAGGGACCTATTTTTCCTTTCTACAACACCATTTTGTTGAGGTGTTCTAGGAGAGGAGAAATTGTGGGAGATGCCATTTTCTTCACAAAAATTTTGAAAGTTTTCATTTTCAAATTCTCCCCCATGATCACTTCTAATAGAAGAAATCTGAAGCCTTTTTCATTTTGACCTGATTTGCGAATCTGATAAATACCTTAAAAGACTCATCCTTGTGGGCAAGGAATTTAACCCATGTCCATCTAGTAAAATCATCAACAATGACTAATCCATATTTCTTTCCAGTTAAAGAATTTGTCCTTGTGGGACCAAAAAGATCAAGATGTAAAAGTTCAAGTGGTCTAGAGGTTGAAACAACATTTTTAAATGAAAGGAAGTTTTAACTTGTTTTCCTCTTTGACAAGCCTCACACAGGGCATCAGTTGGAACTTAAGATTTGGTAAGCCTCTAACAAGATTGTGCTTGTTTAATTTTGAGATTAACCTCAAATTGGCATGACCCAATCTTTTGTGCCAAATCCATTGCTCATCTTCAACAGACATAAGACACTTGACATCTTGTTTTACAAGTTCGGAAAGATCAACTTTATAAATGTTTTGTTTCCTCTTTCTTTGTAAAGAATATAGATCCATCATTTTTGCTTTTCTTGAACATCCATTTTCTCAGAAGACAACATTATAACCATTGTCACATAATTGACTTATGCTCAATAGATTATGTTTCAGTCCTTCAACATATAAAACATTATCAATAAAAGGAAGAGAGCCTTTACCTATGCGACCAATTCCAACTATTTTACCTTTCTGGTTTCCTCCGAAACCAACGAATCCAGCTTCTCTAGGTATTAGTTCTTGGAACATATGCTTTTCTCCCGTCATGTGACGCGAGCATCCACTGTCTAAGTACCAAGATAGGTGTGTTGACTTTGTTGCTAAGCATGTCTGCAATATAGACTATTTTATCTTTAGGTACCCATATCTTTTTGGGTCCTTTCTTGTTAGTTCTTGAAGGATACTTGTCCTTCTTAGTTGTAAACACAGTACACGCATTTTTCAAATGACCAGATTTATTGTAGTAAGTACAATGCAAGCATTCCCTATGATCATTGGTGTCATCAGATGCTGAATCATTTTCTAAAGGAGGTTTATCTAATATATAATCAAGACCATGAGTTGTCGTTTTACTGACACCCCAAATCATTGAAGCTTGCTTGCTTCGAGTTACACTCTCTGCAAGAAACTTTTGAAATGCATGTTCATAGTCATTTGATTTGCAGTTAGGATTGCCTGTAACTATAGAGCTTTTAACTTGAGAGCTCTCGACCACGGTTGCTTGTTAGCTTCCAGGTATTTGGTTATCCACCAGATGTTGATTTTCGGTTTTGACAGTTCTCTTCATTAGTCTGAGTTTTCATTGTATAAAGAATGAAAATCTTGTGATAGTTTTGAAAATTTATTTTTCAAATTCTTATACTCAATAGAGAGAGTGGCAGAGTCCTTTAACAGATCATCAAATGCAAGTTGAAGTTCAGAATAAGAATCATATATTATTACCTCTTCAACTTCTTCTTCTGAATCAAGATCGATTAATGCGCCATGAGGGCAATGTGAGCTTCTTCTTCTTTATCTTCCTCAGAGGAGGATAAGTCAAGATCTTCCCATGTTGCCATGAGACCTTTCTTCTTTTTCTTGAAGGAGCTTCTTGTGGACTTTTCCTTAAGATTAGGACACTCGGACTTGAAATGTCCAGGCTTCTTACATTCATAGCAAATGACTTGGGCTTTGTCCTTGTCTTTGTTTTCCTTCTTGTCCTTTGTATCTTTCTTCTGAAACCTCCTTCTGAAGTTTCTCTTCTTCCACATTCTCTGGATCTTCTTAGATATGAACGCTAGCTCATCGTCTGATCCATCATGATCTCCTTCTGAAGCTTCATCATCTGATTCTTCTTCTTCAGCCTGAAAAGCTTTAGAAGTACTAGGTTTATGTTGATTAACTTTTAAAGCAATAGACTTACTCTTCTTGGTAGGTTCTTCTTCATTTAGCTCAAGTTTATGAGCTTTCAAAGAACTCATAAGATCTTCAAGCCGAAGGACATTTAGATCTTTTGCTTCTTGAATAGCAGTGACTTTGGGTCTCCACTGCTTAGTCAAACTTCTCAAGATCTTTCTCACATGGTCAGGTGTAGTATAACTTTTTCCAAGGGCCTGCAACCCATGAACAAGTGTTTGGAACCTTCCAAACATATTTTCAATGTTTTCTCCATCTTCCATTTTGAATAGCTCATACTGGCGAACCATCATGCTAGCATTTGTTTCTCTTACTTGGGCAGAACCCTCATAAGACAAAACAAGAGAATCCCAGATTTCTTTGGCAGTATCAAACTTACCACATTTATCATATTCTCTTTCTGTCATAGCACAGATGAGGATAAATCTAGCCTTCTGATTGGTTTGATATCTCTTTTCCTGATCATCAGTCCAGTTTTCCCTAGGTATTGCAACACCAAGGGCATCAATGGGAGAAATGTATCCACTTTCAACTATATCCCACAAATCAAGATTTTGTGTCTCAAAGAATTCTTTTATCTTATCTTTCCAGTAATCAAATTTTTCTCCATTGAATAGAGGAGGACGGTTCATATGACCACCTTCAGCAGACATGTTCACAGTAGGATCTTTACTCTTAACACTGTTAAGTGCTCAACCAAGAGGCCGAGCTCTGGTACCAACTGAATGTGAACACAAGAAGGGGGGTTGAATTGTGTTGAAAACTTTTCGCAAACTTTAAGTTAAAAACACTTAGAACACAGGTTTTCAAAGCAGTTTGTGTATCGGACTGAAATAAACCAGGCTGAAGCGGTTTGTGAAAACTTGTTTTTAACGAGAACAAGATAAAGATAAATAGAAAGCGATAAAGCAAGAGACACAGAAGATTTATACTAGTTCACTACCAAATTGGTAGCTACGTCTAGTCCGCCGTTCTGAAGGATTTTCCACTATAATCAACTGATTACAAAACCTTAAGAGTATTCTCTGTCACAACCTTGACAATACTCTCAACTTCTCAAAACGACTCAGTACGTTCGAGCCTTTGAGGGTACAGCCTTAACTAGGCCAAAACAACTTTTACAAGTAAGTTGAATACAAGCAGAAATAACTCTCACAGAGAGGATAAAAGATTAAGCGCAATACAGAAATGCTTTCTAAAAGAAAGAGTCGGACCGAGTTCAGTTCTTGTAGTCCAGAGACTTGGCACGAAACTTGATTGCTCACAGAAGCAGTGCTTTCAGAGTATTGACTCTTTGTAGTGTATAGCAACAGTGCTTGTTCTCAGTAAGTGAAGCAATATTCTCTTGTAGAGTTTCGGCAGTTTCTTCAATGTATACCATGGGGTATTTATAGGAATTCTAAAGGATATTTCCGTTACAGTAAAAATGGCTCCTTTCCATTGAGTGAGGTGATTTAAAAAAAGAGTTGTCTCTTTCTTCCTTTCCAGAGAATATCTCAGTAGTACACATTACCGTTTTCGTACTACCTTGCTTTTCACAAATGCTTGTACGATTTTTGTCTTTAGCTAAAGGTGTCACCTTTGATACCTCGTACAACAATTTGAGCGCATAAGATCAAATTCGAAATCCGTTCCAGAAGCTTCTGAGAGGAAGAGCAACTACGTGACCATCACGTGATTTAAAATGAAGTTCAGACGCTCGCTCAAAACAGGAAGGTCGGACACTCGTAGCAAATGGATAAGCCCTGTGTCACAAAAAGATAATTCCAGACGCTCACGAAGACAGTATACTAGGATGAGCCGGATGCTGACACATGGAGTGTATCCTTCTCTTGTGAACTTCTTCCTTCTTGCTTAAGTGGCTTAGAAGTATATGTAATATTAGTATCTGCACACTTCAAGAATTGTTAGAACATAAATTGTTCTCTTGTGAATACTTTGTTATAATCAAAATTAATGAGGGTCTAAACTTCTTAATCGTTTAGGTTCCAACCTAACATTCCTAAATCTAACCAAGTCCAAATTGTATAATCTTTTCTTTGATATTGAATTGGAGAATAAGACGGAAGACTGATTCTGGCTTTTAGAATTCCAATAAAGGCATGTTGTCTTTCTTCACCATCTTCTGGTTGTTTGAAAGGAAGTTTGACATGTCCCATGGGTTGGCAAACATAGATTCCTTGGGCCTGAGTATTTCCTTCAATGATATCCCAAAGACAATTTTGGGCATCAATAAAATCTTGGAAATTGAATCCTGTAGTTTTTTCTCGATTAAAAAATTAACTTCAAAATCCACATGATTTGTTAATTGTCTGATGATTAAAGAAGTCTGTAGGATAAACTTCTTCTTCAAGTCTTCATGATTGTTGCTAAAATTCCACAATTTGTTGAAGTCTTTAAGTAAAATTGAATATTTTTTAGTTAAACACTCATTCTCTCTGGACAGTGTTTGATTGATGGTTTCAAGTGTTTGAATTCTCTCGGAACTCTTATCACTCAAATAATTCACATATTTTGAAGAGTTTATATTTTCCTCAGGAGGGTTAATGACCTTATCCTTGAGTTTGAGATTTTGAAAAATCTTTTGTTGAAATTGTGGATCAATAAAGAAATTAGATCCAACCTTTTGTATTAAATGATTTAAAGCATGATTATAATTGTAAAAACCTTTGAAAATTAGGTTTTCAAAATTTGTAATTTGCCTTTTTATATCATTAAAATTATGTTATAAACAAGGACTTGGACCTTTAGTCAAAGCGTAGCAAGAAAATACTTTTCCTAATGGTTTTTGCTCAGTTTTTGAAAAGTAAACTGCAAGAGAGTTTAGGCTGTCGAGTTTACCTTCTGTATCTCTAGATATCCAAAGGTTATCTAGAATACATTTTTGGATCCGGTCAAGATTTATTCCTTTGGGAGGAATAAAACCTTTATTAGAATCTGCTGGAAGTATTGGAAGTTCAAATCTTCCAAACTTCATTCTTACATTGATAACCTGCAAATCAGAACTCAAATCTTATTTTGCTAGGTTAGTATACCTGATAGGATTGATATCCAAATTTCTGATAATGGGAGTTTTCAAAAATTTGAAAATAACAGACAGTCCCATGTGTTGGGTAATAATCCCATCCTCAGTGGTTTGATAAGGGAAAAGTGATCTAATGAACGGTGTTCCCAAAATTACTTTATTATTTAAATTTTTAACCAGTAAGAAAGAGGTTTCAATCTTAAGACCCTGGTTTTCAATTATAACAGAAGATAATTTGTAATTTATTTTTAACTTAGAGTCATTAGCAGTATTGAGTTGTTCAGAGGTTTTTTCAAAATACTTAGTGGGAATTAACCCTTCTAAGATACAATTTGAGTCAGCTCCGGTATCAAATAGAGCTGTGGTCTTAAGAACAAATTCTCCAATAAGAATTTTAATGTTAATATAAAATTTTTGAACTTTAACATAGTTGATTGTTCCTAAAAAATTATCAACTATGTCAAATTGAAAAAGATTTTCATTTTTTTGAGAATTGGAAACAGAAGCTTCAGATTAGGCTTCCACAGAAGAAGACTTGGCAGTATTTTGATCATTGTTATCAGACTAAAACCAACTATTTTTCCAGTGATCTAACACTAATTGATGTTCAGATTGCTTTTGTTTCAATTTTTTGATTTCAAAATTTAAATTATCGATATCCAATTGAAGGTCTTGGATGGTAACCGACTTAGCACTAGATTTTTCTAGTCTCTTAAAAGTATCTTTGAGATTGAACTTATTAGTGACCAAAGGATTCTTGGAAGGTTTAGTCACTAAAGAAGATTTTAATTTTTCAAGATACTTCATTTTTTCTTGAGGGTCAGGGATAGCATTAATAGCTTCGAAAAGGAGATCTTGCTCTTTAGTTAAGACATTAACCTGACTAGATGATTCATATAAATCATCATCTTGAATTTGATTGAGGTTTTCAGAGAATTGATCAGAAGATTCTTCAGTGGAATAATCTTCTTGAGAGGATCAATTAATAAATTATTAATCTTATCCTCAATATCTTATTCAAGGTTTAAGGCTTTGATTTTTCCCTCTAACCTACAATATCTACTAATGTGACCTGGTTTGCCACATTTGTAACAAACAATTTTATTTTTAGGTTTGGTATGAGAATTGTTTTTCTCGTAATTGTTCTTGACAAATGGTTCATGAGATTTTGGTTTTGTTTTAACAAAACGCTCTTTCTTATAATATTGAGGTTTTGGAGGACCATAATGGAGTTTTGGTTTGGGATTGGGTTTGGGCTTCTTAGCACATGGTAAGCCAAATTGTTCACAGAAAGTACCTAAGTCCCAACGGGTCTGGGCTTTCTCTTTTGCTAGTTGCTGTTGGATTTTGTCATCTTGACAGATCTTGAGTGCGACCTTTCGGATTATGGCAATTAGTTGTCCATAACTTAATTGCTCATAGGAAATTTCTGAATTGGGGTTTTAGCTCCTAAGTTTTTCTCTAACTTTGTCGCCAAGGGATTTGGGAAGACCAGCTAAGAATTTTTCTTTCCAGAAAGCTTGTTGGGTGTCTTCTCTAGTGTAAACTCTGGTTAAGAAAGTATCTTTATACCATCTAAAATCTCCTAAAGATTTACACCTAAGATTGGATAATAGCTCTGCAGATCGATCTTTAATTGAAGAGGGATCTCCAATGAAATGTTGAGATATTGTAAAGATTTTATTGACAGCATCTGGGATAGTTGCTTCATTTTCTAAAATTGGAGTACCATCAGAATCTACTTTAATAGCACTAAGAATTGAATGTTTTTCATTTTCAGTGAGATAATTATCCTACCATCCTTTGAGTTGGCCACAGAAACCTGCGACAAGTATTTCTACTATCATAATTTCCGAACAATCATTTGAAGTTTCATATGTCGTGGCTACCATGGTCATATGTTGGAGGATTTTGGTTATGCTATACTCATTCTCACCATCTATGTTCCATTCATAGACGTTGTTGCCACTAAAACTCTTAAAATTGGACTCTTTTCCTTCTTCTAAGAGGAGATTAGGAGCAGTGGCTCTAGGATAGTAGGGTTTGGTTAGATTTTTTCCAAATGAGTTTAGGACCAGTTATAACTGGGTTGATGTTAATCTTTTGATCATCATCGGAATTGATTTCTTCAGAACCAATAGACGGAGATTGTCTTATCATATTGACAGCTTTGTTGGATGAAGTTATAGAGGGTGGAGTTTTAGGTGATTCAGGAATAACTAACTTGTAGAGTTTTAATTGCTGATTGATTTTGGTAAGAAGCTCATCACTGGCTTCTTCAATTTCCTTCTTGATTTGTTTCTTAGGATTGGATGCTTGTAAGTTTTTCTTGAGCTGTTTTGAAATCCTATAGGGATTAAACAAAGGTTTTTCTATTTGGTTGGAAGATGATGGCTTATCATCTTTGGAGGGGTCTAGAGGGGCTTTACCCTTCTGCTTCTCTTTTCCTTTAATTTCTCCTAAGGTTTCTCCTAGAGTTTGGAGATACTTATTGGTGTAATTGGATTGTTCCATGAGATCTTTGATATCTCTGGCATAAACAGGACCTTCATCATTTCTGGTTTTGAAAGGAGAGGCCATAACATGATTATTTTGATCTTTACTCTTAAGAGTAAAAGTTCCTTTAGGAGGAAGATCAGAATGGACTACTTGTCCTTCTTTTAATTGCCATGCCATGATGACATCTAAGGTCTTACTACCTATCAATTGATTTTTGAAAGGGTATTTGATTTTCTTCCTAATAGCATAGGCATTGAACTAATCAAAGAAAGGGACGTTGAATTGGACTTGCTCTAGGGAAAAAAAATCTTGAATTTCCTTTCTTTTGGTTCTTTGATAACGCTTGAAGAACCATTTTCTATGAGAAGACCACTCTTCATATTTCATCTCTTTTCTAAGAGATTCTTTATCAATAACAAACTCAAATGATATTACATTAATATCATAAGGTTCATTAAGAGAGGAGTAGGTTGGAGATTGGATGGTTTTTTGGTCTTCTTCATCCTTTTGGTATGAAGTTCTTACAGGGGTTGTGGTTTCAAATCCTTGTAAGTGAATTGTTGATCCTTCATGTGAAGGTTCAGATTGATTTATATGGATTGAGGGATAGATCTAAAGGCTGAAAGAGATCTCCTAGACCTGGCTGATTGGAAATCATTAGCAGAACTAACAGACCTAGAAAGAGAGAAAGAATTTCTCCTATCGAAGACTAAGTCTACTTGACCTGTTTGATGTTGGATTAAATCTTGAAATTCTGGGGTTATCCTAGGTAAGGCTGGAGTTGCCTTTTCTAAGATCCATTTGTCTGGGAGTGTGATATCACTCCACTGAATAGTCTTGGGCACAATAATATTGGCCTTACTATTGTCGGTCAGAAACAAAGGTGTTTCTCTGTGTTTGTCACAATTGGTTTTAAGGAAATTTGACCTAGTGGAGTTCATAACCTTATATTGAACTCTATAGATCAGGGTAATGGGTATAGATCCTTCCTTAATATCATACCCATGTAGTTTGACATTTAAATACAAAACATCGAGAATATTTTTGTCATCGAGACTGACTGTTAAATCCGGAAAGCAATTGAAGAATATTGGACCATGACTTAGGCTAGATTCAACTGTACCTAAGAGAGAGTCTTGAAAACGATTATGTCTTTTATCCCTTAAGCAGAAAAGAACTGCGACATCTAGAGATTCTCTAGTAAGGGGTTTCATACCAACTTGTACACTTCCTATGTGTAAATAATTGTAATTTTTGGCTTGGTGTTCTTTGATGCTTTTATCAGAAAGCTGATGAATTTCTTCATTATCTTGTTGAATTTTGTATTTTTGTTCAACAGATTTAATAACATAATCATATTGTTTATGCCAAAAACTACCTTTTGTTTTGTAAAGATCTTCATC
Source organism: Calophaca sinica (assembly GCA_037113605.1). Lineage (NCBI taxonomy): Eukaryota > Viridiplantae > Streptophyta > Magnoliopsida > Fabales > Fabaceae > Calophaca > Calophaca sinica. Next base: position 46,616,610 of record CM073737.1, read on the forward strand.
TTTAATTTTAGGAATATCCCAATCGTCTAAATCTTGATTGATATCTTCAAAATCAAGGTCTAGTGAAACCCTTTCAGATCTACAAAGCATCAGACAATTAGGCCTGTCGCCTTTATCCGTCGGGACTTACCTGCCTAAATGCAGTCTCACTTAGTTCTGAAAGATTTCTTTTTTGTCATCTCGGTAAAAAAATAATATTAACATGAGCACTACCTACAGATCATAAATAATTTTAATCCCTTTTAATAATAATTTTAATAAACAATTTTTTAGTTTAGAACAATAAATGAGTACTTAACAACAGATCTAGAAAGAGATAATTTTCCTTTTATAAAACAATAAACACAAATATTCATTTCAGAAGAATATTATGAGTACTACCAACAGATCTGTACTTTAGTATGATTATACGTAACCAGTAACTCAGATAAATAACACATAATTCAAAATCAATATCACATTCCTACTTCCCCATCAGGCTTTGATACCAAGAAGGGGTCAGAAGCAGAATAGGGAAATTAAAGGGAAAAACTAAATGGAAAGTAGGAAGCAGACAGATTGCTCAAAACATAAACAAGAGTATGGATAGAAATAAAATGCAAGAAACTTAAAGACAGAAATTAAAAATGTATGAGCCAAGGGTAGGCGCACTCTTTCTTGCAGAAATTAAATATGCATAAGTGTGTATGTGTTTGCAGAAAAGTTAAAAACTGAAAGTAAATGACGGAAACTAAATATGCATGCAAAGAAGGGGAATCCGCACTCTTCTGTACAGAAACATAAAGATGCATGAATGAACTGAAAAATAAAAGACAGGAAAAGAAATTGAAACTTGAAACTTAAATTGAAAGATTGAATGTACAATGATTGAAGAACAGAGGAAAGCACAGAGTGTCTCTCACTAACCTCTTTCTAGAACATGAGAAAATAAAACTGGAATTTTAAACGGTACCTTACAATGAAACCTACGTACTTTATTTTATAGGAAAAGAAAAAACACTATTCTGCTGCAGTATTCTGCTACAGTAAAAGCAATTTTACTACTCCGCTACGGTAAAAGTGCTACAGTAACCGTCAGACTTTTTCCTTAACAGTAAAGGCGCTTTTACTATTCTACTACAGTAAAGTGCTACAGTACCGTCAGACTTTTTTTTTGAGCAACGTAACATTACTGCAAAGTTTGGACAATTGCAAATAGTATGATCGTTAGTCTATTGTTTTGTAGCTGGATTGATGGAAAGATTGATTCCAAAATAGTGTGTTGCCATTTTTTATGGCTCCATCCTGTTTTGGAGATTGTGAAGTTCAACGTCATCGAAGTCATTTTCTTCCACTGAGTCTTCTTCAAAATATTCTTGATATTTGAGATCTTCAAATAATGAAGAATGGGTATTTGGGAAAGGCATAGTAATCTCTGTTGGAAAACATTAATTAAATGCCCATAACTTGTAAATCAGAGATTATCCTATTTGCTTCAAATTGGTCCATCCTATGGGTAGGAGAAATTCTTTTTCAATTAATTCTTTTCTTAACCGGAAAGAATTAATAAATGCTCTGCTTTGTACTGGCCAATTGAGATGTGGAATGAAGGCGGCAGTACTAGCAATAAAATGATGATTTGCTTGTATTGGGAAAAGACCATTGCTGGATGGAAGTGATGACTTAACTTTGAAAGTAACCCTTCCAGCTCTTTGGATGATTGTTGATGCAAACAAATAGAGTTTTTCTGGACCAAAAACTAGATGATCAGAATCGTTAGTCCAAAACTGGTCTAACATTCCTAAATTTAACCAAGTCCAAATTGTATAATCTTTTCTCTGATATTGAATTGGAGAATAAGATGGAAGACTGATTCTGGCTTTTAGAATTCCAGTAAAGGCATGTTGTTTTTCTTCACCATCTTCTGGTTGGTTGGAAGGAAGTTTGACATGTCCCATGGGTTGGCAAACATAGATTGCTTGGGCCTGAGTATTTCCTTCAAAGATATCCTAAAGACAATTTTGGGCATCAATAGAATCTTGGAAAATTGAGTCCTGTAGTTTTTTCTGGATTAAAAAATTAACTTCAAAATCTACATGATTTGTTAATTGTCTGATGATTAAAGATACGATTGTTTTGGTACAAATATGTGATATATATATATCCCGGAGGCAGTACATCTTTTCGAAGTTTTAGTACAAGGAAAATCAAAATACAACATCAAACTAGGAATACACCTGGAATATGAATATTCTACAAAGAACACTCATACCCCTGAGGTACTCCCTACAGACACCTGTGCAGAGGATTGCTCCAAAAGTAAAGCCTCAGTCAGACTCCAAAATGCGAAATAAATACAGATGGACTCCAAAATAAATATACAAGAGACACTAAGCTGATCGACATACCTAACTAAAGCAGGCGGAGCGGCTGACCACTCCCAGCGCATAGCCTCAAAATGGGCGAGTGTGTCAGCACAGGACATCAAGGTTTGAAAAGTACCACCCAACTCACACCTAGGTGACCCTACATCGTACTCCTCAGAGGGGTCCTCCTCCCCTTCCTCGTCCACCATCACCGCATCCTCTATTTCATCGTCTGCCACTGGCATAATGTCATCATCATCATCGCCAGCAGAGTCAATGGCAAGGATAGCAGGAGATGCATCCTCGCACTGTCCTCCTCGTCAGATGCATCCATGATCCAACCTCCGGATCCGCACTCCACTGTACCACAATGAGGGCAAACAGAAGGATCCACTAAGTGAGTAGGCTCGGGAACAAGAATAGGAGAGGAAGGAGTATACTCTACAAGAGTCACTGGTTCCACTGGAGGAACCGGCGAGTCCACAGCTGTGTGAGAGGTGGATGCACCAACACCCATCTTCCTGGGCCGCACGCTCCTAAGAGGGGTCGTGTGTAGCAGAGAGCCACCAACCCGCAGCTTGCTAAGAAAGGTAGTCCAGCATGGTGTCTCGGACAAGCCTGTTGATGCCGAAGTGCCTCCGTCAGACTGTGCCTCCAGCCTTGCGTCCACATTGCGCGCAAAAGGCACTGGGAACTCCATCACCCGGCGTGTAATCTCTACTCACATGGCCTGTCCTTCCACGTGCGTAGTCTTGACCACGCCTCCAGTATACGTCACCCAGCCTGAGGTGTGGTCTACCTCCCAGGCGAATGAAGCCTCCATGACCGAAAACTTAAATGTCGTTACGGACGACATGCTCATCTCTGGAAGCTCTAGGGTCGTCATTGTCTGGGGTGAAATCCATGAGAATGCCCGAACAGAAATGGTCATCTTCCCAAACAAACATATATAACAGCAATAGCATATATGCAAAACATAACATACTAACACAGACAACATCATAACATGCAATACTAAAATAATCAACACAATAAGGATGCACCACAAATCCCTAATGGTTAGTCCATATGTTAATGCACATGATTCTGGAATATCGCCACACTTACCCATACCAATGGGCATCGAGAGCTCTGGGATTTCGACTATCCAGGCTTTATCAATTACGAATCCCCACAAGGATTGTGTCCAAAACATCACCATCTGATGACACATGCCCGTTTTTCCTCTTGACTATCGGTATGTACTCATACCTAGTTCTGGGCCACTATACGACACCTCTTTTCTAGCATCAATGTATGCAAGAGAATGCACCATCATCATCACAGTTAGTTCACCACGACTGGATCATCTGCACAGAGTGTTCGAGATAATCAACTCTTGTTCTAACTTCCTTAGTTAGAACCCCAAACCATCGTCTCGAGACCTCACTTTATATCCCTTAGTTCTCTTTCTTTGAAAATTCCTACTAGTTGCAAAAAGATCTGAGTTGAGAAATTCCATTAGCAGTTCAAAAATAACTATTTTAATCATTACAACGCCCACTTTATTCTTTTTAAAGAAAAAGTGGTTATTCCATTACTAGTTAGGGTTTTTAGGAAAACTCCGCCTTAATGTGTTTCGTTGGTTTTAAATAAAAATTCCTCTTAGGTTTTTATTCAAAAACACTTGATGATTTCAACGACGTGACCTCTCACACTCTCATTCTCGATAAAATCTTTCACCCACAAATTATTGAACATACACACTCAAAATATATTCAATAAGTCACCATATTAAAATGACAATAACTCAATCAGAATTACATAGAATCATAATCATATATAATTCAAAATCAATCACCATTAACAACAGCATCAACAAAACAAGATACCACATCATTAACCCATGCTTTCTCACACTAAAAACAATATGTTTTTAAGATGCCCTTACCTAAAAGCTTTCCTTCCAAAAGAGTATCATGATCTCTACTGCGAATATGATCTTGAACACGTACACACGATCCTAACCAACAACCATTTAGGGTTTAGCAACAAAACTAGTATCCTAAACCCCTAGGAAGCCACGGCTTCCACAACCTTATACCCCAAACAAACCACTTCAAATTCTAATTTGTTACCCACACTCAAAGAGGTAAAACAAGGTAAAAACAAGGTTTGAAAGTACTAAACACTTTTTAGAAAACTTTCAACACTTTAACTCCAAAAAGATTGAACTTTTTTATCCAAAATAAATTCTATATAGCTACTAAGCTACACCACTCTAAGCACTTAGCAAGTTTTAAAATTACTTCCAAACACACATTAGGGTTCGGTTTTGGCCCCTAAAAGCAAGGTCACACTTTTTCATTCATAACTCATATATTTTATGATCATAGCAAAGATCAAACCTTCACTCACATGAACAAACATTTTAAGCAAGTACAAATTTTGAAATCACTAAGGCAAAATCCTTTTAATCTTTAAGAGCACATGAAATGGATTTGGATCTTACTCCTCCTTCCTTGTGAGGTCACGACCTCAAGGAGTTCATGGGAGGAATCCAACTTCTCTTTTTAAAACAAAGATCAAAGAATAGAAATCATGATCAAACATGTTTTTACAAGATCTTGGTAAAGAATAACAAGACCTAAGCCTTTCCTTGACTTAATCTCTTTCTTGGAAACACTTAGGTTTACTGAAGTTTGAGATCCTCATCATCAAGAAGTTTTGAACAACATTTTGGAAACTAAAGCATCTTTCCATCCTTATCACTTTCATAACATCAACAACAATAACAATAACGAAAGCAAGATCTAAGCTAGAGAAATTTTGAATCATTTTCCTCCTCCACAATTTATGGTCACCGTTTTTAGAGGGAAAAAGGAAGGAGAGAAATTCTTCAAAACTTTTACTACTTGATCATACTAACATCATAAGGAACAAATGGAAGGAAACAAGTTAAAGATCTCACCTCCAAAGACTCTAGTTGGCCACGGCTAGGAGGAGAAGAAGGAAGGAAATGCTTTGCTCTAACTTTCACAACTTTCTTGGTTTTTCCACTCTCCAAAACTTATGCTTCCAAAGTGATCAATGAAGAACAAATGGAACTAGATATACGCTAAAATGGGGGCTAAAACCCGCAGCCAAAAGGAGAGAGAGGAGATATTTTGGCTTGAAAAAAAATCTTATGACAATGGGAAATGGCACACCATACCTTAAGCATTACTTAGCCTTACCTTAACCATGCCTAAAGCCTTACTTCTTACTAACTCTCACTTACTCCCATCTAGTCACCCTTTGACCAAGACAAGCTTGCTCTCCAAGCTTCCCTTAGGTGGTGCCTAAAGGTCTCTGCTCCAAGGTTCTCGTGTTCGATCGTTCGCGTTACCAATTTCTCACTGGTGATTAATCGCGTAGAATTATAATTAATGCGTGTCATAAAATATTTGCGTAAAATATTTTCACCGAAAAATTATAAACACACTTACAATCAATCATTAACATTATAAAACACTTACGTTTTGATTTTCATCGAAATCGGAGTTCGTTACAAATTTTCTAGCGGGTAAAACTTACCCGCGACATAAAACGAGGCAAAACTTCATTAGAATTTTTCGACGAGATTTGAACCATGAATTAATAATAAATATTAATTCTCAAATATAATTTTGTCTTGATAAATATCATTCACTTTATTAACAAACAAAAATGCATACTAATTGCATAATACAGCAAAATACAATAGTAATGTTTAATAAAATACTGCAAAATTACGGATGATACAGATCCGGACTATCCTCAAGGACCGGCGTGTCCTGTACTGATAGTACTTGTACCCGCACTCAGTTATCTGACCTTGTATGCTAGCCTATGCACACGGCGGTGTTACAACTATGCATATGAATCCTCACACTCTATTCCCGAATCATAGCCTAATTAACTCAACCTCAATCTGATCCAATTGCCTACAGTATCTAATCCTCAATCCATACTTTAATTTTATCCACCAAGGTTGAGTATCAGCTACACTTTTTTGGTTCTAAGATCCACCATCCCCTTTAAGTCCACTTCTCACTTACACACACAAACATATAAGGGTAGTGTCACAAACTAGTACACACTGCATCATCAACCATCAGAGTCAACCATCAATCATTATACATATCCTAGTGTCACAGGCGACCTAATACAAACCACACAGTCACGTATACAACCATGTAACCAACCATTAATAACATGACAAACAGTATTCCTATGAGTTGATGGACTAGCGGTGACCACCATCAGTCGTCGCAGGTCACAACCCCTCCTTTGAGGTGTTGTCATTATCAACCCCTAATAGGGTTAAGGGCACCCTGCACCTATTCTACTACTATATTCCCTAGTGGAAAGGGTTTAGTCTCCCTTACCTGACTAGAGGGCTGCTCATATCCTCGTGCTCCTTCCCGCTCATTGCGTCTCTTCGCTCCTTCCTTGCGATCCTAGTAGTTTAGTACTAGGAAGAGGAAGGAAGATTGGGAGTTGTGGTGTGTAAAAATGGGTGGTAAAACCACCTATTTATAGTGGGGTTAGTGCCATCACGTCGCGACGGGTACCGTCGCATCGCGAAGGTCAGCGTTCCTTTACATGTGTCAACGCGCTCATGGTGGTGCAGTCAGGGTACAGTCGCATCACGAGGGTACCTAGTTATGTAACGCTGCATCGCAACGGACCAAAAATGAATAATAATTTCCTTTGGGTTCTAGACCCTCCCAAAGGGTTCTAGACCCCTATTATTATTATTATTATTATTATTATTATTATTATTATTATTATTATTATTATTATTATTATTATTATTATTATTATTATTATTATTATTATTATTATTATTCATTTTAGTTCTAAAATTTTATTTTTCTTATTATAAAATTTTATTTCTAATTCTTTTGATTCCTCTTAATTTATAAACATCCTCTCTTCTTGTTTGTTGTACTGAAATTTTCTTACTATTTGTCTTATCAAATCTTAAATAATAAATTTAGTCTAAAAAATCATTTTATTTTTATTAATTATTTTTGGAGTATTATGTGTTTTAATTAGGCAAAATTTTGGGATGTCACATTACCATCCCCCTTAAAATAAATTTTTTGGTCACATTACCATTCCCCTTAAAATAAATTTTCGTCCTCGAAAATCGAAGGGTTTTGATTTTTATTAATAGTGATAGAATATGATAGGTCTTTTCCTATTTTTTGTTCTCTTGGATATTTCCATTACCTTTTCTCAAATATTTCTATATTTTCTTGCTCAAATTATTATTTTATTTTATGATGGTAAATTTCTAATGAAGCGTTTTGTTATAGTTTGACATATTTTCGGGTGTGTAGCCATACTGAATAGGATAATTACGTATTTATTAAGAAAAACCCTTCTTTCTTAGTGGGTATAAATTTAAGATGTCGAGAGAATTTTTATCTAATTGATAGACCTCTTTTAGAATTGTTTTAGGTTCACTTACTAGCAAGTTTTTACCCTTCAAATTAATTTAAAACGTAAAATTTAATTTTTCCTGTTCATCGCGATGGTACCTAGTAAAGTACCGTCGCATCGCAAGGGTTCCCTTCGCTTAAACGAATAAAAACATGCTCAGGACGGTGTGTTCCACCATTTTTGGTGGTTTCAAGCTTTTCTCTTCCCCTTTTCTTGCCCAATTCACATAGGGAGGCTAGGGATTCATCAAATTCTGCTTCTCTTTGATTTTTCATATCAAGATAAGGCTAAATCCTTATTTTTTCTTAATTTTTGTAAATGGGTTTTTGAGGGTGTATGATTAAATTCAAAAATTGGGGAGGGGTTTTTGAGATTTTTTATGATTGATAAATGTTATGGAATAGGTGTAGTAGTTAGATTTATATTTGTTGGTTGTTATTGGCTTTGTTTAAATTGATTTGGATTGTTAATTGGAAATGAGTATTTTAGAGTTTTGTTGGTGCTTGGAGGGTGTTTGATAAAATTTGCAAGTGAGATTTTGTACAATTTCTTGAAGTTTGGTGTTCTTATCTTCGTGGTTTGAATTTCTTGTATTGATACAAGTTTATGGGTACTATTCTTGTTGCTAGATATGAGAGTTCTTTGTATAGATCCAATAGCTTTTTGTTTGTTTCCTAGAATGACTAATTTCTTTGGCAATATTGGAAGTAGAATTTTGTTGTATAATTAAGTATCCATATAGAAATTTTCTAAGTGTTCTTATTGTTGTAGGGTGGTCAATTAAAGAATAAGATATTAGTATTTATTTTTAGGGAAGTGATTAAATCATAAAACGTAGTTATCATAGATCTTAGATTTTTTTATGTTTAGAAGGTAAAATTTCTTAGTTGATTATTTTAGTAGTTAATGGTCTAGAATTTCTCTAAACTTGCTTGGGGTTAACTCTTTCACGTGTGGTAGGTGATTAAATTAAATAGATTTGAAGGGAAGTGACTAAATCATAAAACGTAGTTATCATAGTTTTTAGGGAAGTGATTAAATCATAAAACGTAGTTATCATAGATCTTAGAATTTTTTATGTTTAGAAGGTAAAAATTCTTAGTTGATTATTTTAGTAGTTAATGGTCTAGAATTTCTGTAAACTTGCTTGGGGTTAACTCTTTCACGTGTGGTAGGTGATTAAATTAAATAGTTTTGTATACAATTTCCTTGAAAGTATTTTGTTTAAATTTATGGGTGTCCCCATTTATTCTTTAAAGTTCTTAAAATGTCGTTGCATTATTTTTGTTAGAAAATAAGATATTAAGTTTTTACTTTCTTTTAAGAGGATAGTTAATTAAATGTATGTCTTAGGTTCAGAAATTCTAGGTAGTATATAAAGTGTCTTTGGATAATTATTTTACTAATTTTAGAATTGCTGGGAATTGTTCCTTTTTATAGTAGTGACTTAAAATGTTCACGCTACCACGAGTAGGTTGAATAAAATACAAATTTCTTTTTAGAGATTTATTAGAGAGTGTAAAATATTGTTTTACTGTGTAGGACATCTTTTGTATATTTAAAATGACTTCTTAGAGTGAGCGCGTATAGGATTATTTTTCTTAGAAAATTTTGGTATTGTTAAAAAATTTTGATGGTGGGGAAATTTTAGAATTTTAGTACGCGTATGTAGTCATTATTTCTCTTACAATTCTTTTAGAGTTTTTATATTAAAGATTTATTTGAACAGCGTAGAAATTTATGTATAGACATCTCAGGAATTTTATTGTTATTATTAACCTGTTATGGTTGAACTCCTGGTCTTACTTTGTTTTTATTCCAAGTTTTGCAGGATGCCTCGATCTTGTAAAAGGTTGCGTGTGGGTGAGCCAGTTGAGGACATACTGGATGATCACCGATTCAGGACTCTAGAGCATCAGTGGGTTCATCATTCCACCCTTGAGTCTCGTGACATCATTACAGCGGAATAATAATAATAATAATAATAATCAGATTACAGCGGAAGAAAATAACTTCTCCATTATATATGTCAAGTTTGAGTACATACAAGGGTTCCTTCCTAGGAACCACCAAAAGAATAATATACATCAAGTACATTAACCCCTATGGGTATACAAAAAGATATCAAAAGTCAAAAGTCAACAACACCTAGCGAGAAGCCTCCTCCTACATTTGGCCCGGTCTAGGAATCCTAATGCGCATACGTAGCGGAAGTCGAGAGTTCCCAGTGGCAGGACATCCCTGGATCCTAGACTGGTGACCTTCATAGGTTCTACCTGTGGGGCAACATGAGATGAAGGGACGGTCGACTCCGACCTACGTCGCACCTCCCTGACTCCAATACTGTTCCTAATCATACTACATGATCCAGATTAAGCAGCAGAAGAATTATGTTGCCTAGGTTTAAGTTCTCGCCACATGCGGTGAAAAGGCAACCGCTGCGCAATCCTAAAATCACTGATAAAGGAGGCCCTCGGTGAACCTAAAAGACGAAAGAAGGCACTGACAAGACCCGTATATATATATAAATATATATATATATAACGACATGATGGCTATAGTCAATCTCCCAGCAGTCCCCGTCCATGTCGTGATAGTACACCTTGAAGTCACCCCATACTGGGATGCTCGGCTCCTCCAGCATCGACGGGTGGAAGTAGTGGGACATCCTCAGGCTCTCGGGAATCTTCAGAATCTAAATACATATATACACACACACACACACACACATAGAAAAGAAAACAAACAACACAAAGTATGGGAGATGAGAACACACTATACACCAAACAAATGGGAAAGTAGCAGAATAGAATGTGTGAAGATTAGGTCACACATCTCCCAATTAACTGTTAGGATCATCACCTAACTACCCATGTCCATATATCTCAAGTATACATGTTTATGTCGCCACACAACTTACTTCAACAGAAACGGCCCCACTTTAGCCTTATGTTTTCCTCCCACCGACGTGAGGGTAGGTTAAGTCAGTTGTCCATCCCTCTATCCTGCTCATCGTACCACTAAGAGTGCATCCCTGTTCCCCAATCTCGACGTTAGGAACAGGTATCGGGACGGCACTCGGGATCGGCACTATGGACAGTGATACAATAGTACTCCATCAGGACAACCAGGCTACCCGACGACCCAACACAATGGCGGCCAAACCATTGGTCACCTGTGGAATAGAGTCGGACCCAGACTATCCTCAATGACCGCGTGTCCTGTACTGACTGTATCGTGCCCGCACTCTGGCGCCTGACCTCGTACACATCCTATGTGCACGGCGATGGATTTCAACTATACATACGATTATTTACTGCTCTTCATCCAACCACTTGTCACTATTCCTCAACTCAGTCTATCAACTTGTTCCTATTCATTATTCAACCAGCATATAGAGTTTATTCATTATCCTCCCCGCATCTTTGGCAGAAACATATAATACTACAGCAATAACTGAAACAACTTAAACATCAACACCAATCAACAGCCATCACATAAGTTAACCCTAGCGTCGCTAAGGCGATCAACTACAAACATATTATTAAACAGCATACACACAGTCATCAAATAATTATAAGTCTTCTACCCTAGGGTTTTCACACAATAATTATCCTTATGGTTGATGGTCTAGTGACTACTATCCTTAGTAGTCATAGTCATAACACCCTTCCTAGGGTGTTGGGGCATCAACCCCTAGTAGGACTTGGGCTACCCTACTTCCCTACTCTAAACTTATCCTATTCCTACTATCCTTAGTGTATAGGGTTCAGATCTCTCATACCTGGCTTAGAAGAGCGTCATCGCCCGCGTCCCGTCGCGCCTCCGGAGCTCCTCCACGCACTCCCAAAGGATGCCTTGGAAGAAGGTGAGGAGAATGGAGGGGAAAATGCTATTTATAGGCACAATTCGGCTCCATCGCGTCGCAATGGCCACAAGCACAGCCTCCATTGTGTCGCGATGGTGACACGTGTCAGGAGATGAACAGCTCCGATCACCGACCTTCCCATCAACCTTGGTCGTGTCGCGATGTATCCTAAACTGAAAGGCCATCACGTCGCGATAGACACATGTTTACAAGGTTCTAGTTTCTTTTTCCACCGACTTAATCACCTACATCATCGTCGCGTCGCGATACTCCCTTACCTACTATCCATCGCGTCGCGAGGGACGCGTTCCAAAAAGTTCTTAGCTTCTTTTAAGGCCATTTTCGTCCTTTTTAACTCTGTTTTAACCTATTTTATCGTATTTGGATTTTCCTTAGATATTTCATAGCCTATTTTCTTTTTCACAGGATGTCACATTACTACCCCCTTAAAATAGTTTTTGTCCTCGAAAATTGTTGATCACATACCTATGAAGAGATGTGGGTACTGCCTCTTGATATCAACTTCTCGTTCCCAAGTAGTATCTCCGGTCCGTTCATCCTATACAACCCGTACCAAAGGAATTTGTTTACCTCGAAGTTTTTTTATTCTTCGATCGATAATCTTGCAAGGCAAGGCTTCGTATTCTAGATTATCTCTGAGTTGTACCGACTCAGGATCAATAATATGAGGCGGGTCGGGATGTTATTTCTGGAGTTGGGATACATGAAAAACATCATTTAGGTTTGACAGATTAGGGGGTAAGGCAATATGATAAGCAACAGGCCCAACTTTTCGAAGAATTTGAAAAGGTCCGATGAACCAAGGAGTTAACTTTTTAGACTTGATGGCTCTACCAATGCCAGTTCTAGGGGAGACTCTCAGAAATACATGATCTCCTTCTTCAAATTCTATGGGTCGATTTCTTTTATCATAGTAGCTTTTCTGTCAGTCTTGGGCTGCTTTCATTTTTTCCCTAATCATCTTGATTTGTTCTGAGGTTTGTTGAATTAATTTTGGTCCTAAGATTAGGTTTTCCCCTGTTTCAAACCAATAGAGAGGTGTTCAGCATTTTCGACCATATAAAGCTTCAAAAGGAGTCATTCCAATACTGGAATGATAATTGTTATTATAGGTGAACTCTACTAAGGGTAATAGTTCATCCCAGCTTCCCATTTTCTCAAGGGTACATGCTTTCAATAGGTTTTCAAGGGATTGAATGGTTCGCTCTGATTAGCCATCAGTTTGAGGGTGGTACGCTGAACTCATACTTAATTTAGTACCCATGGCTTGATGTACTTTTCTCCACAGCCTTGATGTAAACCTAGGGTCTCTATCAGATATAATAGTGGTAGGGACAGCATGTAATCTAACTATTTCATTGATGTAAAGTTGGGTTAATCGCTCTAATGAATAACTTCCATTAATGGGTAGGAAATAAGCATTCTTGGTAAGCCTATCTATGATCACCCAAATAGTATCATATCTTTTCTGGGTTCTGGGTAATCCTACTACAAATCCATAGCTATACTATCCCATTTCCATTCAGGTACTGCTAAAGATTGAAGAGTTCCTGCAGGTTTTTTATGTTCATTTTTAGCTTTCTGACATACTAAACAGGATAGTACAAAGTTTCCTATTTCCCTTTTCATACTAGGCCACCAAAATAATTTCTTAAGATCTTGATACATTTTGGTAGCTCCAGGTTGAATACTTAATCTACTCTTATGTCCTTCATCTAGGATTGTTCTTCTAATCTCTAAATCCTCAGGGACACATATTCTTTCTTTAAATCTTAATTCTCCATCCATCCCTATATTGAATTCTGAGTTTTTCCCCCGTTCTACTAATATTCTCATTTTCTTAAGGTATTCATCTGTTTCTTGTTTCTTCTTTATAAGTTCTATAAAATCATTGGTAATAGTAACATTTCCTAAATATAACTTTTCTTTCTGTACATCTGCCCCTAAACTTAGATCTCTGAATTGTTCTATTAGATCTAATTCTTTGATCATCATAGCAGACACATGTAAAGATTTTCTACTGAGTGCATCTGCCACTACACTAGCTTTACCTGGATGGTAGTGTAAATCAAATTCATAGTCTTTTATGAATTCCATTCATCTCCTTTGTCTCATATTTAATTCCTTCTGATCAAACAGATATCTTAGGCTCTTATGATCACTATAGACACAGAATTTTGTCCCATACAAGTAATGTCTCCATATTTTCAAGGCAAATACTAAGTAATGTCTCCATATTTTCAAGGCAAATACTATGGCTGCTAATTCTAAGTCATGGGTAGGATAATTCCTTTCATGAATCCTTAGTTGTCTAGAGGCATAGGCTACAACCTTTTTTTCTTGCATCAGTACACATCCTAACCCTTGATATGAAGCATCACAGTAAACCTCGAATTCCTTTGAGGGATCGGGTAAAATTAAAACTGGTGAAGTGGTTAATTTATTTTTTAGCTCCTGAAAACTTTTCTCACATTTATCTATCCATTCAAAAGTAGATATTTTCCTAGTCAACTGGGTTAGAGGTAAGGCTATCTTAGAGAATCCTTCTATAAACCTTCGATGATATCCAGCTAACCCTAAAAAATTTCTTACTTCACTAACTGTGGTAGGTCTTGTAACACCCCGATTTCGGAGCGCTACTGTGCAACCCAATCTAATGCTGAAAACATTTAATGCTTGTATGCTTTCGGTTAAAGAGTACTCTTATGTATTTCGCAATGGAAAAACAGGAGTAAATTTTTTTTTTCTTTTTCATATTCTTTCCTTTGAAACCCTTTTCAAAATGAGACATAGAGTACTACAGTTTTCTAAATGATGTCAATTCAAACTTTTGCAATTATCAGAGTATAATGCATCACAAATAATACTTCACATAACATAATCATTTCGCACTAAGGCGAGGTTCTCTGAAAAGAGTAATTACGAAACAATCAATACAAAATCCTAAGCTAAGCTGGCTGACAACTATAACTCTTACTGAGAAACAGCTCAGCAAGATCAAACACGAAGTACTCAGAGGAATCTTCCTCCACCGCTCAATCTTCAATGCTCCTAAAAGACGGTCGCAGCGACTACCGAACTCCATCTGGAAGTGACATCCATAAGGACATCCAATCCAACAACAGTGCAAGGGTAAATCCTTTGTCCACGAGTTTATCATAGGCTATGTCGCATGCAAACAATATATACATATATAATACAACAATACGCTTTTATATACATATACATACTTAATAGACCGCACACAATCAGCATGGTATATCAAGCATTGCATGTGAGCAAACAAAACAACCAACAGATCAACAATCAAGTCACTACAATATCAAACCGTTGCATGTGAGCAGGCAAGTCTATCAACAGATAAGTGATCAAGTCATCACAATATCCAATTTATCAACAATTCATCACATATCATAAATGCGGTTAGCTATGCATGTCAATGCAGTATGGCTAGTTTGTGTATACACCTGCAGCCTTAAACAAGGTCAGCAGAGACGAGGAACTTTATTTCCCAACGTCCAAATCAACTCCCTACCAAGGGTATTGCCACGAAGGCTTGCCACACATTAGGCTTTACGCCACACGGGCATGCGGTGACAACTCGTCCTTTTGAAGTCCTCAAGACAATCAAACGCGCTCAAGTGTCGATGCTCAATGGTCGATATACATCCAAACAAATTCAACAACATGGCATGCTCACCGTAGGAGCGCCGAGTAATGTTTTAATTAATCAATGCGGATCGACGACACCTCAACTCACTCACTCTAATTAGTGAATTTTCATGCTTCCAATTCTTATATTACCTAGGTGAGGTTGTACCAAAATAAATAACTCATTTAGCTTTGGGTCATTGGAACCCGAGTTTCATCAAATTCTTTATCTAGCATGGTTCCATTTCTACTTATCTATAAGCTTAGGCTAGTCATACTACAACCCTCATGCTTATTTTTAAACCAAAATACCTTTAACAATTACTTAGAGTGCAAACACAGGACACAAAGTCCGGGTGCTCAATTGCGGAACGCTAGTCTTAATCTCAGATCAGAACTCTAGGCACGTAATGAGGAACACTAGGCTCGACTTTTAGGTTAAGGTACTAGGCACGCCATACGGAACACTAGGTCCAATCCTAAACCAAGAAAATGCGCATGCAAACAGGACATTAAATCCCAGCACAGGACACATAGTCCATATGCTCAATAGGAACACTAGGTTCCCTATGATTTAATCTTTCAAAAACTCGATCTTTGAACTCTCTTTCTCTATTCTTATATCACTCCTATGTATCTGAAAATACTCTTTTAGTTCTAGGTCGTTGAAACCCTAGTTGTGTTAAATAACACACTGGAAGAATTCCCAGGAAAGAGAGGTGGTGCGAACACTCTTAATTACCAAGTCTTTCCTAGCCAGAATTTCCCAGGCGCATCATTTAACTCAACCGTTTTCGCAAATCGTACTTTTTATTTCAAATTCTTTTCTTTACTATCATTCCATTGAAATTTCCTTGCAAGCTTTGGCTAGTTATACTAAAACCCTCACGCTTACTTTTAACTCAAATGCCCTTAACAATTTGCTTACGAAATCGAATTGGCTTGTGAAATCGCATCAGATTTACCGATGTAAATCGTCAACCAATAGCAGTCGATCAACGCATTATTAATTAATCCATCATCAACAACAATATTTTCATATTCCAAGTCAATACCAAATTCCATTTAAATCCTACTTGATTCATGGAAAACAACATCAATCATAATGCCTCACAGGGCCAAAGACATGCTATAGCATTTCAACAAAGATATACCAATCCAATAGGCTACACCATGCTCCACACTTTCATCAACTTCAAGTCTAATCAAATCACTCAAACAAGATTTAAGTCACGCAATACAATTCAATTTGCCACGCAGGGCCAAAAGCATGCTACAACATTTCCAACAACACATAAAAGTACTACAAGTACTACCACACTATCAAACAATCAAACAAGCAACAAACAAGGCGAAAAGCCGAAACTCATTATATAAGAATTTCCCTTACCTTGGGCGCTTTAACAATCCAAGCAAGGTAATTCGGAACCATCGTCAAGTCGCAACTCGCGCGTACCTCAAGCACGAACCTTAACAACGCAAACTTAATACAATTAGAACTAAAACTCAATTCTAATGCCCCTAGGGCAGCCACGGCTTAGACATCCTAAAGCCTAGGAATTACTTGACTTAATCCCTAATTGGTCCTATCTAGTCATACAACAAGTTACAAGTTCAAGCCATGCAAGTTTTGAAACTTTTACAAAAGCTACACACTTAGAAAAATACCTAAACCAAAATTTACCACTTGGAATAGTGTTTTTACCAAATGAATAGTGTTTTGCCAACTTTGAACCATTTTTTCAAAGCAATAAAACATGTCACAAAATTTTAGAAACAATTCTATTTCAAGTTCAAAACAATTCTTGAAACATAAACTCAAACTTTTCCCAAAATCATACTTCTTTGAATTGTTTGCTAAATCAAATTCTTGGCCAATTCTTACACCATTTTAAGGACACAAATCAACTTAAAACAATGTTTAGAACTAGCATGAAGGCCACGGTTTTAGTTACTCAAAAACAAACCCAAACTTTTCAATTTTTCATTTCCAAAGCAAAGCATTTCCTATCATTCAATTCCTACAACAATTAACCAACTTCCTTAACATCTAACATACTTTAAAAACAAGCTAAAACATCATCAAAAACTTGATCATAGCCACTGTTTTTAATAGGTATAAACAGCCCCAAATAAAATTGTTTTCAAACAATTTTTCAAAGTTTCAAACATAACAATCCTTATAGTTTTAAGGTCCCAATCAAAAACCAATTTTTTTACCATTTTAATACAATTAAAAACATGTTCAAACCCACTCAAATCATGCCTAAAAGTTACTGTTTTGATGGCCCTAAAACAGCCCCAAAAATCCATTTGTTTCAAACAATTTTTAAAAGCTTCACACATAGAAATCTTTATAGCTTTAAAGTTCTAACCAAAACCAACTTCTTAAACACTTTAATCACTTTGAAAACAATTTAAAACATCCCCTAAACCATGCTTAGGATCCACGGTTCCAGCCCCTACAAAATCCCCAAATTATTTTCACAAAACTTGTTAAACATGCATATTGACTAGTTTCCAAACTAATCAAGTATAACCCATCAAAGAACTAACTTTAAATCAACAAAATCAAACCAAAACAACCTTGAACAGCCCCTAATTTCGTTCAGCCCCAAAACCTAGGGTTTCACAAATTTCAATTACCAAAAACAAGCTTAATCATTGAAGGAAACAAAGGGCTAAAAGACTAGTCATGCATATCTAGCTAAATCTAACACCTTTAAGCAAAAATGATTCCTAAAACTAACCAAACCCATTCATGGCAGCCAAGAAGAAAAGGAAATGGGTTAGGACTCTTACCAACCAAGATGATGATGATTGATCATGAAGGAAGAAGAAAGGATGGAAGGAATCAAGGATTCAGGACTAAAACTTCAAGTTTCTCCAAGATCTTGAACTTTCTCTCTCAAGAAATTTTTTTTTCTCAAACCTTCAACAATGAAAGAATGGATGGATCTGATCTTGAGCAAGGGAGAAGGCCACGAAATTTTTGAGGGCAAGAATGGAAAGGAAAAGTTCATTTAGTTAGAAACTAACTCACTAAGTCATAAACCAACTAAACTAACTTCCTACCATTTACTAACCAACCAATCACACCTTGACACTTGTAAATGCCATCATTAAAAGCACATTCAGCTCCCCTAGTGGCTAGATACATCTCCCCTTAGCCCAAATATCTTAGGGGTCTCGCTATGCGTTCTCGCTCAACAACCGGGTGCGCGGCGTTTCGCGTATATTAGGGTTTTAATAATAACAACTCCAAAAATATTTCTAATTATAACCCCACACCCAAAAATCACAAATATTCCTCGTGGCATAAGAAAAGTATCTATGTATCTCGTTTTCTCGAAATGCGAACCGAAACGTCGCAATTAGGCAGTCTCTGGCCATAGAAAATACACTAAATATTTTCTGATGCCCAAAAATTCTAGAAAAATTACAATAAATCCTAAATATTGGAAAATTCTAAGATCTCAAATTTTATAAAATTTGGATCACGTTTGGGCATGTTTCAGTTAGAAACACACACAATAGCCTATCTACAGTAATTCAACAATTCTCACAGTAATAAAAGCGTAAATTAGTGAGGATCACTAATTTCAATTTCTCTTATCATATAGATATTATTCAATCAATAAAATTATCAAAACAAAATCATTAAAATAATAGTCATATTAAATATGACATAAAACAGACGATTAATACTATAACTAAATAATAAAAATCCAAACTATGACTTAAAAATAACTATTAAGTCCAAAAATTATTTTTCATTCAATAAAATAATTTTCTTTAATCAAAAAACAATCTTTCACATTTTTCGATATTAATTCATATTAAAAAGCGATATCGTCTACACTGTCTCTTAATCTGAATTAATTGTTAAAACAGTAAATTGTTCACAATAAATCTTTGTTGTTCTTCATACTTTTAACAAACCATTGAGGTCATGACTCTCTACGATTTATTTTCAAGTAGTTGGAACTACAAAATAATTTTCATAAAAATTGGGATGTTACAGGTCTATCCCATTGTAGCACGGCTTCAACCTTTGTCGAGTCTACCGCTATTCCTTCTTTATTTATGATATGTCCTAAGAATTGAACTTCTTTTAGCCAAAACTCACACTTGGATAGCTTAGCATAGAGTCGTCTATCCTTAAGGATCTGTAACACTACCCATAGGTGTTCCACATGTTCTTCTATGGTTCGTGAATAAATCAATATATCATCTATAAAGACAACTACGAACTTATCTAGGTAGGAATGCAATATCCAATTCATATAATCCATAAATGATGATGGGGCATTGGTTACTCCAAATGGCATGACTAGATATTCATAATGTCCATATCTTGTTCTAAAAGCAGTCTTAGGGATGTCTTCCTTCTTAACCCTAATCTGATGATATCCTGACCTTAAATCTATCTTGGAAAAGATAGAGGCCTCTTTTAACTGATCCATCAGATCATCTATTCTAGGTAATGGGTATTTATTCTTAATGGTTACTTTATTTAACTGCCTATAATCTACACATAACCTAGAGGTTCCATCTTTCTTCTTCACGAATAGAACCGGTGCACCCCATGGTGAAACACTAGGACGGATAATGTAACATCCCAATTTTTATGAAAATTATTTTATAGTTCCAGCTACTTGAAAATAAATCATGGAGATTGATCACCTCAATGGTTTGTTAAAAGTACGAAGAACAACAAAGATTTATTATAAACAATTTACTGTTTTAGAAATTAATTCAGATTAAGAGACAGTATAGACGTATACTGTTTTTAATATGAATTAACCTTGAAAATTTTGAAAGAGAAAGTGTTGGTTTTGAAGGATTTTGGAGATAAAGCTTTTACCTTTGCTTCCTTCCTTCTCAATCCTTGTTCTATCACCTCTAATCTTCTTGGTAAGGATCCTAACCCCTTTTCCTTTCTCCATGGCTGCCATGGATGAGCTTTCATGGTTCTAGAGTTGTTTCTCATGATTTTAGTTTTATTCCTGAAGGAATTTGATGTTTAAGCTTCAATCTTCCATCCTCTCTTCTTGATCCTTGATCCATCACCTCCAAACTTCTTGGTAAGCTTCATACCCATTCTTTTCTCTCTTGAGTTTCATGATATGGGTTTGGTTGGTTTTGGGAATTATTTTTGGGCAAAAGTGTTAGATTTTGCTAGATATACATGATTAGTCTTAAAGCCCTTGATTTTCTTTCATGATTAGCATTGTTCTTGATTTTTAAAATTTGGAAACCCTAACTTTTTGAGTTGGCCGAAACCTAGGGGCTATTCTAAGCCTTGGTTTTGTTTGATTGTTGTTGTCTTAGGGTTGATTCTTGATGGGTTATACTTGATAAGTTTGGAAACTAGTCATATATGCATTATTACAAGGTTTTGGAAAATAAATTTTTTGTGAAGGGGGGGCTGAAAACCGTGACCTTAAGTATGATTTAAGGGGATGTTTTAAATTGATTTCAAGTGTTGTAAGTGTTGAAGAAGTTGGTTTATTGTTAAAGGAATTGAATGTAGAGAATTTGTATGTGTGAAGCTTTGAAAAATTGTTTGAAAAGAAAAGAATTTGGGGCTGTTTGTGATGCTTAAAAATAGTGATTTATGAGCATGATTTGAGTGAGTTCTAACTTGTTTTTAAGTGTATTAAAGTGGTAAATAAGTTTGGTTTTGATAAGAAGTTTTGATTAAGCAAAGTTTGTAAGATTTTGATGTTAAAAGGTTTGAAAACTTGGAGTTGTAATTGAAGCCTTAAAACCGTGGCCTTCAAAAGGATTTTGTGAGTTGTTCTTGACTTGCATTTATGCTTACAAATAGTTGTAAAAGTGGTTGATGATTTGATTTAGCAAAACAATTCAAAGAAGCATGATTTTGGAAAAAGTTTTGGGTTATGTCTTAAGAATTGTTTTAAACTTGTAATGAATTTAGCTCTAGAATTTTGTGACATGTTTTAGTGTTTTAAAATGTGATTCAAAGTTGGCAAAACACTATTCATTTGGTAAAACACTATTGCAATTGGTAAATTTTGGTTTAGCTATTTTTCTAAGTGTGTAGCTTTTGTAAAAGCTTGAAAACTTGCATGGTTTGAAATTGTTCCATCACATATGACTAGGTGTGAACCAAATGGAAGTAAGTTAGAAAGATTTTAGACCCTTTTTAGGACTAAAACCGTGGCTGCCCTAGAGTCTTAGGACTTGGGTTTTTTGTTCTAATTGGATTAAGTTTGCGTTGTTAAGGTTTGTGCATAAGGCTCGTGCGGGGAGCGACTTGACGATAGTTCGAATTTACCTTGCTTGGATTGTTAAAGCGCCAAAGGTAAGGGAAATTCTTACATAATGAGTTTGGCTTTTTTTCCTTGTGTGTTGTTTGCTTGATTGTTGATTGATTGCGTGGTAGTACTTATAGTATTACTATGTGTTGTTGAGATGTTGTAGCATGAACTGCTGTGTATTGATTTGGCCCTGTGTGGCAAGACTGAATCGTATTGTGTGACTTAAATCATACTTGATTGATCTAATTGGACTTGAAATTGATGTTAATATGTAGCATGACCTTGGCCCTGCGTGGCATTATGAGTTGTATTGTTTTCCTTGAATCACCTTGGATTTCATTGGAACTTGGCATTGAATTGGAATATGAAAAATATTATTGTTGATAATGGATTAATTAACAATGCGTTGATCAACTGCTATTGGTTGACGATTTACATCGGTAAATCTGATGCGATTCCACAAGCCGAATTCTGATTTCGTAAACAAATTGTTAAGGGCATTTTGATTTAAAAGTAAGCGTGAGGGTTTTAGTACAACTAGCCAAAGCTTGCAAGGAAATTTCAATGGAATAATAGTGGAGAAAAGAACTTGAAATAAGTAGTACTATTTGTGAAAATGGTTGAGTTAAATGATGCGCCTGGGAAAATTCTGGCTAGGAAAGAATTGGTAATTAAGAGTGTTCGCACCACCTCTCTTTCCTGGGAATTCTTCTAGTGTGTTATTTAGCACAACTAGGGTTTCAACGACCTAGAACTAAAAAGCATTTTCAGATACATAGGAGTGATACAAGAACTGAGAAAGAGATTTTAAAGATCAAGTTTTTGAAAGAATAAAACATAGGGAACCTAGTGTTCCTATTGAGCATATGGGCCATGTGTCCTGTGCTGGGACTTAATGTCCTGCTTGCGTGGGCTTTTTCTTGATTAAGGATTGGACCTAGTGTTCTGTATGGCGTGCCTAGTATCTTAACCTAAAAGTTGAGCCTAGCGTTCTGCATTGATTAATTAAAACATTACTCGGGCACTCACTACAGTGAGCACGCTATATTGTAGAATTTGTTGGATATCACTCAGGCGTTCACTACGGTGAGCATGCCATATTGTTGAATTTGTTGGATATCACTCGAGCATTCACTACGGCGAGCATGCCATATTGTTGAATTTGTTTGGATATCACTCGGGCGTTCACTACGGTGAGCATGCCATATTGTAGAATTTGTTGGATATCACTCGGGCGTTCACTATAGTGAGCATGCCATATTATTGAATTTGTTGGATGCGTACTAACCACTGAGCATCGACACTCGGAGCGTTTGATTGGTCTTAAAGACTTCAAAAGACGAGTTGTCATGTCACTCGTAGCGTTTGATTGGCCGTATAGACTTCAAAAGGTGAGTTGACACTGCATTGCCTAAGTAGAGGCAAGCCAAAGTAGTGGCAAGCCTAAGCAGAGGCTATCTTGTTCGGACGTTGGGAAAGTAGTCCCTGTCATACTGCTGACCTATTAAGGCTGCAGGTGTATACACAATTGGTCATACTGCATTGATATGCATAGCTAACCATATTTATGATATGTGATGAATTTGATATTGTGATGACTTGATCAATGGTCTGTTGATAGACTTGCCTGTTCACATGCAAGAGTTTGATATTGTAGTGACTTGATTGTGGATCTGTTGGTTGTTTTGTTTGTTCACATGCAATAGTTTGATATTGTAGTGACTTGATTGTTGATCTGTTGGTTATTTTGGTTGCTTACATGCAATGCTTGATATACCATGCTGATTGTGTGCGGTCTATTAAGTATGTATATGTATATAAAAGCATGTTTTTGTATTATATATGTATATATTGTTTGCATGCGACATAGCCTATGATAAACTCGTGGACAAAGGATTTACCCTTGCATTGTTCTTGGATTGGATATCCTTATGGATGTCACTTCTAGATGGAGTTCGGTAGCTGCTTCAGTTTCGTCCTTCCAGGAGCATTGAAGATTGAGCCAGTGGAGGAAGATTCCTCTGAGCACTTTGTATTTGGTCTTGCTTAGATGTTTCTCAGTAAGTTATAGTTGTTGGCCAACTTAGCTTAGGGTTTTGTATTTGTTGTTTTGTAATTACTCTTTTCAGAAAACCTTACCTTAGTGCGAAATGATTATGTTATGTGAAGTATTATTTTGTGATGCATTATACTCTGATATTTGCAAAAGTCTGAATTGGGATCATTTAGAAAACTGTAGTACTCTATGTCTCATTTTGAAAAGGGTTTCAAAGGAAAGAAAATGAAAAAAAAATTACTCCTATTTTTCCATTGCAAAATACATAAGAGTACTCTTTAACTGAAAGCATACAAGCATTAAATGTTTTCAGCATTAGATTGGGTTGCACAGTAGCGCTCCGATAACGGGGTGTTATAGATAAATCCTTTTCCTAACAGGTCATCTAACTGTTTCTTTAGTTCTGCTAATTCTAAGGGCGATATTCTATAAGGAGCTATGGAAATAGGTCATGTTCCTGGGATAAGGTCAATGGCAAATTCTATATCTCTCTCTAGGGGTAGTCCTGGATATCATTAAGGAAAACTTCAGGGAACTCATTCACTATAGGTATGTTTTCTAAGGTTAGGGAATCTTTTCCTTCTAATGAGCACAACATCATGCATATATGAGAATTCCCTTCTTCTTTTCTAGTTCCAACATTGGCAGATTCCTCAGAAAAGGTTAAAGTTTTTGTAACGACCCGTTTCTGGACCGCTACTAAACTAAAACTAAACCTGTATGCGATGGATTTTTAAAACGGTACTCTTGTGTCCTTCGGAAAATGCGATACATTTTTTTATTAAAACAACATCATCCGTAAGCACGCACAAAGTACTTACAGCGTTTCGAAACATGGTGCAATCTAGGACACAAGTTACATATTGGAAATACATACATGCATAATACATATATACCCATCATACACAGTACGTACAAAAGAAAACAGAGTAGTAATGTATGAGAGAATACACCTATGATATGAATACCCTCGCGAGAGTGATCATACCCTGGGGGTACTCTCGGCAGACACCCGCGCAGGGGGCTGCTCCAAAAGTAAAGCCACCAGACTACCCTGTATCAACAAAACATCACTAGCCCGACTGGTCACCCACAAATGGTACACAAAAAGACATATACTACAGTCCTCTCAAAAAGAAATATAACAGCAGTCAGACAACACAGCACTACAGGTAACTATCCAGATCCTCAGATGGATCCTCCTCCTCCTCGTCATCCATCGGGTCCTCGCCTGTCAAGTCGATAACCGGTGCCGCCGCAGGCACAACCTCTGGCACATCTTCGGGAACATACTCTCCAGCAATCACATCCTCGTCAGATCTCGCTCCTAGACAATCCGCCTCTCTGCACACCGCGCAAACAGGAGGTGGATCCACTGGTGGGGTGGGGGTCCTAACAATAGAAGAAGAACCCGGTCCTACTGGAGGACTCTGAACAACAGCTGCTCTGGAGGTAGATGCTCCTGCCGTCCCGCGTCGAATCACACTCTTGCGAGTGGTCCATCTGACTCTCAGTCCTCGCCCTCTAGCTCGGGCAGCAAGTCTGGAAGTAGTGCTCCTAGGGATCTCAAGGGGTCCCTTTGGTGACGAAGAAGAGACTAGCATAGCCCTCTCGCGCTGAATGGTACGCCAAGCATTAACCACCTGCATAGTCCGGATAGGAAAGCTCATTGTATGCCGTGTCACCTCCTGCCTCACAGCAACACTGTCCTCTCTGAAAGTCTGTACAATATCCCCGGTATATACAACACGGCGAGAGATGGGGTCAAACTCCATCGTCGCGGGCTGCTCGATGTCGGGGAAATCAAAGATGATCTCCGGCGACGTCCGCATTGCCGGAGTCAGTACGCTATTCACCATCACCTGGGTAGCCATCATGAATCAAAGGTACCACGGGAAAGGGTCAACTTCTTAAAAATAAAGAGCAGATACGCATATTTGACAACACACTCGACAATAAAACATATAATAGCACAACATATTATAGGAATTAGCAAATCATGACAATAGGCAAAACAACAGTATGCACAGTTCTCAGGACACAATGCAAGACTCACTCACGACTCATCTCACGACTCATTTTCTCTCGACCTTCGACAAATTTCCGGAAAGCAGACGCCGCACTATCCACTGAATACCAGCCGTAGCTTTGGGATCTTCGCTCTCCCTAGGACATTCAGCTCCAGTTCCATAACGCTACGACGCCTAGCTAATCCACCATTAACGAAGGGGACCTAGCACCCTCAGTTGTCCGGCTCACAGCTCAAAAATGTCTCGACGACTCGACTAAGCTCTCAGACTCGATGACCAATTCGCCGCATACGAAATTCAAGAGCAATTCGCATAATTACTCGACCGCATATCAAATAATTTATAGCAAGCTATTACAGTGAAACACAATTCAACAAACATAAGCAGCATAAGCAGTTCACATTGTAAAACACAATTCAATACATAAGCAATTCACGACAGTTATTCAATCACATATTAAATAAATGCATAACTCAACAACATCGTCATTCACATCATGGAATCCATCCCTCTGCAACTCGATGGAGTTGACAAAGAGGTACAACAAGTGTGGGGGGTTGGGGTCAGGAGACCAACCACAATATTTTTCACCCACGAACGACTCGGAATATAGGCGACCGCACGACAATAATCACGAAGGGGTTCAAAAACCCTAACTTCGAACCCGGAGAGTTCTCAGACTTCTTCGCATTTAAAACTTGCCCTTACACGAGGACATACAAAAATAAAAACCTACAAATATCTAGAAGTGCCCTTACCACAAGCTGTCGCTAACGTAGCTCTGAAGTCCTCAGGTCCGCGTCGCTCGGTCTCCGGAATCACGATTCCTATCACCTCAACAATTTAGTACACTTCTAGGTTAAAAAAATTAAAACTTAGCTCTCAACTTAGCCCTTTCCTAACCAAAACTCAATCAAGCATTTAGATCATTAACTACTTGAAATAAATAGAGTTTTAAAATCAAACCACTTCTAGGAAAAGTAACCTAAAACATAACAATCTTGGAACTCAAAACTATTTGAAAAGAGTAAGGTTTTGAAACTAAACCCTTTCTTGGACTCCAAGTAAACACCAACAATGACTCATTTTCATAAGTTTTCAAAAACATTAACACATAATCTTCAAGCATTTAAGCAAGTTAACAAGCCAAAATTTCCTTTCAAAACCACTTATGGCCTCATGGCCTCAACCTCCTTTTCCCACCAAAAAAAATTTGCTAGAAATCCTTTTCATAACAACAAGCATTTCCAAGCCATTCAACCACATTTAAAGGCAACAAAACATCAAATCTTATCTAAACATAATTCATACACATTTTGAAACATGTTCTAAGCCACTTTCCAAATAAATTTCCATTTCCAAAAATCAACTCTTAGAGCAATTAAATTCATCAAAGCATGCTATACATTTAGTCAACACATGTTTTAACAATTAAGACCTACAAAATTTCAAACTCATTTTCAAACATTTTCAAGAATAGGTTTTTCCCCAAAAATTCTTTCCGATTTCATGCTTCAACCCAACTTAACCATGGTCATGCCAAGGATAAAAATTAGAGAACAACCTAATCAATTTTTTACATGCCATTTTAGTCCCTCAAAGATCACTTTTTCACAAAACATGAACTAACTCTTATACTAACTCATGCATATCAATTCCAATAGCCTTAAAACTACCTAAAACATAACATTCAACACTTAGATACATGATTCAATCACCTAAACCCACATTTTCCATAATTAAAGAATAGGTCTCAATCATAAACTAACAAGTTAGGCATGCAAAATCAAAACTATAATTCAAACAATCATCATACAACTTCCATTAACTCAATTAAACCACTAATTAGGTGATTCAATGAGGATCACACCATTTTTCCCCTTTTCTCCTCTTAGGGTTTTCACCCTGGAGCTCAAGGAAGGGATTAAGAGTGTCTCATTTCCTCTTGATCATCATCAACCCATCAAACAACATCAAACAAGCAAGAAAAACAAGATTGAAAAGCAAAATCACAAGAAGCAACAAAGGGGAGGGGGCGCGGTTTTCAACAGTGGCAAGGAGAGGAAAAATTGATTTTTCTCTTACTTAGATGATGAGAATGAAGAAGAACTAGGTAGAGGTGAAGGTTTGGAGCAACTTTGGTGAAGATTACAAGTTGAAAAACTCAAAGGAAATGGAGGAAAGCATCCATGGAAGCTTGCTTCTCAAGAAGGAAAAAGAGGAAGAAGATGAGGGTTTGACAGGGTGAGGGTGGCGTGAATGAGGGCTGATGGGGGGTCTCCACCTTTTATTTACTTAAAATAATTAAACACATAATTAATAATAGAAGGAAAATAAGTAAAAGTAATTTTTTTTTGAATAAACCACACACCAAGTGACACCTAGCTTACTTTATTAGATGCTAATCATATCACCTAGTCTATCCCATCTAATCTCACTTCACTCACGAAAAATTAATTTGCGAGAAATTAGTTCATCACGTGATAATATTATTTTATAAATAATAAAAATCATGCCAAATACTCAAAATACTCATAACAAGTTACGATTCGATTTTCATCGAAATCGGGGCTCATTTTAAATTTTATCTGCGGTAGAAACTGCCCGGCAATTCGAAACGCGATGAAACTTCGTTAGAATTTTTTGACGATACTCGAACCGTGAATTAATATAAAATATTAACTCTCAAGTATAATTTGATCTTGATTTAATTAATATACTTACTTAGAGAACAAGAAATTTGTTTTATTATAGCATAAATACGACAAAAATACACTAAATAACGCTAATTAACGCATTGTGAAGATACGCGTGTTACATTTTTCGAGCACAATCTAGGATTACGTGGTTGGCTGATAACCAATCCATTCCTAAGATTATGTCTAGTTGTTGTATGGGTAGGCAAACTAGGTCTACCAAAAAGTCATGATTTTCAATTTTAATAGGACATTGACGACACACGGTGGTTGTATGGAAAGAATCATTGGTGGGGGTTGAAACAATTAAAGTACGTGGTAAGAATGACACAGAAAGTTTTAGAATGTTCTACACAATCGTTTGAAATAAAGGAATGTGTGGCACCTGAGTCAAAAAATATGGACAGAAGATGTCCAGATACGAGACACATACCTTAAATCATGTCGGACGATTCTGCTCCCTGTACTGTAAACACTCTACCAGTAGCAGCCTTGTCAGACTGTCCTCTTGACTGCCTACCTCCTCTGGTCCTGCCTGCTACCTATTTTTCTTGATTCTGATTTGATCATCTTTCATTCGTTGTTCCTGTAGATACTGGAAGAGGGTTTATCCTGCATTCCCTAGCAAAATGTCCTGGTTTCCCACATCTATAGCAGACTCTTTGCTCAGCCTGTGAACATTCTCGTATTAAATGATTTCCTCCGCATCGGAAACAGATCTTTTCAAAAATTTGGAAAGCATTCCCTTTGAATTCAGTTTGATTCTTTCCTGACCGTGCATAGGGTTTCCCTTATTTCCTCGCCCTTTGTTATTTCTAAATGGTCCTCCACTTTTTGGTTGTTCTCGTCTTGACTCCACGTTCCCTAACTTCATACATCTTTCAACCACTTCTGGAAAATTTGTCAATCTTAAGGGTAAGATTGACTTACGAAGCTCAACCCTAAGTCCATCAATGAATCGGCGGCACATCCATTCTTCACTGGGGTTGAGTTGATAATACTTAGAGTACTTGACAAGGGCTTCAAATCTTGTAATATATTCACCCACTGTCATATTCCCTTGTCTCAATGAGCTAAATTCTCGATCCTTGTGTTGTCGTACTGTACTTGGGAAATATTTCTCGAGAAAACATTCCCGAAAAATTTCCCAAGTAACGGCCCTACCTTCTGCCTCCAACACTCTTTTCCTTCCCTGCCACCAGCTCTCTGCCTCTCCTACCAGCTAAAATGCAGCATAATTTTCCTTTCGTTCTTCTCTACAATGCATTGCTGCACAAATCTTTTCCATTTCTTGTATCCATTTCTCAGCACCTTTCAGATCATAATCCCCCTTAAATTGTGGCGGGTTTCCCTTAAGAAAGGTCACCAGACCTTGATCAGTTTCATTGTCCCTTTGTGGCCGTGATGCAATTCGAATTAACTCGGCATTTTGTTGTGTCTGTTGCAACATGGCCATAGCTAGATCTTAAAGGATCCTAGCCTCCGGGTTTCCTTGATCCTGCCTTGCTCTCTGAGTTCCCGATGCAGCTGGTCCAGAATCATTAGATTCAACAGATCCTCCATTCATGCTTCTAGTTCGCACCATGATTTTTCCTGAAAATCTAGAGTTCATTCATAAGATAAGTCTTAGGAATAGCCAATAGCAGTCATCTATATCCACAAACTCAGATAAGATAATTGCTAATCGACCTCTCACTCACCTTTAGAGTTGGTGTTTAGTGGGAACTCCAACTAGGATATGGGCCAGATTCTATGACTCATAGTCTGATTAGGACCGAACTTCTGATACCACTAAAATATGACATCCTTGTCCCATTTATAATGTTAACCCTTAATTACGAATCATAATAACAATAATAATATAATAATAATAATAATAATAATAATAATAATAATAATAATAATAATAATAATAATAATAATAATAAATTAATAGGATTACAGCGGAAGAAAATAACTTCTCCATTATATATGTCAAGTTTGAGTACATACAAGGGTTCCTTCCTAAGAACCACCAAAAGAATAATATACATCAAGTACATGAACCCTATGGGTATACAAAAAGATATCAAAAGTCAAAAGTCAACAACACCTAGCGAGAAGCCTCCTCCTACATCTGGCCCTGTCTAGGAATCCTAATGCGCATACGTGGCGGAAGTCAGGAGTCCCCAGTGGTAGGACATCCCTAGAACCTAGGCTGGTAGACCCTCATAGGTTCTACCTGTGGGGCAACATGAGATGAAAGGACGGTCGGCTCCGACCTGCGTCGCACCTCCCTGACTCCAATACTATTCCAAATCATATTACAATATCCAGATGAAGCAGCAGAAGAATTATATTGCCTAGGTCTAGGTTCTCGCCACATGCGGTGAAAAGGCAACCGCTGCGCAATCCTAAAATCACCGATAAAGGAGGCCGTCGGTGAACCTAAAAGACGAAAGAAGACACTAACAAGACCCATATATATAACAACATGATGGCTATAGTCAATCTTCCAGCAGTCCCCATCCATGTCGTGATAGTACACCTCGAAGTCACCCCATACTGGGATGCTCGGCTCCTCCAGCATCGACAGGTGGAAGTAGTGAGACATCCTCAGGCTTTCGAGAATCTTCAAAATCTATATATATATATATATATATATATATATATATATATATATATACACACACACACACATAGAAAAGAAAACTAACAACACAAAGCATGAGAGATGAGAACACACTATACACCAAACAAATGGGAAAGTAGCGGAATAGAATGTGTGAAGAATAGGTCACACATCTCCTAATCAACTGTTAGGATCATCAACTAACTACCCATGTCCGTATATCTTAAGTATACATGTTTATGTGGCCACACAACTTACTTCAATAGAAACGGCCCCACTTTATCCTCAAGTTTTCCTCCCACCAATGTGTGGGTAAGTTAAGTCAGTTGTCCATCCCCCTATCCCCCTCATCGTACCCCTAAGAGTGCATCCCTATTCCCCAATTTCAACATTAGGAACAGGTATCTAGGCGACACTATGGACAGTGATACAACAATACTCCATCAGGACAACCAGGCTACCTGACGACCCGACACAATGGCAGCATAAC
Source organism: Calophaca sinica (assembly GCA_037113605.1). Classification (NCBI taxonomy): domain Eukaryota; kingdom Viridiplantae; phylum Streptophyta; class Magnoliopsida; order Fabales; family Fabaceae; genus Calophaca; species Calophaca sinica. The sequence goes on from CM073737.1 coordinate 46,648,116, forward strand.
CATTAGTCACTTGTGGATTAGAGTCGGACCCAGATTATCCTCAAGGACCGACGTGTCCTGTACTGACTGTATTGTGTCCGCACTCTGGCACTTGACCTCGTACACATCCTATATGCACAGCGGTGGATTTCAACCATACATATGATTATTTACTGCTCTTCATCCAACCACTTGTCACTGTTCCTCAACTCAGTCTATCAACTTATTCTTATTCATTATTCAACCAGCATATAGAGTTTATTCATTATCCTCCACACATCTTTAGTAGAAACAGATAATATTACAGCAATAACTGAAACAACTTAAACATCAACATCAGTCAACAACCATCACATAAGTTAACCCTAGCATCGCTCAAGCGACCAACTACAAACATATTATTAAACAGTATACATGTAACATCCTCATTTTTCTAATCTTGCTTAATGTGTGTTTATGTGTGACTAAGTGTATTTGTGTGCCCTAGGTAAGGATTAGTGTGTTTTGACTGCATGTTTGACCTTTTGGCGGTGTGCTCGCTTTCTGTGTTATGTGAAAGCAAGTTTTGAGATTTGATATGTTATTTGAGGTTGGTATAGTGTTTGATGAGGTTTTGGTTTGAGTCTTGGAAGCCTGGTTAAGTTTGAGAACGATCGGAGTTGAGATTAGGGTTTTTGTGTGTTCGTACCTTTGAGCGAGTGAGAGTTTCCGAACGAGTATATGAGACTTAGAACCTTTGTTCTTAAGTCTATTTGATGTCCTCTTGTGTTAGGAATCATGTTTAAGGGTTAGGGTATCAAGTTTTGGATCGCACGGAAGTCGAAATCAAAGAAATTGCGCGAAAACGGACAAGGATATGCAGGAGCGCGTGGCGCGCGCCTGCTATGCCTAGGAACGCGCGTGACGCGCGCTGATGTATGGTGGACCAGCAGGATGAGTCAGCGTGACACGTGGCGCGCATGCAGCAACAAACTTCTGGACGAAGTTTCCCTCAGAGCGGTGCGTGTGGCGCACGCTCAAGAGCGCGTGACGTGCATGGAGACAGAAGCTCTTTGCAACGATGCGAGTGGCGCGCGCCCGATACACTATGGGTTGTGCGTGGCACGCACCCTGTGTAAGGAATTTTGCCTATTTAAGGGAATTAACCCCTCTGATCCAATTTTTCACTTCCTCCCTCATCTTTTACGACCAGAGCATCCATCTTCCCTATTTTCTTCCATTTTTAACATTTCAAAGCTTTGTGAACTCATCCAAAGTTAGTTTGATCATCTGTTCTTCAATTCGGCGGTGTTTACTCGTCTGTTACCGTTCAAGCTTGTGAGAGCTTATCTCTGATCACCGTTTCATCGAGGTAAACTCTAATCCCATCCTCTGATCACCTCTGTTTCAATTTGCCAATTCTTAATCTTAGATTGATTCTTGTTCTTAACCCTAATCAGACTGTGTTTTGGACCCCAGTTTGACTGTGCGGGTACCGAACGAGCTAGGGTTTTGCCGAAACTCCCAGAGGAGATTCCATGGGTCATAAAACAGAGATAGGAGTCTTTGTTCTTCATGTCCCAGCTCTGTTTTTGTGGTAGACTTGTTGGTTTGAATGGTGCCTTATTACTTGTTCTTCGTATTTTAGGGTTTTGGTGATAGTACGGGTACCGGTTGACTGTGGAAGCTTGTCTGGAGTTATTTTTGGGTAAGTTATGGTTCTGGAACTGGAAGACCAGCCCCTAGCCGTGGTCTTTCTTGGTATTTTAATTAGTTTATTAGTTGCCCTAATTCTAATCCGAGTGCGTTTGTGTGTTTCCGGTTAACTGTGGATTGTTCTGGACTGTTTGGTAACATTGTTGGTAACTCTGAACTTGTTTCTTGTTGTTGGCTGAACCAGATCATAGTGCGGGAGTGTTGGTGTGATTGTTGGTGAGTTCGTGGTTACGTCCCGGTGTTCAGTTTTCTTCCAAGTGCTTCTATTACCAGGTGGGGGGAAAGAATGCACTTTTATTGGGTTCTGTATTATAGATATGACTGTTTGACATGTGTAGGGTGACCTAAACCCTACTAGGGGTTGATGTCAGTAACACCTAAGGATAGGGGTTACGGTATGCCACATCGAAGGATAGGCGTGGTAGACCCATCAACTAACTTAGGATTATTTTACTATTAAATGTGATTGTCTGATAATATGCTAAATTGTGAGATGTGACATATGTGCTCTATGTGAATAGTGACATGCTTAGGGTGACATGATTAAATGTGTATTATGTGGAATATGTGTTGTACGTTGCCTTAGCATGCTATATACCTGAGTATGGTTTCTAATATGCATTAATATGATAAAAAGGGTATATCTGGGAATGTGTGCATAATCTGATGTGAGACATATGATTATGAGGTGTTGAGATGCATGCACATGATATTGCATTAGTAACCACTCCATTCTTGACGGGAATATGATGTGGAGAGAATCCCTAACGGAAATGGGGGATATCTCACCTAGTAGGTTTGATCCACTCCGCTCCCTATCGGAAAAGGGGGTAACGGACGTCCCTATCGGAAAAGGGGGAGGAGGATTCCTAACGAAAAAGGGAAATACCTCGTGGACTAGGCTAGTGTCGCCCCGTGCTCTATCGAAAAAGGAAGACGGGAGTCCCTAATAGAAATGGGGAACGACAACCTAACGGAAAGGGGGTTCGCCAATAAGTATTCCTATCGAAAATGGGGAGTACAGTGATAATAGAAAGAAAAGATGCCGAAGCGCACAACTCATTTATTCATTAAGAGACATGGGAGTAAGTGGAAGTGGGTAGCTAGGTCATATTTGTTTATATGTGCTTGTTTATCTGGTTTGTCAATCATTCATTCTACCAATGCATTTCCTGCTTTTTGATGATTGTGTTATTCTTACCTCCCTGTCTTTGTATGCTTGTGTGTATATGTATTATTGTATGTTAGACTTTGTTGAGGAGGAGGATGCAACCGCAGATGCTCCTTCCCCCCCGGATCCCCATATGGGGTGATTTTGAGATTTAGTACCATGATTTCGACGACATGGGGTGGGAGATTGACCATGTGCGTCAGGCAGTGATCTATACGGGTACCATCACCATCTATTTCAGGATTCCAGGTTTTCCTATAGCCAGCTTTTCAGGAGACTTCCGGATATGTCAGAGACTACCATTTCAGCAGATGTGGTAGGCTCCAGGGTTTCCACTAGGCTTTGGTTATGGAGGTTATCCTCCGATGCCTCCTCAGCCGATGCCGGTGCGACTTGTTAGCCATCACAGCGAGTCAGCCACCGTGGACGACAGAGGTGTGGGAGAGGAGCGACATCTGGTCCTTCTCGCCACCCGACAGCTCATGACTATCGACGCTTGTTTCCTAGGAGGGCGGGCTATCAGAGTGGGAGCTCTCAGTTTCCCCCTCGCTGAGGTGTTTGGTTATTTGTTAGCCAGGAGTTTTGATACTATGTTATGTTTATGTTTTACTATTTTGTTTAGTTGAGGCAGCAGGTTAGCCTCACAGGTTTACTTCTTTTTGGGATAACTGTATCATTACTATCTACACTATGCACTTTGCACTCTGATAGTATATACTCATTTATATACCTACATATGAGACACTTAGTATTATTTCACTGTAGCGCGTCGTAGTCTTATTCGTGTTGCGATTTTTATTCCTCCGTATTTTTTTATATACCCGTTAATTACCAGAGTTAGGCTAATTATTAGAATAAAGCATGAATAGGACTCCGGGGTGTTACAATACACACAGTCATTAAACAATTATAAGTCTTCTACCCTAGGGTTTTCAAACAATAATTATCCCTATGGTTAATGGACTAGTGACTATTATCCTTAGCAGTCATAGTCATAACACCCCTCCTAGGGTGTTAGGGCATCAACCCCTAGTAGGGCTTGGGCCACCCTACTTCCCTACTCTATACTTATCCTATTCCTACTATCCCTAGTGTATAGGGTTCAGACCTCCCCATACCTAGCTTAGAAGACCACCATCGCTCGCGTCCCGTCGCGCCTCCAGAGCTCTTCCACGCACTCCCAAAGATGCCTTGGAAGAAGGTGAGGAGAATGGAGGGGAGGGCGCTATTTATAGGCACAATTCGGCTCCATCGCGTCGCGATGGCCACAGGCACAGCCTATATCGCGTCGCGATGGTGACATATGTCAGAAGATGAACGACTTTGATCACCGACCTTGGTCGCTTCGCGATGTGTCCTAGACTGAAAGGCCATCGCGTCGTGATGGACACTTGTCTGGAAGGTTCTAGTTTCTTCTTCTACCGACTTAATCACCGACGTCACCGTCGCGTCGCGATACTCCCTTACCTATTATCCATCACGTCGTAGGGACGCGTTTTAGAAAGTTTTTAGCTTCTTTTAAGGCCATTTTTGTCCTTTTGAAATATCTTTTAACCTATTTTATCGTATTTGGATTTTCCTTAATTATTTCATAACCTATTTTATTTTTCTCAGGTTGTCAAAAGTATCCTGAAATCACAGTGGAATTTCAGGAGAGGCAGTGGCAAGGGTTGCTGGATCTGGATGAGAGATTCAGGGTGGAAATCGTTCGCGAGTTCTACGCGAATGCTTATCTTCCTTCAAAGGCGACGCTGACCTACACTAGCCATGTGAGGGGCGTGACGAGTGACTACAACTCGGATGCTATCAGTTCTTTGCTCCAGATTACTATTATCGAGGTGTGCAGTTTTATAGAGAGGTCGAACCATCCAACTAACCTTGATACATTGGTTGAGGCACCTTGCAGGCCTGGGGGTAACGGGTTCAAATCTGCTGAGGGGGTCCCTCTTAGGTTTAATGTCAAGGACCTTAAGCCACTTGCCCGGGCTTGGCCTTGTTCGTGCACTACACCCTCTCCACCTGCTCAAATAGGAATGACCTCAATTATAAGAGGGCAGAGTTGGTTTACACCCTCCTGGAGCATGACCCCATTGATGCTTGCAAGGTGATTGCAAACGATATCGACCATTATGCTAAGAACAGGAACCAGTTGGGTCATCCAGTCCTGATCTGCCAGTCTCAAGGGTGGTGATGCAGACTCGGGATTTGATCGATCGGGTTGTGAAGCCGATTACCAGAGCTACCATTGATGAGTATCTTGACGGCCCGGTCGTGTTGGAGCAGCAGCAGCAGGTTGGAGGTGTCCCTCCTCCTGTAGGATCAGGTGTCAACCAAGTGATGGCCCAGCTGCTGGAGAACCAGACTAGGTTAAAGGCACTAATCTTGCAGAGCAGGGATGTGGTTAGGGCTGATCTGGCTCGTCTGTAGGACAAGGTGGATGGGTTGGAGCATCACGTGGGTGTTTGGGTCTCTTCCCAGGATGTAGACATTGATCCGTAGTTTTATTTGTTTTTATGGACTTTTTATTTGGTTTCGTGTATTGTATGGATTTCTAGTGGATTTGTTTTTCCTTGGTCCTGTATGACATTATTTACTTATGCTTTTCTAGTTTCCTTTTCCTTTTATTGCGAGTACATTGTAGTTATAGAGTAGAGCTAATGGGTGAATAAGAAATACATCAAACGGTCACATTTCACAGAACACTACAAAGTACATACATAGAGTTTGTCATGTTTAGGACAGATTTTACATAGAGCATGTCATAAGTACTGGTACTATTTTAAACAAACATGTCATAAAGCACATATGAGCATATACACAAACGTCACACATATTCACATATTATTCTATTCCGAGGAAAGCCATAAGTTGTTCCCCCATGCATTCGATCTCGTCTTAAAAAGGGACAGCCACAACGGCTGGTCGGGTGATAGGTAAGGGTGAGGTGGTAGGAGTGGTGTGGGTCACAGATGGGTTCCTTCTACGTGGAATATCAGGTCTCCTTCTTCTTTAAGGAAGGGCAGAGTCACACTCACCAAGCTCATGTGTGGGATCCCCACACATGTAACACCTGTTACCCATGTCCTTACAGTCTACTGTGTAATGGTTTCCTCCACAATTGAAACAGTAATGGTAGGATGGATATGGACAGTCTCGGGCAAGGTGTGGCTCTGAACAATTATAACAACTTCCTCTACTAGTACTGTTCAATGAACATTTCCACAAATATCTTCGGTGACAGAGCAGTGGCACAAAATGAGGTCTTTCCCGATTAGATGATGCAATTAATTCCTGAAAAAGGAATCAATGTGTCACAAAACACACAAATAGGTCAGATGTCATGCTCCTAAGAGAATGCAACTGACCAAACCTTTACTTGGCATAGACAATTTGCTCCTAACACTCTACCTATACCTATGTTTCTGTTTGTTGGATTTGGTGGGAATCCAACATTAATCAGCCAGTGAGGATACTACAGACTCTATAGTCCATATAGGACCGAGCCACTTTGATATCACCCAAATGAAACGACCATGTCCCATTATCCCAGATACCAAATGCTACCGAAGTAATATATTACCTAATTTACACACAAGAGTGCGTCAATGCACCTATAAGGACCCATCCGTAGGATCTCTTTCTAACTAAGTATGAGTGTGTAGTATGTGAGTGTGAACAACATGTAATATGCCTAGGCGGACTCCACTTGATAAGATCATGTTCACTGGCTGATGATTCTCTCTGGTAACATTCCTTCTGACTCTATACAATCAATAGAATGTGTGCAAACTGACACTTATCACTTACACACACAAACATAAAAGGGTAATGTCACAAACTGACACACACTACATCATCTACCATCAGAGTCAACCATCAATCATTATACATATCCTAGTGTCGCACAATCGATCTAATACAAACCACACAGTCACGTATACAACCACGTAACCAACCATCAATAATATGACAAACAGTATTCCTATGAGTTGACAAACTAGCAGTGACTACCATCAATCATCGAAGGTCACAACCCCTCTCTTGAGGTGTTGTCATTATCAACCCCCTAGCAGGGTTAAGGGCACCTTACACCTATTCTACATTTATTCTGCTACTATATTCCCTAGTGGACATGGTTCTGTCTCCCTTACCTGACTAGAGGACTGCTCCTGTAACGACCCGTTTTCGGACCGCTACAGAGCTAAACTAAACCTATATGCGATGCGTTTTAAAACGGTACTCTTGTGCCCTTTAGAAAAATGCGGTATTTTTTTTTTTAAAACATCAATAATTCCCGCAAGCGCACATCAGAGTAATTACAGCTTTTCGAAACGTGGTGCAACTAAAACACAAGACTCAAATACGAATAAGACATACATGCATAATACATATATATATATATATATATATATATATATATATATATATATACACAAGTCGTACTAACAGCGTACGCAAAATACAGTGTAGTAAACGTACAAAGAAATACACCTATGGTATGACGACCCTCAAGAGAGCAATCATACCCTGGGGGTACCTTCGGCAGACACCAACGCAGGGGGCTGCTCCAAAAGTGAGACCGCCAGTCTACTCTGTAACCCAAAATAACATCTGGCCCGACTGGTCACGACACATGGAACATAAAAGTCATAAATACAGTCATCCCAAATATATACAACAGTCTATCAACAACACAAAAAAAAAACATCACGCAGCAGTCAACCAACATCGCAGCTACAGGTCGCTACCCAAATCCTCTGACGGGTCCTCCTCCTCCTCCATCGTCTCCTGCCGTCAGGTCAATGAAGCGGAGCCGCACCGCACGCCCACAGGCACATCACTTGGGGTATACTCACCCGTCAGCCACTCCTCAGTCGATCTCGCTCCAATGCAACCCGCCTCGTGGCACACAGCACAAACGGGAGGGGAAGCCACAGGCGGTGTAGGGGTCCTAGCAACAGTAGGGGAAACCGGTACTACAGGGGATCTAGGAACAGCAGCCCTCGAAGTGGAAGCTCCTGCAGATCCTCGGCGTATCACGCTCTTGCGAGCGGTCCATCTCACTCGGGGTCCACGCCCTCGGCCTCGCCCTGCAAATCTGGTAGCAGTGCTCCTAGGAATGTCATGAAGTCCCTCTGGTGAAGAAGAAGAAGCTCTCATAGCCCTCTCGCGCTCGCTGGCACGCCACGCCTCCACCACCTGTCCCATCCGGATCGGGAAACTCACCGTACGCCGTGTCACATCCTGCTTCACGGCTACGCCATCCTCTCGTAGTGTCTGCACCACGTCTCCAGTGTATACCACACGGCAGGAGATGGGGTCGAACTCCATTGCCGCGGGTTGTCCCATATCAGAGAAGTCAAAGAAGATCTCCGGCGACGTCCTCATCGCCGGAATCCAAACGCCCTTCGCCATCGCCTGGGTAACCGTCATGAATTGAAAGCACCACGGGAAAGGGTCAACTTCTCAACAAATCAAGAAAATCAATGCATAAAGCAATAAGCAAACAACAACGTATATCATTCACAGAACGTGACTCAATTCTCTCACTCTAGACTCGACTCAACTCGCTACCCATTTTCTCTCAACTCGACAATTATTCCGGAAAGCAGACACAGATCCATCAACTGACATACCAGCCGTAGCCTTGGGATCTTTCGCTTCTCCCTAGGTAAGCAGCCCCGGTCCCTACGCTGCAACGCCAAGCTAATCCACCGTGAACGAAGGGGACCTAGCACCCTCAGTTGTCCGGCTCACAGCTCAAAAACGTTACGACAACTCACCTAGCTCTCTCACTCGATGAACAGCTCGCCGCTTACGATAGTCAAGGAGTGATACACAAAATTACTTGATCGCATATCAAATAAAGAGAGCATGCTTAACATGAAGAAAACGCAATTCGACATTTTAAGCAATAACAGAATCCGGCATGAAGAAACGCAATTCAACAAGCAACACACAATTCGCAGCATATATTCAATCTCATATTAAATAATGCATAACTCAATCATATCACAACATTACATGCTTGACACGCAAATCAAGGAATCCATCCCTCTGCAACTCAATGGAGTTGACAGAGAGGTACACAAATGTGGGGGGTTGGGTTCAGGAGACCAACCACAAGGTTTTCACCCACGAATGACTCGGAATATGTTCGACCGCACGACAACAATAAACGAAGGGGTTCGAAGACCCTAACTTCGAACTCGTAGAGTTCTCAGACTTCTTCGTATTAAAATAAGCATTTAAATAGTAACACAAGAATTTAAGCATCTCTAAAAGTTGTCCTTACACAGGGACATAAAAATAAAATCCTAAAATGTCTAGAAGTGCCCTTACCACAAACTGTCGTCAACGTCGCTCCTAAGTCTTCGGGTCCGCTTCGCTCAATCTCCGGTACATCAATTCCTATTACCACATACAACTTAGTAAAATCTAGAAATTCTAGTTAAACTTATGCCCTCGACTTATCCCTTTCCTAACCAAACTCCAACAAGCATTACAAATTAATGACACACTCAAAAACATTTGAAAAAGCTTTTGAGACTAATTCTTTTTTTTCTTGAACTTCAAGTAGGCGTAACTAATAAATCTTTCACAACCATCAAAACTTAGCACATATTCATGCAAGAATTTAAGCAAAGTGACATCAACTTCTTTTTCCCAAAATCCTAATTAGGCCTCACGGCCTCTACTTGTTTTTTTCTCAAAAATTTGCAACTTATCTTTCCAAAATCACAACCCTTTTTAAATCATTTTTCTAAATACCAAAACAACATCAACTTCAATTAATACATCAAGTACACTTAAGCATATCAAGGGTTATGTTCCTAAAACCTTTTCCTTAACCAAATTAGTGCCCTTTTTCACAATTCTTTTCAACCATGCTTCAAAGCCAAAAGTCATAAATCATCATTATAATCATGTTGGAAATTTGAAGAACAAAATGATCATTTCCCTACATGTCATTCTAGTCCCTCAAGAAACAATTTCTACATACACATAAGCTAACACCTATACTAACTCATGCATATCAATTCCAATAACCTTAAAATTTATTCTAAACAAGTTATCTAACACTTAAACATATGGTTTAATATCAAAACCTCATGCTTCTCATGGTTCAAGAATAGGCAAAATCCCAAAATTACATGTTACTTAGTCTTAAACAAAACTATAGCCTAAATCAACATCTAATCACTTCCAATAACACAAATCCACAACCAATTGATTGATTCAACTAGGATCACATCATTTCCCCTTTTCTAACCTCTAGGGTTTTCACCCTAGAGCATCAAAGGAAAAGTTTTAAGATGATTCATCTCCTTTTGTTCATCATCAACCAACAAGCAACAACAATCATCAATTAATCATAACTAGAACAACAATTAAACAACACAATGGGGGGGGCTGTTGAGCGCTGTTTTAGGGCTTAGAAGAGGGAGGAAAAATTCTAATTTCATACTCCAGTAAATGGTTGGAATGATAGCTAATGGTATAGAGAAGAAAACCTAGCATTTATACAAGATTTGGAAAAACAAAACTAACTCAAAAGGGGATGGGGAGGCCGCGGCTGTTGAAGGAAAAAGGGGGGAGAAATTTGTTTTCTTTACCTTAGATGATGATGGAGATGAAGATAGGAGAAAGTATGAAGAACTAGACCAAGCTTTGATGGAGAACCAACTTGAAAACTCAAGAAATCTTGGAGAAATGGCTATGGAGTTTCTTGCTTTTCTTGAAGAAGAAGAAGAAGTGGGTGTGAGGGTTTGAGGGGGTGCTGTCCACGAGTTGGCAGCTGGGGGGGAGGGGTTTTATAATTTTTTTTCTCACTTACTCACTAAATTAAGACTTAATAATAAAAAGGTTTAAATAAAAGGTAAAATTTTGAAATAACCCACAAGTTAAGTGACACCTAAACACCTTTATTAGATGCCAATCACATCACTCACTCTAACCCATCTAATCTCACTTCACTCATGATTCCCCTCTAATCTAGAATCTTAAGGTTTAAAAACACGGCGGCGAGAAACCGCAAAACCGATTAATTTCTCGCCGGAAAAATCTCGAAAAATTAATTCGCGAGGAATTAATTCTTCTGTGATAATATTATTTCATAAATAATAAAAATAATATCAAACATACAAAAATAGTCACAACAAGTTACGATGCGATTTTCATCGAAATCGGGGCTCGTTTTAAATTTTATTTACTGGCGAAATCGCCAATGATTTGAAACGCGCCGAAACTTCGTTAGAATTTTTCGACGATCTTCGAACCGTGAATCAATATAAAAATATTAATTCTTAATTATATTAGCTCTTGATTTAATTAAGTCACTTACTTAGGGAACATGCAATTGCTTTACTAAAGCATAATTACGACAGAAGTACAATATTACCGCTAATTAACGTATCGCAAAAATGTGTGTGTTACAGCTCCTATCCTCGTGCTCCTTCTCACTCCTTGTGTCTCTCTTGCTCCTTACTCGTGACCCTAGTAGTTTAGTACTAGGAAGAGGAAGGGAGATTGAGAGTTGTGGTGTGTAAAAATGGGTGGTAAAACACCTATCTATAGTGGGGCTAAAAGTGTCATCGCGTCGCGACGGGTACCGTCGCATCGTGATGGTCTACGTTCCTTGACACATGTCAACGCGCTTATGGTGGTGCTGTCAGCGTACGGTCGCATCGCAAAAGTACCTAGTTATGTACCGCCGCAACGCAACAGACCAAAAATTAATAATAATTTCCTTCAAGTTCTAGCCCCTTCCAAAGGTTTCTAGACCCCTATTATTAATATTTATTCACTTTATTTCTAAAATTTCATTTTTCTTATTATAAAATTTTATTTCTAATTCTTTTGTTTCTCCTAATTTATAAACATCCTCTCTTCTTATTTGTTATACTTAAATTTTCTTACTATTTTGTCTTATCAAATCTTAAATTACAAATTTAGTCTAAAAAATCATTTTCTTTTTATTAATTATATTTTTGAAGTATTATGTGTTTTAATTAGGCAAAATATTGGGATGTCACATTACCATCCCCTTAAAATAAATTTGTGTCCTCGAAAATTGAAAGGTTTTGATTTTTATTAATAGTGATAGAATATGATAGGTCTTTTCCAATTTTTTGTTCTCTTAGAAATTTCCATCACGTTTTCACAAATATTTTTATATTTTCTTTCTGAAATTATTCTTTCATTTTATAATGGTAAATTTCCAATGATGTGTTTTGTTATAATTTGTTATATTTTCGGGTACGTAGCCATACTAAATAGGATAATTACCTATTTATTAAGAAAGGCCCTTCTTTCTTAATGGGTATAAATTTAAGATGTCTAGAAAAATTTTATCTAATTGATAGACCATTTTTTAGAATTCTTTTAGGGTATTTTAGGGTCACTAACTAGCAAGTTTTTACCCTTCAAATTTATTTAAAACACAAAATTTAATTTTTCCTATTCAGATACCGTCGCATCGCGATGGACCCTAGCAGAGTAATGTCACGTCGCGACGGCCCCCTTTGCTGAAACGAATAAAAATACGCCTAGGACGGCGTGTTCCACCATTTTTTGTGGTTTCAAGCTTTTCTCTTCCCCTTTTTTGCCCCAATTCGCATAGGGAGGCTAGAGATTCATCAAGTTTTGCTTCTCTTTCATTTTTCATATCAACGTAAGCCTAAATACTTATTTTTTCTCAATTATTGTAAATGGGTTTTTGAGGGTGTATGATTAAATTCGAAAGTTAGGGATGGGTTTTGAGATTTTTGATGATTGATACTTGTTATGGAATATGTATATTTAATATTTAATATTTAATATTTAATATTCCACATTGATATTGTTTTTCTTTACGTGAGAGACTGTTTTAAGTTTTGCTAATAAAGAATATCCTAAATTATACTTTTAATCACTTATTTTTATTTTAAGTTTCAGTTTGGTACCTATGTATTATTTGTTCCAAATGAGTCCCTTATGTGTCAATGTGGTCCCTGTTGGGACCTATACGATTGACAAGTTTAGACCCTCAATAATTTTGATGATAACAAAGTATCTATGGGAGATTGACAATTTTTCGACGATCTTCGAACCGTGAATCAATATAAAAATATTAATTCTTAATTATATTAGCTCTTGATTTAATTAAGTCACTTACTTAGGGAACAAGCAATTGCTTTACTAAAGCATAATTACGACAGAAGTACAATATTACCGCTAATTAACGTATCGCAAAAATGTGTGTGTTACAATACTCCCCCTCTAAAAACAAGTTTCGTCCTCGAAACTGCAGATAAGTTACTTACCGTGAAAAAGTTCTGGATATTGATTCTTCATCTTCTCTTCCAACTCCCACGTTGCATCTCGAGTCTTCTGATCCCACACGACCTTGACAAGCTGGATCTCTTTGTTCCGTAGCTGCTTAGTTTTCAGATCAACGATCCTTGCTGGTGATGCTTCAAAAGATAAATCGTCTTTCAGTTGAATCATATCCGGTTCGATAACATGAGAAGGGTCGGAAATGTACTTCCGCAGCTGTGAGACGTGAAAGACGTCATGAATGTTTGACAAAAAGGGTGGTAAAGCAATCTGGTATGCCACGGGGCCAATACGACGAAGAATCTGGTAAGGTCCAATAAATTTGGGAGTAAGTTTCTTGGATTTGATCGCTCGACCAACTCCAGTGGTAAGGGTAACTCGAAGAAATACATGCTCTCCTTCTTCGAACTCTAACGGTCGGCGACCTCGATCTGCATAACTCTTCTGTCGGTTCTGAGACGCTCGCATCCTATCTCTGATCAAACGGATCTTCTCAGTAGTCTGCTGGATCATGTCTGGTCCCACAACAGAACTCTCGCCATCCTGGTACCAACAAAGAGGCGTTTGACACTTACGTCCATACAGTGCTTCGTAAGGTGCCATCCCAATGCTCGCATGAAAACTGTTGTTGTAGGTGAACTCCACCAGTGGTAAGACATCATCCCAACTTCCTCGATGATCTAACGTACATGCTCGTAGCAAATCCTAAAGCGATTGAATCGTTCTCTCAGTCTGACTGTCGGTTTGGGGGTGATATGCTGAGCTAAGCTTGAGTTTGGTCCCCATCGCTTCTTGTAGTTCCTCCCAAAAGTGAGACGTGAACTTCGGGTCTCGGTCTGAAACAATGAAAAAAGGCACGCCATGAAGTCGTACAATCTCTACGATATAGATCTCCGTTAGCTTCTCCACGTTGTATGTTGATCTTACTGGCAAGAAATGAGCGGTTTTGGTCAATCGATCAATGACTACCCAAATCGAATCATTCTTCTTCTGCGTCTTCGGCAATCCCACAACGAAATCCATGGAAATACTATCCCACTTCCATACTGGTATGTCGAGTGGTTGTAGCATCCCTGCCGGTCGCTGGTGCTCCACCTTCGCTTTTTGACACGTCAAACACGAAGCTACATACTCTGCCACTTGTTTCTTCATTCCGGGCCACCAAAAGTGCTTCTTCAAGTCTTGATACATCTTCGTAACTCCCGGGTGAATACTCAATCTGCTCTTATGCGCTTCGTCAAGTATCAACTTTTTCAGCTCCGCTACGTTAGGCACACACACCCGTCCATTACACCTCAAAATGTTGTCTGCCCCGATCTTGAATTCTGTTGCCTTCCCCTGCGCTATCAGCTCTACCTTCTCTTGCAGTACCTTGTCATGAACCTACTGGTCTCTGATCTCGTCCAACAATCCATTAGAAATGGTGAGCATACCGAATTTCAGCTTCCCCGGTGAAACTTCCACGCTCAACTTCAAATCTCGAAACTTCTCGAGCATCTCTAACTCCTTGATCATCAATGCTGAGGCTAAAACGCTCTTTCTGCTCAATGCATCTGCTACTTCGTTAGCCTTACCGGGATGGTATTCCAGCGTAAAGTCGTAACCTTTCAAAAATTCTATCCATCTTCGCTGTCGCATGTTGAGCTCCTTCTGATCGAATAGATACTTCAAGCTCTTGTGGTCGCTGAAAACAGTGAACGTGCTCCCGTAAAGGTAGTGCCTCCAAATCTTTAGCGCAAATACCACTGCGGCAAGCTCCAAATCGTGAGTAGGGTAGTTCCTCTCGTGAATCTTGAGCTGTCTTGAAGCATACGCTACGACTTTTTGGTGTTGCATCAGCACGCATCCCAATCCTTGGTGTGACGTATCGCAATAAACCTCATAAGGTTCTTCTGGTTGGGGCAAAATCAACACTGGTGCTGTTGTTAAAAGCTCTTTCAGCTTCTGAAAACTGGATTCACACTCTTCATTCCAAGCAAAAGGCTGGTCCTTCCTCGTAAGTCGTGTAAGTGGCGCGACAATCTTTGAGAATCCCTCGATGAATCTTCGGTAATAGCCTGCTAAGCCTACGAAACTTCTGATATCAGTGACAGTCTTCGGTTGTTCCCACGCTAAAACAGCTTTGACCTTCGCTGGATCCACTGCTATTCCGCTTTTAGTAATGACATGTCCGAGAAAGTTCACTTCCTCAAGCCAGAATTCACATTTGGACAAGTTCTCATAAAGCTGCTTCTCACGCAATATCTGCAGTACTCGGCGTAAGTGTCCTTCGTGCTCTTCTCTGCTCTTTGAGTAGATCAATATGTCGTCAATGAATACTACTACAAACTGGTCCAAAAACGAGTGGAAAATCCTATTCATGTAATCCATAAACATCAGCCGGGCGCATTCGTCACCCCAAACGGCATCACCAAGTACTCGTAATGACCGTATCTGGTCCTGAAAGCGGTCTTGGGAATATCCTCTTCCTTCACTCGTATCTGATGGTAGCCTGACTTCAAGTCAATCTTTGAAAATATCGCAGCTCCACGAAGTTGATCCATCAAGTCGTCGATACGCGGTAAGGGATACTGGTTCTTCACAGTAGCCTTGTTGAGTTGACGATAGTCCATGCACAACCTGGATCGTCCATCCTTCTTCTTGACCAATAACACTGGTGCTCCCCATGGCGACACGCTCGGTCGTATGAACTGTTTTGACTCCAAATGCTCAATCTGAGATTTCAGCTCCTTCATCTCGGCTGGAGACATCCTGTAGGGCGCTATTGAAATAGGTCCTGTCCCTAGAATCAGATCGATGGAAAACTCGATTTCTCGCACCGGTGGTAACCCCGGTACATCTTCTGAAAAAACGTCCGCAAAGTCACATACCACAGGAACATTCTTCACTTCGATTTCCTGGGAAACTTCTGAACTAGCCAGGTACATGTATTCCCTAGCTCCCTCTAGCAAGGAGACTCCGATATGCTCGGCAGAAAGGTAGTTAGAGACTCCAAGGTCTGGAAAAATTACGGTTTTACGGGCATAGTCCAAGAGGACATGGTGGTGTGACAACCAATCCATCCCGAGAATGACATTTAAACCCTTAAGAGGTAAACAGACCAAATTGACCACAAATCTTCTACCCTGAATGACTACTACACAATCTAAACATGCAGTGTTGGTAACCAAGGTTTTAGCTGCTGGGGTTGTAACTACCAAGTTGAGCAGTGCGATCCTGAACAATTTTAGACGATCTACGCAATCGAGGAAATAAATGAATGGGTCGCACTAATCAAAAAGGACGGATAAGGATTTACCCTCAATCTCACATTCACCCTGGATCAGATCATCAGATTGCTCCGCTTCCTCGCCACTCATACAGAAGACTACTCGCTTTAGCTGGCGCTTCCCTTTTGCCTTCGCCGCATGCATCGCCGGTTCAGCTTTGGGTGTTGGACAGTCCTTGGCAAAATGCCCTGGCTTCTTACAGTTGAAGCATATATCCTCTTTCTGAGTACAGTTACTCGCATAATGTCCTGGCTTTCCACAACGAAAGCAAATCACTTCGACGCCAGTCTGACTTCCGCTCCTCGCGCCCTGGGCCATCGGACGATATTGTCCCCTGTTATTGTTTCCCTAGGGTCGGCTGTAAGGTTTCTTAAGCTGCTTTCCTTTCTGTGCAAATCTCTGCCCCGTGCTCTGAGGTCTCATTGGTCCACCTGGGCCTGTCTTCTTCTTGTGGCTCCTCATTCCCTCTACCTCAACACAGCGATCAATCAGCTCTTGGAGGTTTCTAATCCTCAATGATACCACTGACTTCTGGATATCAAATCTCAGGCCTCTCTAAAATCTTTCGCTTAGCCAGCTCTGATCGACTCGGTCACGGAACGGACTGAAATACCTAGCCAGTGACTCAAACTTCGCCGCATACTCTGACACTGTCATGCTGCCTTGGTGTAGTCGAAGGAACTCGTGTTCCTTCTCAGCTCGTGCAGTATCTGGAAAGTACTTGTCTAAGAACTTTCCACGGAAAAGTTCCCAGGTCATCTCTTGACGTTCTGCTGTCAGTGCCTGCTTCACTCCTTTCCACCAATGTTCTGCATCTCCCAGTAGCAGGTAGGTGGCGTAGTCCACCTTCACATTGTTTGGGCAGTGAAGTGCTTCGAAGATCTTCTCGATCTCTTGCATCCAAAGATCAGCTTTGTCTGGATTTGGCTCACCATAGAACTTCGGTGGGTCGTGCTTCCGAAAGTCCGCCAATCCTCTCGCTTCAGCATTTCGCTCTGCTCGTTGTTGTTGCTGTAAATTCTGCTGGGTCAATGCTGCCGTCTGTTGGGCCATTGCATTAGACTGTTGAGTTGCAGCAGCTGATTGTTGGGCCATGGTTGCCGCCATCTCTGTCATAGCTTGAATCGCTCGATCCATATTAGCGTTCTCGAATACGGTAGTCGTATCCCTACGAGGTGGCATTAGATTCCACAAAGTTCAAAACCTGTCAGAATCTCACAACAAGGATGTGTTAAGACACACTGCTTCAATCAAGAAACAATTAAAACAATTTTTCAAGCAATAAGTGCTTCACTTAATCAAGCAGCAATCAATACAGTACAACTATGTACCCGACACACATGTCCCGACACAGTGACCAGTCCCAATTTCCTATGCACAGCCCGGTCCAAACCGAACTGCTCTAATACCACCATTGTAACGACCCGTTTTCGGACCGCTACAGAGCTAAACTAAACCTGTATGCGATGCGTTTTAAAACGGTACTCTTGTGCCCTTTAGAAAAATGCGGTATTTTTTTTAAAAAAACATCAATAATTCCCGCAAGCGCACATCAGAGTAATTACAGCTTTTCGAAACGTGGTGCAACTAAAACACAAGACTCAAATACGAATAAGACATACATGCATAATACATACATATATATATATATATATACACAAGTCGTACTAACAGCGTACGCAAAATAGAGTGTAGTAAACGTACAAAGAAATACACCTATGGTATGACGACCCTCAAGAGAGCAATCATACCCTGGGGGTACCTCCGGCAGACACCCACGCAGGGGGCTGCTCCAAAAATGAGACCGCCAGTCTACCCTGTAACCCAAAATAACATCAGGCCCGACTGGTCACGACAAATGGAACATAAAAGTCATAAATACAGTCATCCCAAATATATACAATAGTCTATCAACAACACAAAAAAAAAACATCACGCAGCAGTCAACCAACATCGCAGCTACAGGTCGCTACCCAAATCCTCTGACGGGTCCTCCTCCTCCTCCATCAGGTCCTCGCCTGTCAGGTCAATGAAGGGAGCCGCAGCTGGCACGTCCACAGGCACATCACTTGGGGTATACTCACCCGTCAGCCACTCCTCAGTCGATCTCGCTCCAATGCAACCCGCCTCGTGGCACACAGCACAAACGGGAGGGGAAGCCACAGGTGGTGTAGGGGTCCTAGCAACAGTAGGGGAAACCGGTACTACAGGGGATCTAGGAACAGCAGCCCTCGAAGTGGAAGCTCCTGCAGATCCTCGGCGTATCACGCTCTTGCGAGCGGTCCATCTCACTCGGGGTCCACGCCCTCGGCCTCGTCCTGCAAATCTAGTAGCAGTGCTCCTAGGAATGTCATGAAGTCCCTCTGGTGAAGAAGAAGAAGCTCTCATAGCCCTCTCGCGCTCGCTGGCACGCCACGCCTCCACCACCTGTCCCATCCGGATCGGGAAACTCACCGTACGCCATGTCACATCCTGCCTCACGGCTACGCCATCCTCTCGTAGTGTCTGCACCACGTCCCCAGTGTATACCACACGGCAGGAGATGGGGTCGAACTCCATCGCCGCGGGTTGTCCCATATCAGAGAAGTCAAAGAAGATCTCCGGCGACGTCCTCATCGCCGGAATCCAAACGCCCTACGCCATCGCCTGGGTAACCGTCATGAATTGAAAGCACCACAGGAAAGGGTCAACTTCTCAACAAATCAAGAAAATCAATGCATAAAGCAATAAGCAAACAACAACGTATATTATTCACAGAACGTGACTCAATTCTCTCACTCTAGACTCGACTCAACTTGCTACCCATTTTCTCTCGACTCGACAATTATTCCGGAAAGCAGACGCAGATCCATCAACTGACATACCAGCCGTAGCCTTGGGATCTTTCGCTTCTCCCTAGGTAAGCAGCCCCCGTCCCTACGCTGCAACGCCTAGCTAATCCACCGTGAACGAAGGTGACCTAGCACCCTCAGTTGTCCGGCTCACAGCTCAAAAACGTTACGACAACTCACCTAGCTCTCTCACTCGATGAACAGCTCGCCGCTTACGATAGTCAAGGAGTGATACACAAAATTACTTGATCGCATATCAAATAAAGAGAGCATGCTTAACATGAAGAAAACGCAATTCGACATTTTAAGCAATAACAGAATCCAGCATGAAGAAACGCAATTCAACAAGCAACACACAATTCGCAGCATATATTCAATCTCATATTAAATAATGCATAACTCAATCATATCACAACATTACATGCTTGACACGCAAATCAAGGAATCCATCCCTCTGCAACTCAATGGAGTTGACAGAGAGGTACACAAATGTGGGGGGTTGGGTTCAGGAGACCAACCACAAGGTTTTCACCCACGAATGACTCGGAATATGTTCGACCGCACGACAACAATAAACGATGGGGTTCGAAGACCCTAACTTCGAACTCGTAGAGTTCTCAGACTTCTTTGTATTTAAATAAGCATTTAAATAGTAACACAAGAATTTAAGCATCTCTAAAAGTTGTCCTTACACAGGGACATAAAAATAAAATCCTAAAATGTCTAGAAGTGCCCTTACCACAAACTGTCGTCAACGTCGCTCCTAAGTCTTCGGGTCCGCTTCGCTCAATCTCCGGTACTTCAATTCCTATTACCACATACAACTTAGTAAAATCTAGAAATTCTAGTTAAACTTATGCCCTCGACTTATCCCTTTCCTAACCAAACTCCAACAAGCATTACAAATTAATGACACACTCAAAAACATTTGAAAAAGTAAGGTTTTGAGACTAATTCTTTTTTTTTCTTGAACTTCAAGTAGGCGTAACTAATAAATCTTTCACAACCATCAAAACTTAGCACATATTCATGCAAGAATTTAAGCAAAGTGACATCAACTTCTTTTTCCCAAAATCCTAATTAGGCCTCACGGCCTCTACTTGTTTTTTTCTCAAAAATTTGCAACTTATCTTTCCAAAATCACAACCCTTTTTAAATCATTTTTCTAAATACCAAAACAACATCAACTTCAATTAATACATCAAGTACACTTAAGCATATCAAGGGTTATGTTCCTAAAACCTTTTCCTTAACCAAATTAGTGCCCTTTTTCACAATTCTTTTCAACAATGCTTCAAAGCCAAAAAGTCATAAATCATCATTATAATCATGTTGGAAATTTGAAGAACAAAATGATCATTTCCCTACATGTCATTCTAGTCCCTCAAGAAACAATTTCTACATACACATAAGCTAACACCTATACTAACTCATGCATATCAATTCCAATAACCTTAAAATTTATTCTAAACAAGTTATCTAACACTTAAACATATGGTTTAATATCAAAACCTCATGCTTCTCATGGTTCAAGAATAGGCAAAATCCCAAAATTACATGTTACTTAGTCTTAAACAAAACTATAGCCTAAATCAACATCTAATCACTTCCAATAACACAAATCCACAACCAATTGATTGATTCAACTACGATCACATCATTTCCCCTTTTCTAACCCCTAGGGTTTTCGCCCTAGAGCATCAAAGGAAAAGTTTTAAGATGATTCATCTCCTTTTGTTCATCATCAACCAACAAGCAACAATAATCATCAATTAATCATAACTTGAACACCAATTAAACAACACAATGGGGGGGCTGTTGAGCGCTGTTTTAGGGCTTAGAAGAGGGAGGAAAAATTCTAATTTCATACTCCAATAAATGGTTGGAATGATAGCTAATGGTATAGAGAAGAAAACCTAGCATTTATACAAGATTTGGAAAAACAAAACTAACTCAAAAGGGGAGGGGGAGACCGCGGCTGTTGAAGGAAAAAGGGGGGAGAAAATTTGTTTTCTTTACCTTAGATGATGATGGAGATGAAGATAGGAGAAAGTATGAAGAACTAGACCAAGCTTTGATGGAGAACCAACTTGAAAACTCAAGAAATCTTGGAGAAATGGCTATGGAGTTTCTTGCTTTTCTTGAAGAAGAAGAAGAAGTGGGTGTGAGGGTTTGAGGGGGTGCTGTCCACGAGTTGGCAGCTGGGGGGGAGGGGTTTTATAATTTTTTTTCTCACTTACTCACTAAATTAAGACTTAATAATAAAAAGGTTTAAATAAAAGGTAAAATTTTGAAATAACCCACAAGTTAAGTGACACCTAATCACCTTTATTAGATGCTAATCACATCACTCACTCTAACCCATCTAATCTCACTTCACTCATGATTCCCCTCTAATCTAGAATCTTAAGGTTTAAAAACACGGCGGCGAGAAACCGCAAAACCGATTAATTTCTCGCCGGAAAAATCTCGAAAAATTAATTCGCGAGGAATTAATTCTTCGCGTGATAATATTATTTCATAAATAATAAAAATAATATCAAACATACAAAAATAGTCACAACAAGTTACGATTCGATTTTCATCGAAATCGGGGCTCGTTTTAAATTTTATTTACTATAGAAATCGCCAAATGATTTGAAACGCTATAAACTTCGTTAGAATTTTTCGACGATCTTCGAACCGTGAATCAATATAAAAATATTAATTCTTAATTATATTAGCTCTTGATTTAATTAAGTCACTTACTTAGGGAACAAGCAATTGCTTTACTAAAGCATAATTACGACAGAAGTACAATATTACCGCTAATTAACGTATCGCAAAAATGTGTGTGTTACAGCTCCTATCCTCGTGCTCCTTCTCACTCCTTGTGTCTCTCTTGCTCCTTACTCGTGACCCTAGTAGTTTAGTACTAGGAAGAGGAAGGGAGATTGAGAGTTGTGGTGTGTAAAAATGGGTGGTAAAACACCTATCTATAGTGGGGGTAAAAGTGTCATCGCGTCGCGACGGGTACCGTCGCATCGTGATGGTCTACGTTCCTTGACACATGTCAACGCGCTTATGGTGGTGCTGTCAGCGTACGGTCGCATCGCAAAAGTACCTAGTTATGTACCGCCGCAACGCAACAGACCAAAAATTAATAATAATTTCCTTCAAGTTCTAGCCCCTTCCAAAGGTTTCTAGACCCCTATTATTAATATTTATTCACTTTATTTCTAAAATTTCATTTTTCTTATTATAAAATTTTATTTCTAATTCTTTTGTTTCTCCTAATTTATAAACATCCTCTCTTCTTATTTGTTATACTTAAATTTTCTTACTATTTTGTCTTATCAAATCTTAAATTACAAATTTAGTCTAAAAAATCATTTTCTTTTTATTAATTATATTTTTGAAGTATTATGTGTTTTAATTAGGCAAAATATTGGGATGTCACATTACCATCCCCTTAAAATAAATTTGTGTCCTCGAAAATTGAAAGGTTTTGATTTTTATTAATAGTGATAGAATATGATAGGTCTTTACCAATTTTTTGTTCTCTTAGAAATTTCCATCACGTTTTCACAAATATTTTTATATTTTCTTTCTGAAATTATTCTTTCATTTTATAATGGTAAATTTCCAATGATGTGTTTTGTTATAATTTGTTATATTTTCGGGTACGTAGCCATACTAAATAGGATAATTACCTATTTATTAAGAAAGGCCCTTCTTTCTTAATGGGTATAAATTTAAGATGTCTAGAAAAATTTTATCTAATTGATAGACCATTTTTTAGAATTCTTTTAGGGTATTTTAGGGTCACTAACTAGCAAGTTTTTACCCTTCAAATTTATTTAAAACACAAAATTTAATTTTTCCTATTCAGATACCGTCGCATCGCGATGGACCCTAGCAGAGTAATGTCACGTCGCGACGGCCCCCTTTGTTGAAACGAATAAAAATACGCCTAGGACGGCGTGTTCCACCATTTTTTGTGGTTTCAAGCTTTTCTCTTCCCCCTTTTTTGCCCCAATTCGCATAGGGAGGCTAGAGATTCATCAAGTTTTGCTTCTCTTTCATTTTTCATATCAACGTAAGCCTAAATACTTATTTTTTCTCAATTATTGTAAATGGGTTTTTGAGGGTGTATGATTAAATTCGAAAGTTAGGGATGGGTTTTGAGATTTTTGATGATTGATACTTGTTATGGAATATGTATATTTAATATTTAATATTTAATATTTAATATTCCACATTGATATTGTTTTTCTTTACGTGAGAGACTGTTTTAAGTTTTGCTAATAAAGAATATCCTAAATTATACTTTTAATCACTTATTTTTATTTTAAGTTTCAGTTTGGTACCTATGTATTATTTGTTCCAAATGAGTCCCTTATGTGTCAATGTGGTCCCTGTTGGGACCTATACGATTGACAAGTTTAGACCCTCAATAATTTTGATGATAACAAAGTATCTATGGGAGAACAATTTACCTTCTGATAAGACTTGAAGTGTATAGGAAATGAAATCACTTATACTTATATCAACACTCAAGCAAGAAGAAGAAGTTTACAAGAAAATGAGCACATTCTAAGCCACATTTGCATCCGGTTCACACTAAGCATCTGGTATATATCCTTTATAGAGAGCGTCCGACTTCAGCTACTTGTACACATGTAACTCTACTTGATTCAACGAGCGTCTTACTCAAGCGAACATCTGGTCCTTTAGTAAATCACGTGTTAGTCACGTTTTTGTATTGCTCTGCCTGAATTCATTTCAAATTTGTTTTGTGCGGTATGAGGTATCAAGGTACACCTTTGGGAAAAGGACAAAAGTTCGTACGTTTTTCGAATTGTGCCAGGCTGCCAATGATTGAAAAACAAATAGTATAAACGGTCATAAAGTGTACCTTTTGGATATTCTCTGCAAAGGAAATAAAAGGATATTTTCAAATTACCTCACTCAATGATTTGGAGCTGATTATTTCTGCAATGATAATATTCTAGAAGAAGTCTATAAATACTCCAAGCTCTCCATTGAAGAAGGTTACAGAATTTACGACAAGTGATCAACCTGCAATTCTGTGCCAAGAACTCTGTGAACCAGAAAGTGAACCTCAACGTCTTATTTTTTCTTTTAGAAAGTTATACTCTTTGTACTTAAGTTTTTCATCCTTTCTTGTTGAGAGTTATTTGATTGTATTCAAATCTTTTCAAATCTTTTTGCCTTATTATAGGCTGTTTCCTCAAAGGCTCGAACGTACTGAGTTGTTTTGAGAAGTTAAGAGTATTGTCAAATTTGTGACAGTAAAATACTCTTAAGAAAAATTGTAATCAGTGTGATTATAGTGGAAAATCCTTCAGGAACGAAAGGACTAGATGTAGCTACCAGGTTGGTGGTGAACTAATTCAACCGGGAAACTTATTTTAACTTAAAGTTTGCGAAAAGTTTTCAACACAATTCAACCCCTTATTGTATTCACGTTCAGTCCCTCTGTTTTGAAATAGTCCCAAGTACCAATGTGTCCATTTTTTTTGCAAAATTTACTATATTATATAAAATGGAGTTTTGCCACGTGGGATTTTGCCAAGTGTCTCCTCAATATTTATCTATTTTCCAGCTTAAAATAAAAATTAATTTTTAATTTAAGATAGTCATTATTACATTATCTCAATTAATTGTCATTAACAATCAGAAATATATTTTTCTTAAATGACTTACTTATTTTAAATTATACATTATTCATATTTATCAATCATCATTATTATCTTTATAACTGAAATGAAATAATTATTAATTTGCCTTACAAAGTTAATAATTATTATATATTGTATGACAATGATTATTTTTTGTGCATTATTACTTAATGTAATTAATTAGTACCCATGAAAGGCACGGAAGGGACAAAAAGTGAAAGGCATGGAAGGGACAAAAAGGGACCACATTGGTATAATTTTTATAACATAAACAATTTCGGTACAAAAAAAAAATAAAAGAATCACTTTTAATATATAAGAGATCAAAATGAAACCTAAAATAAGGGTAAAAAAATAAAAGAATAATTTACCCTAAATAAAAAGAGTATGTATGTAAAAAAAAAAAAAAAGTGTGTGTGAAGTGTTTTACTTGAGGCTTTCCGAATTCCTAGGGTTCTGAGACTTTCTCCCGCTTCTTCTCTGTACGCGGTGTTTAAGGCTTATAAATTTGTACGCTTTGCAGGTTTCACTGTGGAGAAGGTTGAGTATAAGAATGTTATTTTCACGGTTTGGGATGTTGGAGGGCAAGAGAAATTGAGGGCACTCTGGAGGCACTATTTTAACAACACAGATGGTTTGGTAAGCATTGATTCTCATGACTTTATATGTTTTATCCTTATTGAAAACACAACTTTTTGTGATTTTGGTTTTGTAAAATTTTCCTTATGTTACAATCATTAATCTATCCAATAGGATTGAAAAGACAGGATACAGGTCTAATGTAGCCAAGTTGATATATATATATATATATATATATATATATATATGTGCGCATTTATGCAGATATTATATGTTGTTGATAGTCTGGACCGCGAGAGAATTGGGAAAGCAAAGCAGGAATTTCAGGTGATAAAATAAAAAACTTACCCATCTTGGTGTTTGCCAACAAACAGGACTTGGTATGTCTATCTTACTTCTTGACCTGTGTTCTTTCAGCTGAATAACCTGAGATTTATGTTATCTTTATAAGCCTGTTTGGTTACGAGGGGAGGGGAGAAGAGGGATTTTAATAGAGTGAGGGGAGGGGGAGAGATATAATTTGATTTTGTGTTTGGTTGAGAGGAGGGGAGGAGAGTGATTTTAACGGAGGGAATGAATTAATTTACTTGTAAATGCATATAATCTTTTATATACTATTATATATTATCAATCAATGTATCTATCTTTTTAACTACTTTTCTTGTTTTGTGCTTAAAACACAACAGTTGACTATTAACATTCATTTTTTTTATCATTTGAAATGAAATTGCATGTGATAGCGTCATAATGCATATAAACTCTTTTCTCTCTTTTAATGTGCAAGGAAGATTTGAAATACATGATTTTTCCTTTTTGGTGGACCTTGTAAGCTTATGTTTGTCCATGGTGTCTCACTGATCTAAAAAGTTTACTTGGAAAAATAAATTATTGGCAAGGGACCAGTTTCATTGACTACTAAAATATAAAAAAAAAATATATAAAAAAAATGTGAGTAGTATTCATTCTACATGCAAATCAGGTCAACAAAACTGTACTGGGAACTTGTCATTGACTTTATATTATACTCATAGTATTCCCTTCAGTCCAAGTGGGTATAACATAAACCCAACCTTTCTTTACTGGGCGTTTATTTTTTGGCTGATTCAATAATTGTTTCAAAAAAAAAAAAAAAGTTTACTTTCTAATATATATTATATTATTGTTGCCAGCTGAAGTGGTTGTCTTGAGGCGAATGGAAGTAAAAGATATTAAAAATTTGAAAGTGGAGGGTTCTTCTGGGTCTAGGAAGGTCTCTAAACATTCTCGGAAGAGACCTAAAGTCGGGGATAATGATGCATCTAATCAAAAGGTCTCTAAATCCTTTCGAGAGGAGGCTGAAGTCAAAGAGCTGAAAGTTGAGGGTTTGTCTATAATTGGGGATTTGTCTAAAGTTGAAATCCCTAAATTTAAGGATTTATCTTCTCCAGAGTTTTCCAAATACTCTCAAGAGAGACCCAAACACTCTCGGAACAAACCCAAAATGGAAGAGGGGCCTAAAGTTGAACTTGAAGATATTAAAATTTTGAAAGTGGAGGATTCTTCTGGGTCTAGAAAGGTCTCTAAACATTCTCGGAAGAGACCTAAAGTTGGGGATGATGATGCATCTAATCGAAAGGTCTCTAAATCCTTTCGAGAGGAGGCTGAAGTCAAAGAGCTGAAAGTTGAGGGTTTGTCTAAAATTGGGGATTTGTCTAAAGTTGAAATCCCTAAATTTAAGGATTTATCTTCTCCAGAGTTTTCCAAATACTCTCAAGAGAGACCCAAACACTCTCGGAACAAACCTAAAATGGAAGAGGGGCCTAAAGTTGAACTTGAAGATATTAAAAATTTGAAAGTGGAGGATTCTTCTGGGTCTAGGAAGGTCTCTAAACATTCTCAGAAGAGACCTAAAGTTGGGGATGATGATGCATCTAATCGAAAGGTCTCTAAATCCTTTCGAGAGGAGGCTGAAGTCGAAGAGCTGAAAGTTGAGGGTTTGTCTAAAATTGGGGATTTGTCTAAAGTTGAAATCCCTAAATTTAAGGATTTATCTTCTCCAAATTTTTCCAAATACTCTCAAGAGAGACCCAAACACTCTCGGAACAGACCTAAAATCGAAGGGGGGCCTAAAGTTGAACTTGAAGATATTAAAAATTTGAAAGTGGAGGATTCTTCTGGGTCTAGGAAGGTCTTTAAACACTCTCGGAAGAGACGTAAAGTTGAGGATGATGATTCATCAAAGACAAAGGTCTCTAAATTCTTTCAAGAGGAGGCTGAAGTTGATTCATCAAAGTCAACTGTTGAAGAGCTGAAAGTTGATGATTTGTCTCAAGTTGAAGTTCCTAAAACTAAATCCATGAGTTGTCCTAAGAAACGGGTTAAAGTTAGACCACTTTCACAGATCGAGAAGCGTAAGGAGGCTTACAAAAGAAAAACTTCTGATAATAATTGGAAGCCTCCACGTTCTCCCTGGAATCTCATTCAAGAGGACCATTTCCATGATCCCTGGAGGGTTCTGGTAATATGCATGTTATTGAACTGCACTAATGGTTCGCAGGTATATTCAATTATTCCTTTAAGCGTTGTTTTGCTGCATCTTTTAGCCCCCCTGTGTTTTATGCTGATGTCTTACTATTGGCCCTGGCCTTAACATGTGATGCTGTTGTATCTTTCTATTTTAACAAATACTGTTTGGATGAGTATGTTT
Organism: Calophaca sinica; assembly: GCA_037113605.1. Lineage (NCBI taxonomy): Eukaryota > Viridiplantae > Streptophyta > Magnoliopsida > Fabales > Fabaceae > Calophaca > Calophaca sinica. Next base: position 46,676,327 of record CM073737.1, read on the forward strand.
CTTTGTCTGATATTTTTAGCTGTTATACATTGGCAGTGCCATTAATCTGTTGATTTGCTTTAGAAGGCTTTGTAAGCTGCTGCTATTGTTCTTTGTTTTGCCTCTCTAAACTGTATATTATATTATTTTGGTTACTCTGTTATTTCTTTGGAAAGCAGTGCTTTATTGTCCTCATTGAAATTTATTCTCTTCAGGTCTTTGCTTAGAAAATTGTGATTAATTTTGTGCTAAATGATAGAATTGTTGCTTCTATTATAGAAGCTTGTTGACGACTTAATTTTATTTACAGTGATGTTTTCCTTTCAAATTAGTCCAATGTTCAGGTAATGCTGATGTCATTAAAATGTATCATTAGTTCTTTTTTATAGGTGATATATCTATCACAAGAAAAAAATTACAATTTTATTATTTTGTATTGCGGACAAATGAAATTTATTATTCATCATTGTCTCTTTGGTTAGTTGTCAAAGTTGGCAACCATTTCATAATTATAACCTGAGTTAAGATTGTTTAGTCGATGTTTTTAATATCATATGGCATGTTATCTTCGTTAGGAGACCTTGGTCAATAACTTCAAAATATTTAATATCCATGTAGCCTCCACATCACAGCTGCAATTATATTTGTAACTTGTGAAAATTTGCATATCCTAACTTAAACCAATTGATTCTTTGAGAATTTTTTTACATTTTTTTTGTAAAAATAGATGCACTTGTAAACATTTAGTGGGAGTGTCAATGATCCCAAAAGGCATAACCAAAAACTCATTGCCCTTGATGATTTCTAAATGCAATTTTTTGAATATCTCTATTCTCTCATCCTAATTTGGTGGTGTAGCTGGATTAGTGATCCAATTTTCGAAAAATTGAACTCTTCCTAATTCATCAAGCAGTTAATCAATTACTTGAATTGAAATTTATCTGGCATTGTGATCTTGTTCAAAGCCATATAATCTGCAAAAAGTCTCTAACCTTTATCTTTATGTCTTGCCAAGATAATGGGGCTGAATAAGCACTAACACTTGGATGGTACTAACAGTTAAAATCTCATTTGCAAGGTCGTAAATTTAGAATGACAGCTCCCCTCTCTCTGCATGATCTTGTGGCCTGTGGTAGTAACCCTTGGACAATCCTGTTGTCCCATTATAGAACTCTTCAAGGAATCACATTGAATGATGACTTGCTCCTCGTTTTGTGGTGTCTTTAATTCCCTTCTCACAATTCAGTTGGACAATTACACCTAGCGTTTCAGCTTAGCGATCCACCCAAACGGGTATGTCCCTGTATAGTATGGCAGCTCCACTTTCTTGACCCACATGTCCTCCATCTCTGGTAACACTGGTTCTCCCTTGAGAATTCGGCAGGTCGGACCAATTGATAGAAACCCGAGAACAGAAAGTATCGAGTGTATTATTTACTAAATGTAAATGATTACAAGAATTTCCCCTGTAATCCTCAGAGCCAAGCTCCTTCAAAGGATGAATAACCGAAACTGTAAAACAAAATACCAAAATGATAGCTAACCTCCTCCTCTAACTACCTCTCTATAACCCTTCTTACACGTGACAGGACTCCTCACATCCTAGCTAACTAATTACCCACATTCCCCTCTATCTTCCCTATTCAGCCCATTGTTGGGTTTAGGCCTAAACTCAGTATCCTATCACAGACCCTCCTAACAGACAAATAAAGATTGTTTTTTGGGCTTCTCTATAATATTCTGCCTATGAGTGCCTCAAGAGTGCTTCTGTCTTGGATTTTTATAGGGATTGTTTTAGGAGCTGAAATATATTGATACGAGAAATAGAAAATAAATGGAGCTCTGCTTTGAGTGATATTTTTTGCCAGAAAACAGAGCATGGTTGCTACTTGGATCCCTCGGACCAAAAGAGTTCCTTCCGCTTATGGGTAAATGGGCTTGTGGCCCAATATATAAAAATGGAACCCAATCATTACTGATGGCCAGATTTACCTTGAAAAGAAATAACAGCCCCATTTCTTCTTTTTTAACGGCCAACTTCTTTTCCTGAAATTGGTCTTGGCCCATTATTTCTAGAATTTCCTAGACATAATGAATTTCCTTTTCCTGGACAACAACTTTCTCTCCATGGATTTGGGCTGGGCTGGGCCCATTAGGGCAAAAAGAGGGGTCAGCTGCTGTGATTCCCATTCTATCTTGGTTGTTTTCCCATTCTCGTTCCAGCTTCTTCTTGTAGACAGCTCTCGAAACAGTGCCTCCTTCACCATTGGCGAAAATATCGCCGTTGTCACCGGCCGTGGTGGCTGGGCTCGCGAATGAAGGACCCAGAGTGTCATCCACTGCTTGCTCGTTACTGTTGTAACCTCGTTGAACGCGCTTGAGCCCGGCGGTTCTGGTGGCGGCGGTGGGTTGGTTCACATGTATGCAATCTGTCTCTCAACAAATGTTGTTGGCGCGTTCCCTGGTCTTCCCGATTTCGACGCCGTCACCGCTCCATCGCATCCATGGAGGCTTCTACTGCAACTTCTAAAATTCCTCCTCTGAAGCTTGTTCACTCCTTTCTTCTTCACCAGAAAACACCTATTTTCTGCCATCGCACAACCTACGATCACGGCTTTCTCCTTTGCCTCGATTTTCTCTTCCATCTCGACCGTACCTTCTTCTTCCTGGTGATTCTTCTTCATCTTCGCTTCGTCCTGTTTCTTCTCCCTTGCGTGACAACACTCAGAGAATGTCTCCAACTTTGGCTTATTATTTGTTATTCGGATGGGTCGATCTACACCGAACAGATCTTCACCCTCCACGACCGTCACCGCTTTTGTATCCAAAACATCCTTGATGGGGAAGCTTGTCCGGAATACTAGAAACCCAAAGCTCCTCTCCCTTCTTCTCACCTTTTGCTTCTGTTTCCTTCATTTCTTCCTTTGCAATTTCAGATTCTGCCTCCACTTTGCTGCCTTCTTCCTTGCGTCTTTCCTTTTCCTCTTTATCATGGTTTTCTAGATTTTGCAGCATCGTTTTCGTTTCTCTGCAATACCTTTTCAACACCTCATCCATCTTTCTCATCAAAGCTTCCCTGCCCTTCTGTTCTACTATCATCGCCCTCATTTCTTCCAATCGTCTCATCCATTGCTCCATGCTCCTAGGATCGGAGCTTTGATACCAATTTTTTAGGAGCTGAAATATATTGATACGAGAAATAGAAAATATATGGAGCTTTGGTCCTTACAATTTGGATGGAAATGCAGAAATGAAAAAGAAACCCATCAGAGAGGTCATACCTTCTCTGCCCTGTGACCTCAGCCACCCCAAATATTCCTTAACTAATTTCCTGATGCCCATTCTGTTACACACCCGCTCTTTATATTCCTAATTTTCCCTCTCATTCCTTCATTCTAGAATATCTTCCTCCCTCTTAATGGACCTATCAATACATATCAATACCACACCGTCTAACAGATTGTGAAGCTTTACTGCACAATTTCTTTTATTATGTTCTTCTTGGCCTTTTTTTTGTTGTGCTTAGTCTTTCTGTTTGAGATTATCTTATCCTCCTGCTAGTTGTTATTATTCTCTTTTATACTTTATGAAATTTCATCTTAGGTGGATGCATGGTTTGAGAATATGTTAAACTACCAATCAGGTTACCTAGTATGTTTGTGTCCCAAGATCTTGCATGCTCCCTTGTTCTCTCGGGTGAAGATTGTGGTATAAGAACCAGTGGCCATTGGCAAGTGTTGATTTTCTGCTTTGGTTAAAACATGTTTTATGTTCTTTTTAAAATATCTTTACTGATTTCGTATGGATGTATGTCCTGTTTGAGATAGATCACTTTGCAAAATGTAGGTAAAAAATATTATATTGGAGTTTTTCAAGCTGTGTCCGGATGCACAATCTTGTATGCAAGTGCCAAGAGAAAAAATTCGACAGGTAATAAGGACTTTGGGACTTCAAGATAAAAGGTCAGAAATGTTACACCGTTTATCTGGGAATTACTTGGCTGAGAGTTGGACCCACGTGACCGAGCTACCTAGTGTTGGGAGGTAAGTTATTTTGTTACTTTCACCTTCACTTTGGAGGTGAAAGTAAGAAGTTATATTATCAATAATAGAAAAATCAATGGTTGAGAATTGAATAAAATCTTAATTTATTATACACACAGTGCATTCATATGATTACAATTGCAACCATTAATTTTTCCATCAATGGCTATACTTGTTCACTATTCACTCTGAAGTAAATTCTTCACCTCGAAGGGAAGGGAATCAAATCCCCTTTTATTGTTTTATTTAGGTAACACAATCTATTTCCTTTTTCTATATTATGATTGATATTAGTTCTCTCTTAATGCAATGCAGGTATGCAGCCGATGCATATGCCATATTTTGCACGGGAAAGTGGGATGAAGTGATACCCCAAGATCACATGCTGAACAAGTATTGGGAATTCCTTCACCAACGTAACCATGCGTCGTGAAAGACTTGAGTTATTCAAAACTCATGTATGTCTACACAGTCCACACTTAGAATTCATACTGCCCTCTGCTGCCTTTTTATGGGTTGTTATTTCTCTGTAGTTGTTCATTAAACACTTGGGTACCAAAGCCATAACAAAGAGTTTATGGGTTCCTTTTTAAGTTTTAAAAATCATAAAAACCCTTTTAAAAATCATAAAAACCCAATTTTTGGCAGCTAAAATAATAATTTAGACATAATAATTTAAGTTTTAAAAATCATAAAAACCCTTTTACTATAGAGTCAACTTCTTGATCTATTTATCTAGTGGTAATAAGACATGAATTTTCTTATTGATGACACTCAAAATGGCCTCAGGTTATGTTCTAAGAAGTGAGAACCGGTACATCTTGAGTTTTATGTTGATTTTGTCCATAATTTTCAACCCCTCACGAGTCATGGTTAATAACTTAATTGTAAGAAGGCCCAGCTCCATTGAAACTATACTTTTAGGATTTGAGGATCTAGTATTGGCCCCTGGTAGTTTCTTTTCTTGTGACTAAATATATAAGAATTGAGCAGCAATTTAAATTTTACTAACAATGTTGTGATCTTTTCAGCGTGATTTGGGAGCAAGTGACAATTGCGTTGTGATTGGTCATTTAGAATTGTGTATTTTGCAAGCAATCTACAATGGGAGGGGACTCCTTTGTGAAGGTGCAATCAATCTATAGTCCATTAATGATTTGAAGTTCGGTTTTGTGTTGGGTTTGATTGGTTGAGTGAGTGGGGATAGATATTGACTGGACTATATATGTGTTGTAAAAGTGGGTTTGATTGATTGTCTTCCTATCCTACACTGCATTGATTCAAACCAGCATTGATTGATAGCATTGACAAATGAATATTGGAAAAGGAATTTGTCTTATGAAAGTCTCATTCAAGGAATCAGATTACAAGCACCTCTAATTCTCTAGCATCAAATGATTAGAACACTAATGCATGGTTCTGGAAGCAATCATAATGCTTCGTGTTTCAAGGTTTATTAACTTTTTTTTTTTTTGGGTTGAACATTTACCACTAGGGAAAATCATACAAACTACTGCCCCTTTTTAATATTTGTGGTATACAAAGGGATAAAGTAACTAGTTATTGAAAAAATGTTATTAGTATATATTGATTGTAATCGTATTTTTAATAAATATAAATGAAAAAGGTTTCATATTTTAAACTTCAATAGCATAATATTTGACATAATTGTATAAAAAACTTGCTTAAATATGATTTATGATTTTAGTCCCTGAAAAATTTGAAAAGTTCATTTTTAGTCCCCCAAAAAAATTGAAGATTTTTATTCCCCCAAATTTAAAAATGTTTTTCCGCTAGTCGTTGTCTCTGATTCCTTTCTGTGGCGCTTAGTAGCAATATTTTTAAGGGCCTAAAAACGAACTTTTAGAATTTTTGAGGGACTAAAATCATATTTAAGCACTAACGGCGTCAGAGTCAGGGACTAACGAAAAAATATTTTCAAATTTTGGGGACTAAAAATCTTCAATTTTTTTTTGTGGGACTAAAAACGAACTTTTCGAATTTTTGAGGGACTAAAATCATTGTTAAACCAAAAAACTTTTACTCTCATAAATATAAATTGAAAATACTTGCATATAAAATTTTTAATCACCATATTATCAACAAATATTTTTAATACAATAAAACACCATATCTATCCTAATGATATATAAATTTATTCTTGCAAAAAATAGGCAATGATTAAAATTTATTCAATATTTCAGGAAATATATTTATTGATATTACAGAAACTAATTATTAATTTAAAACGCATTGAATTATAAATTTCATACTAATAATACATCATAATAAAAGACTCTTAAATAAATTGATTTTCTAAAAAAATTTCCATAATCTTAAAATTTTGAGTCTATAACTAGAATTATTAGGAACGTTTAACTAGCATTCTTAGACTCTTGAATCTATAACTAGGAATGTTTAATATATTATGATTAGACTCCTCTCTAATAAAATTTGGTGGTAAGTCCTGCTAACAATGCCATAGAAGCTAACAAGTCAGCACAAGAGTTTACCTCCCTAAAAATATGAGAAGCCACAAAGATCATTTTCTTTGTGAGGAGCAAACAATTCTTCCACCTATTTTTAAGTCTTCACTAGATTGAGTGATTTAAAACCTGCCACCACCAGTAGTAAAGAACCACACTCCGACCAAAATCTATGCCATCCTTTTTGAAAATCAATTTCAATCAAATGCATAGCTACACTAAGTTTAGTAGATAATGAAGTGGCAAGGTCAATGTAATCCGAGAAACAACCAAGAATTTCCGCTACTTCCTCTGAAGATACCACCACAAGTTGGATGCCCAAGATTTCCTCTAGAGGCACCATCTGAATTACATTTAATTCAACCACAAGTTGGAGGATTCCACCTAATTACTTGAGTGATCCAAGGAGCTTTAGACACAACTTGGGTGCGAGAGGCAGACATCAGACAACATTATCCTCATTTCTTTCTAGGTATGAAAATTTTTGAGGATGAAAATTATTTTATGGGGGGTAGTAATGTAACATTCCACTGAATGATTAGGTTTTAGGGGTAATAACGTAACATTCCACCTCATCGCGATGCGATAAGGCTTTTTACCCATTATAAATAGGTGTTTACCCCACCATTTTTACACACTTCTTTCTCTCTCTCTCTCTCTCTTTCTCTAAAACAGTCAAGGGTCTCCACCTCGGGGATTCTGGCGCTAAGGGTTTGGGTTTGAAGGAGCAAGGTCTTGAGGAGCAGTTTCAGGGTCGAAGCAGAAGGAGGGTGAGAAATTGTTTCGGATATAGTTGCTTAGGTGAGTGACCTGAATCAGGTAGGGAGATTTGAAACTTATCCACTAGGGAATGTAGGGTTAAAATAAGTGTATGAATAGGCGTAGGTGACCTAAGTCGTACTAGATGTTGGTAAGTAGCAACACCTTAGGAGTAGGGTTGTGACCGACGATAGCCGGGGACAGTTATCGTAGGTCTATCAACTGTAGGCAATGATCATTTTGAGTTCGGTGATGTGTGATAACCAAAGGATAGATCACTTATGATCTATGAAGCACGGACTCGAACATGAGCACTCGGACACCGCTAATGTCCCAAATACAGGACACCAATGCCGCTCGCTATAATGAAATATGAGCATCATTTATAAAATATTTAAATTTATAATAAAAAAATTATATATTTATCCTAATTGAGCATTTTGTTCTTAACAAAAAAAAATCTAAAACAAAATGATAAATTATTGAACTATGTGTTTCACCTTCATTCATTCATCCATTACCAAAAAGATATAATTAAATTAAAATATTTCACTAGGGATTGATCATCGTCATTGAAAAAGACAGCTTCTAACTCTAGTTCATCTAAAGACAAATTAGCAACTTCAAGAATTCCACAATCATCAAGTAATCCAAATTCATCTTCAACAGCATCCCACCTTTTAGTTTCCTCTTGATGATATTGTGGATTATTCCTTGAAGGAAGTCGAAGGTTGCTATGAACAAATACTAAGTCTTCTGCTCTGTGTGGTGCCATCTCGTATCTCTTTAAAGAATGGATAAAAGAATATGTACTCCAATTCCTTTCGCAACAAGCATATGAACACGGTTGTTTAAGTAGCTTAAGGGCAACCTTTTGAAGTATTGGAGCCAGAGCATCATGAACTAGCCACCTGATGTGATCCTGGCTGCCTTGAAGAATTCGCATGGCACAATAAAAGATTTCATTTTAAGTTATGTTTTGATTTGTTTAAGTTGTAATAAGTCCATTGGGAAGCAGTACTTGGGTTTTGTGTTTTAGCCCATAAGAACTTGGTTATTTTTTATTTTGTTGTTTTAATTATGTGTATTGTAAAAGTTTTATATTTCAAATAAGAAAGCAACAACTACATGGAGCTAGAGGAGCACATTTGAAGCCTTTGGGACAGTTACAAACAAGTGTTAATGAGCCATTTAAGAGGATGAACATGTGGGGCAGCATAGGAAGGAATATTGGACAACTCCATAATGCCATATTAATGAACCAAGGTTATTTAGGAGGAGTTACAATAGCTGGTCATTAGTGTGAAGATTACACATTCAATTAGGCACTTTACTACCGATTAATGGGTTGTTATCAATTAGGCACTTTACTACCAATTAATGGGCTGTTTAGTGTACAATGTAGCTGATGCCTTGCCTTGTTTTTTACCCTATATGTATGCACGAAAATTACATCAATGAGAGGGAGGATAAGGAGAAAAGTAGGAAAAAAAATTCCAGATTGCCTTTGAGAAAAGCTGTGAAGAGTTTAGAAAGGAGATGAAAAGCATAGAGAGAAAATACTTGAGAGAAAAGAAGAGAATGGAAGAGAAAGAAAAACAACAACGTGAGATCAATGTTGAGAAAAGAAAAGAGGGTGAGCGAGAAGAAAGAGTTGTTGAGGAAGTCATCTTGGAAACTACTTCTTATCCTAAGCTTTTGTCAAGTTGTGTTTTTGTTGTGCAGGAGGTTGAAGATAAAATTCCAAAAGAACAACGTAGTGCATCAATTGAAGTTGAATGGCAAGAGAAAAATGAGGAACTTGAGGATGTGTCTCCAAAGAAAGTATCTTACAATTTTTTGCCAGACATGAGAATGAGGCATCAAGTAGACATCATTCCAAGTGCACCTCTACTCACTAGACCAACTTTTCAAATTCATGAAGAAGTACCCCCAAAGGAAATTGAAGATACGAAAATATTTTTTGAAGAAGAAAAGAAAAAGGAGACGTGTGAAGAAAAATGTAACATCCAAAATTTTCTTTAATTTAGTAATTTAAAGTAAATTTGGAACTCAGGGGTAAAATTAACTCAGGGTTAAAATGGTAATTTTACCCTAGAATTAAGGAAGTGTGAGACTATTTAATTCTGAGTAGTATTTAAATTGATTAATTTATCTGAGGGTTCAATGGGGACCAAAGAATAAATTATGATATTTTAAATAGAGTTAATTGGTTTATTTTTAATAAATATATGACATAACCCCCACCATACACCTTACTTAACTCTCGCTCGCCCTAGCACTCTCTCATCTCCTCTTTACTCCCTCCCATCGTGACTTCCTGGAAGAAAAAAGAAAGAAACAGAAGAAAGAAAGAAAAAGAGAAAGAAAGAAAGAAAGAGAGGGAGGGGCCGCGCGAGGAAGAAGAAGACGAAGGGGGCCATGGAGGCTCCGGTGCGGCGGCGAGGCCGAGGGTGGTTGCGTGCCACTGTGGGTCTTAAGGAGGCAGAGACATTGCGCGAGAGAGAGAGAGCCAGCACGAGAGAGAGGAAAACCGAGAAAGGAAGAGTAAGAGAGAGCTCGAAAATGGAAAGGGAAGGATGATCCAAATCAAAACAAGGATCAGATTGAAGAACAAGGGAAGGAGAAGCAAAGGATTGAAGCTCCAATGGTAGATTTTGGGTAACCAAGCGCTAGAATTTGGGGGTTTTCACCCCCAAAGCATTTGGAAGCTCAAAGGTAACATAGATTCCCCTCTCAAAACTCCCAATTAGGGTGTGCTAGGAATTATTACTTAATTCTTGAATTAGATTCTTATTGAATAGATTATTGTAATATTATATGGGGTTTGACTGAAATAGGGTTGGATACTGCCCCCAACCCCCCTAATTATTGTGTGATGTTTGCTCAACTGTGAGTTCCATGGAGCTCTAATTGGAAGAAATTGTTAACGATGAGAATGTGTTGAATTCCAATGTATCATTTGGGAGTTCTTCCTTTATGTGAAGGGTGACCATAAGACCCTCAAATAAGTTCTCATTTCCTATATCATTTGGATGATATATGTTTTCTTTGAGTTCTTTGAAAATGTGGTTGGAAATGATTATTGGTTTTGTTGTTTACATTTTTGATGATTTTATGATATCTAAATGTGTTGTTGCTCATGAATTTGATATGTGAAATTTGATGATTTCTCAACGTATCATATTGGTGCTTGATTACAAGTGTTGGGAGAAATGAGTATGAATTGGTTGTGTTAAATTATGGGTTGGATTTTGGATTCTGCAGAAAATGCAGAGGATTCTGCAATTTTCAGTGTCATAATCGATTATGGCACTTCCCATAATCGATTATGATCCCTCTGTTTCTCTTCTGCGATTCAAAATCTTGCAGTAATCGATTATGTTGATTTTAAAATCGATTATGACCTCCTTGTAATCGATTATATAAACGATTATGATATCTTTCAAAATCGATTATATAATCGATTATGGCCCAAATTCTGCAACATAATCGATTATGAGCTATTTATAATCGATTGTGGCTGTTAGGTTTTCAATTTTTACTCATTTTCTATGATTCCCTTTTTGAAATTTAACCTTGCGTAATACTATAATCACATGGAAGGTTGTATGAATGTTTAAGCTAAATAAATGCTTGTATGTGAACACGCTCAGCATTTCAGTGAGCCCTAAAGTGGCTGCACTGTGCAGCTGGGGTGTAAATTTGATGTGATTGTTGCCGGTCCGTGCTGCGATAAGGTACAGCAGAATAGTGTCGTTTCGTGTTGCTATAAGGTACGGCGGATATGGTGAAGAATTCCAATGGAAGTCAATTTTATACGTCCATGGAATTCATCACGTGTGATTAAATGGTTTGATTGCATCTATGATGTTTCTAGTGTAGATGTTTATGGTTTTATGTAATTAATTATTGATTCTGTTGGCATTGTAAGCTTCCAAGTGTTGGTGCCATATGGTCTATTTGTACTTGTTTCATTGTAGGCTTAGTTACCTTTTGGTGACAGAGTCATTTTGTTCTGAATCTTACCATACGGTGAGAATTGAAATATACATGTCTGATATTTTATTTTTTAATGGGATATTATGGTCTGATATGATGTTTGTGACTGTGCTTTCTGGGAGGAGTTTTCTATACGTAGCACACCACGTATAGCTGAAAACAACGGTAAAAGGTTTTTAATTAAAGTCTATGTTACTGAGTTGCGATAGCTCACTATGTTTGGGGCATTGTTTTCAGGTACTCTTTGCTGGGAGGATTAGAGAGCCTTTTGGACGCTCGACATTATAGTTACGTGAGACTCTCTGATATTTCAGTACCGGATCACAAATAGAGTCGTAGTCTAGTTCTTTTAATTTTATTATAATTATTTGTGGAAAAGCCCTTCGGGGAAAATTTGTAATTAATGTATTTAAATTTCGAAATGCACTCTTTAAGTTAAAGGATTTTCTTTTTAAACATGTTTTCGTTTATCCCGTTTTATCTAATTACCTGGATGATTTCGATTAATTTTTACTTAATTAATCTTAAATTTTCGTAAGTAATGCTCTGATTAGAGTCGGAGCGTTACATTATGGTATCAGAGCAGTTCGACCCTCTCAAACTGTGAATTATGCGTCTAGAAGTGATCCAGTTTAGGAAAGAGTCAGTTATGACTGTGAATCTGAACTTTCTAAGTTCTTTTGATGAATTATTGAGGTAGGCCACCTCAAGGATTCGTCTAAAGAACGCGGAGAATGAAGATGAGTAGAGGTTAGCATAGTTGTTTCCTCGATCTCCGAGATTCTTTAATATATGTAAATACTCATACGTAGGGATATATACATATATGTAACCATTAGGAGAAGGAAACGGAAATCTTGCGGTTCATAGACTGGGGACTTCCGGGTTTCTTCCCAATTCGTAACCAATATGTGGTTAGCTCTAATATGCTATTTGTTGATTGAACTCAATGATGAATGTGCTAGAACTTTTGTCATTATTGTTTGGTTTAAGTTTATGTGTGTAGGCAATTCATGTGCGATGTATTGTTCGTTTATTATTGTATTGTATTCATACTTGTGTGTCCTTAGGAAAGGATTTGGTAAATGCCTCCAAATTTGAATACTTTTCGTTTATGACTGATTATTGGACTTTCTTTTATACGGTATAAAAGTTTAAGTTTTGAAAACTCAACGTTTGAAAATTAGAGATTATTACAAATCTTATGATTTAATAAATGTGAACGACTTTCTTTCACTTTGGATTTTTCCATTGATTGTTTCCAATTCCTCGCACGAACTGATTTTATGCTTGCTTGGATTGGAAACGAGAAGTGTCAACATAATAATTGTTATGATACTTGATTTTGTAGTGCTGGATTTAAATGATGTTAAGATTAAGTGTAGGTAAGTGACTTCTACTTGCATGAGTGATTACCTTGATGGTTATGTTGTGATTAGAACGAAAGTGATAAATAGATGCATGTTTGAATGTTTTCTGTCATAATTTTATTTTTGTATAAGATTTGGCTATGGTTATGTGGTTCTTTGAAGAAAATGTTTTGTAACCCTTAATCAAGTCCATGGTTATGGTTTAAAGGAAATTAAGCTTGATCCTCACCATTTCACATTGGAATGTTTTATTTGGGGCCCTAGTTGCATTGAAATAAGTTGACGAATATTGTTCGTTTGTTAGATGAATTTTGAATGAGTTTTGTGGAGTTAAACCACCTAATTGTTTAAAATTCATAAGTTGAGTATGTTGATCTTTCATTCACAATGTTGGTCCTTAATTCCTAAGCCTTACTATTATTTTGCTTGGTTTGGAAAATATGAGATTTGGTCATTATTGATATATTCGATGATAATTGAAAAATGAGTTTGTTAAAATGTTAAATTAATGTCTAGATTCATGATATTATATGGCTTACATTGTTCTTATAATTATCTTGTAATCGGTCTCTGTCTTGAATCCTTATTTGTTGTGAATTTAGCTTGAGTTGAGTTTAGGGTTTCCAATTCCTTTGCGTGGATGTGTGTTTTGCTTGATTCAAATGTGGGTTAGGGAAAATGCATGAGAAGGGATTTGGGTTCCCTGAGACATAATCACTTCGATGATTTTGTAATGTATTGAAGTATGATTTGTTGTGTATTTAACATGTCTTAAGTTACTCTTAATCTTGTATATAAGTTGAATACTTAATTTTTTTAGTGTTCTAAACCTTATGAGGTAAAGCTTAGTTGTGTGGTACTTCTGAAGCAGGAAAATACGAAGGTCACTTTGGATATATTGAGTCTAGTGTGGCCTAGCACTCATTATCAATTCCCTACTGTGACTCTTTAGTTCAATGACAATAAGAGTTGATAAGCGTGGGTTCTTAGCGGTGTGGTTTTAGACAATTGGGATGGGCATTTATGATCGATTAGGTTTCCAACTCTTGTTAATCAATCAAGTTTGTTTGGCCTAACCATTATGAATGGATCCTAGATTGATTAAGAACCTCGAAGCCTTCCAAAGGACCGATAGGACTTTTGATTCAAGTTACCTTAGTGTTTCTTGAAATAAAAAGGGATGTTGATAGGCCAGATTTTCTAACGTCTAAGTTGTAATAGGGAAACCTCAAAGGAGATTGAGACCTAGTGAGGTAGAGAAACCCTAAGTCTTTTAGGTGTAGTGACCTTAGTGAAATTACTAGCCTAAGGAAGAGTAATATACTATAGTCTTCGAACTACAAGAGTTTTGAGTGCAGCTAAATCAGCGGGAGCCTAAAGTTATTAGTGTCTGCATTAGATTCAATTGACCAGTGCATGAAGTGATTTCGCTTGACCAATTACAAACTCTGTCTTAGCCGAATAAGAATCTTATTTGGAATGAAACATAGTCTGTGATCGGTTAACGAGATCACCACATTCTCCGGACAACTGGATCATTTGTAGAGGTTAATTCCTTTCGGGATTTTCAATGATTTAGAGTTGACATTCCAGGTAATATCAATATGAACTAGTGGAAGTGAAGGTTGTTCATCATTCCGTTTTGCTTTGAGGACAAGTAAAGGTATTGGTACAGAGCGGTGTACCACTGCTATAGCACGATATGCCCGACAGTTACCAAAGATCCCTGGTTCAAGAATGATTGCACCCTAAAGGAATAGTTTGCGTAAGCAATGTATTCGCAACTTGTATTCTTAGTTCAAGTAAAGATTGGACACTAGAGGAATATGAGGAGTGAATTAGATTGCATGAACTTGCATATCTGTTTGCGTATTCGGTGTTTAATTTTGTATATCATCAGTAATGTAGATTGCATGTTTGAGGTAAGGGTAACCTTAGATAGCCTTAAGCTAAGGAATAGAAACTTACTCGTTTAGAGTGGCGTAGGATTGGAGTTCGCAGCAAAAGCGCAGAGAATGAATTCTACAGAAGATAAGGTATGAAGGTTGGTCGAATTTTGGGGACAAAATTCTTAAAAAGGTGGAGAGTATGGTAACATCCGAATTTTTTTTAATTTAGTAATTTAGAGTAAATTTGGAACTCAGGGTAAAATGGTAATTTTACCCTAGAATTAAGGAAGTGTGGGACTACTTAACTCTGAGTAGTATTTAAATTGATTAATTTATCTGAGGGTTCAATGGGGACCAAAGAATAAATTATGATATTTAAATAGAGTTAATTGGTTTATTTTTAATAAATATATGACATAACCCCCACCATACACCTCACTTAACTCTCGCTCGCCCTAGCACTCTCTCATCTCCTATTTACTCCCTCCCATCGTAACCTCCTGGAAGAAAAAAGAAAGAAAGAAAAGAAAGAAAGAAAAAGAGAAAGAAAGAAAGGGAAGGAGGGGCCGCGGGAGGAAGAAGAAGAGGAAGGGGGCCATGGTGGCTCCGGTGTGGCGGCGAGGCCGAGGGTAGAGGCGAGCCACCGAGGGTCTTGAGGAGGCAAAGACATTGCGTGAGAGAGAGAAAGAGCCAGCACGAAAGAGAGGAAAACCAAGAGAGGAAGAGTAAGACAGAGCTCGAAAATGGAAAGGGAAGGAGGATCCAAATCAAAACAACGATCAGATTGAAGAACAAGGGAAGGAGAAGCAAAGGATTGAAGCTCCAATGGTGGATTTTGGGTAACCAAGCCCTAGAATTTGGGGGTTCTCACCCGAAAGCATTTGGGGCTCAAAGGTAACATAGATTCCCCTCTCAAAACTCCCAATTAGGGTGTGCTAGGAATTATTGCTTAATTCTTGAATTAGATTCTTATTGAATAGATTATTGTAATATTATATGGGATTTGACTGAAATAGGGTTGGATGCTGCCCCCAACACCCCAATTATTGTGTGATGTTTGCTCAATTGTGAGTTCCACGGAGCTCCAATTGGAAGAAATTATTAACGATGAGAATGTGTTGTATTCCAATGTATCATTTGGGAGTTCTTCCTTTATGTGAAGGGTGACCATAAGACCCTCAAATAGGTTCTCATTTCCTATATCATTTGGATGATATATGTTTTCTTCGAGTTCTTTGAAAATGTGGTTGGAAATGATTATTGGTTTTGTTGTTCACATTTTTGATGATTTTATGTTATCTAAAACGTGTTGTTGCTCATGAATTTGATATGTGCTTGTCATACCCCATTTTTGTTTGGCCCTTATTTATTTATTTATTTACTTATTTATTTATTTATTTATTTATTTATTTATTTTGTTTCCTAATAATAATAAAATAAAAATAATATTTTTGGTCTTGGAATAAAAGAGAAGAAAGAATAATTGAGTAAAGATAAAAAAGGAATAAACCGAAGAAGAAATGAAAATGAAAAGACAAAAGAGGAAAAATAAAATAAATATGTTTTTGAAGAAAATGGGATGCATGTAGCAATTCTTGGGGTGCTAAAAGCAGTCCAGCCTAACCACAAGAGACCCAGCGCACCTTATCTCCCCACTCAAGCGCATTACTTCTTGCACCCCCCACTTCTTCTCCTGCACAGCCCCCTACACTGCTCTCCCAGCCGCACTGCTTCTAGCACCTCCCGTTTTTGCTTTGCGCGCTCCACCTTGCCCACCAGCGCGCCACCCAAATGCGGCCCAACCCAATACGTTTTAAACCTAAACCTGATAACCTTAACACACACATGCACACACTCACCCACTCCCTCTCATTCTCAGCCGCAGCCACCCTTCCATTCGCCCCACTTTCTCTTTTTTTTCATTTTTTTCATTTTCTCTTTTCCCACACCCTAATCCATTCCCTTCCTCCTACCCTCTTCCTATCATCCCTAACCCTAAAAAATCAAAAGCAGCCGCAACCCCTTTTCTCCCTCAATCTTCAATTTTCTTTATTTTTTCTCTTAATCAAACTAAATCAATATCTTCAAAAATCCCCCAAATTCGTGGTGAATAAAACCAAGTCATGTATCCCATGATCCGGTCCAGATTCGAGCGCTAGAGGCAAGATATCAAAAGGAAAACAAGAAAAACGTGGAGAATCAGAACCAAATCAGGGAATATTCGTTACCTTTCTCTTGTCTTTATTTTTAGTTTTCATCTTATTTCGCTAATCTGTTTCCTTTTTGATAATAGGTACCAAAAGGTTATAAAAGCCCTTGGATGGTTCATGAAAAGGGGGGAGCGAACCCGGCAACAAACCTTGAAGAGAAAACCGAGAGCAAAGAAAGAAGAAGAAGGATGAAGCAGAAGCAAAAAGGAACCCGTGAGGATACTGAGTGCCAAAATTAAACACTGTTTCTTTTTAGTTCTAGGCTTTTTTGATTCCCCATCTATTGATTTCTGTATATTTTTCTGGGCCAAATTTAAACCCAGCTTTCATCTCCTTCCTTTCTCCAGTTTTTTTTCGTGTTCTTTATGTTATCCTGAAACAAGAACGAAAAAGAATTGCAATCTATTTCATTACATCTTTTGCCTTATTTTCGTTTTTCCTATTTTTACTGAGATTGTTTGGCTGTTGTCGTTGTCGTTGTTGTTTGTTAATCTGCTGATGGTTGAATCGAACTAAGGCTAGGGTTTGGCCTTCCAAAGGGGCCAAACCCAAGCAAAGGGCCTATTTGCAATTATGGTTTTATAAGTTATGCATGAAAATATAAAAAAGGGAAAACAAGGGCGTAATAGCAGAACAAGGAGTTCCAAAATTCTTTTTTTTTATTTATGTACTTTCCTTTTAAAATCAAATCTTTATTAAGTCTATATAATCTGTGAAATCAATTCTTTCCCTAAAAGTTTTCTATTTTCTTTTTATTATTATTTTTCGGGGACCGATTTAGCAAATTAGGCTATTAATTAACAAATAATAGTATCTTTGTGAATAAAAGGATAATAATAAATTTTAGATTCTATGTAATATAAATTAGTCTCATTGATACTAGTATTAATATTAATTAGTAATAGGGTTTGACAACCAACGATCATAATGTGGTTTTCTGCTTCTCTTTCATGTGCGATCATCTTTTTTTTATCTCTCTATTTCGTTTTAAAATAGATTTTGACAAGGAGTTTCGAAATGCCATTCATACGATTCGGTCATTTTGCGGCTCCTTCCTTTTTTTTTATAAATAAAAGATAATTAGATTTCATTAAGGGGATTAATTTTAAGGCAAACATTTTCTCAAAACAGTTAAAGGGTACCATTTTTTTGAATGGGCGTGTATGGTGCTAATCCTTCCTTGCGCGTAACCAACTCCCGAACCCAAATTTGATTCGAAGATCATTTTTTCAAGTTATTTTCAAGAAAGGTTTTTCCTAATGTTTTTCCTTAATAAACTTAGGTGGCGGCTCCATTGAATTTTTAGGGTGGTTGTCACAGCTGGCGACTCCACTGGGGACTTTAGAGAGTTAGGCCCAATAATTGTTTATATTGATTTGTTTGCCTTACATGATTTATTTCCTTTTATTTTATTCTTTTGGTCCTATTTGTTCATTATATATTTTGCTCATATGCTTGTATATTTGAACCCTAGGGTAGAAGACATTTGTAAATATTATGTTTTGATTTGTTTGCAGCGGGTAGTATTTTAGATAATTGCTCCTTCACACACATTTCACCTACACAAATTTCACACACTATGAGTGGAACCCTATACCCGAGTTTGACAAAGCTTTAAGTTAGGAGAGGCTGCGTAGTGAGTGCTTGCTGGACGTACGACCAGTTGAGTTCTTGCGAAGGCCTCACCTAGAGTTTGGCTCCATTTGAGAAAGGACCATACTTTAATAGTATACCTATTATTGGTGATAACTTGCTCAAATGGAACCCTTGGCTCTAGGGACATTTAGACTAGTACTTTAAATCCACCCAATGGAAAGACACTTATGTGGACCATAGGCCTACATCACAAGGGGCACACTCTGCCCATTTTTCCTTCATCCATTTATTTTCCATTCACATTTCAAAAATTGTGAAAGATAATAAATGATATTTTTTCTCTAAAAAATATTATTTGTTATTCTTTTATGCAAAAAAAAAGTTTCAAAAAATATTTTCCCTTCTCATTCTTTTTCCCTCTAAATAAAAAATAAATTTTCAAAAAAAAAAGTATTTTCTCTTTTTTAGCAACATTTCTCTTTATCATTTGCATTCATTTTTATTTTTGTAAAAAAATAAAAACAAAATAAAAAATGTTTCTTCTTTCCCCATCATATTCTTTTTGCATAAAACGTACATAAAAAAAAAATTCAGAGCTCATTAGTTTAATCATAAGGGGCTCACCTTACCCTTTTCTTTTTTCTTCACCCATTCATTTTTCATTTATTCTTCAAAAATTGTGAAAGATAATAAATGGTATTTTTTCTAAAAATATCATTTGTTGTTATTTCAGGCAAAAATAAAATATAGTTTCAAAAAAAAAATTTCTCTACTCCAGGTCATTCTTTTTCCATGTTACAAAAATAAAGAATAAGTTTTCAAAAAAAACAAAAGAACACTTTCTTTTCTCGCCGCATTCATCTCATTTTTGCAAAAATACAAAAAAAAAATATAACTCATGCTAAAAAAAAGTTCATTCTTCTATCATATTCTTTTGCATTAAATGTGCATAAGAAATAATACATTCATATCATACATAACCATGTCATCCTCATAGTTATAATCAAGCTTTTCTTGCATCTTTACCGGACTCGAGCCCAAACTAGACTTATGGATGTTTTGGAAGAGAATCAACCAGCAATGAGGGAGGAGCTCGACCAAGTCAAGGAACAAATGGGCCAGATATTGGAGATCTTGCAAAACTTGAATTTGCACGATTGACCCTTGATAAGAACCATTCCAGTGGCCCATCAAAGTAGCAACCTGTTGCCACGAATGCCCAAGAAGACTCCCAAGCTAAGGAGAAAGTCCAAATTATTAAAGCGAGGCTGAAAGCAATTGAGGGGCAAATCATATTGGGTTCGAAGCTTCAGACGTATGCTTAGTCCTTGACGTGGTGTTTCCTTAAAATTCAAAGTCCCTAAGTACGCCAAGTATGAAGAATCAATTTGTCCCAAAAAAAAAAATTCTCATTTTGTACTGCCGAAAGATGGCCTTCCGTTGCAATGATGATAAGCTCTTGATCCACTTCTTCCGAGAAAGTACGACCAGAGCATCCCTACGTTGGTATATGCAGTTAGAGCGGGGAAAGATCGGCCCAAGAGAAGGAAGAAGATACAAATATTGTTCATCACGGTAAACCACGTCGGGGGTAGTGGGCCGCTCAATTGAAAACTGTTGGACTCTGAAGTATATAGTGCAAGATTAGATCAATGCAAAGTGGTTGGACTTCAAGAAGAAATGACTCTATTTGGATAATTTTCATAGGTTTTATGTTCTGCCCAAAACCCCGAGGTATATCTTGCAAAAGGTCCCACTTTGTTCCAATCCTTTCAATTCATCAATGGAAATGCAATTTTAATATTTCAACTTCCCTTCTTGATAAATGGTCAATCCGGGACCGCAAAAAAAAAAGGAATAGTTTTTAAAAATAAAAATAAAAATATACATATAAAAAAAATGGTAAAGAAAATGCGCGAGTTACCAAAAATTAATTTCTGTGAAAATTCGAGCAATGAGGTTTTGAGATGAAGTTTGACCATTTTTCTCTATCCCAAAAAAATAAAAAATGAATCCTTTGCTACCTCTTTTGAGCCTAAAAAAAATTTCTTTCAAATACCCTAAACAAGGATCACTCATACATTGGAGGCTAGCACAATAGTTCGATCGATTTTGTCTGTTAAAAAAAAAGGCAAAGCAAGCAAGCAAATAACAAAACAAAACAAGACAATTTGTGCTAGCAATCATCAAAGTGCATCTTGGCGCTAAAGATCCTTGTTTTCATAAACCCTGAAATACTTTTTGAGCCTAAAATATCCTTTCTTTCATAACCCTTAACCCTTGGCCACGTTACAACCCTAATAAAGTCCATTCTGATCAAAATTAAATTGCTCACATTTTCTCAAAACTTGATTTTTGAAAGAGGAAATCCATAGAAACTCTTCAGTGCAGTTGCTTTACCAAAAGCCAACAAAAAAGAGGTTAAAAAAGAGGAATATAAAAGAAAAAAGCTCGCTAGGCTGAAAACTCGAAAGGGCGGTCTAGGCAAAAGTTAGAGTGACCTGCTAGGTTGAAAACTCGCAAAGAGCAACCTAGGCAAAAGTTAGGGTCAAATTCACAAACATATCAACCCGGATTGTGCCTCCTGAACCTTGATATAAACCAGGAGGCTAGGGGCAACAGCTGTGCCCGTCATCTACAAGCTTCGCATTTAAGATTTCATTCCAGTTTTAGAACTACACAAAGTGGTCTGTCCCTTAACATACATGCTTCCTCACCTTGCTGGACAAAGGCCAAAGGGACACTGAAAATTTGAGGAACAAAGTAGTCAATTCAATCCTCTCAAGAGCATTCAAAACATCCAGAGAAAATTCAAGGGTCCGCAAAGACAGGCAAGATGATCTATCAAGTGGGAAATATGCAAATCTGATGCAAGGTCAACCATTTGAATAGGCAAGCCAACATAAACTTATCAGCCCATGAGTCTAAGGGCAGAGTCCTCAAAGGGATTCAAGGAAAGCAAAAAAATAATTCTTTTAAAACAAAACAATACTCATGCATGACATACCATTGCATCTTGCATGATTATCAATACTTTTGGGTCCACCGCCCACCTTAAAAAAAGTATCATTGCTCAAAAAGCAAAAACAACATTCATGCATGGCATACCATTCATTGCATCTTGCATAACCATCAAAATTTTTGGGTCCATCCACTCATCCTCTCCAATATTGCATACATTTGGTCTGTTGTCTACTCAGTAGGACCTAGTACTTAACTCACCTAATCTTTTTTGTAAGGAATCATAGTCATGTCTATGCCTTACTTGGAATTCGCTAGGAAACCGAACCTAGAATCTCCCTCCAACTTTGTAAGGAGAAATAGTCATAACTATGCCTTACTGGGAATTCGCTAGGAAACCGAACCTAAAATCTCCCTCCAACTTTGTAAGGAGACATAGTCATAACTATGCCTTACTGGGAATTCGCCGGGAAGCCGAACCCGGAATCTCCCACCATTTTTTGTAAGGAGACATAGTCATAATTATGCTTTACTGGGAATTCGTCATGAAACCGAACCTGGAATCTCCCTCAAATTTTGTAAGGAATCATAGTCATCACTATGCCTTACTGGGAATTCGCCAGGA
Organism: Calophaca sinica; assembly: GCA_037113605.1. Lineage (NCBI taxonomy): Eukaryota > Viridiplantae > Streptophyta > Magnoliopsida > Fabales > Fabaceae > Calophaca > Calophaca sinica. The sequence goes on from CM073737.1 coordinate 46,698,247, forward strand.
AACCGGACCCGTAATCTCCCTCCAACTTTGTAAGGAGACATAGTCATAACTATGTCTTACTGGGAATTCGCCGGGAAACCGAACCCGGAATCTCCCGCAATTTTTGTAAGGAATCATAGTCATACCTATGCCTTACAGAAAATTCGCCAAAAAACCGAACCTGGAATCTCCCACCAATTTTTGTAACAGCTAGTCATACCTATGCCTTACCGGGAATTTGAAGGGAACCAGCCCCGAAATCTCCGACCAACTTTGTAAGAGCTAGGGACAAGTCTATGCCTTATCGAGAATTCGAAGGGAACTAGCCCCAGAATCTCCGACCAGATTTGTAAGCGCTAGGGAAAAGCCTATGCCTTACCGGGAAATTCGAAGGGAACCAGCCCTGGAATCCCCTACCAACTTTGTAAGAGCTAGGGATAAGCCTATGCCTTACCGGAAATTCACTAGGAACCAGACCTAGAATCCCTCACCAAAGTCGGGAACCAATCCTGCATTCTTAAACCACTTGTTTCGGACAAAAAATTAGGGTTTTCTATCCTGAATTACATTTTACAACGAATTCACGAAGGTCTTCGAGTAAAACGTAAATTAAGGAGGGGCAGCTGTCATACCCCATTTTTGTCCGGCCCTTATTTATTTATTTATTTTGTTTCCTAATAATAAAAAAATAAAAATAATATTTTTGGTCTTGGAATAAAAGAGAAGAAGGAAAAATTGAGTAAAGAGAAAAAAGGAATAAAGCGAAGAAGAAATGAAAATGAAAAGAAAAAAGAGGAAAAATAAAATAAATATGTTTTTGAAGAAAATGGGATGCATGTAGCAATTCTTGGGGTGCTAAAAGCAGTCCAGCCTAACCACAAGAGACCCAGCGCACCTTATCTACCCACTCAAGCGCATTACTTCTTGCACCCCCCACTTATTCTCCTGCACAGCCCCCTACGCTGCTCTCCCAGCCGCGCTGCTTCTGGCACCTCCCGTTTTTACTTCGCGCGTTCCACCTAGCCCACCAGCGCGCCACCCTAATGCGGCCCAACCCAATACGTTTTAAACCTAAACCTGATAAACCTAACACACACATGCACACACTCACCCACTCCCTCTCATTCTCAGCCGCAGCCACCCCTCCATTCGCCCCACTTTCTCTTTTTTTTTTCATTTTTTTCATTTTCTCTTCTCCCAAACCCTAATTGTAACACCCGTATTTTTATGATACGTTATTTAGCGTTATTATAGTGTATTTTGGTCGTATTTATGCTATAATAAGCAATTTCTTGTTCGCTAAGTAAATGATTTAAATAAATCAAGATCAAATTGAATTTGAGAATTAATATTTTGTATTAATTCATGGTTCGAATATCGTCAAAAAATTCTAACGGTTTAAATCGTAATTGAATCGTAGCGATTTCTTAGTAGATAAAATTTTAAATGAACCCCGATTTCGATGAAAATTGAATCGTAACTTGTCGTGATTATTTTTGAATGTTTGATAGTGTTTTTATTATTTATAATAAAATAATATCACGCGGTGAATTAATTTCTCGCTAAATTAATTTTCGCGATTTTATCGGCGGGTAATTAATCGGTAACGCGATTATTCGACGCTGTGTTTTAGCAACCGTTAGACTCTAGAATTAGAGGGTAATCATGAGAGATGTGAGATTAGATGGGTAGGATTAGATGATGTGATTAGCATCTCATAAAGTGCTAGGTGTCATTATTTGTGTGATTAGCATTTTTACTTTTCCTAAACCATTACTAACCAAGCATTGTTTTTAATTGAAAAAAAAATACCCCACCCCCTAAATCAGCCCAAGGCTGACCCCCCTCCCTCTCTCTACCCCATTTCATCTTCTACTTCTTCCTTTCCTAGTGTGAGAAAGAGCTTGAAGCTCTATGGCCTTCAACCACCATTTTCTTGCATTTTCAACCTCCAACCTTCATCATTCTTGCACCTAGGCTCAACCTCCACTTGATTCATCACCTTTCAACCATTCAAGTAAGGAGAGAAAACTGATTTTTCTCCCCCATTTTTCTGCTCAAAACAACGCCCCCTCCCTCTTTTGCTACTTGTATTTCTCCTGTTTTCTTTCTTGATTTTCATGCTTGTTTTATGTTTGATTTATGTTTGGTTGTGATCAATGATGGATATGAACATTATATCCCTAATTCTTGGACCCTAGGCGTGACCTAAGGGGAAAAAGAGGGAAGAAAATGTGATCCTAGTGAATCGAGTAATTGGTTGGTCAATTGAGCCTTTATGATGTTGTTGTTGTTGTTGTGTTTGTTCATAGTTTTGGAGTTAGAAGTTACTGGGTAGTTGTTTTGTAGATTGAACCTATTCTTGATGAAGGGAGTTAGTGAGATTTAATTGAGGAAGCATGTATCTAGTTGTTGAATTATATACTTTGGGTAGTTTAATTGCTATTGGAATGGTTATGTATGCTTAAGTAGAAGAGTTAGTATATTATTTGTGAAAAATTGGTTCTTAAGGAACTAAAATAGCATGTAGAACTTGATTGGTGGACCTCTAATTATTAGCATTGTTATGGCCATGATTAAAATGTTTTGATGCCTTGAAGTGTAATTGAATGACTTAGAAATGGTTGTTAGTTTGTAAAAAGAAAGTTTTACAAATTTTTTTTATAGAAAAGGGGTGATGGTCGAGAGCCCTATAAGGGTGGTTGGAAGGAAAATTATTTTGCAAACTTGTTTATAAGGATTGTATTGATGTGTTATCAAGCTTTAGAAAATTGTAGAAAAGATTTGGTTCCATTTGGATTTGTTTTGAAGTTTTAAGGCTATGAAGCATATGAGATGATTTGGGTTCCTTGAGACCCAAGGTACCTAGTAGAGCCTTAACTTAAAGTTTTAGATAAAATGAAGTTGATTTTAGTATTGAACTGTGTTTCAAAATTTTGAAGGACTTGAACTTAGTCAGTAGAACTTATCTTTCCAACTTATGCATATTTCAAGAAAAATAATGTTGCATTATGTTTTAGTTCTCAAAAGATAATTCTTTGCTCAAATATTTCAAATATGTGACTTAGTATTTTAAATTAAATTCTAAGTGGGAGTGTTTAGTTTAGGAAAGGGTTAGTTTGAGAGCCTAAGGTTTTTAGTTAAGTTTTAGCTTGTGCTAAGTTTACTCATGGTGATAGGAGTTGCGAATCCGGAGACCGTACGACGTGGACCCGAGGCTTGCGGTACCCCGTTAGCAAACAATTGTTGTAAGGGCAACTTTAGATATTGATAGGAATTTAATTTTCAGCCTTATGCGAAGAAGTCTGAGAACCTCAGGGTTCGAAGTGAGGGTCTCGTACCCCTTCGACTTTTATTTCTTAAAATTGTAATTATGATTATTTAGTGGGCTTGTCTGAAAGTGGTTGGCAGCTATCCTTAACCCCCACACTTGTTTGATTTCCTCTCTGTCAACTCCACTGAGTTGCAGAGGGATGAACTGAATTGTCAATTTGCGTTGTTTGATGAGTTGTGATAGTTGAAATGAATTGCTTATACTGCTAAACTGTTTCGCACTATATTGAGATTGGCATGAATATTATTTGATGTGCGGTTAAATAATTATTCAATTTGCTTTGTGAATTATCGTATACGGCGACCTATTCATAGGAGTGCAAGAGTTTAGTCAAGTCGTTGAGTTGTCGTGACGTTTTTGAGCTTCGATCCAATTAACCTAGGGTGCTAAGATCCCCTAAACGGCTCCGGCTGGTTCTTCGGCAGCTTAGCTAGACGTCGTAACGTCAAGGAACCTGAGCAGAATGTCCTAGGGTGAGCGGAGAGCCCAAGGCTACGGCTGGTATTCAGTGGATAGATCAGCGTTACTTTCCGAAAATTGTCAAGTGTCGTGAGAATATGAGTCTTGAGTTGAGTCTTGTGAGAGTCTTGAGATGCGTCTTGAGTACTGTGCATATAGTTGTTTTTGCCTATTGTTATGATTGTTATTCCCTGATTCATTGAGAAGTTGACCCTTTCCCGTGGTGTCTTCAACCAATGATGGTGACCCAGGCGATGACGAAGAGCGTGCTGATACCGGCGATGAGGACATCGTCGGAAATCATCTTTGATTTTCCAGACATTGAGATGTCTGCGGCGATGGAGTTCGACTCCATCTCCCTTCGCGTTGTTTATACAGGGGATGTTATACAGAGCTTTCGAGAGGGTGGTATGGTAGTAAGACAGGAGACTTCACGGTGTACAGTGAGCTTCCCGATTCGGATGATGCAGGTGGTGGACGCTTGGCGAGCTAGTCAGGGAGAAAGGACTATGCCAGCATCATCTTCCTCACCTGAGGGACCCCTCAAGATCCCGAGGCGTACTGCTTCCCGACTTGCTTCCCGAGGACGAGGATCGAGGGTTCGATGGACCGCTTGTAAGAGCGTGATCAGGAGTGGGACTACAGGAGCTTCTACTTCCAGGGCGACTGTTACTCCAAGTCCTTTGGTAGAGGCTGAGCCAGAGCTAGCAGCAGAGCCGGCCTCCCCCATGCTTGATAGGACCCCTACTCCGTCGGTGGACCCTCCTCATGTGTGTAGTATGTGCAGAGAGGTGGGTTGTAGCGGTTCAGGTTCTACGAAGGATGTGCTAGTAGGAGAGGATGTGCTGTAGGACGTACCAGTGGCTGTACCTTTTATTGATCTGACTGGAGAGGACCTGATGAACGATGAGGAGGAGGAGGATCCATCTGAGGATTCAGATAGTTATCTGTAGTCGTCTTGTTGTCTGACTGTCTGTTTATGTTATTTTGGATGACTGTAGTATTTGTTTTGGTGTACAGTTTATCTGGTGACCAGTCGGGCTTGATGGATGTTTTTTCTACTAGAGGGTAGACTGGTGGTTTACTTTTGGAGCAGCTCCCTGCGTGGGTGTCTGCCGGGAGTACCCCCGGGGTATGATTGCTCTCACGAGGGTCTTCATACCATAGGTGTATTCTCTCGTACATTTTTATGCACTGCTTTATTTTGTACGTACTGTTTATGCAGACTTGGTTATGTATATATGTATGTATTTCCAGCGCTTGAGTCTTGTGTCTTAGTTTGCACCATGTTTCAAAACGCTGTGGCAACTCTATGTGTACTTTGAGGATGTGACTGTTTTTTTTAAAAAAAATATAGACCACATTTTCCAATGGACACAAGAGCACTATTTTAAAAATGCATCGCATACAGGTTTAGTTCTAGATTTGTAGCAGTACGGAAACGGGTCGTTACAATAGTCGTATCAGAGTAGTTCGGTTCTAACCGGACTGTGCATAGGAAATTTGGAGCTGGTCACCGTGTCGGGTTATGTTTGTCGGGTAATTAGTCGTGTTGTATTGTTATTGTGTATTGAGTGAAGCAAATTGTGCTTGAAAATTGTTTGAATTGTTTCTTGATTGAAGCAGTGTGTGTTAACACATTCTTGATTTTGAGGTTCTGACAGGTTTTTTTTGACCTTGGAGGACCCTTATGCCACCTCGTAGAGACCCTACAATAGGATCGGATAACCCCAACATGGAGCGAGCAATTTAAGCAATGATGGAGATGGCGGCAGCTATGGCTCAATAATCGGCTGCTGCGACTCAACAATCTAACGCAGCTCAGCAGACTGCGGCCTTGACCCAGCTGAACCAGCAACAACAGCAGAGAGCTGAGAGGAATGCGGATGCTAGAGGATTAGCTGACTTCCGTAAGCACGACCCACCAAAGTTCTACGGCGAGCCGAATCCAGACAAGGCAGATCTTTGGATGCAGGAGATAGAGAAAATCTTCGAGCGCTAGAGGTAAGATATCAAAAGAAAAACAAGAAAAACGTGGAGAATCAGAACCAAATCAGGGAATATTCGTTACCTTTCTCTTCTCTTTATTTTCGGTTTTCATTTTATTTCGCTAATCTGTTTCCTTTTTGATAATACGTACCAAAAGGTTATAAAAGCCCTTGGATGGTTCATGAAAAGGGGGGAGCGAACCCGGCAACAAACCTAGAGGATAAAACCGAGAGCAAAGAAAGAAAAAGAAAGATGAAGTAGAAGCAGAAAGGAACCCGTGAGGATACTGAGTGCCAAAATTAAACACTGTTTCTTTTTAGTTCTAGGCTTTTTTGATACCCCATCTATTGATTTCTGTATATTTTTCTCGGCAAAATTTAAACCCAGGTTTCATCTCCTTCCTTTCTCCAGTTTTTTTCGTGTTCTTTATGTTATCCTGAAACAAGACCGAAAGAGAATTGCAATCTATTTCATTACATCTTTTGCCTTATTTTCGTTTTTCCTATTTTTACTGAGATTGTTCGGCTGTTGTCGTTGTTGTTGTTTATTAATCTGCTGATGGTTGAATCGAACTAAGGCTAGGGTTTGACCTTCCAAAGGGGCCAAACCCAAGCAAAGGGCCTATTTGCAATTATGGTTTTATAAGTTATGCATGAAAATATAAAAAGGGGAAAATAGGGGCGTAATAGCATAAACAAGGAGTTCCAAAATTCTTTTTTTTTTCATTTATGTACTTTCCTTTTAAAATCAAATCTTTATATAATCTGTGAAATCAATTTTTTCCCTAAAAGTTTTCTATTTTCATTTTATTATTATTTTTCTGGGACCGATTTAGCAAATTAGGCTATTAATTAACAAATAATAGTGTCTTTGTGAATAAAAGGATAATAATAAATTTTAGATTCTATGTAATATAAATTAGTCTCATTGATACTAGTATTAATATTAATTAAGTAAGAGGGTTTGACAACCAACGATCATAATGTGGTTTTCTGCATCTCTTTCATGTGCGCTCATCTTTTTTTTATCATTCTATTTCATTTTAAAATAGATTTTGGCAAGGAGCTTCGAAATGCCATTCGTACGATTCGGTCATTTTGCGGCTCCTTCCTTTTTTTTTATAAATAAAAGATAATTAGATTTCATTAAGGGGATTAATTTTAAGGCAAACATTTTCTCAAAACAGTTAAAGGGTACCATTTTTTTGAATGGGCGTGTATGGTGCTAATCCTTCCTTGCGCGTAACCAACTCCCGAACCCAAATTTGGTTCGAAGATCATTTTTTCAAGTTATTTTCAAGAAAGGTTTTTCCTAATGTTTTTCCTTAAACTTAGGTGGCAGCTCCATTGAATTTTTAAGGTGGTTATCACAGTGCAATTTGATGATTTCTCAATGTATCATATTGGTGCTTGATTACAAGTGTTGGGAAAAATGAGTATGAATTGGTTGTGTTAAATTATGGGTCGGATTTTGGATTCCACAGAAAACGCAGAGGATTCTGCAATTTTCAATGTCATAATCGATTATGGCACTTCCCATAATCGATTTTGATCCATCTGTTTCTCTTCTACGATTCAAAATGTCGCAGTAATCGATTATGTTGATTTTATAATCGATTATGACCTCCTTGTAATCGATTATTTAAACGATTATGATATCATTCAAAATCGATTATGGCCCAAATTCTGCAACATAATCGATTATGAGCTATCTATAATCGATTATGGCTGTTAGGTTTTCAATTTTTACTCATTTTCTATGATTCCCTTTTTGAAATTCAACCTTGTGTAATACTATAATCACATGTGTAACGACCCTCATTTTTATTATAATTTTTGTGGCAGTTATTTTAATTGATTTCATTATATGTTTGTGCATGAAAAGAGACTTTTAATTTAATTAAATGATTTTTTTGAGAGTTGTTAATAAAAAGAAAGGGGAGGGCGTATAATGCCTTGGGCTAGCATCGTATATGCATAGTTATTTTCCTTTCCACCTACCTAATGGGCCAACACCCATGGACTCTCTCCAACCCAACCCAAATAATAGAACCTAGGGCGTATGAAGGCATGTGACGCCTCAAGCCAAGCCCTAGCGCCTCCAAGCCTCTTTCTCTCAAGTTGATTCACTTGTTCCTTCTCCTTTCTAGCTCCAAACCCTAGCGCCACACAAGCTTGAAGGAGGCATTCCACGTTTTTCTTCTCTTGCATGATTCGATCACCAAGGTTAGGAGCAACTCCATCTTTGTTCTTCATCTGAAATTGGGTAAGTCATGACTCTTCTCCTTCCTATGTTGCGCCTCCTAGAAAATTGTGAGTCTTGAGGATTTCCAACGTTTCATATAGTTTTCTTTTCTGTTCGTAGCAAACTCACCGTAGGATTGATTCGGAGTCATCATCATCCCTCTTTCTCTAAGGATTTTCGCAAGGACCAAAGGTAAGGGGGGGAGATTATTGAAGTTGGGGATATTTGAGGGAATAGGTGAAGGGGTTGCCCTTGAACCCCGTTGTTTGATAATTGATTGGAAAAAAATTCTATTTTTCATGTATATACACGCTATGATTATTGTTTGAATAAATGATGTGGCTGCCATAGTTGTTCATAGATGTTTTAAGTGTTAGAAAAAAATTCGGTTTTGATGCCTAGGATGTGGTTGAATTATTAGAGCACCAAATTAATATGTTCGTTAATTTTGGTGATGAATTCCAATGTTGAATTGCGCTTGAGACTATATAAATGATTAAAATAGATGCTATTCTATGGATATTGTTAATTGAAAATTTTGTAATAATTTAACTTGTTTCGTTCGTATTTTAATACGCATTATTTCTTTGTAAAAATGTTACCGTAACTATTTTGGAATTAGAGAACCGGGTTAGAGCCTTAAGAATTACTCCTAAATATTAATCAAGATTTTTCCCTAAGTGTTAGTCTTAATTGTGATGTTCCTAAATATTTAGAATCGAAGAAAAATAGGTGAAAACGTTTTTAAAACAACAACGTAGCGTTGCTGTCCAGTTTTTGTTGCTGTTTGTTGTTTCTGTTTTGCTGCAGATTTTTAATTTGCTGTTTCTGTACAGTTTCTGCTTGCTGTATTCTGTGCAGTTTCTGTTTCTGCTGTTCCTGTTTCTGTTTCTGCGAAAATTGTGTTTCTGCTGTTTCTGTTTCTGTTTCTGCGAAGATTGTGTTTCTGCTGTTTCTGTTTCTGCTTCTGCGAAAATTCTGTTCCTGCTGTGCTGTTTTTGTTTCTGTTTTCTGTGCGTAATCTAATTACATGACTAATTACATGTTGCTGTTTTGCCTCTGTTTTCTGCAGATTTGAATTATATGATTTAAAGATAAATATTTCTATGACAATTCATCGATTCCCTGTAATTATATTCTATAATCCATTTGTTATTTTGTGACAATAATTGTGAAAAGTCCACACTTGTGGCAATGACCTTGAAAGGATAAATGACATTTTGTGCACGTCACCTAGCTATTAGTAGCCATAATGGGACTTGAGTCATTCCTTGTGAGATGATCCTAGCCATATGGGCCATGATGGATTGTCGATGAAAAATTGAACTATGACGTTCGGAGGAAACCCGACCTTGTGTGTTTGTTTGTCATACAACCCTTGTGACAGGATGGGGGGAAGCACCATTGAAATGAAAGGTGGAGGCCATTATGAGTGAGCCTGCGTGGCAATACCTCGGCCTAGAGGGTGAGAAGCCGAGTTTGTGATCCCTAATAGTTTGAGTGTCGCGCCTTGGGTGGGGACCACTTATCGACTTAGCTACCCCGACCGTCACCTGACATTATCATCCCTAGTTGAGAGTATGCGGTAATAGAGTAAAACACCCACGAGGTGATCTCTAATAAACCAAATATGTACTCCTAGGAGACTTCCAGAATAGTAGATGGTACCACATGCATAAGAAGTAGTGATGTTAGCATCTGCATTATTTTCTTTTGATAATTATGTGGCTATGAGAAATGATGAAATTTGTCTGCGTGCATTTGTAGATGATATGAGATGTTGTTACTACTTTATGTGAATAATGTTGTTACTACTTTATGTGAATTGATTGTTATAGTGTGGTGTGTGTATATATATATATATAAATATATTATTTATTTATTCACCTTTTTCTCTCCAAATATCACTTTAACTCGATTTCAACGTACTCACCCCTCTATGGTTGTTTGTCTCTTGTCCTCCTATTTTCAATTGCAGACACTACTAATACCAGGACACGTAGCTAGTGGTGAAGGCCTCTTCTGCAGGATTATTTTATAGTTTTAATTCGAACATTTTCTGATTGAGACGTTGAGTCATTTATGTATTTTGTTACTGTAGTGTAAGTTGGGCTAAGTCAAGCTCTGAGGCTATGTGACACAGGTTTTTCTTTTATTTGGGGGTTCGTATATCGCTTGGTTTTATTTTTATTTCACAAGTTCAAATAAGATTTTGAAAGAGAAGTACTTACTATGCTTGTTGTTACTAAATATTTGCAAACTGAATGATGTCTGAAATTGAATTACTCATCGAGTTATCCGTTGATCCTTTTTATATTATTTTTTTTATTTATCGTTACTTCTTTTATGAAAATAGATAATTTATTTTAATTCCGCAACGACTATTATATTTTTTTTGTTCAGTTTACCGAATCAAGATCAATTTGATGTATTTATTTATTTATTTATTTTCTTATTTATTTTTATTTAACGATTTTCGAAACGGGGATTAGAGTGTCACAACATGGAAGGTTGTATGAATGTTTAAGCTAAATAAATGCTTGTATGTGAACACACTCAGCATTTCAGTGGACCCTAAAGTGGCTGCACTGTGCAGTTGGGGTGTAAATTTGATGTGATTGTTGCTGGTCCGTGCTGCTATAAGGTATGATAGAATAGTGCCGGTCCGTGCTGCTATAAGGTATGGCGAATATGGTGAAGAATTCCAATCGAAGTCAATTTTATACGTCCATGGAATTCATCACATGTGATTGAATGGTTTGATTGCATCTATAATGTTTCTAGTGTACATGTTTATGGTTTCATGTAATTAATTATTGATTCTTTTGGCATTATAAGCTTTCAAGTGTTGGTGCCTTATGGTCTATTTGTACTTGTTTCATTGTAGGCTTAGTTACCTTTTGGTGACAGAGTCATTTTGTTCTGAATCTTACCATATGGTGAGAATTGAAATATGCATGCCTGATATTTTATTGTTGAATGGGATATTATGGTCTGATATGATGTTTGTGATTGTGCTTTCTAGGAGGAGTTTTCTATACGTAGCACACCACGTATAGCTGAAAACAACGGTAAAAGGTTTTTAATTAAAGTCTATGTTACTGAGTTGCGATAACTCACTATGTTTGGGGCATTGTTTTCAGGTACTCTTTGCTGGGAGAATTAGAGAGCCTTTCGGATGCTCGACATTATAGTTACGTGAGACTCTCTGTTGTCTCATTACCGGATCACAGATAGAGTCGTAGTCTAGTTCTTTTAATTTTATTATAATTATTTGTGGAAAAGCTCTTCGGGAAAAATTTGTAATTAATGTATTTAAATTTAGAAATGCGCACTCTTTAAGTTAAAGGATTTTATTTTTAAACAGGTTTTAGTTTATCCCATTTTATCTAATTACCTGGACGATTTCGATTAATTTTTACTTAATTAATCTTAAATTTTCGTAAGTAATGCTCTGAATAGAGTCAAGGCGTTACATTATGGTATCAGAGCAGTTTGACCCTCTCGAACTGTGAATTATGTGTCTAGAAGTGATCCGGTTTAGGAAAGAGTCAGTTGTGACTGTGAATCTTAATTTTCTAAGTTCTTTCGGTGAATTGTTGAGATAGGCCACCTCAAGGATTCGTCTAAAGAATGGGGAGAATGAAAATGAGCAGAGGTTAGCATAGTTGTTTCCTCGATCTCCGAGATTCTTTAATATATGTAAATACTCATACGTAGGGGAATATACATATATGTAACCATTAGGAGAAGGAAACGGAAATCTTGTCGTTCATAGAATGGGGACTTCTGAGTTTCTTCCCAATTCGTAACCAATATGTGGTTAGCTCTAATATGCTATTTGTTGATTGAACTCAATGATGAATGTGCTAGAACTTTTGTCATTATTGTTTGGTTTAAGTTTATGTGTGTAGCCAATTCATGTGCGATGTATTGTTCGTTTATTAATGTATTGTATTCATACTTGTGTGTCCTTGGGAAAGGATTTGGTAAATGCCTGCAAATTTGAATACTTTACGTCTATGATTGATTATTGGCCTTTCTTTTATACGGTATAAAAGCTTAAGTTTTGAAAGCTCAACGTTTGAAAATTAGAGATTATTACAAATCTTATGATTTAATAAACGTGAACGACTTTCTTTCACTTTGGATTTTTCCATTGATTGTTTCCAATTCCTCGCACGAACTGATTTTATGCTTGCTTGTGGATTGGAAATGAGAAGTGTCAGTATAATAATTATTATGATACTTGATTTTGTAGTGCTGGATTTAAATGATGTTAAGATTAAGTGTAGGTAAGTGACTTCTACTTGCATAAGTGATTACCTTGATGGTCATGTTATGATTAGAACGAAAGTGATAATAGATGCATGTTTGAATGTTTTCTATCATACTTTTATGTTTGTACAAGATTTGGCTATGGTTATGTGGTTCTTTGAAGAAAATGTTTTGTAACCCTTAGTCAAGTCCATGGTTATGGTTTGAAGGAAATTAAGCTTGATCCTCACCATTTCATATTGGAATGTTTTATTTGGGGCCCTAGTTGCATTGAAATAAGTTGACGAATGTTGTTCATTTGTTAGATGAATTTTGAATGAGTTCTGTGGAGTTAAACCACCTAATTGTTTAAAATTCATAAGTTGAGTATGTTGATCTTTCATTCACAATGTTGGTCCTTAATTCCTAAGCCTTAGTATTATTTTGCTTGGTTTGGAAAATATGAGATTTGGTCATTGTTGATATATTCGATGATGATTGAAATATGAGTTTGTTAAGATGTTAAATTAATGTCTAGATTCATGATATTATATGGCATACATTGTTCTTATAATTATCTTGTAATCGGTCTCTGTCTTGAATCCTTATTTGTTGTGAATTTAGCTTGAGTTGAATTTCGGGTTTCCAATTCCTTTGCTTGGATGTGTGTTTTGCTTGATTCAAATGTGGGTTAGGGATAATGCATGAGAAAGGGTTTGGGTACCCTGAGACATAATCACTTCGATGATTTTGTAATGTATTGAAGCATGATTTATTATGTATTTAATATGTCTTAAGTTACTCTAAATCTTGTATATAAGTTGAATACTTAATTTTTTTAGTGTTCTAAACCTTATGAGGCGAAGCTTAGTTGTGTGGTACTTCTGAAGCAGGAAAATGCGAAGGTCACTTTGGATATATTGAGTCTAGTGTGGCCTAGCACTCATTATCAATTCCTTATTGTGACTCTTTAGTTCAATGACAATAAGGGTTGATAAGCGAGGGTTCTTAGTGGTGTGGATTTAGACAATTGGGATGGGCATTTATGATCGATTAGGTTTCCAACTCTTGTTAATCAATCAAGTTTGTTTGGCTAACCATTATGAATGGATCCTAGATTGATTGAGAACCTCGAAGCCTTCCAAAGGACCGATAGGACTTTTGATTCGAGTTACCTTAGTGTTTCTTGAAATAAAAAGGGATGTTGGTATGCCAGATTTTCTAATGCCTAAGTTGTAATAGGGAAACCTCAAAGGAGATTGAGACCTAGTGAGGTAGAGAAACCCTAAGTCTTTTAGGTGTAGTGACCTTAGTGAAATTACTAGCCTAAGGAAGGGTAATATACTATATTCGAACTATAAGAGTTTTGAGCGTAGCTAAATCAGTGGGAACCTAAAGTTATTAGTGTATGCATTAGATTCAATTGACCAGTGCATGAAGTGATTTCGCTTGACCAATTACAAACTCTGTCTTAGCCGAATAAGAATCTTATTTGGAATGAAACATAGTCTGTGATCGGTTAATGAGATCACCACATTCTCCTGACAACTGGATCATTTGTAGAGGTTAATTCCTTTCGAGATTTTCAATGATTTAGAGTTGACATTCCAGGTAATTTCACCAAGGAACTAGTGGAAGTGAAGGTTGTTCATCATTCCGTTTTGCTTCGAGCTACGGCGATATGGATCCCCTGTCACAAGTAAAGGTGTTGGTACAGAGCGGTGTACCACTGCTATAGCACGATATGCCCGACTGTTACCAAAGATCCCTGGTTCAAGAATGATTGCACCCTAAGGGAATAGTAGGCGCAAGCAATGTATTCGCACCTTGTATTCCTAGTTCAAGTAAAGATTGGACACTAGAGGAATATGAGGAGTGAATTAGATTGCATGAACTTGCATATCTCTTTGCGTATTCGGTGTTTAATTTTGTATATCATCAGTAATGTAGATTGCATGTTTGAGGTAAGGGTAACCTTAGATAGCCTTAAGCTAAGGAATAAAACATACTCGTTTAGAGTGGCATAGGACTGGAGTTCGCAACAGAAGCGCAGAGAACGAATTGTACAGAAGATAAGGTATGAAGGTAGGTCGAATTTTGGGGACAAAATTGTTAAAAAGATGGGGAGTATTGTAACATCCGAATTTTTTTTTAATTTAGTAATTTAAAGTAAATTTAGAACTCAGCGGTAAAATGATAATTTTACCCTAGAATTAAGGAAGTGTGAGACTACTTATTTCTGGGTAATATTTAAATTGATTAATTTATCTGAGGGTTCAATGGGGACCAAAGAATAAATTACGATATTAAAATAGAGTTAATTGGTTTATTTTTAATAAATATATGACATAACCCCCGCCATACACCTCACTTAACTCTCGCTCGCCCTAGCACTCTCTCATCTCCTCTTTACTCCCTCCCATCGTGACCTCCTAGAAGAAAAAAGAAAGAAACAGAAGAAAGAAAGAAAAAGAGAAAGAAAGAAAGAGCGGGAGGGGCCGCGCGAGGAAGAAGAAGAGGAAGGGGGCCATAGCGGCTCTGGTGCGGCGGCGAGGCCGAGGGTGGAGGCGAGCCACCGTGGGTCTTGAGGAGGAAGAGACATTGCGAGAGAAAGAGAGAGAGAGCCAGCACGAGAGAGAGGAAAACCAAGAGAGGAAGAGTAAGACAGAGCTCGAAAATGGAAAGGGAAGGATGATCCAAATCAAAACAAGGATCAGATTGAAGAACAAGGGATGGAGAAGCAAAGGATTGAAGCTCCAATGGTGGATTTTGGGTAACCAAGCCCTAGAATTTGGGGGTTCTCACCCCAAAGCATTTGGGAGCTCAAAGGTAACATAGATTCCCCTCTCAAAACTCCCAATTAGGGTGTGCTATGAATTATTGCTTAATTCTTGAATTAGATTCTTATTGAATAGATTATTGTAATATTATATGGGGTTTGACAGAAATAAGGTTGGATGCTGCCCCCAACCCCCCAATTATTGTGTGATGTTTGCTCAATTGTGAGTTCTATGGAGCTCCAATTGGAAGAAATTGTTAACGATGAGAATGTGTTGAATTCCAATGTATCATTTGGGAGTTCTTCCTTTATGTGAAGGGTGACCATAAGACCCTTAAATAGGTTCTCATTTCCCATATTGTTTGGATGATATATGTTTTCTTCGAGTTCTTTGAAAATGTGGTTGGAAATGATTATTGATTTTGTTGTTCACATTTTTGATGATTTTATGATATCTAAAATGTGTTGTTGCTCACGAATTTGATATGTGCAATTTGATGTTTCTCAATGTATCATATTGGTGCTTGATTACAAGTGTTGGGAGAAATGAGTATGAATTGGTTGTGTTAAATTTTGGGTTGGATTTTGGATTCTGCAGAAAACGCTGAGGATTCCGCAATTTTCAGTGTCATAATCGATTATGGCACTTCCCATAATCGATTATGATCCCTCTGTTTCTCTTCTGCGATTCAAAATCTTGCAGTAATCGATTATGTTGATTTTATAATCGATTATGACCTCCTTGTAATCGATTATGTAAACGATTATGATATCTTTCAAAATCGATTATATAATCGATTATGGCCCAAATTCTGCAACATAATCGATTATGAGCTGTTAGGTTTTCAATTTTTACTCATTTTCTATGATTCCCTTTTGAAATTCAACCTTGTGTAATACTATGATCACATGGAAAGTTGTATGAATGTTTAAGCTAAATAAATGCTTGTACGTGAACACGCTCAGCATTTCAATGGACCCTAAAGTGGTTGCACCGTGCAGCTGGGGTGTAAATTTGATGTGATTGTTGCCGGTCTGTGCTGCTATAAGGTACGGCAGAATAGTGTCGATCTGTGCTACTATAAGGTACGGCAGATATGGTGAAGAATTCTAATGGAAGTCAATTTTATACGTCCATGGAATTCATCACGTGTGATTGAATGGTTTGATTGCATCTATGATGTTTCTAGTGTACATGTTTATGGTTTCATGTAATTAACTATTGATTCTGTTGGCATTGTAAGCTTTCAAGTGTTGGTGCCTTATGGTCTATTTGTACTTGTTTCATTGTAGGCTTAGTTACCTTTTGGTGACAGAGTCATTTTGTTCTGAATCTTACCATATGGTGAGAATTGAAATATGCATGCCTGATATTTTATTGTTGAATGGGATATTATGGTCTGATATGATGTTTGTGATTGTGCTTTCTAGGAGGAGTTTTCTATACGTAGCACACCACGTATAGCTGAAAACAACGGTAAAAGGTTTTTAATTAAAGTCTATGTTACTGAGTTGCGATAACTCACTATGTTTGGGGCATTGTTTTCAGGTACTCTTTGCTGGGAGAATTAGAGAGCCTTTCGGATGCTCGACATTATAGTTACGTGAGACTCTCTGTTGTCTCAGTACCGGATCACAGATAGAGTCGTAGTCTAGTTCTTTTAATTTTATTATAATTATTTGTGGAAAAGCCCTTCAGGAAAAATTTGTAATTAATGTATTTAAATTTCAAAATGTGCACTCTTTAGACTTTTTTAAGTCACATTTTGAATTTTCATTGTTTAGTTATTGTATTAATTATCTGTTTTATGTCATATTTAATATGACTATTATTTTAGAGATTTTGTCTTGATAATTTTATTGTTTGAATAATATCTAGATGATAAGAGAAATTGAAATTAGTGATCCTCACTATTTTACAGTTTTTATTACGCTGCGAGAATTCTGTTGAATTCTGCAGTTAGGAGGCTATTGGGTGAGTTTCTAACTGAAACATGCCCAAAGTTGATCCAAATTTTATAAAATTTGAGATCTTAGCAATTTAGAATTTATTGGAATTTTTCTGGAATTTTTGGGCATCAGAAAATATTTAATGCATTATTTATGCGCAGAAACTGCCTAATTGCAACGTTTCGGTTCACATTTTGAGAAAACGAGATACATGAGTGCTTTTCTCATGCCGTGAGGAACATTTTGGCTAAATGGTAATTTTTGGGTGTGGACTTCTTTTTAGAATTATTTTTGGAATTTTTAGTATTAAAACCTAATATACACGTAACGTCGTGCACCCGATTGAGCGAGAACGCGACGAAACAAAATATGTTGATATTTTGGGCTGGGGGCGTGAATCCAACAACTAGGGGAGCTGAACCTTGAGTCTTAGAACCTTCCATGCCAAGTGTTAGCTTATGATTGGTTAGTTAATAAATTGTAGGTAGTTAGTTAAGTTGGTTTAGAACTAGTTTGGAACTAAATGAACAATTTTCTTCGACCCTTGTCCCTCCTCCATTTCGTGGCTGACCTCCTTCATTGGAAACCATCTTCATTATTCTTTCATTTTTGGAAAGCTTGGGAAGAATTTTAGTGAGAGAAAGTGTGGAGAAACTTGAAAATTTTGTGATTTTGGAAGCTTAATCTTCATTCTTTCTTCTTCCTTCTTGATCAATCATCCTCATTTTGGTTGGTAAGATTCCTAACCCATTTCCTTTTCTCCATGGCTGCCATGGATGAGTTTTTATGGTTTTAGTGTTGCCTCTGGCAATTTTGGCATTGATTCTTGAAGAAAATTTGATGTTTAAGCTTACAAACTTCCATCATTTCTTCTTAATCCTTGATCCATCATCTCTAATCTTGTTGGTAAGTGTTCTTGATCACTTTCCTTTTCTCATGGCTGCCATGAGTGTGCTTTTCATGATTTTAGAGTTGTTTTGCTTAGAAAGTGTTAGATCTTTATGTTTTAGCTTGTCTATTTCATGGATCCATCAATTTCTTCCATGATTAAGCTTTATTAGAGTTTTTAAAATTTGGGAACCCTAACCCCTGACCCTGGCCGAACCTACGGGGCTGATTAAGGGACTTGTTTTGGTTTGATTTAGTTGTTTTGGAGTTAGATCTAGCAAGGTTTTAACTTAGCATACTTAGATCTAGTCATATATGCATGTTAAGCAAGTTTTTGTGAAATAAGTTTGGTTGAAAATGGGGGCTGGAACCGTGGCCTCAAACATGATTTTGGAGGATATTTTAAATTGTTTTTAAAGTGTTGTAAGTGTTGAATAAGTTGGCTTAAGGTTAAAGGAATTAAGTGTAGTGAATTTGCATGATTTAGTCTTAAAAGTGAAGTTGTAAACAAAAACTTTTACATCTCTTTTATGTTTTGAAAAACAGCAACCTTTGTGGCCTTAAATGGATTTTATGAACATGTTTTTATGGCTTAAAGGTAGTACAATTAGTAGATCCTAGCTTATGAGTTAAAAGCTAACAAGTTTGCATGATTTAGATTATAGAAAATGAAGTTTATAGATCAAATTCTTGTCTTGCTTTTGGGCTTTCAAAACCGTGGCCTTCAAGGAAGTTTTGTCACTTGTTCTTGACTTGTTTTATGCCTAAGATTGTTGTAAAAGGTGGTTAGTAAATTGATTTAGCAAAGTCTTGCAAAGAAGCTTGATTTTAGTAAATGATTTGGGTTATGTTTCAAGTATTGTTTTGGACTTATAATAAAATTGTTTCTAAAATTTTGTGACATGTTTTAGTGTTTTAAAAAGTGATTCAAAGTTGGCAAAACACTATTCATTTGGTAAAAATACTATTCCAATTGGTAAAATTTGATTTAAGCTTTTTCTAAGTGTGTAGAGTTAGTAAAAGTTTGAAAACTTGCATGACTTAGACTTCTTGCATGACATATGACTAGGTGTGATCCAAATGGGATTAAGGGAGTAATTCTTAGGCCTTTTAGGGACCTAAACCCGTGGCTGTCCTAGGGGCATTAGATTGAGTTTTTAGTTCTAATTGATTGAAACTTGAGGCGCGCGAGGTGCGACTTGACGATAGTTTCGAATTACCCGGCTTGGATTGTTAAATCGCCCAAGGTAAGGGAAATTCTTATAGAATGAGTTTGGGCTTTTCACCTTGTGTGTTGTTTGATTGTTTGATTAACTGTGTGGTAGTACTTGTAGTATGACTATGTGTTGTTTGGAATGCTGTAACATGTTTTTGGCCTAGCGTGGCAAGACTGAATTGTATTGTGTGACTTAAATCATGTTTGATTGATTTGATTGGACTTGAAATTGATGAATGTATGTAGTAGGTTGTATCGTACTGAATTATTATGTGCTGTATGAAATGTTGTAGCACGCTCTTGGCCCTGTGTGGCATAAAGATTTGTATTGCTTGCCTTAAATCATGTTTGATTTAATGGGAATTTGGAATTGATTGGAATTTGGAAAATATTGTTGATAATAATGGATTAATTAATAATGCGTTGATCGATTGTTATTGGTTTGACGACTTACTACGGTAAATCCGATGCGATTTTACAAGTCGAATTCTGATTTCGTAAACAAGTTGTTAAGGGCATTTTGATTTAAAAGTAAGCATGAGGGTTTTAGTATAACTAGCCAAAGCTTGCAAAGAATTTTCAAGGAATCAATAGTAGGAAAAAGAACTTGAGTAAACAATGTGATTTATGAAAACGGTTGAGTTAAATGATGCGTCTGGAAAATTCTGGCTAGGAAAGACCTGGTTATTAAGAGTGTTCGCACCGCCTCTCTTTCCTGGGAATTTTTCCTAATGCATTATTTAGCATGACTAGGGTTTCAACGACCTAGAGCTAAAAAGTATTTTCAGATACATAGGAGTGATACAAGGACGGAGAAAGAGATTTCAAAGATCGAGATTTCGAAGGAATAAAATATAGGAAACCTAGTGTTCCTATTGAGTATATGGGCCATGTGTCCTGTGCTAGGACTTAATGTCCTACTTGCGTGCGTATTTTCTTGATTAAGGATTGGACCTAGTGTTCCGTATGGCGTGCCTAGTATCTTAGCCTAAAAATTGAGCCTAGTGTTCCGCATTACGTGCCTAAGTTTTGATATAAGATTGAGATTAGCGTTCCGCAGTTGAACACCTGGACCTAGTGTCCTGTGTTTGAACTTTAAGGGGTATTTCTCATCATCTCAGTTCACTGCGTGATGAATAATACCTGAGCATTACTTGAGTAGGATGGGATGCTCATTGTAGTGGTTAAACTTTGAGTTCCCTCCACCATTTCAAAAGTGAACGTAATTGAGGTTTGTCGATCCGCATTGATTAATTAAAACATTACTCGGGCGCTCCCTACGGTGAGCATGCCATATTGAAGAATTTGTTTGGATGCATACTGACCATTGAGCATCGACACTCGGAGCGTTTGATTGTCTTAAGGACTTCAAAAGGACAAGTTGTCACTTCATGCCGGTGTGGCAGCAATGCCTAATGCGTGGCAAGCCTAATGTGTAGCTATACCCTTGGTAGGGGAATTTGATTCGGACGTTGGGAAATAAAGTTCCTCGTCACTGTTGACCTTGATTAAGGCTGCAGGTGTATACACAAACTTGTTCACAATGCATTGGCATGCATGGCTAACCACATTTATGATATGTGATGATTTGTTTGATGAAATTGATATTGTGATGACTTGATTGTTGATTTGTTGATAGAATTATTGTTCACATGCAATTGTTTGATATTGTGGTGACTTGATTGTTGATCTGTTGATAGAATTGTCTATTCACATGCAAATGCTAGATATACCATGATGATGCACGCGGTCTATTAAGTATGTATATGTATATGAAAACATGTTGTTGTATTATATATGTATATATTGTTTGCATGCGACATAGCCTATAATAAACTCGTGGACAAAGGATTTACCCTTGCACTGTTGTTGGATTGGATATCCTTATGGATGTCACTTCCAGATGGAGCTCCATAGCTGCTGCAGTTTCGTCTTTCCAGGAGCGTTGGAGATTGAGCCAGTGGAGGAAGATTCCCCTGAATGTTTGTGTTTTGATCTTACTGAACTGTTTCTCAGTAAGAGTTATAGTTGTTGGCCAGCTTAGCTTAGGGTTTTGTCATTGTTATTTGTGTGATTACCCATTGTTTTGTAATTACTCTATTCAGAAAACCTCGCCTCAGTGCGAAACGATTATGTTATGTTTTATGTTATGTGAAGTATGGATTGTGATGCGTTATACTCTGATATTTGCAAAAGACTATTTTGCATTATTTAGACAATTGCAGTACTGTTTATGTCTCATTTTTTTAAAAGGGTTTCAAAGGGAAGAAAAAGAAAAAAAAAATACTCATATTTTCCATTTCGAAATACATAAGAGTACTTTTTAACTGAAAGCATACAAGCATCAAATGTTTTCAGCATTAGATTGGGTTACATAGTAGCGCTCCGAAAACGGGGTGTTGCACCGTTCCAGGAGCGCTACTAAACTAATATTTCTTACAAAAGTTAATATATTTCTGAAGGCGAAATACTCTGCTTGCAAGGTTTCCGAAAATGTGGTTCTATTTTTTTTTCTTTTAAAAAAAACTTCTTTTAAAGAAGCAGTCAGAGTATTACAGCGATTTTAGAAACATGACGGTGAATAAATAAAAACCAAAATAAAACCACAAAACCATGCTAATAAATTATTCAATCATCGCACACATGACAACTCAAGTGTTGAAAGTATCATATATTTAATTACAACAATGCAATTAACACATGATACCCTATAGCTGGTCAGAGCACTACAAAGCTTACTAGGCCCTCTAATAAGTTTACCATACAGCTACACAAAGCAGACAGCCATAATGGACTGTCCTCAGCTACACTCGTCAGCAGTCTCGAACAATCCGCAGTCTTTATCATCCGGGTTACATTCATTAATTGAAAGAATCATGGGCAAGGGTCATCTTCTCAACAAAACATATAATACTAACAACATGTATGCCAATCACATCATACCAATAGATTATACTTAAACACAGTATAGCATAGCATAAGAAACAGACATAACACTTTCAACATGTAGTTCAACAACATCATAAATGTATCTAGTCAGTATGCAGATGTAGTCAGCGTGAAGTTTACGGCTTAATTCCTATACTAATAGGATAGTAGGCAACCTGCCATCAACAAATATTGTATACCCATACCAATGGGATATGTGACACCAGGCTAACCAACGCCCCCGGTATACACTGCCCCCTACAACAGACCTTAAGTTCGTAATCGTCCTTCAGGCCAGGGCTAACGCGCGAATACTTTGACACTAGGAGCAACCATCTAGTTCAGAGTAAACGATATTTTATGATTGCATGCTTGCACAACATTTATTTTCTTTCGGATTCGCTCGCGAGGAGTGTCCGTGATTACAATTTATTGCAAATATATGCGATCATTTTTTATGTATCAACAAACCTTTCTTTTTAAAAAACCCTTCTTGTGACTTTCCACGTAGTTACTTGAAAACCCCTTTTTAAAGAACCTTACTTACTAAGAATCTAGTGATTTTAGAAATCCCCTTTATACCTAAAAAGAGTTCTTAGTTTTTTCCCTTGGAAAAATGTCGTTTGAGGTTGTATTTATTTCTTTGAAAATTCTCTTATTTGAAACACAATCCTTTTTAATCCCCAAAAATCGTCATGTCGTCAATACATCAATTACGTCATCATAATCTACATCATCATCACATGTATACGTACAAGCTTCATCACACAATACAACATAGCAATTCATCCAATACAACAAGACGTAATATTTACTACTTAAATACCATAAGGAATCATAACACACCATTCAAAACAAACAATTCAATCAACACACAACTCAAGGATGCTAAAACTCATTGGAGAAAATTTCCCTTACTAAGAATCATACAAAACATAACCACATATCACATTTACATATCAAAACAATATATCTAGAAGAAGCCCTTACACAAGCATACGATAACAAGAATACATCACTAAAACAATATCTAGAAGAGACCCTTACCTAAAGGCTTTCCTTCCACGCAAAGTCGCACACATGAGCTCTACCACGAATCCGATCACGATCTCGTACACACGATCCTAATCAAGAATCACTTAGGGCTTAGTAAACAAACTAGAACCTTAAACTCCTAGAAACAACCACAGTTTCCACCACCCTACCCCTAATCAAAACACTTCAAGTCCTAACTTATTACCCACACTCAAAGAGGTAGAACAGGGTTTGAAGGTACTAAACTCTTTTAGAAAATTTTCAACACTTAAACACTAAATTTTTTTTTGAAAAGAAACTTCATCCATCTTTCTAAGGATTAAAGCCTTGGACTTGTTCCTTATCATTAAGATCCAAACTCAAAACAACTTGATCAAAACTTTTAGCATTGACTCAAACGCATGCAACACCAAATCAGTCCTCTAACTTCACCGATTTTATTAATATAGCGAACGGCGTTGGATTTGAGCAAGTGACCATGGAAAGCTTGGAGGGTCTAGTTTTTGAAAGTGAATTTTAATTTAACAAATCATAAGCCATTCGGTGCAGTTTTGCAAGACAAGACTCGGGTGTTAGGAACAGGGCAGCATTCCGTCTGTCAGCTTGTAATAAAATTTTACATAAGAATACTCAACCAAATCCAGTGATTCTTGTGCGAAAAATATAGAGAAATGAGTCTAGTTTCAAAAAAATCAAGAATCAATGAAAAAGGATATATGTGGAAATCGTTAGTGTAGTTTTTTTTTAACAAGAATTAAACTAACATATATTTTCTTAACTCAATCTTTTTCTTGGAAACACATAGGTACCATAACACTTACTAATTATTTCTTTCTTTGAAACCAAAACCATACACCCAAAGCTTTAAGAATAAACATTTTTTAGTAAGGCTAAGCTTCAAAATCACACATTCAACACACACACACACACTCTCTCACAGTTAAAACTTAACAAAGTCATCTTTGAGGAAACCCAAACAACTATCCATTTCTTTTGCAAAACAAACCATAGATCTAAAAATACTTTCCAACCACAACTCCGACAACAACAAGAACCACAAGATCAATAACAACCATGAGTAAAATTGAAGGAAAAAGCAAAGAGATCTCACCTAAAAGCACTTGGGTGCTCACGGCTTAAGGAGAGAAGGAAGGAGGGAGGTCTTTGTTCAACTCACCCACAAAAGAACACTCACAAGTAAGCTCACAAGGTCACAAAATAATAACCAAAAGGGGTGGTACTTGCGCCACCAACAAGAAGAGAAAAGGGAGGGTTTTTGTTGTTCAATATTCCACCCACTCAAACACAAGGATCAAAAGCACAAAGAGAAGGAAAAGATGAAGAAGATGGGTGATCTTTTTATGGTAAACTCACGGCATCAAGGGGAGAGGGGAGTAGAAGGTTTTCTTGAAACTTTGCACAAAAAAAAGATGAATAAATGAATGGAATTTTGGGTCTAAATGGGGAGAAGGCCATGGTACTCATTCAAGGGAGGAGGAAGATATTTTGGCAACTTAATTCATGGTTAGTCTAAATAAATCATGGTAAAAATATTTGGTTAGAAATGAATTTCATTAACCATGGTTTAAATGTAATCATTACTAAGATAAATATCTCTTATACAAAATCTCAACAAAATCTTATCCAAATGTTACGCAAAATCTCAACAAAATCTTATCCAAATCTTTGAAAATATACTTTTTCTTAGAATATCTATTTGGTTCCCTGACAGTCTGACACATCCTAAGGTTGTCGCAGTAAAATATTATGACGACGAACTAACGTGTTATCGATTAATGGTACTTGCTATTAATCTTAAATACGCGCTCACGAAAATTCCCGAATAGATTTCCTTAGCCGAAAAATCACAAACTCGCTCTAATATAAACAAATACAATCAAGCAAAGCTACGATTCGAGTTTTGTCGAAATCGGAATTCGTTTCAAATTTTATTGCGGGTGAAATTTACCCGGCAGCTCAAAACGCGACAAAACTTCGAAAGGATTTTTCGATGAGATTTGAACCATGAATTAATAAAAATATTAATCCTCAAATATAATTTTATCTTGATCAAATTTAATCACTTTCTTAGTCAACAAAAATACGCGTTGTCGCGTCAAACAGAAAACCCGCTGAAGACTCGGTTGATGAATTCACATTAAAAGCAGCATACGTCTACGCCATCTATTAATTTGAATTGACATCATAAATAATAATTATCTAAAATAATTCAATTTTTAAAAATAAATCGAAACAATTCCTCATACTCTTAGTAAATCACTGAGGTGATCAGTCTCTACGACTTACTTTCAAGTATTCGGGATTTTATTGCTAAAACAATTTTCCTTAAAAATTGGGATGTTACATTAGTACCCCCTTAAAATAGTTTCGTCCTCGAAACTAAGCTGATATTAAAATACAAAAAATTATTTTAATCAAATCCATAAAAATAATTTATAACACATCGGCATTCACAATTACAATATTAACACTAGTACTATAATATTTACAGCTACAACACAACACCTAATATATATATATATATATATATATATATATATATATATATATATATATATATATATATATATCACCTAATATAGTACATATTTGAAACTGAACGCAGAAGCTCTTGCAGTCACTGATGCTTTACTCCGAAGCCACGATCTCTGCTCTTTCAAGATCACGAACATAATTACGGTTATACGTTATCACACAAAAAAAATTAATGTCATAACCACACAGCGAAGCACAGTTACACATATTAAGAATGCAAAAACCACTTAAAAATTGAAAAGATCAAAACTTTTCTAAAATAATTTTCTTTTTATTTATTTATACATTGACAACAATAAAATCATTGGTCACTAATTGTTATAACTTGAATTCCATTTTCTTTTTCCTTAAGAACCCTATGGATTAATAACCCACTCCAAAAATCATTCCTCAAAACCATTCTATCTCGCACATAAACCTCTTTAATCAGAAGATTAACACAAAATTTCTTATCTTACAACTTCTAAATTACAACTAACACAAAATCATCAAGAATTAAGTTAGAAAAACTTGAAATCAAACCTCACACATAAATATGCGGTCACGGGTTATGTCTCTAAAGTAATAACAAACTTTTGTAATTTCCTTCAACAATACCCACACATAAAACATAGTCTTTCCAAAAGAAAATAAGATCAAGAACATTTTCCTACAAGACAAGATCAAAAACATTCTTGAACCCAAGATCGACTAGAACCTTGAAATTATTTTTTACAACAAAAGGGAACAAAACCTTCCCAAAATTTTACTACTAATTCATAATTTAACAAAATCATCTAAAAATTTAAAACCATCTTCAACAAGATTATTAACAACAATACAAAATAAAAAGGAAAAGAATTAAAATGATCACCTAGAGCTCCTCCAAGAACTCGTGGTGTTAAGACATCAGCAGAAAAAGAACATCAAAACTCTCAAAATTATTAGCATTAACAACAACAACCACATGAACAAGTAACAAGAAAATAAAAGGGAATCTTCCTCCAAAATTGTAATGACCTGTTTCCGGACCGCTACTAAACTAGAAATAAACCTATATGCGACGCATTTTTAAAACGGTACTCTTGTGTCCTTTGGAAAATGTGGCCTATTTTTTTTCCTTTTTTTTAAAACAATCATATCCACATAGTACTCATAGTACACACAGAGTTGCCACAACATTTAGAAACATGGTGCAATCTAAGATACAAGATACATACACTGTAAATACATACACATATATATATATATATATATATATATAGAAACACGTCAGCGAAAACAGTACGTACAAAATAAAGACAGTGCATAAAGATGTCCCAAAAGAATGCACCTGTGGTATGAAGACCCTCATGAGAGCAATCATACCCCGGGGGTACTCCCGGCAGACACCCACACAGGGGACTGCTCCAAAAGTAAACCACCAGCCTACCCTGTAATACAAAAACATCCATCAAGCCCGACTGGTCACCAGACAAACTGAACACCAAAAGCAAATACTACAGTCATCCAAAACAACATAAACAGACAGTCAGACAACACGACGACTACAGATGACTATCCGAATCCTCAGATGGATCCTCCTCCTCCTCATCGTCCATCGGATCCTCTCCAGTCAAATCGATAAAAGGTGTCGTCGCAGGCACACCCTCTAGCACGTCCTCTGCTATCACCGCCTCCTCCAAGAATCCTGCGCCGCTACACCTAGCCTCACCACACTCTCTGCAGACAGGTGAGAGGTGTCCCGGTGGGGTAGGGGTCCTGAATAACATGGGAGAAACTAGCTCCGACTCGGGCTGAGATCCTGCCGGAGAACCCTGAATAACAGCTGCCCTCGAAGTAGATACTCCTGCAGTCCCGCGTCTAATCAAGCCCTTACGAGCGGCCCATCGAACCCTCGGTCCTCGTCCTCGGGAAGCAAGTCGGGAAGCAGTGCGCCTCGGGATCTCGAGGGGTCCCACTGGCGAGGAAGATGATGTTGGCATAGTCCTCTCTCCCTGAATAGCTCGCCAAGCGTCCACCACCTGCATCATCCGAATTCGAAAGCTCACTGTATACCACGAAATCTCCTGTCTCACTACCATACCACCCTCTCAGAAGCTCTGTACAACATCCCCAGTATAAACAACGCGACGGGAGATGGGGTCAAACTCCATCGTCGCGGGCATCTCTATGTCTGGAAAATCAAAGATGATCTCCGGTGATGTCCTCATCGCCGGTATCAGCACGCTCTTCGTCATTACCTGGGTAACCATCATTGGTTGAAGGCACCACGGGAAAGGGTCAACTTCTCAATAAATCAGGAAATAACAAATCATAAACAAGAGACAACACAACAATATGCACAGTTCTCAAGACACAACTCAAGACTCAACTTAAGACTCAATCCCTCACGACACTTTCGACAATCTTTAGGAAGGTAACGCCGAACAAGCTGCTGAATTCCAACCATTAGCCTTGGGCTCCACGACCACCCTAGGAATTTTAGGATATGTTCCTTGGCGCTACGACGTCTAACTAAGCTGCCGAAAACCAGCCGTAGCCTTTTAGGGGATCCTAGAACCCTAGGTTATTCGGGATATAGTTCATAAATGACACGACAACTCCAAACGACACGACGCCTAACTAAACTGCCGAACTCCAGCCATTGGCTTTGGGTTCTGCGACCACCCAAGGATATCTGGGATATAGTTCATGCACGTCACGTTGACACTTTTCACCACCCCAATGAAACAATCACCGCATATAATCATTCAAGAAGCAATCGAATAATTATTTAACCACATATCAATAATATTCATGCCAAGCTTAACACAATGCACTCAGGTCAACAGTTTAAGCAGTATAAGTATTACACCATATCAAGCATCGACACCAAAAACTCAGTTCATCCCTCTGCAACTCAGTGGGTTTGGCAGAGAGGCAATCATACAAGTGTGGGGGTTGGGGACAGCTACCAACCACTTGCAGGCAAGCCCACTAAATAATCATAAATAAAATTTTAAGAATTAAAAAGTCGAAGGGGTACGAGACCCTCACTTCGAACCCTGAGGTTCTCAGACTTCTTCGCTTTAAGACTTGAAATCAAATAATAACGCTTATCTATGTCTAAGAGTTGCCCTTACCACAGTTGTTTGCTAACGGGGTACCGCAAGCCTCGAGTCCACGTGGTACGGTCTCCGGATTCGCAACTCCTATCACCACGAGTAAACTTAGCACAAGCTAAAACTTAACTCAAAACTTTAGGCTCTCAAACCTAACCCTTTCGTAAACCAAACACTTCCACTTAGAATTTAATTTAAAATACTAAGTCACATATTTGAAATATTTGTGCAAAGAATTATCTATTGAGAACTAAAACATAATGCAACATTATTTTTCTTGAAATATGCATAAGTTGGAAAAATAAGATTCTACTAACTAAGTTCAAGTCCTTCAAAATTTTGAAACAGAATTCAATACTAAAATCAACTTCATTTTATCTAAAACCTTAAGTTAAGGCTTTGTTAGGTACCTTGGGTCTCAAGGAACCCAAATCACCTCATATGCTTCATAGCCTTAAAATTTCAAAACAAATCCAATTCCAATCAAACCTCTTCCAAAATTTTCCACAACTTAATCATTCATCAACACAATAATTATAAATTAAAACGCAAAACAATTTCTCTCCCAAATATCCTAAGGAGCTCGCGGCCAACATCAAGGAAATAGGAAACAAATTTCAAAACTTCCAAACAATTAAATAACATCCTTCCATAGTCCAATTTTTTTCACAAAACAACAATCCAATTCACAAATTAAAAGCTCAATCAAAACCAATCTCTTTCCAAACCCATTTCAAGAACAAGGTTTTTCAATAAAACTTACTAACTTTCTTATTTTAACAAACTCAACAAACTCAATAACACTTATACTAACTAAACACAAGAATCATCAACTAATTTCATGGTTCACAAATTAATTACCCCTAATCCCTCTTTGTCAAAAATAGGTGTTCATCATAAAAATTACCCAAACAACTTCTAATTCCAAAACTATGAACAAATACAACAACTACAACACCAATTAAGCTCAAAATCATCAATTAATTTCTTGATTCACCAAGGATCACACAAACCCTATTCTTTCCCTTAAGGTCTCGCCTAGGGTTCCAAGGAAAAGGGTTTGAGGTGCTCATCTCCTCTTTTGATCACAATCAAGCATAAATTAAACATAAAACAAGACATAAGAACAAGAAATGGAAGTGAAAGAACCATCACCTACTCCCTCCTCTAGCTCACGACCAAGGGGCTGTTTTTGGGGGAGAAATAGTGCTCTCAATCCTTGCTTGGGTGATGAACTAGATGATGATGAAGAGAAGTAGAAATGGGTAACAAAAGATGTGGAACAATGGAGGTGAGGTAGCTTAGGAACCAAGAAAGAAAGTGGTCTCCATGGAAGCTTGGAGCTTATCTTTCTAAAGGTTGAAGATGAAGTGAGTAATGAGGGTAGAGAGAGGGAGGGGCTGCGTGGGGCTGTTTTAAGGGGAGGGAAGAATAAAAAAAAAATATCACTTAATAACACTTGGTTAAAAATGGGTTAAGTAAAAGGTAATAAAAAAACTAATCACACACTAAGTGACACCTCTCATAAAGTGAAGATTCTAATCCCATCAACTAATCTATCCCATCTAATCTCACATCTCTCATGATTACCCTCTAATTCTAGAGTCTAAGGGTTACTAAAACACGGCGTCGAATAACCGCGTTACCGATTAATTACCCGCCGATAAAATCGCGAAAATTAATTTAGCGAGAAATTAATTCATCGCGTAATAATATTATATTATAAATAATAAAAACACTATCAAACATTCAAAAATAATCACAGCAAGTTACGATTCGATTTTCATCGAAATCGGGGTTTATTTAAAATTTTATTTGCGGCAAAACTGCCCGGCGATTCGAAACGCGACGAAACTTCGTTAGAATTTTTCGACGGTATTCGAACCATGAATTAATATGAAATATTAACTCTCAAATTTAATTTGACCTTGATTTAATTAATTCACTTACTTAGCGAACAAGAAATTGCTTATTATAGCATAAATACGACAAATATTACACTACAAATGCTAAATAACGTATCGTAAAAATACGGGTGTTACAAAAATCATCCTAACGTTCGCGGCTTCTCAAAAGAGAAATGGAAGGAAGTGCAATTCTCAAAACTCTCCAAGTTTCTTAAGGTTTCTCACACACTTCAATCACCACATGATTTGGTATCACCTAAGGAAGGAATTGAAGAAAATGAGGGTTTGTGAGACAGAGTATGTCCGCGGCGCATATAAGGAAAGAGAATGAAGAATCTAGGCTTGTCACTCTCTCTCTATACCCCCACTAAAACCAATAATGCAACTAACTATTTCCCCCACTTTTTCTTTCTAATCGTGGCTGACAAAGTAGTAAGAGAATCACTCAAAATCACTTTTTTTAGAAGAAATGGTCGGTCAGATCCAAAAGACGGGAGACGAAAATCCTCACAAAAATCTTAGCCCAAGTCCTCATCACCTAATAATACTAAGACTAAAATGGAATATTTTCTTCTGCACCTTTTTATAAGTTACTGGTCGGCCAAGTAAGAAAAAGGAAGGATGAAAATGGATTATTCAACTTTACTTGGCTCTCCTTTAAGGGAAATATTCCATGATCTAAAATTCAGGATAAGATTTGGTAAAAATTTAGGTACTACCCTATACTAGCTAGACAACTAGTCACGCACTATGTAACATCCAAATTTTTATGAAAATTATTTTACAGTTTCCGGCTACGTGAAAAAAATCATTACTCCTATTTTTCATTGCGAAATACATAAGAGTACTTTTTAACTGAAAGCATACAAGCATCAAAATGTTTTCAGCATTAGATTGGGTTGCACAGTAGCGCTTCGGAAACGGGGTGTTACACACTAACCCCACTTTATCCCTATCAACAACTCTAGCTTCCATTTGACTGAGCCAAATGAATCTTGCGTAAATTAAATTGTCACAAAATATTTAATTAATGCTTGCTAGAAAATAATTGCGTATCATATTTTCCTTGGAAAATAAGAATACGCTTACAATAATAAACAATCACACAATCAACCACATATATTCACAGCAGTATAAAAATAGACTACTGCGAACACACAGATGTTAGTAGCAAACATGTCGCACTTTAAAAATAATGAAATAATTTTGATTTTCAAATTTAGTACATATCAAAATAATTCAAACATCAAACATTGTGGCTTATATCTAGAACCACTAATACTTCAAAGATCACACTGAACAATAATATTAATAGAGTCTCTTACAGACGATCCAAGAATTCCCATCTCTTATTTCCCTCAAGAACTTAAGAGTTTCATGGTGACAAAAGTCAAAAAATCCTTTGGTCTCTACAACTTGCTCTTCTCCTTGCTGTCCTAGCAGGTCACATTGATTCTCCATAGCCGTCTGTTGAGCAATAACCACTGGTATTCCTGCCATAGCTTGGCTATCTGAATCTTCTGATCCATCTCTTGAACTATCAGTTCTAACAAAAGAATCACTCGTCTCAGAGATATTGGATTCCCATAAGGTCTTACAACCTAGTCAAAGCCCCACAACAATTTTGTGCATCAGCACACATTGTTTCAATTAAGAAACAATCCAAACCATTATAAGTAGAGTTACTCTACTTGAGGAACAAGCACACAAGCATAGTTTGACTCACAATAAAACACATCTAGACCCCCAACAATCTGTTCTCTACAAAACCCGACACTTGACCAGCTATAGTTACCCAACTCACAGTCCGGTTAGGACCGAACTGCTCTGATACCACTTTGTTACACCCTGTTCTTGGAGCGCTACTAAACTAATATTTCTTACAGAAGTTAACATATTTCTGAAAGGCAAAATACTCTGCTTGCAAGGTTTCCGAAAATGTGGTTCTATTTTTTTTCTTTAAGTCAGACTATTACAGCGATTTTAGAAACATGACGGTGAATAAATAAACACGAAAATAAAACCACAAAACCATGATAATAAATTATTCAATCATCGCACACATGACAACTGAAGTCTTGAAAGTAACATATATTTAATTACAACAGTGAATTAATACATGATACCCTATAACTGGTCAGAGCACTACAAAGCTTACTAGGCCCTCTAGTAAGTTTACCATACAGCAACACAAAGCAGACAGCCATAATGGACTATCCTCAGCTACACTCGTCAGCAGTCCCGAACAATCCGCAGTCTTTATCATCTGGGTTACATTCAGTAATTGAAAGAACCACAGGCAATGGTCATCTTCTCAACAAAACATATAATACTAACAACATGTATGCCAATCACATCATACCAATAGATTATACTTAAACACAGTATAGCATAGCATAAGAAACAGACATAACACTTTCAACATGTAGTTCAACAACATCATAAATGCATTTAGTCAGTATGCAGATGTAGTCAGCGTGAAGTTTACGGCTTAATTCCTATACCAATAGGATAGTAGGCAACCTGCCATCAACAAATATTGTATACCCATACCAATGGGATATGTGACACCAGGCTAACCAACGCCCCCGGTATACACTGCCCCCTACAACAGACCTTAAGTTCATAATCGTCCTTCAGGCCAGGGCTAACGCGCGAATACTTTGACACTAGGAGCAACCATCTAGTTCAGAGTAAACGATACTTTATGATTGCATGCTTGCACAACATTTATTTTCTTTCGGATTCACTCGCGAGGAGTGTCCGTGATTACAATTTATTGCAAATATATGCGATCGTTTTTGATGTATCGACAAACCTTTCTTTTTAAAAACCCTTCTTGTGACTTTCCACGTAGTTATTTGAAAACCCCTTTTTAAAGAACCTTACTTACTAAGTATCTAGTGATTTTAGAAATCCCCTTGATACCTAAAAAGAGTTCTTAGTTTTCCCTTGGAAAAATGTCGTTTGAGGTTGTATTTATTTCTTTGAAAATTCTCTTATTTGAAACACAATCCTTTTTAATCCCCAAAAATAGTCATGTCGTCAATATATCAATTACGTCATCATAATTTACATCATCATCACATGCATACGTACATGCTTCATCACACAATACAACATAGCAATTCATCCAATACAACAACACGTAATATTTACTACTTAAATACCATAAGGAATCATTACACACCATTCAAAACAAACAATTCAATCAACACACAACTCAAGGATGCTAAAATTCGTTGGAGAAAATTTCTCTTACTAAGAATCATACAAAACATAAGCACATATCACATTTACATATCAAAAGAAGAAGCCCTTACACAAGCATAGGATAACAAGAATACATCACTAAAACAATATCTAGAAGAGGCCCTTACCTAAAGGCTTTCCTTCCACGTCAAAGTTGCACACACGAGCTCTACCACGAATCCGATCACGATCTCGTACACACGATCCTAATTAAGAATCACTTAGGGCTTAGTAAACAAACTAGAACCTTAAACTCCTAGAAATAGCCATGGTTTCCACAACCCTAGCCCTAATCAAAACACTTCAAGTCCTAACTTATTACCCACACTCAAAGAGGTAGAACAAGGTTTGAAGGTACTAAACTCATTTAGAAAATTTTCAACACTTAAACACTAATTTTTTTTTTTTTGAAAAGAAACTTCATCCATCTTTCTAAGTATTCAAGCCCTAGACTTGTTCCTTATCATTAAGATCCAAACTCAAAACAACTTGATCAAAACTTTTAGCATTGACTCAAATGCATGCAACACCAAATCTATCCTCTAACTTCACCGATTTTATTAATATAGTAAACGATGTTGGATTTGAGCAAATAACCACTCCCTGGAAAGCTTGGATGGTCTAGTTTTTGAAATTGAATTTTAATTTAACAAATCATAAGCCATTCGGTGCAGTTTTGCAAAACAAGACTCGGGTGTCAAGAACAGGGAAGTATTCCGTCTGTCAGCTTGTAATTAAATTTTACATAGGAATACTCAACCAAATCCAGTGATTCTTGTGCGAAAAGTGTAGAGAAATGAGTCTAGTTTCAAAAAAATCAAGAATTAACGAAAAAGGATATATGTGGAAATCGTTATGACCAAAACACTAAACATATGTCAGTG
This sequence comes from Calophaca sinica, assembly GCA_037113605.1. Taxonomy (NCBI): domain Eukaryota; kingdom Viridiplantae; phylum Streptophyta; class Magnoliopsida; order Fabales; family Fabaceae; genus Calophaca; species Calophaca sinica. Next base: position 46,732,987 of record CM073737.1, read on the forward strand.
CAGTTTTTTTTTAACAAGAATTAAACGAACATACATTTCCTTAACTCAATCTTTTTCTTGGAAACACATGGGTACCATAACACTTACTAATTATTTCTTTCTTTGAAACCAAAACCATACACCCAAAGCTTTAAGAATAAACATCTTTTAGCAAGGCTAAGCTTCAAAATTACACACTCAACACACACTTTCTCTCTCACAAAGCTTTGATCACAATAAAACCACTTTAAAACTTAACAAAGTCATCTTCGAGGAAACCCTAACAACTATCCATTTCTTTTGCAAAACAAACCATAGATCTCAAAATACTTTCCAACCACAACTCCAACAACAACAGGAACCACAAGATCAATAACAACCATGAGCAAAATGGAAGGAAAAAGCGAAGAGATCTCACCTAAAAGCACTTGGGTGCTCACGGCTTAGGGGGAGAAGAATGGAGGGAGGTCTTTGTTCAACTCACCCACAAAAGAACACTCACAAGTAAGCTCACAAGGTCACAAAATAATAACCAAAAGGGGTGGTGCTTGCGCCACCAACAAGAAGAGAAAAGGGAGGTTTTTTGTTGTTCAATATTCCACCCAGTCAAACACAAGCATCAAAAGCACAAAGAGAAGGAAAAGATGAAGAAGATGGGTGATCTTTTTGTGGCAAACTCACCGCATCAAGGAGAAAGGGGAGTAGATGGTTTTCTTGAAACTTCACCACTAACACCAACACAAAACCTTTGCACAAAAAAAAGATGAATAAATGAATGGAATTTTAGGTCTAAATGGGGAGAAGGTCATGGTACTCTTTCAAGGGAGGAGGAAGATATTTTGGCAACTTAATTCATGGTTAGTCTAAATAAATCATGGTAAAAATACTTAGCTAGAAATGAATTTCATTAACCATGGTTTAAAAGTAATCATTACTAAGATAAATATCTCTTACGCAAAATCTCAACAAAATCTTATCCAAATCTTACGCAAAATCTCAACAAAATCTTATCCAAATCTTTGAAAATCTACTTTTTTTAGAATATCTATTTGGTTCCCTCACACGTCCCAAGGTTGTTGAAGTAAAATATTACGACGACGAACTAACGTGTTATCGATTAATGGTACGTGCTATTAATCGTAAATACGCGCTCACGAAAATTCCCGAATGGATTCTTGCACCAAAAAATCACAAACTCGCTCTAATATAAACAAATACAATCAAGCAAAGCTACGATTCGAGTTTCGTCGAAATCGGAATTCGTTTCAAATTTTATTGCGGGTGAAATTTACCCGGCAGCTCAAAACGCGACAAAACTTCGAAAGGATTTTTCGATGAGATTTGAACCATGAATCAATAAAAATATTAATCCTCAAATATAATTTTATCTTGATTAAATTCAATCACTTTCTTAGTCAACAAAAATACGCGTTGCCGCTTCAAACAGAAAACTCGTCAAAGACTCGGTTGATGAATTCACATTAAAAGCAGCATACGTCTTCGCCATCTATTAATTTGAATTGACATCATAAATAATAGTTATCTAAAATAATTCAATTATTTAAAATAAATCGAAATAATTCCTTAAACTTTTAGTAAATCACTGAGGTGATCAGTTTCTACGACTTACCTTCAAGTATTCGGGATTTTATTGCTAAAATAATTTTCCTTAAAAATTGGGATGTTACATTACCACCCGCTTAAAATAGTTTCGTCCTCGAAACTAAGCTGATATTAAAATACAAATTATTTTATCAAATCCATAAAAATAATTTACAACACATCGGCATTCACAATTGTTGGAACCTAAACGATTGAGAAGTTTAGACCCTCGTTAATTTTGATGATAACAAAATATTCACAAGAGAACAATTTATGTTCTAACAATTCTTGAAGTGTGCAGATACTAATATTACATATATTTCTAAGCCACTTAAACAAGAAGGAAGAAGCTCTCAAGAGAAGGATACACTCCATGTGTCAGCATCCAGCTCATCCTAGTATACTGTCTTCGTGAGCGTCTGGAATTATCTTTTTGTGACACTAGTCTTATCCATTTACTATGAGCGTCCGATCTTCCGTTCTGAGCAAGCGTCTGAACTTCATTATAAATCACGAGTTGGTCACGTTGTTGCTCTTCCTCTCAGAAGTTTCTGGAACGGATTTCGAATTTGATCTTATGCGCTAAAATTGTTGTACGAGGTATCAAAGGTGACACCTTTAGCTAAAAGACAAAAATCGTACAAGCAATTGTGAAAAGCAAGGTAGTACGAAAACGGTAATGTGTACTACTGAGATATTTTCTGGAAAGGAAGAAAGAGACAGCTTTTTGAAATCACCTCACTCAATGGAAAGGAGCCATTTTCTTTATGCAGTAATATCCTTTATAACTCCTATAAATACCCCAAGGTATCCATTGAAGAAACTGCCGAAACTCTACAAGAGAATATTGATTCATTTACTGAGAACAAGCACTGTTGCTATACACTACAAAGAGTCAATACTCTGAAAGCACTGCTTCTGTGAGCAATCAAGTTTCGAGCCAAGTCTCTGGACTACAAGAACTGAACTCAGCGTCCGACACTTTCTTTTAGAAAGCATTTCTATATTGAGCTTAATTTTTATCCTCTCTGTGAGAGTTATTTATACTTGTATTCAACTTATATCCTTTATAACTCCTATAAATACCCCAAGGTATCCATTGAAGAAACTGCCGAAACTCTACAAGAGAATATTGATTCATTTACTGAGAACAAGCACTGTTGCTATACACTACAAAGAGTCAATACTCCAAAGCACCGCTTCGTGAGCAATCAAGTTTCGAGCCAAGTCTCTGGACTACAAGAACTGAACTCAGCGTCCGACACTTTCTTTTAGAAAGCATTTCTATATTGAGCTTAATTTTTATCCTCTCTGTGAGAGTTATTTATACTTGTATTCAACTTACTTGTAAAAGTTGTTTTGGCCTAGTTAAGGCTGTTCCCTCAAAGGCTCCACTGTACTGAGTCGTTTTGAGAAGTTGAGAGTATTGTCAAGGTTGTGACAGAAGAATACTCTTGAGGAAATTGTAATCAGATTGATTATAGTAGAAAATCCTTCAGGAACGAAGGGACTAGACGTAGCTACCAGTTTGGTAGTGAACTAGTATAAATCTCTGTGTCTCTTGCTTTACTGCTTTCTATTTATCTTTATCTTGCTCTGTTAAAAACAAGTTTTCACAAACTGCTTTTCCAGCGTCCGGTTTATTTCCAGCGTCCGTTTAACAAACTGTTTTGAAAAACCTGTGCTCTAATTGTTTTTAACTTAATATTTGCGAAAAGTTTTCAACACAATTCAACCCCCCTTCTCGTGTTCACGTTCAGTTGGTACCAAAGCTCGGCCTCTTGGTTGAGCACTTAACAGTGTTAAGAGAAAAGATCCTACTGTGAACATGTCTGCTGAAGGTGGTCATATGAACCGTCCTCCTTGTAACATCCCAATTTTTAAGAAAAGTGATTTTAGCAATAAATCCTGAATACTTAAGATAAGTCATAGAGATTGATCACCTCAATGATTTACTGAGAGTATGTGAAATTATTTTGACTTATTTTGAATAATTTATTTATTATAAATAATTATTATTCATGATGTCAATTCGAATTAATTGTGACGTAGACGATATCTTTGCTTTTAAAGAGAATTCATCAATTACACTTATTCTAAGTTTTCTGCGTGACGCGGTAACGTGTATCTTTGTTGACTAAGAAATTGATTGAATTAAACCAAGATGAAATTAAATTTAAGAATTAATATTTAATATTAATTCATGGTTCGAAAATCGTCGAAAAACTCTAACGAAGTTTCGTCGCGTTTCGAATTGCCGGGTAAATTTTATCTGGATTAAAATTTAAAACAAACTCCGATTTCGATGAAAATCGAATCGTAACTTGTTGTGAATATTTTTGAGTGTTTTATATTGTTTTTATTATTTATGATAATATTTTATCACGCGATGAATTAATTTTTCGGTAAATTAATTTTCTCGAATTAGTCGGCAGAAGAATAAATCGGTAACGCGGTTATTTGACACCGTGTTTTTAGTACGCGTTAGACTCTAGGATTAGAGGGTAATCATGAAAGATAAGAGATTATATGGGTTAGACTTGTGATTTGATTAGCATCTTACTTTATAGTCTAGGTGTCACATTTTTGTGGTTTATTAGTGGTACTTTTCCTAAATTTTTCCTAACCAAGTAAATTCCTTTTATTAAATTTTATTTTTCCTCCCCTATTTTTCTTTGGGACAGCGTGATTCCCCATTTTTTTTCCCTCATCCATTTTTTTTAATTACTTTGGCTACAAGATTACTTTGGCTCCAAGCCACCTAATTAGGACCACATGTTTTAAGCCTTGTTAAATAATTCTTTTAATTCCTCTCCTTTTATTGTGACCAGCCGAAACCCTCCCTTTCCCTCATGTCCCGTGACATTTTAATCTACGCGAAACCATTCAACTCAGTCGACGGAAGTTGGAAAGTTAGTAGGAGAGGTTAGCAAGGGGTATGGTGTGGTTGGTGCGAGATTAGATGCCGAATTAGTTTTGAGGTAGTACCTAAAATTGTACCAAGTTTTAGCTTCACCTTACCTTAAGAAATGATCTTCCTTGACCTAAAGACTAGCCACACAACTTAAGTAAAACATTGCCCTTCCTTTTACCCTCCTTGACCGGTTACTGCAAGAAGAGCAAAAGTAGGAGAGAATAGTTAGTCGCATTACTGGTTTAATATGGGCATAGGAAGATAGAGAGAGAACCTAGTTCCCTTCCTTTTCCTCATGTTCCATGTTGCGGACGAGTTCTGCATTAGAGACCACCATCTTATGTAATTCCTTCCTTAGGTTATACCAAATCGTGTGGTGACTTGAGTGTGTGGCCAGTGATTGTGAGAGCTTTTCGTCCCTTTTTGTGTATTAACACATCGAGTTCTTTGAGGAACGCTTGGTGAATATTTCAACTCTCTTGCTTCCTCGTTGACTGTAGTTTTAAGTTTAAAATGATTTTTGTTAAATTATTATTTTATTTTTACCTTGTATTGTTTGTTAATGATTTTGTTGAAAATAGTTCCAAGTTTTAGATGATTCTATGAAATCATAAATGAGGAGTTTGAAATATTTATTTGAGTTAGCATCTTGTAAATTGTTATTTTTGTGTTTCAAGACAATGAAACGCCTAATGTTTAAAGGAATCCTTGCATCCCTAAACAAGGTGGAGTCTTAAGGACTTAAGTATTTAAAATCTTTGGTTTGTTAGTATGAGTATTATGAATGCAAAAACTTTGAATGAAGAAAACTCTTGGGTACAATTTACTATTTTAAAACCCAAGAAGTACTTACTATTTTGATAGTATACTAAAATTTTACGTGCTTAACTGATGGTATTTGTAATTAGGCAATTTGGAAGTTTAAAAATTGCCCAAAAAAAAAAGTGATTTTGAATCTTGAGTACTTAGTGATTGGTGTATGAAATTTTTGTAGGAAAAACTTTGATTTAAAAAGGTTTTTAAGGGATGAGAGAATGTTAGTTGGTTTGTCTTAGTCTTGAATTAAAGTGTGTGTAATGATTTTGAGACAATGAGAACCTAATCTCAAAGGAACTTTAGTGTCCAAGAGAATGGTCGAGCCTTAACAACAAAAGTCGTGTTTTAATAGTTCCTCGCATTGGTAATGTCTTCAAGAAATTGATGTTTTCCTTAGAAAAATGTTTGAATTGGAAAGGAGAAGTTTAACCTTTTTGAAGTTGTAAAAGGTTTTTGTGTTCTAGATGGCTGTACCCACGATTGTCTGCGAACAGGTTAGTATTATTTTTGTAAGTAATGACGCGTAACTGTAATCGAGGTCGTGTTCGCATCCGCGTTCGCGAGCGTGACCGTGGATGGGCAGATGTCGTGATCAGGAGTGAAGATCAGTCAGGCGCAAGGGATTCTTCGTCCACTAACTACGCTTATTTTGTGGTGTGCTGTATGTTTATACCTTGTGATCGCTATTATTGCATGTTATATTATGTAGTTACAAAAATATAGTACTATGTACAATAATAAGTATTGTGAATGCTTATGTCAAAATTATTTTATGGTTTTGAGTAAAGTAATTTTTCGTATTTTACTATCCTTGTAGTTTCGAGGACGAAACTATTTTAAGGGGAGTGGTATTGTAACATCCCAATTTTTAACAAAAGTGATTTTAGCAATAAATCCTGAATACTTAAGATAAGTCATAGAGATTGATCACCTCAATGATTTACTGAGAGTATGTGAAATTATTTTGACTTATTTTGAATAATTTATTTATTATAAATAATTATTATTCATGATGTCAATTCGAATTAATTGACAGCGTAGACGTATGCTGCTTTTAAAGAGAATTCATCAATTACACTTATTTTAAGTTTTCTGCGTGACGCGGTAACGCGTATCTTTGTTGACTAAGAAATTGATTGAATTAAACCAAGATGAAATTAAATTTAAGAATTAATATTTAATATTAATTCATGGTTCGAAAATCGTCGAAAAACTCTAACGAAGTTTCGTCGCGTTTCGAATTGCCGGGTAAATTTTATCTGGATTAAAATTTAAAACGAACTCCGATTTTGATGAAAATCGAATCGTAACTTGTTGTGAATATTTTTGAGTGTTTTATATTGTTTTTATTATTTATGATAATATTTTATCACGCGATGAATTAATTTTTCGGTAAATTAATTTTCGCGAATTAGTCGGCGGAAGAATAAATCGGTAACGCGGTTATTTGACGCCGTGTTTTTAGTACGCGTTAGACTCTAGGATTAGAAGGTAATCATGAGAGATAAGAGATTAGATGGGTTATACTTGTGATTTGATTAGCATCTTACTTTATAGTCTAGGTGTCACATTTTTGTGGTTTATTAGTGGTACTTTTCCTAAATTTTTCCTAACCAAGTAAATTCCTTTTATTAAATTTTATTTTTCCTCCCCTATTTTTCTTTGGGACAACGTGATTCCCCATTTTTTTCCCTCATCCATTTTTTTTAATTACTTTGGCTACAAGATTACTTTGGCTCCAAGCCACCTAATTAGGACCACATGTTTTAAGCCTTGTTAAATAATTCTTTTAATTCCTCTCCTTTTATTGTGACCAGCCGAAACCCTCCCTTTCCCTCATGTACTATATTTTCCTTTATGTGCTTAGTGTTGGTGAAATAAGAAACAAAGGCAAACCCATTTCTCCCTTTCTTCCTTCTCCAGCCGTGAACTTCCCCCCATTTTCTACTCTTCCATTTGATTTCTTCCTCCCCTTGCTCAGCCGAACAACCCCACCTCCACACCCCTCATTTCATTTCTTCTTCCACCATTCTTGAGAGAGAAAACATGGAACCATCCATGGTTACTTCCATTTTCCCTCACCTTTTGCTTGTTTCCTCATCAGTCCTTCTCTTATCCTTGGTTCTAAGCTCACCCTCTACTTAATCATCTCCTTCATGCCTTGCAAGTAGGAAGAAAGCAGAATTTTTCTCCCCCCTGTACTGTACAAGAACCGTGAGCTTTCTAGGTGGGAGGGGTAATGATTTTTCTTGCCTTGCTCTTGTTTTTGAGTCTTAATAATTGCTTGGTTGTGATCAATGATAGAAGTGAGCATTGAATCCCTAAATCTTTGGAACCCTAGGGTGAAACCTTAAGGGGAAAAAGAGGGAAAAAGTGTGATCCTTGGTGAATCAAGCAATTGGATGTGTATTTGAGTCTAATTGAAGTTGTTGTTGTTGTATTTGTTTATAGTTTTGAAAATTGGAAGTTATTGGGTAATTGGTTATGATAGGAACCTATTCTTTAAAGAGGGGAAATGATGGAATTAATTGTTGAATCATGTGTGGAGTTGTTGAATTACATGTCTTGGGTAGTTTAATTGCTAATGGAATTGTTAAGTATGCTTAAGTAAAAGGGTTAGTAAGCTAATTGTGAAACATTGTTTTGGAGGGACTTAAAAAGCATGTTGGGATTGAAGTAGGTTTGTTATCTAATTGTTAGATTCGGTATGATCATGGTTTAATTGGTTTGAATCAAAGAATTGGAAAGAAATTTTGGAAACCTTCCTCTTGAAATGTTTTGAAAATGAGTTTTGAAATCTTGTAGAAGTTAGTCTTGAATTGTGACTTGCAATATGTTTAGAATATGTTGAAATGTGCTTAGAACCATGCCTTAGATGTGTCTTAATATGTTAATGTCTTGGAGTTTAATTTAAATGATTTGGAAATGGTTTGCAATTTAAAAAGAGAGTTTTGCAATTTTGTTTAGAGAGGCCCTAGGACTGTTGAAGGGAAATTATTTTTTTACTTATATGTAATGCTTGAATGAATGTGTTCTAGGCTTTAGAAATTATGAAAAGTGGTTAATTGAAGTTGTTTTACCTTAAGGTTTTCAAGAAAATTAAAAATATGTAATGTTTAACTTCTCAAGAAATGATTTTAGTCTTAAAATCTTATTCTTTCAAGTAGTTAGTCAGTAATTTTTTTAAGTGAACATGCTTTGGTTAGAAAAGGGTAATTCTTTGCAAAAACTTCTTCTATGATGTATGCATGTTTAATAGGAACCTTCATTAGTTAGATTTTGTGAAAACACGTTCTTGAAAGTATGATTTTGGAAGGTGGTATGGGTTTTGGCATATGCTTTGAAATGTGTTTTGAAATAAGACTTGGATATATCTGGATGTCTAAATGCCTTGTTGTATAGTTAAATGATTAGAAATGGCTTGTTTAATTTAAAAGTAAGAATTTTATGATCCAACTTGTATTTAATGTGATTTAGTGATTGTTCTATGTCTTAGATTTTTAGGCTATGAAACACATAAGGTAAATTGGGCTCTTGGAGACCCAAGAAACCAAGTGGAGCCTTGACTTGGGTAATTGAGAAAGGGAACTCTAATTGTGGTTTTGTTCATATCTTGGTGTGAAAAGAAATGAGATTTGGTTTCAAAGCTTTATTACTTTAATTTTTGGTGATTTTCAAGGGTATGTAATTCTTCAAAACACTACAGCATTTTTGACTTTAGCCCACGCTGAACTTGCCCACGGCTAAAAAACTGCGGCCTAAAACAGAATAGACAACGGTTTTACAGGCGTGGGTAAGAGTGTACAAATTTTGTTCGTCTTCTTTGAGTTTGAGCGTGCAACCGTTGCCTCTTTTTTATCTAGCAACGGTTAAAAAAATGTGGGCATGTATAGGCCACGGTTACGAAAACGTTGTCGCTTGAGGCCACACTTATCAACCGTGGCCTATTTAGTATTACCCACAACCGTGGGCTGAGCGGCCCAAAAAAAAATTTGCTGCGCGCGGGATCGAGCGTGACTTAACAAATTCTAATTTCTAATTACCAAAACCTAAACAGTGACCATCGTCTATCGCGGGAAGCCCTCTGAAGATTGAAACCCCATCGTCTAACCCTGTGATTCGTTCCCTCTGGCACTTGCTGAACGGCACATTCTCTGAGCAGCAAGAAGAATCCCTCCGGCGCTCGGTCGCTACCTCTCACTGTTTGCTTTTCTTCGGCGCTCAAGAAGAATCCCGCCGGCCCACTGTCAGTCTTCGTCTTCGTCTTCGTCTCCGGCTCTCCCTCTCTTCGTCTTCGTTCTTCCATGTCAGTCTGATGGGAACCCCAATTTTTTATTTACTTTTGTATTTTGATTTCCATTTTTTTTTACGATAAGTATTTTGAAATGCCGCATTTTTTTCTGTAAAGCCTCAATCTTACACATTCCTTCTTCTTTGCTCATCGCCATCGCCCTCAAATCCCTGTGTACACAACAAAGATTGCTTGGTGTCCTATTGTTAATTTTGTCGTTTATTTTTATTTGTGTGATTTATTAGGTTGATTTACTTATCTTTGATAAGTGAATCGATTTCTTCTCTGGTTATCTCATTGCTCAAAATTGCAATTCTTTGGTATATGGGTTTTGTTCAGATATAAGTTTGTGCATAATGTGCACCGTTTCTTTTCATTTCAGTTTTGTGCATTTTTTTTTTTGTTGCATTTTTTTGTTTGCCAAGAGAATGTGGGATTATAGGATATGAAGAATGAGAGTGTTGACTGAATGTAAAGGGTTTTGATCTTTTGAGAGAGAAAGAGAGAGAGAGAGAGAGATTTGAGCATTATATATGAGTTAACTTTCATAAAAAGGTCACCAACCCCCTTTGTTCAATTGAGGTTCACTGAGGGAGCAGAGAGACTCACTACTACACTAGTACAAGAACCCTCTGAAGAAAAAGGAGGAGAATAATAATGTATGAGTGCACGTAGGCTTTGCGTGTTGGCCGCAAGTTTTTGAGTATGGCATGTGTGTGAGTTTTAGAGAAACACTAGGTTGATATGATTCCATATAAGTAATAGGTCCTTACCCCTTTTCTTCTCAAAGTTTTTATTGTTACTTTTACCATGGGGTAGACTACAAAAATTTCAAACACTGCATTAATTAATTACCTAAACACTGCCTTACCAGTGTGCCCACCATATTGCTTGTTTTAGAGAAACACTATAAGTAATAGGTCCTTACCCCTTTTCTTCTCAAAGTTTTTATTGTTACTTTTACCATGGGGTAGACTACAAAAATTTCAAACACTGCATTAATTAATTACCTAAAAGCTAGACTGCTGTTCCCACTCCCACACTACTCAATCTTACACTTTCAAGGTCTTTGCTTGCTTATTATGACCTCTGCAGTGCTTAAGGAGAGTTGATTTGATAGGTTAGGTACCATTACCATTGCAAATGCTTGACCGTAGGTTTGTGGTTCTTTCACAAGTTCCAACAATTAGTTATGCAGCAACTAAACTTCTAAATCGCAGTGAGTATTGGTGGTGTTAAAATTAAAATGATGTGTCTTTGGCTTATTGTTGCAAGTGTCATCATGCAACTATATGGTTGCAATTTTTCTGTGTTAACAGCTTTGACTTTTGTCACCAAATGAGATGTGACAATGTATATGTAGGTGTAATAGCTTTGTAATTTTGACAATGCATAGATAGCCATTGTATTGTATTAGAGGGTTTTTGTTTTGATTATAATGAACTTACATTTTCTTACTCATGCATATTGGTTGTTCATACTGTTTACACCTTTGTAAATAATTGAGTTCAAAACATAGTAATAGGATCACCTAGTTTATTCAATATATTGCATGCAACAAAGTTTTGAAGTACATGATGTTAATATAAGTTTGAAGAATCAAAATAATTATGGTTATTCCTATTCTCATCTATTAGGTTGATTTCCTTATTTTTGATCAGTGAATCGATTTCTTCTCTGGTTATTATGTGCTTTGGTCAAATCCACATTGTACCACTTGGCAACATCTCTATTTTTTTATAGAATGTGGTTTTTTCCTTGGTTGTTTTGGTTTTAGTCCATAATATTAGTTCATATTTAAAATCATCTGTCAATATATATTCAGCCATTTGTATGGGTCAGACACTTCTTTTCGATACTGGAATTATCTATTAGTAATATTAATAATTCACTTTCATTTATAATTTTAGTTTATAGCTAAAATAAACTATAGTCCTGAAATGCAATGAATCTTACTTAAAGACCATATTGTCTATTGGCCTACAAATGGACTGCCAACCTGTACATATCTGGAGGACATCTCCGAGAGAATGTGTAGCTGATTCCATAGTCCACGTTGGGTAATATTCACTAGGATGGAACATTTATTCTTCTCCTTTGTATTCTGTTCGCAAGCAAGGCTGTGCATCATTCAGAAACATGTCTCCTTCAGATACTATGAAGCCAGACTTCTGCTCTTCCTTATGTGCCGCCTGAGGAACCATTTTTATTACACCCATTAGCAAAGTATTTTACCTTTTCGGTATAAAATTCAAAAGTCTTTTTCTTGGCTCCTGCTTCATATATGTTGCATTGAGAATATATCTGTAACATGGTATTTTTTTTTGTGTTAGAATTATTAGGATGGACAAAGAGTGGACAAAACTTCCAAGGCTTAGTAGAGAGTATGATGATGGTGTTGAGTCATTTTTAGACTTTGCCTTCGCTGATGATAAACCTCAAGGAGGCGAGATTCCATGTCCTTGTGCTAAATGCAGAAATATTGATTGGCAAAGAAGAAATGTGGTTCATAATCACCTAATAGCCTTTGGTTTTCTGAAAGGCTACGATGTTTGGGTAAACCACGGGGAGCGAATTCCAAAAGTGCCTATGGAAATTGATGATGACATGGAAGATCAAGAGAACCCACAAGATAACATTGGTGACTTACTTTACGACACATTTAGGCATGTGGCAGAAGCAGAGGAAGGTAGTGAGTGTCTTAATGAGGATGCTAAGAAGTTTTACAATTTGATTAATGAGGCAAAACAAGAGTTGTACCCTGGATGTGAAAATTTCTCCACTTTGTCATTTATAATTCGACTTTACTTGTTGAAGTGTCTTCATGGGTGGAGCAATGCATCATTCACTGCTCTGTTGGAGTTGCTGAAAGAAGCCATACCTAATCTGAACATTCCTGAATCTTATAACAAGACAAAGGCCATGATCAGGGATTTGGGTCTTGATTATAAAAAGATTCATGCATGTCCAAATGATTGTATGTTATATTGGAAAGAGCATGAAAATGATGATTCTTGCAGCAGTTGTAAAGCTTCACGATGGAAGGAATTCGCTCAAGTTGATTCTGAGTATGAGGAACCAAAGTATGTTCATAAAGTTCCTGCAAAAATTTTGAGACACTTTCCGTTGGTTCCTAGGCTTCAGAGGCTATTTATGTGTTCGAAAACAGCTGAGGAAATGAGGTGGCATGAAGAAGGACGCTCAAAGGATGGGAAATTGAGGCATCCTGCTGATGGCCAAGCATGGAAGGACTTTGATAGGCTTCATCCCGATTTTGCTTCTGAGCCTCGTAATGTAAGACTTGGCTTATCAAGCGATGGATTCAATCCATTTAGAACTATGAGCATATCACACAGTACTTGGCCTGTCATGATGGTTATATACAACTATCCACCTTGGTTGTGCATGAAATCTGAATATACAATGTTGTCGTTATTGATTCCTGGACCGCAATCGCCAGGAAATGATATCGATGTGTACCTTCAACCATTGATTGAGGAGCTAAAGGAGTTATGGGAATTCGGAGTGGACACATATGATGCCTCAAGAAATCAAACATTTCAATTGCGTGCATCTCTATTATGGACTATTAGTGACTACCCTGGGTATGCTATGTTGTCAGGTTGGAGCACCAAAGGAAAGTTGGCATGTGCATGCTGCAATTATGACACTAATTCAATTTATTTGAAACACAGTCACAAAATGTGCTACATGGATCATCGTGTCTTTTTGCCTATAAATCATGCATGGCGAACCAATAGAAAATCTTTTAATGGAAAGAAAGAACATAGGTCTGCACCACCTATGTTAGAAGGTACAGAAATCATAGAAAGCTTAAAAGATTTCAAGAATGAATTTGGAAAGAAGAAGAAAAAGAAGAAAATTGATGGTCCCTGGAAGAAGAAGTCAATTTTTTTTGAGTTGTCGTATTGGGCTCAAAATACATTACGTCATAATCTTGACGTAATGCACATCGAAAAAAACATATGTGATAATATTATTGGGACTCTTTTGGACATCTCAGGGAAGACAAAAGACCATGTTAATGCTCGTTATGATTTGCAAGATATGGGCATTAGAAAGAAACTTCATCCTGTGGAGATTGGTGGAGGTCGTGCAAAGTTTGCAAAAGCATGTTTCTCATTGAATGCCCAAGAAAAGTCTATTTTTTGTGGTGTTTTGAAGGCTGCCAAATTACCGGACGGGAGTGCATTTAACATTTCAAAATGCGTGCAAGTTGCCGATAAGAAAATATTCGGTTACAAGAGTCATGATGCACATTTCATGTTACACTACTTATTGCAAGTAGCAATAAAAAGCACGTTGCCTAATGCGGTGGCTGAACCTTTGATTCGTCTCGGGTCATTTTTTCGCTCTCTGTGTCAGAAAGTTTTCCAAATGCAAGATTTGGATTACCTAAAGGCAGAGATTGCAGAAATACTTTGTCAATTGGAGATGATTTTTCCTCCAAGTTTTTTTGATATAATGGTTCACTTGCCTATTCATCTTGTAGATGAAGTTAGATTGGGCGGTCCCGTTCAATTTCGATGGATGTATCCCACAGAAAGGAACTTGTGTAAACTTAAGAGTTATGTCCGAAATAAAGCTTATCCAGAAGGTTCTATTGCTGAGGGGTATTTGGCTGAAGAAGCTTTGACTCTTTGCTCAAGATATTTGCATAAAAGTGTAGATACACGGTTGAATAGAAAGAGTCGAAATTATGATAACAGTGATTCATGCGATGTAGATTCAGCTGATTACTTTTCAAGTATTGGTCGTCCTTTGGGGGGGGAAGAAAAATGGTAAACCATTTTCTATAGACTCAACAGCGAAAGCTTAAGCCCATCGATACATCTTGTTCAATTGCGATGATGTCCAAAAATACATAAGGTATCATAATCCTTTTTTTGTTTCATTGTTCATCTATAAGTTCTATTTTAGAGTTATTTTGACAAACAAACATTGTTTTCTTTGTAGAGAGCATGAGGATTGCGTGAAAAGTTGCAATAAACGAGGAAAGTGGATTAAGTCCAAAACCCAAAGTCAAGATTTTAGTGAATGGTTTAAAACTCGAGCCTTGGAAGATGATGTGTCGTTTCAGCTTAAAGCATTCTCTAGTGGTCCAAATACTGTTGCAAAGAGGTTTTCGGGTTACCTCATCAATGGATATAGATTCCACACTAAGAAACGAGATGCAAGACGCAAAACTCAAAATTCTGGTGTAACTTTGGTTTCATTAACCGAAAGTTTTGCAAGCTCTAAGGATGACAATCCTAAGACAGATCTTGTCACATACTATGGAGCAATTAATGACATAATTGAGTTGGACTATTATTGTCATTTCAAGTTTGTGTTGTTTAATTGTGATTGGTTTGAGGGCGAGGAAGACACTCATGGGCTAACTTGTGTGCATTACAACAAAAAATGTTACCAAAGTGATCCTTTTGTGCTAGCTTCTCAAGTCCATCAATGTTTTTATGTCCAAGATCCTTTGGAAGGAAATAAGCATTATGTTATGAAGACTGTTCCTAGAGATCTGCTTAACATGGGTGACCAATCGGATGTTACAACTCAAGAAGGATATCAGAGTGATCCATTTAATGATATTGGAAATCTAAATGCACTAAATAATGACGATGAAATCAATTGGGTTAGGGAAGACATTCCTAAGCAACAATAATCGATAAACTGCGCATGCTATGCAGGAATCTGAACATGAAGATGATACTGATTTTGATGATATTGTGTTCGACTTCATGGACTGATGAGGACTAGCCTCAGGAAGATTTGCTATGTTTCATTATCTCAAAATATTAGCATTAACATCTATTTCGTTTTCAAAATGTAATCACCAAAAGGAGTATGAGTTCCCTCTTGAATTAGATTGTAAAAAAACTTTTGCTTGACAATGAAATATCAATTGGCATGATGTATCAATTGGCATGATGTAGTTCGATTTAAATTATTGTAAATAGCAAAAGTACAAAACCAAGAAAAGATACAAGAGAGTTTAATATGAATACATAAAACACTAGGTGAAGCCACTAGAAAGTAAAACCATGCATTTTATTCAGCCTAGTGCCTAGAAAAAATCACTAAAAACATTCAAATACTATTGTGCTTAACATTCAAATAAAAGCATTCAAATCTCTTGGCAATGTGTAAATGATGCTATTGTGCTTCTGTTATTTTTATTTTGGGGATAAAAACAATTGTGACAGGTGGATTGATGTTTCAAACTCACATTTTTACAGGTGGATTTTATCGTTACTGCTCTTTAAAGAAGTTCTAGGTATCTTTTGATGGATGCTACCTACTTATTATGGATTGTGATTACTGATTACCTTTAGGGATTTGACAAATTTTTGGGAGTGACATGAGTAGAAGTGCCAGCATTCTTGAATCCTTCAAGTTGATTTTGAAACTAGCTCATACAATTCCCAGCTAATACATATGATTTTGGATAAATTTGGATATTCTTTTCTAATTTGATGTGTAGCAGATTTTTATTTATATTACTTTTGCATTCAATTGAATGAGCTGGTACTTACTATAAATTGGTATTTCACATTTGCATGTTGCAGACTATTGCTTCAGCAATGGTTATATTCACCCTTTGATTTCATTTTTCAGAAAATGAAGAAGGAAACAAACTTAAAGCAAAAGATGAAAGCTCAAGATAAGGGTGAAAGGAGCACTTCCAAGAGCGAACTACCTGAATTTAGATCAAGCAATCAGTTACTAAGGGCTTACACAGTCAAGCGTGAGAAGATAATGAGAAATCTTGGAGGATTTAATACACACATGACTGGAGTCAAAGAACCTAGTAGCAAGCAAAACAAGCCACCAACTTCTACAATAGTCGATTCCAGGGCTAAAGGGTTAGACATGCAAAATAAAGGAATCAACCAACCTTTGTTAAAGGTTGCATCCCAAGCACAATGCAAGTTATCAAATTTTGCAACAAGTGGCCAAATGAATTTGAATTCAAATAGGGATCTTGATCCGACAAAAAAGAAGGTTGCCATTGCAAGTATGACTCAGCCTAAAGTTCTTAGTCAAAACCAAGATCCAAAGAAATTTGTGACTGCAAGTCAAAAGAAATTGACAAGCGAAGCATCCATGACTAAAAACCAAGGATCTAGACAAATCCAAGATCCAAAAGGCCACCTTATGACTCAAAGCAAAGTGTGACACTCTAATCCCCGTTTCGAAAATCGTTAAATAAAATAAATCAAATAAAAAAGATCAACGGATAACTCGACGAATAAATCAATTTCAGATATCATTCAGTTTGCAAGTATTTAGTAATAACAAGCATAGTAAGTATTTTTCTTTCAAAGGTCTTATTTGAAATTGTGGAATAAAAATAAAACCAAACGACATACGAACCCCCAAAGAAAAGAAAACCTGTGTCACATAGCCTCAGAGCTTTACTTAACCCAAATTTACACAACAGCAACGAAATACATAAAAGATTCGACGTCTCACTAAGAAAATGTTCGAAATAAAACTATAAAAATTCTCCATAAGAGGCCTTCACCACTAGCTACGTGTCCTGGTATTAGTAGTGTCTGCAATCGAACATGGAAGAACAAGAGACAAACAACCATAGAGGGGTGAGTACGTTGAAATCGAGTTATAGTGAATTTAGAGAGAAAAAGGTGAACAAATAAATAATATATTTATATACGTATACAGATATATATATATATATATGTATTTTCACACCACACTATAACAATCAATTCACATAAAGTAGCAACAACATCTCGTATCATCCACGAGTACACGCAGAAAATTTCATTATTCCTCATAGTCACATAATTATCAAAAGAAAATAATGCAGATGCTAACGACACTACTTCTTATGCATGTGGTACCATCTACTACTCTGGGAAGTCTCCTAGGAGTACATATTTGGTTTATTAGAGATCACCTCTGGGTGTTTTACTCTATTACCGCATACTCTCAACTAGGGATGATAATGTCCGTGACGGTCAGGGTAGCTAAGTCCGATAAGTGGTCCCCACCCAAGCGCGACACTCAAACTATTAGGGAACACAAACTCGGCTTCTCACCCTCTAGGCCGAGGTATTGCCACGCAGCTCACTCATATTGGCCTCCACCTTTCATTTCAATAGTGCTTCCCCATCCTGTTACAAGGGTTGTATGACAAACAAACACACAAGGTCGGGTTTCCTCCGAACGTCATAGTTCAATTTTTCATCGACAATCCATCATGGCCCATATGGCTAGGATCATCTCACAAGGAATGACTCAAGTCCCATTATGGCTACTAATAGCTAGGTGACTTGCACAAAAGGTCATTTATCCTTTCAAGGTCATTGCCACAAGTGTGGACTTTTCACAACCATCATCACAAAATAATAAACGGATCAAAGAATAAATCATAAGAAATCCACGACTTGTCTTAAGAATAATTATTTCTTGATCATGTAATTAAAATCTGTAGCAACGCAACAAACACCGCAACAACGCAGCAACAACAACAAAAATCGTACAAAGACAGAAACTGCACAGTACAACGTAAATTCTGCAGCAGAAAATTCTGCAGCAACAGAAACAGGAACTGCACTAAAAAAAACTACCGCAGCCAACGAAAATTCTGCAGAAAACAGAAGCAACAACAACAGAATTTTTCGCAGCAATTTAAACAGCAAAAATAACAGGATTTTCGCAGTAATTTAAACAGCAACAAAAACAGCAATAAAAACTGCAACAAAACTGCAACAAAACAGAAACAGCAACAAAACAGAGACAGCAGCAAAAACAGAAACAGCAGCAAAAACAGTAACAGCAGCGAAAAACAGAAACAGCAGCGAAACCGAAAACAGCAGCGCTACTTTGCTGTCTTAAAAACGTTTTCGCCTATTTTTCTTCAATTCTAAATATTTAGGAACATCACAATTAAGACTAACACTTAGGGAAAAATCTTAATTAGTATTTAGGAGTAATTATTAAAGCTCTAACCCGGTTCTCGAATTTCAAAATAATTACGGCAACATTATTACAAGGAAAATAATACGAATTAAAATATGAACGCAACAAGTTAAATTATTCTAAAATTTTCCATTAACAATATCCATAAAACAGCATCTATTTTAATCATTTAGATAGTCTCAAGCGCAATTCACCCATTCCAACATTGAAGTTCATCTCCAAATTAACGAACATATCAATTTGGTGCTCTAATAATTCAACCACGTCCTAGGCATCAAAACAGAAATTTTTCTAACACTTAAAACATATATGAACAACCATGGCAGCCACATAATTTATTCAAACCATAGTTATAGTGTCTATAAGCATGTAAACCAGAATTTTTTTCGATTAATTATCAAACAACGGGGTTCAAGGACAACCCCTTCACCTATTCCCTCAAATATCCCCAATTTCAATAATCTCCCCCCCTTACCTTTGGGTCCTTGCGAAATCCTCTTGTGGAAGAGAGATGATGATGACTCCGAACCAATCCTACGATGAGTTTGCTACGAATGGAAAAGAGGCTATAAGAAACATTGGAAATTCTCAAACTCGAAGTCTCTAGGATACGAAATTTAGGAAGGAAAAGAATCATGACTTACCCAATTTCTGATGAAGAACAAAGATGGAGTTGCTCCTAACCTTGGTGGCCGAATTATGCAAGAGAGGAAAAATGTGGATTGCTCCCTTCAACCTTGTGTGGCGCTAGGGTTTGGAGATAGGAAGGAGAAGAAACAAGTGAATCAACTTGAGAGAGGGAGAGAGCTTGAGGCGCTAGGGCTTGAGGCGTCACATGCCCTTCATACGCCCATGGTTCTATTATTTGGGTTGGGTTGGTGAGAGCCCATGAGTGTTGGTCCATTAGGTAGGTGGAAAGGAATATAACTATGCATACAAGTG
This sequence comes from Calophaca sinica, assembly GCA_037113605.1. NCBI lineage: Eukaryota > Viridiplantae > Streptophyta > Magnoliopsida > Fabales > Fabaceae > Calophaca > Calophaca sinica. The sequence goes on from CM073737.1 coordinate 46,752,495, forward strand.
CTAGCCCAAGGCGTCCTCATCCTTTCTTTTTCTTTTTAACAACTCTCAAGAATTATTCAATTAAATTAAAAGTCTCTCTTTTATGCACAAACATGTAATGCAATTAATTAAAATAACTGCTACCAAAAAATAAAATAAAGAAAATGAGGGTCGTTACACAAAGGATGTATACAGAATCAACATCCAAAGAGACAACCCATGAAAAAGATAGTGATTGAAGAAGTTGAGTCACCCTTGAAAAGGTCATTGGCTGAAAATGACAAATTTAGGGCCAAAAAGAAGCCCATCAAAAGGGTGTCAGCTGAAGATGATGAGATAAGGGAAAGTATAGGAAGTGCAACAAAGAAGACAAAAAGAATCCCATTGTGTCGGTCAATGTTAATTGAAGAGTTTCTTAAGGAGAATGGAGAAGTTGATGAAGAAGAAGAAGAAGGGATGGGAAATGAAACTGATAGTGCAGATGAAGAATATGTCGTGGAACAAGAGGAAGATGGCGAAAATAGTGATAATGTCATTGAAGGTAATAGTCAAGTAATTATTTGTTTTGTTTGATATATATTTATGTGAGTCATCTTTGGAATTTTATCTTAAGTTATATAAGTTTAATGTCAAAATAGGGACAAGTAAGAAAAGAACACGTGGACCAACTCAGTGCTTGCAAATACATGCGAGAAAAACCAAAGATCGTCAAGAAGTTATCTTAGACGACGATGGAGAGCCGATTGGACCTGATGACAAAATTGTATCTGACTTGAGTTATTTCCTTGGCACTATAGCAAGGAATGCAAGTTTTTGCCCCTTGATTTATACGAACTTTCGCGCCTTGGTCAATGATCACAAGGAACGTATTTGGGAATATGTTCAGGTATTGGAGATTAACTTTCAAATTTTTATTTGATCGTCATAAATTTATTAGATGTTGATGACAATGCTTTTTTTTAGGATAAATATATTATTTCTGATAGAGGAGAAAAAGTTGTGTTTTCTCGCATAAATGATGCATGGAGACGTTACAAATGTTATGTCAAGAGGATGCATTATTTGAAATACTCCACCTCCAAGGAAAGGTTAAAACACCGACCTACGAGCGTACCTGAAGCTCATTTCAAGAAATTGATGGCATATTGGAGAAACGATACCATCCAAGTATGATAATTATACACCTTATTAATTATAAATACATATATATTATCTAACTTTAATTTTTTCCTCCACATTGTAGAACATTAGCTTAAAAATGTCGATAATGTGTCTAAGCAAAAGTATATGCACCGGACGGGGCCAATAAATTTTGCTAGAATTCGGGCAAAATTGGTATGATATCTATATTTGTGTATGTGCTATTGTTATATTTAAAACAAAAAATTCTCCTAATCAGTAGTTGTTATTTTATGTTTAATCTTTAACCAATAAAGCGTGCAAAGAAGGACAATGGAGAGGAAGTCACCCAGGCCGAAATGTTTATTGAAACCCGTCAAAGCCGAAAAGGAAAAGAAGTGGATGAAGAAACACAAACCGCTATTGTAAGTTTTGTTTAGTTTTTTGTTTCTCATTACTTATGTTTAAAGTCTTCATTTTTCATCGTTAATATTATTTATTTATTTATTTATTAGGCTAAGCTTCAAGATTCGATCGAAAATTCTAGTGAAGCTGTAGACCAAACATTTCAATCATTGCTTGGTAAAGAAAAGCCTGGTAGAGTACGTTGTTATGGAAAAACAGCCACGCCATCCATGTTAAAGAAAAATCAAGAAATTGCTACCATTAAGAAACACTATGATGATGAATTGAGCGACGTGAAGAAGAGGATGTAAGCATACGAGTCACTTCTAAAATCTGTACTGAAGCAGCAACATCCAGATTTAAGTGAAGAGGATGTGGATAACATGATGGGACGTGCTATGGGTATGACAAATACTGCAACACTTAATTCGTCTACATCGACTCATGTTCCTGAAAAGGTATATAGTGTTTTTTAAGACATTATCTTTTGGTAATATATAACTTTGTATGAAAACACCTGCTTTGTTTCAGCCTGAGACATGCATTTTGCAAGTTTTGTAATGAATCTAACAAAAGAAATTTAGCATTGGGCTTTTTTAGATATTGAGCATTGAGGTTGCTTCTTAGCTTTCTGTCTATCATTGAATTTGGCTCTGCAGAATTTCAGTTTTGTAATGATAAGTGCAAACAGTCTTCATTTGCACATACTAATCATGATAAGTGCAAACAGTCTGCATAATTTTTAGTCTTCAGTTCTTTAATGATAAGTGCAAACAGTGCAGAATTTCTGTTTTAGCTTTCTTCTACCTTCTGCTATTTTTTAATCTATTTTCTGGTCTTTGTGCTGCAACTGCAACTTTCAATAGATTCAGTTCTTTGTGCTGCAACTGAATCTTTTGTTCCGCTCAAATATTTCAGCATTGAGGGTCTTTGTTTAGATCTGTTGAAAGTTGTTTCCCTTTTAAAGTTCGATTTTTTTTTTATTACGGGACTTTAGATCTGTTGAATTGAGCTGATCAAGTGAATAATTGTACCCTTATGTCCATCTTTTACAAATGATTTGAGTACATAGCCGTGGGTTTATTAAAAGTGAACAACACTGAATTTGCATTATAAAGGGGCATGTCCTTTTTTTGTGTGAAGGGTTGCTGCAATGATGGTATGGTAATATATATGAATGCCTCAACCTTGGTGTAGTTTCTAGTAAGATTCAGTTTATAGTACTTAGTAATCAGTAAACTAGTTAATAATTTAACTGTTTCTTTGTTGTGGTTTTGAATCTAAGCAAATTAGTAGCTTATGGTTTAGCTTGGATTTTGGAAATGCAATTACTAATTAAGTAGCCTCCATTTGCAATGGTATCTATCTCCATATATTTGCACTCCATCTATACATGTTGAGCCTCTCTATTTGCTAGTGAAAGCTGCTGATCTGACTTTTTGACTGATCCATTCATATTAACTTGTTTTCATATGTGCAGTCTATACACGAAGATCATCCTAATGAAGATCATCCTGAAGATGGATGAAGTTAATTCGTGGAAGATTTAGATGTTTTTATACTTATGATGACAAGATGTAATTATGTACTGGTGTTTTGTGGTTGCGTAGTAGTGTTATAATATTTTGATATACTTAGACAAAGTTTTTAACCTTTGCTACTTATATTAAGACTTCGTTATATTAAACTCTTGTTTATTATTAAATAGCTATAAAAAAATTTAATGGTTTAGTTGTTTTAAATGATAGTAATTAATTATCTATATGGTTTATTCACATTTATAATTTACCGTATTTATTTAATTATGCGTTGAAATTATTTTATTGAAAATGAGTCGTGGCTAAAAGTATAACCGTGGCTTAAAATATAGGCAATGCTAGTATAATCGTGGCTTAAAGTATAGGCAACGTTTATGTCACCGTGGCCTAAAACAAGACCAGAAAACCGTGGCCTGAAACAGGTCTAGAAAACCGTGGCCTATTCTTGAAGTTGGCAACGTTTGCATATGTGTGGCCTAAAGGTATAGGCCACGGTTAAAATTTTGTTGCCCAAAAGACGAGACAACGGTAGTATAACCGCGGCTTAAAGTATAGGCAACGGTTATGTCACCGTGGTCTAAAGCAAGACCAGAAAACCGTGGCCTGAAACAGGTCCAGAAAACCGTGGCCTGTTTGTGTGTTATAGGCAACGGTTTTCTGTGTAGCGTGGGCGAAAACAAAAAACCGTGGCGTAAAGGAATAGGCAACAGCCGCATACTCCACGGCTACAAAACCGTGGCCAAACCGTTGGCTAAAGTTTAGGCCGCGGTTTTTTAATTTCTGGCCACGGTTTTTTGTTGTTGCCTAAACTGATTTTTGCTGTAGTGAAAACATGTATTCCGAATTATGTATTTTAGCATAAGTGTTTTGGTTAGTTAGTAGGTTGGGTTTTGAGAGTCTAAGGTTTAAGTTAGTTTTTAGAATTTCGCTAAGTTTGCTTTGGTGTAATAGGCTCGAGAGATACGTGCAGCATAGAAATCGAGAAATACGGGGATACGCGCAGCTTGGAGTTCGGTAAGGGCACTTCTAGACATTCTAGGACTCTATTTTTATGTCCTTGTGTAAGGACAATTTTTAGAGATGCTTAAATTCTTGCTTTACTATTTAAATGCTTATTTAAATACGAAGAAGTCTGAGAACTCTACGAGTTCGAAGTTAGGGTCTTCGAACCCCTTCGTTTATTGTTGTCGTGCGGTCGAACATTCCGAGTCATTCGTGGGTGAAAATTTTGTGGTTGGTCTCCTGAACCCACCCCCCCCACACTTGTTTGTTCCTCTCTGTGAACTCCATTGAGTTGCAGAGGGATGGATTTTATGAGTTGATTGTTGTCTGTTGTTGTTGAGCTGTGATTTGTTTATGCTGTTTGTATCGTTGAATTTCGTTTCTCTATGCAAATTGCTTTTAATGCTTAAATTGTTGAATTGCGTTTCTTCATATTAAGCATGCTCTTATTATTTGATATGCGGTCGAATAATCTTGCGTATAACTCTTTGAATATCGTATGCAGCGAATTGTTCATCGAGTCTGAGAGCATTGTCGAGTCGTCAAGACGTTTTTGAGCTGTGAGCCGGACAACTGAGGGTGCTAGGTCCCCTTTGTTCATGGTGGATTAGCTAGGCGTCGCAGCGTTAAGGAACCGGGACTGCATACCTAGGGAGAGCGAGGATCCCAAGGCTACGGCTGGTATGTCAGTTGAAGGATCGGCGTCTGCTTTCCGGAAAAATTGTCGAGTCGAGAGAAAATGAGTCGTGAGATGAGTCGTGAGTCGAGTCTTGAGTGAGCATTTTGAATTGAACCTTGTGAACTGTTTGCATTGTTGTTTGCTTATTGCTTGTGAATTGTATAAACTGTGGTTGCTTATTGCTTTATGCTTTGGTTTATTTCGATTGTTTGAGAAGTTGACCCTTGCCAGTGGTTCTTTCAATTTAATGAATGTAACCTAGAAAGCGGAGCAAGCAGAGGATTTGGAACTGTAGGGAGGAGCAGCTGAGGATCGTCATCCGGTCTTCTATCTGTGTTATGTTATGGAATTTACTAGTAGTCTAGTGAAGAGTATAGCTTATGGACCAGCTATAGGATATTTGTCATTTATTTCAATGTTGTAATAAATGTCTGTCATGTTTAAAGATATGTATTGTTAGACGTGAATTGATGGAACATTTGAATGTGGTCATGTAATGTCTTAAATTATTTTCCGCCATGTTTCTAAAAGTCAATGTGATGCTCTGACTGCTTCTTTAAAGAATTTAAAAAAATATATATATATTGGACTACATTTCTCGAAAACCCTACGAGCAGAGTATTCCACCTTTCGGAAACAGGTCAACTTTTGTCAGAATGTTCACTTAGTAGCACTCCAGAAACAGGGTGTTACAATGGTGGTATCAGAGCCGTTCGGTTCTAACCGGACTGTGAGATGGGTAGCTATAGCTGGTCAAGTGTCGGAATGATAGAAGTTAGCCTGTTGGGAGTCAAGATATGTTTTATTGTGAGTCAAACTATGCTTGTGTGGTTGTTCCTCAAGTGGATTAACTCTACTTGTAATTGTTTGGATTGTCCTTAATTGGAGCAATGTGTCCTGAGACACACGAAATTGTTGTGGGGTTCTAATGAGGTTGTAAAACCTTGTGGGAATCCGACCTGTGGGACGAGCGATTCTTCCTACCGAAGCGGATAGTTCGAGAAATGGATTAGAGACTTCAGATAGCCAAGCTGAGGCAAGAATTGCCTGTCAGAGATATTATTATATTTATCATCATTATTAATATTATTGCTTAGCGTGATCTTTGAAATATTAGTGGTTCTAGATATAAACCATGTTGTTTGATGTTTGAATTATTTTGATACATAATACTAGATTTGAAAAAAATTGAAATTATTTCATGATTTTCTGAGTGTGACATGTTTGCCACTAACATCTGTGTTTCGTAGTAGTTTACTTTGGTACTGCTATGAAATTATATGATTGATTGTGCGTTTGTTATCTGTGTGAGCGTAATCTTATTTTCCAATGAAAATATTGAACGCAATTACTTTCCCAGCAAGCGCCGATTACATGTCCCGTGACATTTTAATCTACGCGAAACCATTCAACTCAGTCGACGGAAGCTGGAAAGTTAGTAAGAGAGGTTAGCAAGGGGTATGGTGTGGTTGGTGCGAGATTAGATGCCGAATTAGTTTTGAGGTAGTACCTAAAATTGTACCAAGTTTTAGCTTCACCTTACCTTAAGAAATGATCTTCCTTGACCTAAAGACTAGCCACACAACTTGAGTAAAACATTGCCCTTCCTTTTACCCTCCTTGACCGGTTACTGCAAGAAGAGAGAAAGTAGGAGAGAATAGTTAGTCGCATTACTGGTTTAATATGGGCATAGGAAGATAGAGAGAGAACCTAGTTCCCTTCCTTTTCCTCATGTTCCATGTTGCGGACGAGTTCTGCATTAGAGACCACCATCTTATGTAATTCCTTCCATAGGTTATACCAAATCGTGTGGTGACTTGAGTGTGTGGCCAGTGATTGTGAGAGCTTTTCGTCCCTTTTTGTGTATTAACACATTGAGTTCTTTGAGGAACGCTTGGTGAATATTTCAACTCTCTTGCTTTGATTTTTGTATTATTGTTTATAACCTCGTTGACTGTAGTTTTAAGTTTAAAATGATTTTTGTTAAATTATTATTTTATTTTTACCTTGTATTGTTTGTTAATGATTTTGTTGAAAATAGTTCCAAGTTTTAGATGATTCTATGAAATCATAAATGAGGAGTTTGAAATATTTATTTGAGTTAGCATCTTGTAAATTGTTATTTTTGTGTTTCAAGACAATGAAACGCCTAATGTTTAAAGGAATCCTTGCATCCCTAAACAAGGTGGAGTCTTAAGGACTTAAGTATTTAAAATCTTTGGTTTGTTAGTATGAGTATTATGAATGCAAAAACTTTGAATGAAGAAAACTCTTGGGTACAATTTACTATTTTAAAACCCAAGAAGTACTTACTATTTCGATAGTATACTAAAATATTACGTGCTTAACTGATGGTATTTGTAATTAGGCATTTTGGAAGTTTAAAAATTGCCCAAAAAAAAAAGTGATTTTGAATCTTGAGTACTTAGTGATTGGTGTATGAAATTTTTGTAGGAAAAACATTGATTTAAAAAGGTTTTTAAGGGATGAGAGAATGTTAGTTGGTTTGTCTTAGTCTTGAATTAAAGTGTGTGTAATGATTTTGAGACAATGAGAACCTAATCTCAAAGGAACTTTAGTGTCCAAGAGAATGGTCGAGCCTTAACAACAAAAGTCGTGTTTTAATAGTTCCTCGCATTGGTAATGTCTTCAAGAAATTGATGTTTTCCTTAGAAAAATGTTTGAATTGGAAAGGAGAAGTTTAACCTTTTTGAAGTTGTAAAAGGTTTTTGTGTTCTAGATGGCTGTGCCCACGATTGTCTGCGAACAGGTTAGTATTATTTTTGTAAGTAATGACGTGTAACTGTAATCGAGGTCGTGTTCGCATCCGCGTTCGCGAGCGTGACCGTGGATGGGCAGATGTCGTGATCAGGAGTGAAGATCAGTCAGGCGCAAGGGATTCTTCGTCCACTAACTACGCTTATTTTATGGTGTGCTGTATGTTTATACCTTGTGATCGCTATTATTGCATGTTATATTATGTAGTTACAAAAATATAGTACTATGTACAATAATAGGTATTGTGAATGCTTATGTCAAAATTAATTTATGGTTTTGAGTAAAGTAATTTTTCGTATTTTACTATCCTTGTAGTTTCGAGGACGAAACTATTTTAAGGGGGGTGGTATTGTAACATCCCAATTTTTAAGAAAAGTGATTTTAGCAATAAATCCTGAATACTTAAGATAAGTCATAGAGATTGATCACCTCAATGATTTACTGAGAGTATGTGGAATTATTTTGACTTATTTTGAATAATTTATTTATTATAAATAATTATTATTCATGATGTCAATTCGAATTAATTGACAGCGTAGACGTATGCTGCTTTTAAAGAGAATTCATCAATTACACTTATTCTAAGTTTTCTGCGTGACGCGGTAACGCGTTTGTTGACTAAGAAATTGATTGAATTAAACCAAGATGAAATTAAATTTAAGAATTAATATTTAATATTAATTCATGGTTCGAAAATCGTCGAAAAACTCTAACGAAGTTTAAATCGCGTTTAATTCTTCATAAATTTTATGTGCATTAAAATTTAAAACGAACTCCGATTTCGATGAAAATCGAATCGTAACTTGTTGTGAATATTTTTGAGTGTTTTATATTGTTTTTATTATTTATGATAATATTTTATCACGCGATGAATTAATTTTTCGGTAAATTAATTTTCGCGAATTAGTCGGCAGAAGAATATATCGGTAACGCAGTTATTTGACGCCGTGTTTTTAGTACGCGTTGGACTCTAGGATTAGAGGGTAATCTTGAGAGATAAGAGATTAGATGGGTTAGACTTGTGATTTGATTAGCATCTTACTTTATAGTCTAGGTGTCACATTTTTGTGGTTTATTAGTGGTACTTTTCCTAAATTTTTCCTAACCAAGTAAATTCCTTTTATTAAATTTTATTTTTCCTCCCCTATTTTTCTTTGGGACAGCGTGATTTCCCATTTTTTCCCTCATCCATTTTTTTTAATTACTTTGGCTACAAGATTACTTTGGCTCCAAGCCACCTAATTAGGACCACATATTTTAAGCCTTGTTAAATAATTCTTTTAATTCCTCTCCTTTTATTGTGACCAGCCGAAACCCTCCCTTTCCCTCATGTACTCTATTTTCCTTTATGTGCTTAGTGTTGGTGAAATAAGAAACAAAGGCAAACCCATTTCTCCCTTTCTTCCTTCTCCAGCCGTGAACTTCCCCCCATTTTCTACTCTTCCATTTGATTTCTTCCTCCCCTTGCTCAGCCGAACAGCCCCACCTCCACACCCCTCATTTCATTTCTTCTTCCACCATTCTTGAGAGAGAAAACATGGAACCATCCATGGTTACTTCCATTTTCCCTCACCTTTTGCTTGTTTCCTCATCAGTCCTTCTCTTATCCTTGGTTCTAAGCTCACCCTCTACTTAATCATCTCCTTCATGCCTTGCAAGTAGGAAGAAAGCAGAATTTTTCTCCCCCCTGTACTGTACAAGAACCGTGAGCTTTCTAGGTGGGAGGGGTAATGATTTTTCTTGCCTTGCTCTTGTTTTTGAGTCTTAATAATTGCTTGGTTGTGATCAATGATAGAAGTGAGCATTGAATCCCTAAATCTTTGGAACCCTAGGGTGAAACCTTAAGGGGAAAAAGAGGGAAAAAGTGTGATTCTTGGTGAATCAAGCAATTGGATCTGTATTTGAGTCTAATTGAAGTTGTTGTTGTTGTATTTGTTTATAGTTTTGAAAATTGGAAGTTATTGGGTAATTGGTTATGATAGGAACCTATTCTTTAAAGAGGGGAAATGATGGAATTAATTGTTGAATCATGTGTGGAGTTGTTGAATTACATGTCTTGGGTAGTTTAATTGCTAATGGAATTGTTAAGTATGCTTAAGTAAAAGGGTTAGTAAGCTAATTGTGAAACATTGTTTTGGAGGGACTTAAAAAGCATGTTGGGATTGAAGTAGGTTTGTTATCTAATTGTTAGATTTGGTATGATCATGGTTTAATTGGTTTGAATCAAAGAATTGGAAAGAAATTTTGGAAACCTTCCTCTTGAAATGTTTTGAAAATGAGTTTTGAAATCTTGTAGAAGTTAGTCTTGAATTGTGACTTGCAATATGTTTAGAATATGTTGAAATGTGCTTAGAACCATGCCTTAGATGTGTCTTAATATGTTAATGTCTTGGAGTTTAATTTAAATGATTTGGAAATGGTTTGCAATTTAAAAAGAGAGTTTTGCAATTTTGTTTAGAAAAAGGGGCTGGTGGCCGAGAGGCCCTAGGACTGTTGAAGGGAAATTATTTTTTTACTTATATGTAATGCTTGAATGAATGTGTTCTAGGCTTTAGAAATTATGAAAAGTGGTTAATTGAAGTTGTTTTACCTTAAGGTTTTCAAGAAAATTAAAAATGTGTAATGTTTAACTTCTCAAGAAATGATTTTAGTCTTAAAATCTTATTCTTTCAAGTAGTTAGTAAGTAATTTTTTTAAGTGAACATGCTTTGGTTAGAAAAGGGGAATTCTTTGCAAAAACTTCTTCTATGATGTATGCATGTTTAATAGGAACCTTGATTAGTTAGATTTTGTGAAAACACGTTCTTGAAAGTATGATTTTGGAAGGTGGTATAGGTTTTGGCATATGCTTTGAAATGTGTTTTGAAATAAGACTTGGATATATCTGGATGTCTAAATGCCTTGGTGTATAGTTAAATGATTAGAAATGGCTTGTTTACTTTAAAAGTAAGAATTTTATGATCCAACTTGTATTTAATGTGATTTAGTGATTGTTCTATGTCTTAGATTTTTAGGCTATGAAACACATAAGGTAAATTGGGCTCTTGGAGACCCAAGAAACCAAGTGGAGCCTTGACTTGGGTAATTGAGAAAGGGAACTCTAATTGTGGTTTTGTTCATATCTTGGTGTGAAAAGAAATGAGATTTGGTTTCAAAGCTTTATTACTTTAATTTTTGGTGATTTTCAAGGGTATGTAATTCTTCAAAAACATGTATTCCGAATTATGTATTTTAGCATAAGTGTTTTGGTTAGTTAGTAGGTTGGGTTTTGAGAGCCTAAGGTTTAAGTTAGTTTTTAGAATTTCGCTAAGTTTGCTTTGGTGTAATAGGCTCGAGAGATACGTGCAGCATAGAAATCGAGGAATACGGGGATACGCGCAGCTTGGAGTTCGGTAAGGGCACTTCTAGACATTCTAGGACTCTGTTTTTATGTCCTTGTGTAAGGACAATTTTTAGAGATGCTTAAATTCTTGCTTTACTATTTAAATGCTTATTTAAATACGAAGAAGTCTGAGAACTCTACGAGTTCGAAGTTAGGGTCTTCGAACCCCTTCGTTTATTGTTGTCGTGCGGTCGAACATTCCGAGTCATTCGTGGGTGAAAATTTTGTGGTTGGTCTCCTGAACCCACCCCCCCGCACTTGTTTGTTCCTCTCTGTGAACTCCATTGAGTTGCAGAGGGATGGATTTTATGAGTTGATTGTTGTCGGTTGTTGTTGAGCTGTGATTTGTTTATGCTGTTTGTATCGTTGAATTTCGTTTCTCTATGTAAATTGCTTTTAATGCTTAAATTGTTGAATTGTGTTTCTTCATATTAAGCATGCTCTTATTATTTGATATGCGGTCGAATAATCTTGCGTATAACTCTTTGAATATCGTATGCGGCGAATTGTTCATCGAGTCTGAGAGCATTGTCGAGTCCTCAAGACATTTTTGAGCTGTGAGCCGGACAACTGAGGGTGCTAGGTCCCCTTTGTTCATGGTGGATTAGCTAGGCGTCGCAGCGTTATGAACCGGATCGCATACCTAGGGAGAGCGAGGATCCCAAGGCTACGGCTGGTATGTCAGTTGAAGGATCGGCGTCTGCTTTCCGGAAAAATTGTCGAGTCGAGAGAAAATGAGTCGTGAGATGAGTTGTGAGTCGAGTCTTGAGTGAGCATTTTGAATTGAACCTTGTGAACTGTTTGCATTGTTGTTTGCTTTATTGCTTGTGAATTGTATAAACTGTGGTTGCTTATTGCTTTATGCTTTTGTTTATTTCGATTGTTTGAGAAGTTGACCCTTGCCAGTGGTTCTTTCAATTTAATGAATGTAACCCAGAAAGCGGAGCAAGCAGAGGATTTGGAACTGTAGGGAGGAGCAGCTGAGGATCGTCATCCGGTCTTCTATTTGTGTTATGTTATGGAATTTACTAGTAGTCTAGTGAAGAGTATAGCTTATGGACCAGCTATAGGATATTTGTCATTTATTTCAGTGTTGTAATAAATGTCTGTCATGTTTCAAGATATGTATTGTTAGACGTGAATTGATGGAACATTTGAATGTGGTCATGTAATGTCTTATGAGGGTTCTGCCCAAGTAAGAGAAACAAAGGCTAGCATGATGGTTCGCCAGTATGAGCTATTCAAAATGGAAGATGGAGAAAACATTGAAACTATGTTTGGAAGGTTCCAAACACCTGTTCATGGGTTGCAGGCCCTTGGAAAAAGTTATACTACACCTGACCATGTGAGAAAAATCTTGAGAAGTTTGACTAAGCAGTGGAGACCCAAAGTCACTGCTATTCAAGAAGCAAAAGATCTAAATGTCCTTCGGCTTGAAGATCTTATGAGTTCTTTGAAAGCTCATGAACTTGAGCTAAATGAAGAAGAACCTACCAAGAAGAGTAAGTCTATTGCTTTAAGAGTTAATCAACATAAACCTAGTACTTCTAAAGTTTTTCAGGCTTAAGAAGAAGAATCAAATGATGAAGCTTCAGAAGGAGGTTATGATGGATCAGATGATGAGCTAGCATTCATATCTAAGAAGATCCAGAGAATGTGGAAGAAGAGAAACTTTAAGGAGGTTTCGTAAGAAAATACAAAGGACAAGAAGGAAAGCAAAGACAAGGACAAAGCCCAAGTCATTTGCTATGAATGTAAGAAGCCTGGACATTTCAAGTCCGAGTGTCCTAATCTTAAGGAAAAGTCCACAAGAAGCTCCTTCAAGAAAAAGAAGAAAGGTCTCATGGCAACATGGGAAGATCTTGACTTATCCTCCTCTGAGGAAGATAAAGAAGAAGAAGCTCACATTGCCCTCATGGCATTAATCGATCTTGATTCGTAGAAGTTGAAGAGGTAATAATATATGACTCTTATTCTAAACTTCAACTTGCATTTGATGATTTGTTAAAGGATTACGCCACTCTCTATTGAGTATAAGAATTTGAAAAAGAAATTTTCAAAACTATCACAAGATTTTCATTCTTTACACAATGAAAACTCAGACTCAATGAAGAGAACCGTGTCTGAAAACTGAAAATCAGCGTCTGGTGGATAACCACGTCTGGAAGCCAACAAGCAACCGTGGTGAGAGCTCTCAAGTTAAAAGCTCTGTAATTACAGGCAATCCTAACTGCAAATCAAATGACTATGAACATGCATTTCAAAAGTTTCTTGCAGAGAGTGTAACTCGAAGCAAGCAAGCTTCTATGATTTGGGGTGTCAGTAAAACGACAACTCATGGTCTTGGTTATATATCAGATGAACCTCTTTTAGAAAATAATTCAGCATCTGATAAATCCAATAATCATAGTAAATGCTTGCATTGTACTTACTGCAATAAATCTGGTCATTTGAAAAGTGTGTGTACTGTGTTTACAACTAAGAAGGACAAGTATCCTTCAAGAGCTAACAAGAAAGGACCCAAAAAGATACGGGTACCTAAAGATAAAATAGTCTATGTTGCAGACTTGCTTAGCAACAAAGTCAACACACCTATCTTGGTACTTAGACAGTGGATGCTCGCGTCACATGACGGGAGAAAAGCATATGTTCCAAGAACTAAGGCCTAGAGAAGCTGGATTTGTTGGTTTCGGAGGAAACCAGAAAGGTAAAATAGTTGGAATTGGTCGCATAGGTAAAGGCTCTCTTCCTTCTATTGATAATGTTTTATTTGTTGAAGGACTGAAACATAATCTACTGAGCATAAGTCAATTATGTGACAGTGGTTATAATGTTGTCTTTACAGAAAATGGATGTTCAGTAAAAAGCAAAAATGATGGATCTATATTCTTTACAGCAAAGAGGAAACAAAACATTTATAAAGTTGATCTTTCTGAACTTGCAAAACAAGATGTCAAGTGTCTTATGTCTGTTGAAGATGAGCAATGGATTTGGCACAAAATATTGGGTCATGCTAATTTGAGGTTAATCTCAAAATTAAACAAGCACAATCTAGTTAGAGGCTTACCAAATCTTAAGTTCCAATCTGATGCCCTGTGTGAGGCTTGTCAAAGAGGAAAACAAGTTAAAACTTCCTTTCATTTAAAAAATGTTGTTTCGACCTCTAGACCACTTGAACTTTTACATCTTGATCTTTTTGGTCCCACAAGGACAACCTCTTTAACTGGAAAGAAATATGGATTAGTCATTGTTGATGATTTTACTAGATGGACATAGGTTAAATTCCTTGCCCACAAGGATGAGTCTTTTAAGGTATTTACTGTTTTCTGCAAATCAGTTCAAAATGAAAAAGGCATCTGTATTTCTTCTATTAGAAGTGATCATGGGGGAGAATTTGAAAATGAAAGCTTTCAAAAATTTTGTGAAGAAAATGGCATCTCCCACAATTTTTCCTCTCCTAGAACACCTCAACAAAATGGTATTGTAGAAAAGAAAAATAGGTCCCTCCAGGAAATGGCTAGGACCATGATCAATGAAGCTGATATTGCGAAACATTTTTGGGCAGAAGCAGTAAACACAGCTTGTTATATTCAAAATAGAATTTTTATAAGACCTATTTTGAATAAGACTCCTTATGAATTGTGGAAAGGAAGAAAACCAAACATTTCTTACTTTCATCCTTTTGGTTGTAGTTGTTATATTTTGAATACTAAAGATCAGCTTAGTAAGTTTGATTCCAAGGCTGACAAAGGAATCTTTTTGGGATACTCTGAAAGATCTAAAGCTTTTAGAATATACAACAAAGAAACTTTGACAGTTGAAGAGTCCATTCATGTCAAGATTGATGATAAGAAGCCTGACACTGCTATGTCAGAGCTAGATCAGTTATTTTCAGAATTAAACCTCGGTGACAAGTGAGACGGTGAACATGCATCTTCATCATCCGGTGGTGACAAGACGAAGAACTCTACTCAAGCAGAAGCTGAAGCAAGAAAAAGCTGGAAGTACAAAACCAATCATCCAAAAGATCAAATCATAGGAGAACCTGGTGATAAAGTTCGAACCAGATCCTCTTTCAAGGATCATGCTGATTTTGCACTTCTCTCTGAGATGGAACCTAATACGATTGATCAAGCTTTGGAAGATAAAGGGTGGATTCTAGCAATGCAAGATGAGCTAAATCAGTTCCAAAGAAATGATGTATGGAAGCTAGTCACTCTACCAGAAGATAAGCAAGCTATTGGTACTAAATGGGTATTTAGAAATAAGCTTGATGAAGATGGTAAAGTTGTGAGAAATAAAGCAAGGTTAGTTGCTCAAGGTTACTCACAAGAAGAAGGTATTGATTTCACTGAAACTTTTGCACCTGTTGCAAGACTAGAAGCTATTCGCATTTTACTTTCATTTGCAGCACATCATGGGATAACACTATATCAAATGGATGTGAAAAGTGTTTTTCTAAATGGTTTTATAACTGAGGAAGCTTATGTTAAACAACCTCCTGGTTTTGAAGATATTGAATTTCCAAAACATGTTTTTAAACTTAAAAAGGCTCTATATGGTCTTAAGCAAGCTCCCAGAGCATGGTATGATCGACTAAGTTCCTTTTTAATGAAAAATGGATTTACAAGAGGTTTAGTTGACACTACTCTTTTCAGAAAATCTTCTAACAAGCATTTCATAATTGTTCAAATCTATGTTGATGATATCATTTTTGGAGCCACTAATGAAAGCCTTTGCAAAGAATTTTCTAAGCTTATGCAGGCTGAATTTGAGATGAGCATGATGGGTGAATTAAAGTTTTTCCTTGGAATACAAATCAAGCAATGCAGTGATGGTATCTATATACATCAAAGCAAATATATCAAAGAATTACTAAAGAAATTCAAGATGCTGGATTGTAAGCCTATGTGTACACCAATGCATCCTACCTGCACTCTTAGTAAAGATGAAATTGATAAGAAGGTAGATCAGAAAATGTACAGAGGTATGATTGGATCTCTACTTTATCTTACGGCTTCAAGACCTGACATTATGTTCAGCGTCTGCCTGTGTGCTAGATTTCAATCAGATCCTAGAGAATCACACCTAAGTGCTGTCAAAAGAATATTCAGATATTTGCAAGGAACTACTAATCTTGGTTTGCTTTATAAGAAATCAAAAGATTACAAATTAGTAGGTTTCTGTGATGCTGACTTTGCTGGAGACCGAATTGAAAGAAAAAGCACAAGTGGTAGCTGCCAATTCCTTGGAGCAAATCTTGTATCTTGGTCAAGCAAAAGGCAAAGCACAATTGCACTCTCAACAGCAGAAGCTGAGTATATTTCAGCAGCAAGTTGCAGTTCTCAACTTCTGTGGATGAAGTATCAACTTGAAGACTACTTGATAAAAGAGAGTAACATTCCTATCTTTTGTGACAATACTTCTGCAATCTGTCTTACAAAAAATCCCATATTGCATTCACGAGCCAAGTACATTGAGATTAAGCATCGTTTTATAAGAGACTATGTTCAGAAGGGTATTCTAGAAATAAAATTTGTAGACACTGATCATCAGTGGGCTGACATATTTACAAAACCCTCACAAGATAGATTCAATTTTATAAGAAGAAATTTAAACTTTCATCTTATAGAAGAATGATTAATCTCAGCGTCTGAAAATAACAAAATCTCAGCATCTGATATGACATAAGCATGTATGTGTATAAGCATCTTATTTGTCATATGCATCATAACTCATCGTCTGGTGAATCGGTTGCGTGCGTCCGAGCACACCCACACGTGTCACATATGTTAAGGACTTAAGCGTCTCATCATATCTACTGAGTCATAATTGTTTATGTCTTTCGATAAAATCTTTTTCTTGATTTTACTTTTTCTTTTGGCGTCTGCATTTAATGAAAAAGGCGAATCTTTATTTTCTTTTATTTTTGATTTAATTTTTATATGGAAATACGAAACGATATTTTGAAAAAATGACTGTACCATTCTCTATTAACTTTCCCACTACTCCACATTTTTCGCTCCATCACTTCACTCTGCGTTTTCTGCAAAACTGTGCTCTTTCTCTCTATCTCTCTCTGTGTGTGTTTTCGAACCCTAAAATCTCCATCACCTTCTCTTCAATTGCTACAATGGCCGACAGAAAGGTTGGACAATACACTGCTGCCTTCGATGTCTTCTCTGAGGCAAAACTTCTGAATGAGAACCGGGTTGATTTCGAGAACTTCAAGCTATACGGTTTTGATTTTGAGGAAGGTCTTGAGAAACTGGGCTGGAAAAACTACTTCATTTGGGAACCAGTTGACGTACTAAACTACGCTATTAAGGAATTCTGGGGAAGTGCATACTTACTTCCGGGGGAAATCATAGAAGGTCACATCAGAGGATTCAAACTACGCTTCACTATCAACTCTATTGCTCAGACAATCAAGTGTCCGTGTGAAGGAATCAGTTACCACTCAAACTGGGTTGATGCTTACAGAGGACTTGAAAAAGTCAATGAAGCTCTGTTTGAGAACTACCGTGAACTGAAGAAGAAGAACATCTCTCCCACAGCTAAAGACTTGAAAAGCCACTACCGTGTACTGCACAAAATCATCGCCAAGAGCGTGATTCTGAAGGCTGGCTCAAGCGACATAGTGAACTACGAGCAAAAGTTCATTATGAAGAACTACATGGATGGGAAGAAAATCAATATGCCAAGTCTTTTCAAGGAAGAATGTTGATAAGAAGAATATCGTCAAGACAATCCCATATGGAGTTCTTCTCTCCATTATGATGATCAAAGACGGCATTGTAAGGAAGCTGACTGACTCCATCAACACAGAGGAAAAAGAAAAATACTTTGGTGTTGGTGCTGTTGTTCGTCCAAAAGTTTTTGGAGTCAACAGTTTGGTCAGGATGTAGCTTATTACAGGCTCCATGATCAAGAAGGTGAAAATAGAGCAACAGGAAGGAGAAGCTAAAAAAAAATCACCAGAAGCTCAATGACTGGTGTGAAAAGACCTGCTGAGTCTCCTTCAAGGGAGACCAGAAGAACAAAGCAGAAGGTGGCACCTGTACCTACTGTTGAAGAACCAGAAGATGAGGATAGAATTCCCATCAGAAAGGTCTTGGAGAAACGGTTTAGACCAGCAGCTGAAAAGGATGCTTCAGCGTCCGGTCAAGGAAAGCATATCCTTCCTCCTCCTCCTGCTGTTGTTGTCACCAGAGGGTCGAAAAGAAGGTTGGTCAAGTCATCAGAGGTTAACCCAAAGGTACTTGATTTTACTGCTGATGAATCAGTATCTGTGTTTGATGCTCATGATATTATTCATGCACCACCTTTGTCTGTTTCACAACCACAAACACAAACCAGGAAAACCAGAATAAGCCTCCAACAAACCTCAACCCTCTCTAAACCTACCCAACCATCATCCACTACACTCAACCTTGACCTACCACAAAATTCTTCAAATACTTCACTTACTACATATATTTCCAAACTTCACTCTCATCCCTTTAATCTATTGTTCAAAATACCTCCCATTAATCCCTTCAAACCTTACACACCTAAAACCTACAAAATCACCAAAACCACTCCCACCTTACTCACCATTACCCATAAACCTACAGACGCTGGTGGAAGGAAGAATGTCTCATACAAACCACGGTTTGTTAAGTATGAGATATATCATAGCATCTACAATCATCTCTCCACATGGCATTTGAAAACCTTCACCTCTGGAGCTGCCAGATTGGAGATTGCCTCTCCAATAAGTGCTACCTTCAAGGATGGAGAAGACCACTTTCAGATGTCATTTAAAGGAAAATTGAGACCAGCATCTGGTAGCAGAGCAATTCCCTTCTCTGTTGATCTTCCTAGATCCCTACCACAAACTGAACCGCTCACATTGGAAGAATGCGGAAGGTGGATCACAGATGAAGAAGCTGCCTTCATGGCACACTGTCTTGAGATGAAGAAGATTGAAGTAATCAGACAATACAGGGATCCTTTTTTCTGCTTCAAGAAGATTGTACCGGATAGACAAAGGTGGCTACCTTGGTCTATCCTCCTGGGAAAAGGAAAGAACTCGCTCAAGACAGCAGCCATTCAACAAGATCGGGCTCAAGGAGTATGAGAAGGCTCCTAAAAAGTACAACCTTAAGGAATTCTCTAAGCTTCCGATTTCCAAGATCTCTGAGGATCATGCCAGAAGGTTTTACCTGAATTCTCTGAAGGAAGATGAATGGAGAACTGGCTCCTCAAACTGCTGCAATGCCGATAAGGCCACTATTCCAATAGCTGGCACAATCAGCAGAATTACTGACATTAATCTCAGAACAGTCTACTTCGATGATATGTTCAGATGCTCAGCAATCAGGCCTTTTGACTGCATGAAGATATATGTCCAATGGGCTGCTGTGACCAAGCACTTCGACATTGGATTTACTTGGAGTCAATGGTCTGAGTCTTGGAAAGACAAAGCCATGTTACCATGCCCTGTCCCCCTAGTGCTAGAAGAAGATGACAGGGAAAATCTGCGAAGAATATACCTGGCTGAAAATGAAGCACTTTCTTTCACTTGTGAAGCATTAAGTGTCTTTAGCAGAGCATCAGAAGATGAAACATGCACCCGTACCAGAAGTTGGACCTTCTACTTCTACTCCTACAGTTGAGATGGTCACTATTCCCAAAGCAGAGTTTGAAGAAATGAAGGCCACAAACATGAAAGTCACTCAGCTGGAGACTGCTCTGAAATTATTATATGAACGTCTCAACATCCCTCCACCACCTCTTCCAAACCCTTGAATTTATTTATTTTTGTGTGATATAAACTTTTTCTTAGTTTTGTTGATACTCTTATATATATACACTAATTTTGCTCTGATTATCTGTTAATATATACCTACATCTGACTTATATTCAAATTTTTTCTAAGTCTTATTTTGACTATGATGTGTTTTTACACTCTTTTTATCTGATGACAAAAGGGGGAGTACAAGAAAGGTATGATGAACACGTGAAAATCTGACTAACTCACCGTCCGATGTTCACACTCCGATGGATACGCTGGAACTGAAGTATCATGCATAGCATTTCATACAAAGCATATGTGTGGTTATTTATTAATTCGCTAATATTCATTGATCTAGTACTCTTATAATGATCAATAAATTTGGTACAATTTGATTAAATCAATATTTTTGATCAGCATCCGATCTTACTCTGATACATCTACGTAATTTTTTTTTGCGATCACTTAATTGAATCTGTTTATCAACTATCGCCTTAATATTAGAATTATCTTATTTATCAAAATTGTTAAATTCAGGGGGAGACCCTTGATGTCATTTTGAAACTAAATTGTTCATCAACCTTAGATATTTGTCATCATCAAAAAGGGGGAGATTGTTGGAACCTAAACGATTGAGAAGTTTAGACCCTCATTAATTTGGATGATAACAAAATATTCACAAGAGAATAATTTATGTTCTAACAATTCTTGAAGTGTGCAGATACTAATATTACATATATTTCTAAGCCACTTAAACAAGAAGGAAGAAGCTCTCAAGAGAAGGATACACTCCATGTGTCAGCATCCGGCTCATCCTAGTATGCTGTCTTTGTGAGCGTCTGGAATTATCTTTTTGTGACACTAGTCTTATCCATTTACTATGAGCCTCCGATCTTCCGTTCTGAGCAAGCGTCTGAACTTCATTATAAATCACGTGTTGGTCACGTTGTTGCTCTTCCTCTCAGAAGTTTCTGGAACGGATTTCGAATTTGATCTTATGCACTAAAATTGTTGTACGAGGTATCAAAGGTGACACCTTTTGCTAAAAGACAAAAATCGTACAAGTAATTGTGAAAAGCAAGGTAGTACAAAAACGGTAATGTGTACTACTGAGATATTTTCTGAAAAGGAAGAAAGAGACAGCTTTTTGAAATCACCTCACTCAATGGAAAGGAGCCATTTTTACTGTAACGGTAATATCCTTTATAACTCCTATAAATACCCCAAGGTATCCATTGAAGAAACTGCCGAAACTCTACAAGAGAATATTGCTTCATTTACTGAGAACAAGCACTGTTGCTATACACTACAAAGAGTCAATACTCTGAAAGCACTGCTTCTGTGAGCAATCAAGTTTCGAGCCAAGTCTCTGGACTACAAGAACTAAACTCAGCGTCCGACACTTTCTTTTAGAAAGCATTTCTATATTGAGCTTAATTTTTATCCTCTCTGTGAGAGTTATTTATACTTGTATTCAACTTACTTGTAAAAGTTGTTTTGGCCTAGTTAAGGTTGTTCCCTCAAAGGCTCGACTGTACTGAGTCGTTTTGAGAAGTTGAGAGTATTGTCAAGGTTGTGACAGAAGAATACTCTTGAGGAAATTGTAATCAGATTGATTATAGTGGAAAATCCTTCAGGAACGAAGGGACTAGACGTAGCTACCAGTTTGGTAGTGAACTAGTATAAATCTCTGTGTCTCTTGCTTTACTGCTTTCTATTTATCTTTATCTTGCTCTGTTAAAAACAAGTTTTCACAAACTGCTTTTCCAGCGTCCGGTTTATTTCCAGCGTCCGTTTAACAAACTGTTTTGAAAAACCTGTGCTCTAATTGTTTTTAACTTAATATTTACGAAAAGTTTTCAACACAATTCAATCCTCCCCTTCTTGTGTTCACGTTCAACAATTACATATATTAACACTAGTACTATAATATTTACAGCTACAACACAACACCTAATATATATATATATATATATATATATATATATATATATATATATATGTATCACACAATAATACATATTTGAAACTGAATGCAGAAGCTCTTGCAGTCACTGATGCTTTACTCCGAAGCCACAATCCCTGCTCTTTCACGATCACGAACATAATTATGGTTATACGTTATCACAAAAAAACATTACTGTCACAACCACCCACCGAAGCACGGTTACCCATATTAAGAAAATAAAAGGGAATCTTCCTCCAAAATCATCCTAACGTTCGCAGCTCCTCAAAAGAGAAATGGAAGGAAGTGCAATTCTCAAAACTCTCCAAGTTTCTTAAGGTTTCTCACACACTCCAATCACCACATGATTTGGTATCACCTAAGGAAGGAATTGAAGAAAATGAGGGTTTGTTAGACAGAGTATGTCCGCGGCGCATATAAGGAAAGAGAATGAAGAATCTAGGCTTGTCACTCTCTCTCTATACCCCCACTAAAACCAATAATGCAACTAACTATTTCCCCCATTTTTCTTTCTAATCGTGGCTGACAAAGTAGTAAGAGAATCACTCAAAATCACTTTTTTTTAGAAGAAATGGTCGGTCAGATCCAAAAGACGGGAGACGAAAATCCTCACAAAAATCTTAGCCCAAGTCCTCATCACCTAATAATACTAAGACTAAAATGGAATATTTTCTTCTGCACCTTTTTATAAGTTACTGGTCGGCCAAGTAAGAAAAAGGAAGGATGAAAATGGATTATTCAACTTTACTTGGCTCTCCTTTAAGGGAAATATTCCATGATCTAAAATTCAAGATAAGATTTGGTAAAAATTTAGGTACTACCCTATACTAGCTAGACAACTAGTCACGCACTAACTCCACTTTATCCCTATCAACAACTCTAGCTTCCATTTGACTGAGGCAAATGAATCTTGCGTAAATTAAATTGTCACAAAATGTTTAATTAACGCTTGCTAGAAAATAATTGTGTATCATATTTTCCTTGGAAAATAAGAATACGCTTACAATAATAAACAATCACACAATCAACTACATATATTCACAGCAGTATAAAAATAGACTACTACGAACACACAGATGTTAGTGGCAAATATGTCACACTCTAAAAATCATAAAATAATTTTGATTTTCAAATCAAGTACATATCAAAATAATCAAACATTGTGGCTTATATCTAGAACCACTAATACTTCAAAGATCACACTAAACAATAATATTAATAAAGTCTCTTACAGACGATCCCTGAATTCTCATCTCTTATTTCCCTCAAGAACTTAAGAGTTTCATGGTGACGAAAGTCAAACAATCCTTTGGTTTCTGTGTAGGGAAATCGCGCAATAATCAAAGATAAAATGCAGCGGAAAATTAAAATTTCCCTTCCATAGATCCTTGCGAATGATCATGATTCAGGGATTACGTTGGTTACCTCTTGTAGCGCAGACTGTTGCAGACGAGAACTGGAGTCGAGCACGAGCGTCGTACAGATGGCAATGCCTCTACGCAGTCCACACGAATAGACTTCGAATGGGAGCGGCCTATGTCTACTGTGCTAGCTGACGAACAGGGCCGGCTGTCACGAACGTACACAATGTCTCTCTATACGGCTAGGGTCAATTCCATATCTGAACTTTCAGCTTAAGTGTTCTATTTATAGAACCACTTAAGACTGACCTAGCGGTGCACCGTAGCTTACCATGTGCTGCGTTGCTCTTGACTTACGATGGTGCGTCATAAGAGCGCACCATTGAATAAAACGAGTCTTACTCATTTATATTTAATCTCCCATTAATCTGTTCTTATATGTGTGACCCTATAGGTTCCCGTAACGTTGGCAATAATATTAAATCACTATTTAATATTATAAACAGAAAGCGGTGTCTAGCAACACATCACTGCTACCCAAGTAACGAGAATGTCAGTATTATGACGTAACCTTTCCAAGATAATGATCATGTGTATAATTACCCTTTTGCCCTTATATCTATATTGAACACAAGGCATAGTGTGTGTCACCCTTGTATAGTTCAACATTATATTCCTTGATACCCAAGTAGACTAAGTAACAACAAATAAGATCAATATCTCATATTGACTTATTTCAGCATGGCCATGCATTTTACAGTCATACTCTATCAAGGGGCCCACAGATATTACTCCAGCTATGTAGGAGGGGCAAATCCCATCTAGGTCACTCATGTCCCTCTGCATGACTCGTGGAGTGCTCAGTTAACCGACTTTATAATTGTCCTGTTACATACAACGTTTGACGGTAATAAAACACTCAACTCCTCATGTAGGGACCATAGTGGTTTCAGGTCAAAGGGTGGCATACATCATTATCACTATGAGAATGACTTATGACACTTACATAAAGCACTATGTAGTATTCTCAAGGCGGGTCAATCCAGTACACAATTACCCTAATGTGTACCTATGCGGTGACTTGATATCTCATATCTATAACTTGTGAGATGAGGTTATCAGTCCACCCACATAATTGTCTTGATGTATTATTATTGTCCTTAATAATAATAATACTTGACTACAGATATTTAGAGTAAGTTCTATAGTATCTCACAACCGAGTCGTCTACTCGATGTTCTATTAGAATTGAACTTTTACTCAAGGACTTTATTACATTGAAACAAACATAATAACTGAAATGCCTCATATAATAGATAAATAACATGATACAAATTATAAGTTCAAAATGAACTACATTGGCCTCTAGGGCTTACACTAACACTCTGCAACTTGCTCTTCTCCTTGATGTCCTAGCAGGTCACATTGATTCTCCATAGCAGTCTGTTGAGCAACAACCATTGGTATTCCTGCCACAGCTTGGCTATCTGAATATTCTGATCCATCTCTTGAACTATCAGTTCTAACAAAAAGAATCACTCGTCTCGGAGATATTGGATTCCCACAAGATCTTACAACCTAGTCAGAGCCCCACAACAATTTTGTGTGTCAGCACACATTGTTTCTTTCTCAAAATTGGGATGTCCTATGTATGTTCTTTCTCAAAAGTTAAAATTGTTGAAAGCTAGGCTCAAAGTTTGGAGCAAATCTGAATTTGGAGATGTGCATTCCAATGTTGCTGCGGATATAGCTAATCTTGACTCCATTCATGTAACACTCGTATTTTCCCGATGCGTTATTTAGCGTTATTATTGTATAATTTATCGTATTTATGCTATAATAAGCAATTTCTTGTTCGCTAAGTAAGTGAATTAATTAAATCAAGATCAAATTATAATTGAGAGTTAATATTTTATATTAATTCATGGTTCGAATATAGTCGAAAAATTCTAACGAAGTTTCTTCGCGTTTCGAATTACTGGGCAGTTTGCTGCAGATAAAATTTTAAATGAACCCCGATTTCGATGAAAATCGAATGGCAACTTATCGTGATTATTTATGAATGTTTGATAGTGTTTTTATTATTTATAATAAAATAATATCACGCGGTGAAGTAATTTCTTGCTAAATTAATTTTCGCGATTTTATCGGTGGGTAATTAATCGGTAACGCGGTTATTCAATGCCGTGTTTTAACAACCCTTAGACTCTAGAATTAGAGGGTAATCATGAGAGATGTGAAATTAGATGGATAGGATTAGATGATGTGATTAGCATCTTTTAAAGGTGATAGGTGTCATTATTTGTGTGATTATCATTTTTACTTTTTCCTAAACCATTACTAACCAAGCATTTTTTTAATTGAAAAAAAATGAAATACCCCACCCCCTAAATCAGCCCAAGGCCGACCCCCCTCTCTTTCTAACCCTCATATTTCTTTCTTTTTCAATCTTAGAAAGAGAAGCTCCAAAAATCCTCCATGGTTCCAAGCTTGGTCAAGCTCCATTTCACCTCCATTCTTCCATGATTCTTGCTAGTTTTTCTTCTACTCTCCATCACCCTCTACTCCTCCATTCAAACAAGGTTGAGAGCACACTTCCTCCCCCACAAACAGCCCCTTGGCCGCGAGCTTGAGGAGGAAGAGGTGGTGGCTCGTTCCATTTTCTTTCCTTGTTCTCATATCTTGTTTCGGTGTTGCTTTGTTATTGATGATAATTAAATGATGGAGATGAACACATAAACCCCCAATCTCGAAACCCTAGGCGCAAGCTCAAAGGGGAAAAGAAGGGTAGTGTGATCTTGAGGCTTAAACTTGCAATTAATTGTTATTTCTATCTTGCTAAGTGTTATTCTTGTTGTTGTGATGGATAGTTTTGTGTTAGAAGCATGATTAGTAGTTTATTTGGAAAATTTGGGACTCTTGAAATGTTGTAGAGTATTCTTAGACTTGATGATGATTGGTTTTGGGTGATGAATTGTGGTTTGATGAAGGAAAAGAATTGATCAAAATGGTGTTGTTGATGTTGGGTGAAGATTTGCAAAATTTTGGAAAAAAAAAGTTACTGAAAAACTCTTGTTTATTGGCATTGTGAAAATAGTTTTTGGATGCTTGATTAAGTCGTCTATGTGTACTAGTTATTATTTGAAGTTGTTTGATGTTTTGGGTTGTTAAAATTGTTGTTGGGTTTGTTGAATTATGTATTAGTAAGAGAGTTAGTGAGTTATAAGTGAGAGATTTGTTCTTGAAGGACTTGAAAATTATTTTTGAAAGTTGATTTGAGTCTTGCTCTTGAGTTATTGGCATTGTTAATATCATGATTGAAATGGTTTGAATCAAAAGAAAATTAGAAAGGTTTTCTTGGAAACTTTGCTCTTGAAATATTTGAAAATGATTTTAGAATATGTTTGAAATGTGCTTTGAATTATGTCGTGAGTATGACTTGATATTTTGATGCCTTGAAGTGTAATTGAATGACTTGGAAATCGTTTGTTAGATTGTAAAAAGAAAGTTTTGCAAAATTTTTTTTATAGAAAAAGGGGTGATGGCCGAGAGGCCATAGGAGATGTTAGAAGGAAAATTATTTGGTATGAACTTGTTTAAATGATTGAATAAATGTGTTTTTAGGCTTTTGAAATTTATGAAAAATGGTTAGTTGAAGTATGGTTACTTCAAGGTTTTCAAGGAATTAAGGATATGTGTTATGTTAACCTTTCAAGAAATGATTTTGATTTTAAAACCTATTTTTTTCAAGTATCTCGTATTAAATGCTTGAATGAATACTTGGTTAGAAAAAGGTTAGGTTTTGAGAGCCTAAGTTTCTAGTTTAGCATATAGAATTGTGCTAAGTTTACTCGTGGTGATAGGAGTTGCGAATTCGGAGATCGTGCGACATGGACGCGAGGCTTGCGGTATCACGCTAGCAACCAACTGTGGTAAGGGCAACTCTTAGACATGGATAAGTTTTATTATTTAATCTCAAGTCTTAAAGCGAAGAAGTCTGAGAACCTCAGGGTTCGAAGTGAGGGTCTCGTACCCCTTCGACTCTTTAGTTCTTAAAACTTTATTTATGATTATTTAGTGGGCTTGTCTGCAAGTGGTTAGTAGCTGTCCCCTACCCCCCACACTTGTTTGATTACCTTTTTGCCAACTCCACTGAGATGCAGAGGGATGAACCGAGTTGTCAAAGTCGTTGCTTGATGAAATATGATTAACTGTGATGGATTGCTTGTACTGTTGAACTGAGTTGCATTGTATTAAGCTTGTCACGAATATTTACTTGATACGCGATTGAATAATTATTCGAGTTGTTTCTTGAATTATCGTATGCGGCGATTTATTCATTGTTATGAGAGGTGTCGTGTCGTGACGTTTTTGAGCTTTGATCCGGATAACTTAGGGTGCTAGGACCCCTTCGTTTTTCGACAGCCTAGCTAGACGTTGTAGCATTAAGGAACCAGAGCTGAATGTCCTAGGGTGGTCGTGGAGCCCAAGGCTACGGCTGGTATTTAATGGATGGATCGACGTTACTTTCCAGAATTGTCGAAAGTGTCTAGTGAGAGAGTTTGAGTCGCGCTCTAAAACCTGTGCTTTTGTCATTCCTTGCTTTATGCTTTACTATTGCTATGTTTATTCAGAATTTGACCCTTTCCTGTGGTGCCTTCAACCAATGATGGTTACCCAGGCAATGACGAAGAGCGTGCTGATACCGGCGATGAGGACATCGTCGGAGATCATCTTTGATTTTCCCGACAAAGAGATGCCCGCGGTGATGGAGTTCGACCCCATCTCCCGTCGCGTTGTTTATACAGGGGATGTTGTACAGAGCTTCCGAGAGGTTAGTATAGTAGTGAGACAGGAGACTTCGCGGCGCACAGTGAGCTTCCCGATTCGGATGATGCAGGTGGTGGACGCTTGGCGAGCTATTCACAGAGAGAGAGGACTATGCCAGCATCATCTTCCTCACCAAAGGAACCTCTCGAGATCTAGAGGCGCACTACTTCTCGACTTGTTTCCCGAGGACGAGGACGAGGACGGAGGGTTTAATGGACCGCTCGTAAGAGCGTGATTAGACGAGGGACTGCAGGAGCTTCTACCTCCAGGGCGGCTGCTACTCCGAGTCCTTTGGCAGAGCCTGAGCCAGAGCCAGTGGCAGAGCCGACCTCCCCCATGCTTGATAATACCCCTACTCCACCGATGGACCCTCCTCATGTGTGTAGCGTGTGCGGAGAGGTGGGATGTAGCGGCGCAGGTGTTGTGGAGGATGTGCTAGTAGGCATGGTTTTAAATTGCGGTTGTGGTCGCGGATGCGGTCGCTGCGGATGCGGCTATTGCGGTCGCTGCAGTGCGCATTGCGGCCGCTGCGGCGTGAAATAATTTTATGTTTGCACCAAACGAGTAAAAAATTCTATAAATATTGTAATTATTTATATATGTTTTACTTATGATGTTACATAATTTTTTTTCATTTTCAGATGTGTAAATATATGTATTTTTGGATTAAATTTCTAATTAATTAAGTGATAGAAAACTTTATAAATTAATTAACACAAATAGGCATATGCATTGGAAGTGCGAACATGTGGACAGTTGTTAGAGGGCTCAAATTTTGTTTTATGAAGTTCTTTTCAGTCCAATTCCAGTAAAAAAGAATTACTTTTTGCTTAAATATGTAAATAATTCCCTTAAAGAAATCCAAATAATAAACCAAATCAGATACATTGTCTTGCTTAGTGGGTCCATGTAATCCAAAAGGGAATTAATGTTACCAAAATAACCCTTATATTCCTCTCTTCGAAACTTCTCTATTGTTCTAAACTTTTTATTCTTCTCTCAATATGAGACTCTCTCGATAACCCTTAGATTCCAGAACCATCGGCCAACCACATCTTTTTCTTCTTCTTTTCTCTTAAGCGCTTCACAAGAGCAACCAACCAACCAATTGCCAAACTACCCGTTCATGACCGATGGAGGTGATGTCTTGCTCATCCGAAGCCACTGCCACAGAGGACCCACATGGAGGTAGAGCTCATCCAAAGCCGCTGCTATAGAGGACCCAAATGGAGGCAGAGCCACAATCGATCAGAAACAGAGGCAAAGATGCGGTCTTCTCAACAAATTTTTGTTTGTGTGTGAGATACAGTCGTGGGAGATTGATAACAGTGATTTTTTTTCTAGATCTGAAATCGATTGGGGGTTTGGGTTTCTGGAATTTTTACATTTTGGAAAAGGATTGAACAGAAAGGGATATTGCGGTCTGTTGCGGTTGAATGCGGCCGCAATGCCGTTATGATGCGGCCGCAACGCCGTTACGATGCGGCTGTCGCGCGTGAAAACAGAACACACCGCAATTGCGGAGTGATGCAGATGCGGAGGTCGCCGCTACCTCAATATTGCGGCCGCAATTGCGGTTGCGGTCCGCAATTTAAAACCCTGCTAGTAGGAGAGGACGTGCCTACGACGACACCTTTTATCGATTTGACTGGAGAGGAGCCGATGGACGATGATGAGGAGGAGGATCCATCTGAGGATCCGGGTAGTTATCTGTAGTCGTCGTGTTATCTGACTATCTGTTTATATTATTTTGGATGACTATAGTACTTTGTTTATAGTGTATAGTTGTTTTGGTGACCAGTCGGGCTTGGTGATTTGTCTTTTGTATAATGCAGGGTAGACCGGTGGCATACTTTTGGAGCAACCCCTGCGTGGGTGTCTGCCAGAGTACCCCAGGGGTATGATTGCTCTCATGAGGGTCTTCATACCATAGGTATATTCTTTTAGGACATCTTTATGCACTGTCTTTATTTTGTACGTACTGTTTACGCTGACGTGTTTATATATATATATATGTATTTCCAGTGCATGTATCTTGTGTCTTATATTGCACCATGTTTCTAAACGCTGTGGCAACTCTGTGTGTACTATGAGTACTATGCAGATATGATTGTTTTTTTTTTTAAAAAAATAGACCGCATTTTCCAAAGGACACAAGAGTTCCGTTTTAAAAACGCGTCGCATATAGGTTTATTCCTAGTTTAGTAACGGTTCGGAAACGGGTCGTTACAATTCAGATGCAGATTAGCAGTGTTGGTGGTTCAAATTCTTTATTTTTATAGGAAAAGGAAGCTCAATTGAAACTTCAAGAAGCTTTGAACTTTGAAGAGGGCTTCTGGAGAGAAAAAGCTAGGATTAATTGGCATTTGAATGGTGACAGAAACATAGCCTTCTTCCACAAAATGGCCAAGGTTAAATGAGTCACTAAGCAGATTTCTCTTATAAAAAATGGTGACAATATTTTATATGATGCTACTGATATAGAGAATCATATTTTAAATTATTACTCCAGCTTGTTTGCTTCTGGAAACTCTTGTCTGACTAATGATCATGTTAGTAAGGTCATTCCTCATTCTGTGACTGATCAAGACAATGATTTGCTCACTAAATTACCTTCTTTTGATGAGGTTAAGCAGGCAGTTCTTTCAAATATCCACAATATGTTCCATGTTTCACAACTATGGAAGTATATTCCTGATCCATCCCATGTTCTCGAGCTTGATAAGATTCAACTGAAGGAGAATCTATCTTTTAAGACAACTCCTATAATAATTGAAGATAGAAGAGTAAAGCAACTCATAGGAAAGCAAATCACGCTTGTGAAGGTTGTATAGAATCAAGCAACCGGAGGCACTACGTGGGAGCCAGAAGACAAAATGAAGTTGCAGTATCTCAACTTATTTCTAGGTATGCAATTTCGAGGACGAAATGTGTTTTAGAGGAGTAGTATTGTAACACCATCAGTTTTAGACTATACTGTGTGTTGTTTGACCATATAGTTGACTGTATTAACACCGGGTTGACTGTATTTTTATTCTATAATCAAGTGAGTGATTTCTATAAGACTAAAGTGATAGATCAAACCTATTATATCATCATAGGCTACAGTTAAAATTTGGGTTTAAAATTCCACCAGATTCCGAACAGTGTTTTGCACTCGACAGTGCAATCTGGATCGTCTTTTGAACCCAAAGTTTCTTAGAAACTTTTTAAAATTTAGATTTAAGGTTTATTAAATATGTAGAATCGAATGATAGAGTTATTTTGAAAATTTTGCTAGAAGTAATATTGTGTTATTATTTTTATACCGATTTAATCGTATCGAGATAGTAACGCAAAATATAATGTTTCGAGTTAGGACCGAGAAATAAAAGGGTAGATGATTAGAGGTATTAAGGATTTAATTAGGGAATTAAATTGGTGATGTGACATAATTTTGACCATGATCACATAAATTCCTCATTTTTCAAAAAAAAAAAATTCCATTTTTGCTCTCAACTTGATCACCTAATTAACAAAATTGCCTCAACAAATATCTCCCCCCTTACCTACTCCAATCCAGCGACTCCCTCCCTCATTTTCTATAAATAGGAAAGCTGGTCCCCTCCTCCCTTCACACTTGCTTCAAGACTTGGAATTAAAAGGTATTTGTTTTTATTCATTTCTTTCTTTTCTTTAGTTTTTAATTAGTTTAGTTTTAGTTATGTTTTAGTTAATTAGATCATGGTACATGATTATCATGAATTAGATGAGCGCAATTCACGTATACCTAGGTGAACTGAGTTCGCGTATGCCCATAAAAGTTTCATGTACTTACGGAAACGCAATTCACGTAAGGTACGTGAACTAACTAAGCATATACATACGTGAATTGAGTTCATGTAAGGCATTGAAACCCAATTTTTACAGGCGATAGGTGAACTGAGATCACGTACGCTTGCAAAAAAATGCACATACGTGATCATAGTTCACGTACGATACCTAGACGCAGGAAAAAAAACTCGTGAATTAGGAAAATCAGGAAAAAAACTCGTAATGGAATATGTTGAGTGAGTTTCTTCAACCTTGGATGAGATTTTGTCACACTTTCTACATGGGGTGAGAGAGAGTAGAGAAGAGAGAGAGTAGGGGCTGTTTGATTACACTTTTTAAACACAATTTTCTGTTTTTAAAAATTTAACAAGAACAAAATTTATTCTTATATTTTTTAAAAATAAAAAAACTATTTTTATAAAGTGTATCAAACTAGATGTTTGGTGTGTTTTGAAAATTAAACATGACCCTAGGGTACTTTGGTCATTTGAAAAAAATTGTGTCTGAGGGTGTAACTAGCAAAATGGGGGGGGGGTGTAACTAGCGCTAGCCAACAAATAATATCCAACGAATCGCACGCCATGTTGGATCGAGCGTATAAACCAACACTTCAGGTCCTCTTATTTCTCCCTGTGGAGTATGTTTCAGTAGACGTGGTCACCTTCTGCTTCATCACACAAACCTAATTTCTCTGATAACGACGGCACAGGTAATTGCTACATTTTGTTTCGCCGGGAAAATCAGCAGAGGAAAACCAATCCAGAATAGAGGAAAACTTCATCGTTGTTTTTATCGAATTCTTCCACCGTTGCCAACTTTCTTTCCATACGAGTGCGTGAACTGGCGAACGCAGTGACGTTGGTGTTTCGGTGTTGAAATATTTGATTTGTTCGATGCGTACTGAATTTTGCCCTATTTTGTTGGCGACAAAACAGTGCGTGCGAGGCAATTGATTTCTGAACCGATTGAAAATTTAACGATCATGATGTTGTCGGTGATGTAGGTTCAGTTCGAATTGTTCGATAGCGATGGCTAGAAAGATGCTTATCGATGGTGAACCTGAATTGGGCAAAGGGGGAGAAGAAGGGACAGATTTTGACTTTGACTTGTTTATTATTGGGGCTGGAAGTGGTGGAGTTCGTGGCGCTAGATTTTCGGCAAATTTTGGAGCTAAGGTCCATAACTGCTGTGTTACTTAATACCTAATATTATTATGTTAATGTTGATTAATCTATGAAAACATTTTAGTCAATTGTTGAAGCTTGTCTCGATTTTTTTAGAGTGTAATTATTGTAAATGTTTTTTTTTTGACAGAATTGTTGTAAATGTTTGAATAGCTTTTCTAGAATTTATTTTTCATGACAAAAAATTATCTAGCTTGAAAAACAAAGAACAAGTGGTGCATTTTTTTAGTGCTTTTGTTTTTTTTTTGTTTTTTTTGTTTTTATCTAAAATCTTTTTTTCTAACCATAATTAATTGTTCACTTATTTTTCTTATTAATTATTCACTTTCCTATTTCTTCCATGTAATCTTTCTCTTCCCCACCAATTAGGAAAATGGGTAATTAATAAAAATAAAATAAGTGAGCAATTAATTATGCTTATCGTGTACAATTGCACACGTTAGAAAAACCGATCTAAAAATACCAAAATACAGCTAGAGTACTTTTCTAAAGTAATGACTTTTTAATTAAAGCATATTTAAAGAAGCACCTAAACTTTTGTTAATATTCAAGCTAATCTCATGTGAATATCTGTTCCTTTATGTTATTTTCTGAAGTATTTTGCTGGTTTATTTGTTATCTTCCAATTATATTCCAAAACCTGTGGCTACAGGTTGGGATTTGTGAGCTTCCTTTTCATCCGATTAGCTCTGAAACGGTTGGAGGAGTCGGCGGAACGTAAGATCATCAAGACTTGTACATTTTATGCTACTTTCTCTACAGATTTTTTATGTGATTGGTATTCAGATAATGGCTGTGGGTTGTTGCAGTTCTCGTGTAACATCAGTTCTAAAGCAATTATGTTTATGGGCCTTTGCTTCTTTAGTTGTTATTACTTTTACCATGTTCCTAGTTACATATTGATCAGATGGTTTTAACGAGACTCATTACCTTTCTTTGCTTAAAAAAAAAGTTACATATTGATTTTCTAAAATCTGCTTATTATATCTTTCTTTTAACTTTTATTATATTGTTTAGATTTTATTTTACTTTATTCTCTTTCTGATTTTAATTATTGCGTAGTTGCTTCTGTTACATGAATCATAATTCTATATATTCTGAATGCTCAAATCTTGAAGTCGTGTACAACTTAAACTTGGGGGAAATTGCACTCACCTCCCTTGATGCATGCTTAAATGACACAAAATTACACTCACCTCTCATCAGACTTGTTTAAATGACATACTCCTACTCTATTTTGTGAGGATTGTAACTTGGATTGTAAGATCCTACCCAAGGGCAAAATTGTAGTTATATATAATATAAATACACATTTACATAAAAAATAACAGATCAAGAAAATAACTTCTAAATCACAATATTAAATTAAGTTAAATTAAAAATTCATAAGACTAAGATCCAAAACATAAAAAAAAATTCAACATAAGTTCATAATGAGTACACATCATAAGTTCATCAATCAAACTCTAGAAACTACAATTCTAGATATCTAAGACATTATCCAATCCCAATTCATGATAGTCATCCTCTTCAATGACATCCTCATCAGCAATAGGAGGAACATCCAAATCTTCACCAACACCACTACCACTAGCATGAGTAGCATTTTCTCCAATTTCAATTAACATGTCTTCATATCAAGCATTCAAATCTGAAATTTCATTATCCTTCGCATTCCATTCATTACCAGAATCAATATCATCAATGTCATAGTCATAACATCCTATGTATGTATGTATGTATGTATGGTTGTATATTAACAAGATTAAATAGCCATGCACATATTTCTGCAAAGCATACACCCATTATCTTTTTATGCTCTAAACAGTAAGATTTATCATTTATATGATCTACTATAATATTCAAATTCTTATTTCTCCTTTTTTGTTTTATTTCCGTGTGGTCTGCTGATTTGTTTGCATTGCCATGAACATGATGTACTGATAATTTAGGACGATCTATAGTTGATGTAAAATTTTATTGATACCAGCACAAATTATTAGTACCCATAAATTGCTTGTTCTGGCTTTCTGCTGTTTTCCTGCTGAATATTTTAATTTAAATTTGGTGAATTTGCATGAGAATAGTGTGATAAAGTGACTATATCTATGATATTGTGAGGTTTCTCTTCTGTGGTTTGTCCTTTCCACTCTACCCTGCCCAATAATTTCTCTTCAGCTACTGAGTAACTAATGAAATGCTTATGAAATTTTTATTTCAAAGGTGTGTCATTCGTGGTTGTGTTCCCAAAAAGATTTTGGTATATGGAGCATCTTATGGCGGTGAACTTGAGGTAAGGATTTATTCTAAATGAGTTGCTCAGTTAACAACATGGACTCAAATTTTTGGCGCATTTGGCTAGAATGGAATGGATGATTCTTTAAGGGTGTGTCATGCACCCAAATTTGCTGTTGGGTATTATTATGTTCTCAACATGTCTTTGGTGTCCTATCAAGGTTGTTTTCGGTAAACATCCATCTCTGATATGCATATGGGCTGGGCATCCTTGCTGCATTCGGTTTTCCCTTTTTTTGGTAGCTCTAGAGTTTAGCCATGCTGCAGTTTTATCTAGTTCTCTCTAATAATTTTCTCCCTGTAAAACAATAAATCATCATCATCATCACCATCTTTACTTTGACTAAAAATATGAATATTTTTTATATGAATATTTCTAAAGGATATTTCATATTTTCCGGTCTCAAGGAAAGTGAAAGAAAATGAAGGAAAGCGAAGGATATTTCATATTAAATTATATTTTTAATTTTAATTTTTATACATCTAAAAGGGTAAGTATTGTACTATACTACTATATGAATTAACTACTAGACATCTAGAGGAAATAGCCTCCCTGTTTTTCACTATCTACATTAGAGAGATCATGGAGATCCAAAGATTTTTTTTTAAATCGAAAAAATATGCCAAGTAAGCTGATAATTCTTTGTAAAATCTCCCAACTTTACTGTCTCTTTCTTCAAGCATCTTGGCTGAAATTGAAAGCACCAGAAGGAAGCCCAAGGAGGGGGGGGGGAGCATAAGCAAGAATGAAGGGCTTGAAAATAATGGGAATTTCAAACCCATCTAAAGGTCAATCCCTCTCCCTTACCAAGAGACTTCTTCCTTAGACCCTCTATACTCTTCTTTTCATAGCTCTGCTCTGCTTATACTTTACTGTTTACCCCTTCCTCCATGTCTACAAACTGAGCTTCCCCATTCCAGCCCCACCACCATCTCCCACTCGTCTCCCATTCCATCTGTATCTTCATCTTCCTCTTTTCGAACGCCAACCACTGCGCAGATCGTTGTTGCCATTCTTCCTGTTGAACACGCGCGTGGAGAAGCTTCTGCGTCAAAATCCTCCAAAGGCGTCGCCTGGCAACTGAACTAAACCATCCGCCCCACTCGCCACCTGCCCAAACTGCCATTTGTCCAAACCATTTGCACAAAAGGGCGGTAATGTGTATTTGCCCTTGTCGGTTTCATTCGGATGAGCTACTTTGGGACCGAACCTGTCCGTGACCAACTGGTGCTTAGCCCTACCCAAAAGATTAAGCTGTTAGGTGAAGACATATTAGTGATTTTATATTACGTCTTTAATATTTTCACTCACGCAAGGGCCCTTTGGGGTTGAAGCTTAGACAATGATTTTTTTTTTTTTTTTTTTTTTTTTTTTAATATCTCCAACATCGACTTTATTAGGTTTGGTTGAAATTCTCATCAAGTATGTTATAATTCAATATTATAATTCATTAATATGTATCAGTTTTTTCTTTATATTTTTATTCATGCTATTCGTAATTATAAACTAGTTTAAGTGCCTCTAAGATCATCATTTGTAGTCAACTTGTGTTTGATGATTTAACGAATATTTCTATGGTTTGATAGGATGCCAGAAATTATGGGTGGGAATTGAGCGAGAAGGTTGACTTCAATTGGAAGAAGCTCTTGCAAAAGAAGGTATTTCAGGATTTTATATTTTTGTTTAAATAATGTGAAGCATTATTATTTATTTTTCTATCAAAATCGTATTAGCTTCTGTACTTAGGAACTTTCTAAAGACGTAGTTTGAATAGCCTTTGGTTCTCTAGATGTTGCTTTGTTTATTAAAATTATTAAGAGCAGAAAGGAAAGTGAGAGATAAAATAGAGAAGACTTCCATTTCTTTTTCGTCCTTGCAAATATGCTGGTTTTCGCTTTTAGTCGTTGTAATTCTGTTTTTTTTTCTTTTAGGTTCTGAAACATAGGAGAATTGCTTTTGGTCCTTGTTGTTTTGATTTTAGTCCCTGATTCCCTGTAATATTTGTTCATTTTTTTTTTAATCCTTGTAATATGTTGACCATATTGATTTTAGTCCCTAAAATATGAACCGTTTAATGACTAATTTAAACATGAACGAATATTATAGGGACTAAAACAAAAACAAGGACCGAGGGACCAAAAGCAAAATTTCATGTTACAGTGACTGAAACCCATAGTTATTAATAGCTGCCAAGAGTGGCGATATCACGGCGGAGCGACGGCTAGCCACTATTTGGGGATGGTCGCGTTGCAGTTTAAGGTTGCGGATCGCATGCAAAATGGCCGTGACAGAGTCCTTCTACCCCTGTCTCCTCTCTGATGAATTCCCTGCTGGCACCTGCGTTTCTGGTCAGCGAGTGGTGGTTTCCGACAAATTCACTCTTGGTTGCTCTGTTTGCGGCGAACTCCCAAAATGGTTCTGCCGCTTTCCACGAGTGTAACGGCGGTGTAATATCCAGACACTGTATTGTTTGTACGACCCAGAGAATAGTATACCGAAAGATGTATGGGTACATACATGCCTACATTATCTTATCTGACTATTAGGTAGTAGCCCCCCTCAAACTCAAGGGTGGTTGAACAAACTGAAATTTGTCAAACACCCTATGTTTGTTACCTAGTAGGATGATGCATCAGCAACCTGGTCTTCAACAGGAAGATGGGCTAATAAGGGTTTTAGCGAGGACTTTCTTTTGGACAAAGAGGAGTTCCAATTCCGTATGTCTCTATGGCTGGGCAAAATAGGATAATGAGACTAAGATGGTGTTGAGATTGTCACAATATACCAAGTGTCGGGAATGGAAGTTGAAGTTCAGTAAATAATGTTTGGATCCACAAGACTTTTGCAGTGGTATTGGCAAGGCTGCTGTTGTAGAATCAGGCTCAATCCCGATATTATTCTCCTAGATTTTATTTTATATTTATTCTGTCAGATTTGATTTGATTTTATTATTAATTAGTATTTTCTATTTTAGGAAATAATTAATGTACTCTTTTCTATAAAAGCAGCTTTAGTTTGCTGAGTAATACAAGAAAGGATTTTCTTCCCTTGTTTTCTACATGGTATCAAAGCTCTCGATCTTGAGGGTCTCACTTCCGCGTAAAACCCTAGCGGTACTGTTCATTCCGTACGGCGGTACTATTCATTCCGTACGGCGGCACTGTTCATTCCGTACGGTGCACTGTTCATTCCGTACGACGGTATTTTGATCAAGGGATTACTCTCTCCTTCCTCATGGCGAGAAACAACAACTCGTGGAAGCAGGCTCTTACAGGGAGTAGCAACAATGATGAATCCATCATCACTGGCGGCGGCCCAAGCACCGGCGGCAGAAGTGGCGGCCCAGGCATTGCGCACGACAGCGCAAGTGGTGGGGGCCCAGGCGCTGGCCAAGGCGCTGGAGGCGGCGGCCCAGGCGCGGGTGGCGGTGGAGTCGGCTCAGGATGCGGCGGCAACGGCACTGGAGGTGCTGGCGGCGGCGCAGGAGGTGGCTGCGGCTTTCAAGGAGTTTTTCCCTATAGACATTCAACCCATAACCCTTTCAATAGTTATGAGGGATCTTCCAACTCCCTTAAGGTTGATGTTCAACGTCTCAATAGGAAAAACTACACAGAATGGTCTCAAACTGTGAGATTAGTGCTGGATGGCAAAGGAAAATTTGGGTTTCTTACAGGAGATGTACCCAGACCTGCAGAAATAGATCCAAACTTCAGGGCCTGGAAGTCTGAAAACTCCTTAATCATTGCTTGGCTAATTAATTCCATGGAGCCAACAATTGGAAAGCCCTTCATGTTCTTGCCAACTGCTAAAGATGTTTGGGAGGTCGTCAAAGACACTTATTCTGACATTCAGAATTCTTCTCAGATCTTTGATCTCAAATCAAAGTTATGGCATGCCAAACAAGGTGACAAGGATGTCACTACTTATTACAATGAATTGATGACTTTGTGGCAGGAACTCGATATTTGCTATGATGATCACTGGAAATGTACTGAGGACAGTGTGCTGTTCCTTAAGAGACAGGAGAATGATCGTGTCTTTGTCTTCCTAGCCAGCCTTAACAAAGACCTCGATGAAGTCAGAGGTAGAATTCTAGGGAAGATCCCGTTGCCAACAATCCGGGAAACATTCTCAGAAGTAAGGCGAGAGGAGGCTAGACAGAGTGTCATGATGGGTAAGACAACTCTTATGGCTGAGGTGGAAGGATTTGCACTTGTCAGTAGGAATTCCAATGAAGAAGGGAAGAAAGACGGGAAAAAACCATGGTGTGATCACTGCAAATGTCCCTATCATACACGAGAGACATGTTGGAAACTCCATGGTAAGCCTCCT
Source organism: Calophaca sinica (assembly GCA_037113605.1). NCBI lineage: Eukaryota > Viridiplantae > Streptophyta > Magnoliopsida > Fabales > Fabaceae > Calophaca > Calophaca sinica. The sequence continues at coordinate 46,791,938 of CM073737.1, forward strand.
AACTTGAAGAAGAAAGGGGGGAATGAAGGTCGTGCTCTTTAGGCTAGTACTTCTGATCAAGGGAAGCAGTCTCCTTCAAGCTCATTTCCATTCACCAAGGAACAATTAGACCAACTGTACAAGCTTCTTGAGTCTCAAAATCCTTCTTGTGCCATAGCTTAGAGAGGTAATTTTCTAAATACTGCCTTCTTTAGTGTCAGTCCCAGTCATGCTTGGATCATTGATTCAGGTGCTACCGATCATATGGCTGGAGAGTCAAGTCTATTTTCTTCATATAGTCCCTGTGCAGGTAACCAGAAAGTTAAAATTGCAGATGGCTCTCTTTCAGCCATTGTGGGAAAAGGTTCCATAGTTCTATCACCCTTATTAACTCTTAAGGATGTTCTACGTGTCCCCAACTTGTCTTGTAATCTTTTGTCAATTACTACTAAATTAACCCGAGATAGTAACTGTCAAGCTAACTTTCTTCATTCTTATTGTGTTTTTAAGGATTTGAACTCGGGGAAGACGATTGACAATGCTAAAGAGAGTGGGGGACTCTACTACCTTGAAGATGGAATCGACTCCAGACCACAAGTTCAATCTATAAGTTCCTGTTTTGAATCTATTTTTGTTTCTAGTAGTAATGATGACATTATGTTATGGCATTTACGATTATGACATCCAAGTTTCCGTTATTTGAAACATCTTTTTCCAAAATTGTTTAATGATAAAGACCCATCTTTATTTCATTGTGAAACCCGCGAGTTTGCTAAACATCATCGTTCTTCATTTCCTATTCAACCTTATAAAGAATCTAAACCTTTTGCTGTTATTCACAGTGATGTTTGGGGTCCAAATAGAATAAATACTTTTTCTAACAAAAAGTGGTTTATAACTTTTATAGATGACCACACTAAACTTTGTTGGGTATACTTGTTAAAAGAAAAATCTGAAGTTGGACAAGCTGTCAAAAACTTCTTCAAAATGGTGCAAACTCAATTCCAAACTAATATTCAAGTCTTTAGAAGTGACAACGGGAAAGAATATTTCAACATGATTTTAGGAGATTTTTTTCTTGAAAATGGAGTTGTGCATCATAGTTCTTGTGCTAATACACCCCAACAAAATGGGATTGCAGAAAGGAAGAATAGACACCTCCTTGAGGTGGCTCGTGCCTTACTCTTTGAAAATAAGGTCCCAAAATACCAATGGGGTGAGGCTGTTTTGACTGCTGCATATTTAATTAACCGTATGCCATCTAAAGTCTTACAATTTCAAACTCCTCTCAATGTTTTCAAAAATTGTTTTCCCTTGGCTCGTGTTTCAGCTGATTTGCCATTAAAAATCTTTGGGTGTACTACTTTTGTTCATGACCATAAGCATCTAGGCAAATTAGAACCACGAACTATAAAATGTGTTTTCATTGGTTACTCCCCTACCCAAAAAGGTTACAAGTGTTTTGACCGAAAATCCAAAAAGGTTTTTGTGACTATGGATGCCATGTTTTTCGAAAAACAACCTTATTTCAGTGACATTCATCTTCAGGGGGGGAATCCAAAAGAAGATTCATTTGGAAAAGATTCGTTTGAAAATACCATTTCTTTGGATAATGTTTATTTGTTACAAGATTCTAAGACTGATTGTGTTGCACCAAAAGAAAATGCCCATGAATCCTTACCTGAACCCATTCCCACCATGGAAGAGGTTCTCATTGATTCTGCGGCGACATCTTTAAATCAAAAGCATGACCAACAAGGCTGTGAAACTGGTGATGAATCAACTGTAATGTCACAACAAAATGATTCCCATAAAGAGACAAGAAACAGGTTCAATGATGGTGACAAAACTTGAAAGGGAAAGGTCTTCGAGAAGAAAAACCATAAGAAAGGAAATAAGGAGCTCACTCTCCAGCACTGCCAAGAGTCCGAACCAAGGGAAAATCCACCCAGTGAACTTGACACAGGTAAGTCTTCTTCTGAACCTATAGGTCATGATGAATTTTCTGAAATAGATCTCCCTATAGCGCTTAGAAAAGGTATTAGATCTTGTACTAAGCATCCTCTATCCAAGTATGTGTCATATTCAAATTTATCATCCTCTTTTGCTGCATTTACCTCTCAATTGTCTGCTGTAGAAATTCCAAAAAATGTACAGGAAGCTCTAAAAGTTCCGAAGTGGAAGGAAGCTGTGTTTGAGGAGATGAGAGCCCTTGAGAAGAACAAAACTTGGAGAGTTGTGACGTTAACAAAAGGAAAGAAGACTGTGGGCTGTAAGTGGTTTTTCACTGTGAAGTACAACTCAGATAATTCAATTGAAAGGTACAAGGCTCGGTTGGTGGCTAAAGGCTTCACCCAGACTTATGGCATAGACTACTCAGAGACTTTTGCCCCTGTTGCAAAGTTGAACACTGTCAGAATTCTTCTATCTCTTGCTGCCAACTTAGACTGACCCTTGAATCAACTTGATGTGAAGAATGCCTTCCTCAATGGTGACTTAGAGGAAGAAGTATACATGGACTGTTTTCCTGGCTTTGAAAGAAAATTTGGGTCAGAGGTGTGTAAGTTGGAAAAATCACTCTATGGCCTTAAACAATCTCCAAGAGCTTGGTTTGAAAGGTTCACCCAGTCAGTAAAAAGACAGGGATACACTCAAGGACAAGCAGATCACACCTTGTTCACAAAGTTTTCTCTTAATGAAAAGATTGCTGTTTTGATAGTCTATGTAGATGACATCATCCTCACCGGATGATACGGTAGAAATGGAGAGATTAAAGAGAAACTTAGCAGTAGAATTCGAGATCAAGTATTTGGGAGCATTGAAATATTTCCTTGGCATGGAGGTTGCTCGCTCAAAGAAGGGAATTGTAGTCTCCCAAAGAAAGTACATTCTGGATCTCTTGGAGGAAACTGGGATGAGTGGATGTAGGGCAGCAGACACTCCCGTGGATCCTAATATGAAGCTGTGGGAGAAGGGTAATGTTCCGGTTGATATTGGCAGATACCAGAGGCTAGTGGTAAACTAATTTACCTATCTCACACCAGGCCTGATATTGCATTCTCTGTGAGTGTTGTAAGTCAGTTCATGCACTCTCCCTATGAAGAACATCTTGATGAGGCAGTATACAGGATCTTAAGATACTTAAAGACCAACCCAGGGAAGAGCTTGTATTTTAAGAAAACTGATGCGAAGAATGTTGCCATCTTTACAGATGCATATTGGGCTGGTTCAGTTATCGACAGGAAATCCACAACTGGATATTGTACCTATGTGTGGGGAAATCTGGTTACTTGGAGAAGTAAGAAACAAGGAGTTGTTGCTAGAAGCAGTGCAGAAGCCGAGTTTAGAGCAATGACTCAAGGTATTTGTGAAGGCTTATGGATTTACAGAGTCTTAAAGGAACTTAGAGTGACAGTTGATCTATCTTTGAAGCTCTATTGTGACAGTAAGGCCGCAATAAGTATAGCTGATAATCCTGTTCAGCATGATAGGACCAAGCATATTGAGGTTGACCGCCACTTCATAAAAGAAAAATTGGATGCTGGAATTATCTGTTTGCCTTTTGTGACTTCTAATCATCAAACTGCGGACATTCTGACCAAGAGCTTGACCAGACTCAATTTTGAGCTGTTAATAGGCAAGTTGGGCATGACAGATATCTATGCACCAACTTGAGGGGGGTGTTGGAGAGTCAGGCTCAATCCCGATATTATTCTCGTAGATTTTATTTTATATTTATTCTGTCAGATTTGATTTGATTTTATTATTAATTAGTATCTTTTATTTTAGGAAATAATTAATGTACTCTTTTCTATATAAGCAGCCTTAGTCTGCCGAGTAATACAAGAAAGTATTTTCTTCCCTTGTTTTCTTCCCAAAAAATGCATGGTCCCAAAATTTTGAGTGTAAGGCTGCATGACTAAGCCAGCCCTAACTCAACTTTGTGTCTATGCTTTCGCTCTACTACTCCATTTGCTCTACTACTCCATGTTGGTGGTGAGTGTGATTACAAATAAGATGATGAACTGCTTCCAACTTCCAAGTAGTAAATGGTCTAAATCCGCTACTTCAATCTCTTTGGAAGCATGGCTGATAGTCAGCAAAATTAGGTAGCCTAGTGAATAGATATACTGAAAAATGTACAGATACATGGTTACATAATCTGACTCTAATATTTATAAACTCTACATGCATGTTCTCCAGCTTGTCTACTTGTATTGAAGCAGAGAGCAGTTTATTTGTACCCGTAAAAAATGAAAGCAGTTTGTTTGTCTGTTGATCTGTAATTTGTGCTTTATTAAAATGCAGACAGATGAAATAAACAGATTAAATGGAATTTACAAACGGTTGTTATCCAATGCCGGGGTTAAATTATTTGAAGGTGAGGGGAGGATAGTGGGTCCAAATGAAGTTGAGGTGACACAATTGGATGGCACTAAATTGTCCTATTCGGCAAAGCACATATTGATTGCAACTGGCAGCAGGGCTCAACGTCCAAATATTCCTGGGCAGGTTAGTTTGCTTGTTTTAAAATATCATTGCAAACGTGAATGTTACAGTTTTATTAGCAGTAGGTGATATATGTATGTTAAGACTTGAGATTTATAACTTTAGGATTAGAAACTGCAAAAAAAAAAAAAAAAAAAAAAAGAGAGAGAGAGAATAAAGGCTATGAATAGTTAGATATTAGATTGATATGGTGTGTAGTAAGCTATATATTTTACAAAAGTGAATTTCCAATGATGTTCAGTATGTCAATGTACGGCTACTGATCTTCCGAGATGCTTTTTTTTCTTAATTTGGTCTTTATTTTGTATTTTCTCAAACACAATGAAAATAAAAAAGAACTTTTAGGACCCAGAAACTCAGATAATAGAAACATAGGAAATGTATTGATATCTGTATGAAACAGGATGAAGCCTCACTTAAAATATTAGCAAACATATGAAGGAAAGAAACTGAAACAACTATGGTTGGAGCAATGCTCCATACAGTGATGGAGAAAACTGTAAAACTTCTATGAATCTATGAATCTAACTCTAATTCAGAGAGAGAAGAATAGAACTGTTTCTGAATTTTTTCATTGAATATGAGTTGATGATACATCAAAAGTAACTGAAACTATTTATAGGGTTCTAACTATAACTAACTGACTGCAGGGATTGTGATTCCCTGTTGGCAGGTCTATTGTAGCTCTTATGAGCTGTATCTATGCTACTCCTCTAATACTCCCCCGCAAGCTCAACAGGGGGTGATACTTGGCTGAAGTGAGTCACAAATTGTGAGCTTGATTCTGAACTCTTCAAATTTAGAGGGAGGAAGAGCCTTAGTTAGGATATCAGCACACTGAGCAGAACCAGGGACATAGGTAACATGAAGCTGTTTCTGCAGAGCCTTCTCCCTTAAAAAGAACAAGTCTAATTCCATATGCTTGGTTCTGGCATGGAGGACTGGGTTGTCAGCCAGGGCAATGGTATTCTGGTTGTCACAGAAAACAGTAGGAGTGGTGTAAGGTACTCCCAACTCAGTAAGGAGGGACTGTACCCAGAGCAATTCTGATGTAGCAAGAGTTAGACTGCGGTACTAGCTTCTATGCTTTACTTGGAAATGACATTGCTTCTTGGCCCACCAGGAGATAAGACTTGAACCAAGAAAGACACAGGCACCTGATGTGGAACGCTTGTCATTTGGATCAGATCCCCAATCTGCATCGCAGTATGCATGCAAAGCTATGGGAAATGTTGAAATAGGTTTACCCAGTCCTAGAAGAAGACCATCTCTTCCCCTTGGCCTACTGACCCTTTATAATCACCTCACCTTCGTTCCTACTCTCCAACCCCCAAGTGCCCTCTGTCCATCCCAACGAATTTCACCCTGTCCTCAAGGTGAAGGATTAGATAAGTGCCCATTAGCCACTTGAAGGGGCTTCCACCAAGGTCCCATAACTTGAAGCAAAATGACTTAGCTATGCGTGAAACACGAAAACTTCCTCCTGGGTCATATGCTCTGTTTTAGGTGGTACTTTTGGCCAGAAAATTGAGTATGATTGCTGCTTTGGTACCAGCAGCAATACACCTTGTCTCTGGCCACTGGTCATAATTTCTTCTTTGATCAACCCAATTTCAGCTTCCTGAAAATCCCATATATGTTTTTATGCAGTTGGGCTTGGCCTAGTAAATCTTGTACTTCATTTTTCCGGACAACACACCAATCCTCTCCCTGATTTGGGCTGGGCCAATTAGGTGAAAAATAGGGGTTAGTACCTGCTGTTTGATCCTCTTTTTGCCCTTGGTGAGTTCCCCTTCGCGGTCCAACTTCTTGTCGACAACACTTCTATCTTTGTTTCTTCCACCATCAGAGTACCTTTGTTCAGCGGCCGCAACAGTGGTTCTGGCGGTGGCCATTGGATCGGACTGCATGTGAGTCCAAGCTCCTTAAATTTCTTTGCCACAAATTTCCTTTGATGCGATGACAGTGGTGATGGTGGTGGGTCACTTGACATGCGCCCACTCTTCTAAGCATCCCTTTGCACCATCCTGCATCTCTTTTCTTCTTTCGCTCGATCCCGACTTATAACCTTCTCCTTTGCTTCAATTTTCTCCATCTTTTCGTCCCTTTGTCAGGTGTTGCTTCTGCCTCTGCCTTCACCTCCCTGCCTTTTTTCGCTTTGATTCCTCATCTCTACGCCTTCATCTTCACTTCTGTTTTTTGCTTCATCTTTCTCCTTCGTTTGTCTTTCACCTTCCTGGTTTCTCCTTCGCTGTTGTTCTCAGTCTGTAGTCAATAGCGGTCGTTGTGGCCGCAATAGCGGCGTCACGTTGCGTAGCGGAGGCAAAGCGCCACACAAAACGCCGTGGCGGAGCGGTTTTATGTTGTGGCCGTAGCGTCGGAAAAATGGCCAAATCGCGGGCATATTGCGGTCGGAGCGCCTGCAACGGCGAAGGGCGGAGAAAAACCCTGGTGTTTTCTTCTGAAATCGTCCCATGTTCTCTTCTATGCGACTCCGGTGCTGTTCTGCGTTTTTTCATGGTTTCGTTCCGAGAGAGAAAGCAAGAGGAAGAGAGTAAGGCACATTTTTTCAGAGTTTACTTTGTTTTTTATCGATATATTAATTTTGACGAGAGAGAAAGTGAGAGAAATTTGTTTATTATTGGTTGATTGAAGTAAGATGTGTACAAGGCACGCTGTTATTGACAAAAAGTAAAAAGTATAGTGGACTGGAAGCGCATAGACTCAGCAGGAATTGATTTGACTGCTAAAAAAATCTCAGTTCGTTATTTTGTGGAACTGTTAAAAAAAATGGGAATTGGAAACTTAGCTACAGGGCTTAATTCCTATATTACTTATATTACTTAATATTTTTTAGTCAACATATTACGTAATTATTTTTAATACGATATATTACTTATTTATATTTTTACCAAATATATTACTTAGTTATTTATGTTGGTTCCATGGGCTTTAGGCTTAATTTCTACATTTCATATATTTTACTTAATATGTATTATTCAACATAATACTTAATTATTTAGTAAAAAAAAAAATAATACTTAATTATGTGATATTTTTTATCACTTAATCACATCAATTATTTACATAATATAATAACTAATTGTATTATTTAGTTTATTATTTATTAGTTAATATATTTAACATTATTTTGTCAAAAACATACATTTAACAATAAAATATTATTTAATATGTCAAATTACATAGCATACTAAAAGTATACATTTGGGATAAAAATAGTATAGAATATATTTTTATCTATAAAATGATAGAAGCCTATGAATGTGTTAAATTTTGTGTATTCTTTTATTTTTGAGTTTTTATGTGTATGGTATAAATCGTTTGTATTGTTTCCCTAGACTTCGACGTAGCGGTCATACCGCTACCCGCTACACCGCAATAGCGTTTTGGGGGTCGGCCGCTATGCTATGCTATCTGCCATTGACGACTACTTACGTGGAATTTGATTTCCCTGATCAATTCCTTGTTGTCGACGATTGAATGAACTTTGAGCCATCAACAACTCCGATTCCAGTTTTGACTCCTCTTCCTCATTTGATATAGGCAGAATGTTCCAGTATTCTATCTGAAAACGCCAAAGGAGTGCATTTGAGATTGTTCGCCAATTCATTTGTGGATGGCGTCGATTCCACCAACGCCACCATTTGAGAGCACCACCTCTCATTGCATTCACAACCTCTGTCAACATCTCCTCTTCTGGTGTTCCCCTCGCATCAAAGTGTTCCTCAATGCAAAGCACGCACCAGCAGGTGTCTTTTTCCCCCATCAAATGCTCGAAACTCCATCTCTGGCATGATGTACCACAACTACCCAAAACCAATCCAAATTTACTCATATCCCTCCTGTTCCGCCTCACTTCCTTTATAACAACCTCACCTTTCCTACACTCCAGATTCACCTGTGCAATTTTCTATGATTTCCCCCTCCCTTAAATCGATGTAACGAAACAGAAAAGAGAGTTTAAAATAGAAGAAACTGAATTTATATTTCTGCAATGACTTTAATGAATCAGATATAGGTGCGCTCATATTTATTGTGGGGCATAGTCAGCTCTGGTAGTTCTGCCAGCCGTAAAAGTGGTTAAAATTCTATTACAAGCACTGCCAGCCAAGTAGTGACTCGGACATGAACATCTTACATTGACTTAGCCAACCAAGAAAAGATAGTTCTCTTACACCCCCACAAACTCAAGGTGGGTGACAGACATCAAGGAACTTATGCACATTGAGCTTGGACTTCACGTAGATGAAAGTTGTAGAGGCTTGGTTAGCAAATCTGCCCATTGATCATCAACAGGAACATGTAAGACAGAGAGTTGCTTGGCCAAAACTCTCTCCTGCCCAAAAAAATAAAAAATAAAATCAATTTCCGTGTGTTTTGTTCGGTTATGAAGCATATGGTTGTGAGCAAGGGATACAATGCTCTGGTTGTCACAGACAAATACAGGTAAAGCGGCTGAGACATGTAATTCTGCAAGCAGAGTTTGGACACAAAGGAGCTCAACAGTAACTTTAGCTAGACTCCGATATTCAGTTGCAGCAGTACTATGGGCCACCACTGTCTATTTGCAGGACCAGCAGGAGATGAGGTTAGGGCCAGTGTTATTAATTCCAGATAGCGGAGCGTAGCGGCCGACTCAAAAAAGGCTATTGCGAGATAGAGAGATGGCTATTCCAACATGACTTCTTACTATTCATTACCCGAGAGGAGTATTTAGAAGGCTCACTAAGAGAGTCAAGGAGGGCCCCGTAAACGACTCAAGTCATGCTTACTGAAAGGAGGGGAATTTGTTGCGTCTATGTTTGCCATATGACTGTCAAGGAAGGGCTGCCATGAGTTCTGGTGAAGTCACGCCACGAAACAGACCAGCAGCACCGAAGAAGAGAAGCAACGAGCAGAACAGTAGCCAAAAAAGTACAGAACAGTTGCAGAAAAAACGCAAATCAAAGGGATGCAAAATACCCACGAACAAATGGATTTCAGAACCAAGATTTGAACCCTCAAAAAGGACCAGGAATGGCTGCAAAATCACGGCAGTGGCTTACACACGCTGGAGAAGGCAGATCTGTGTGGCGGCGCATGCTGCCGCGGAAGACCATGATCTTTAGGGTTTGGCCGGTTATTGGGAGACGTTCCTGATGGTGTCGTTGCCGGAGTGAACGGGGCGACGAACAATGGTGTTCTGGGGTATCTGGTTCCCGAACTGTAAAAAAAATCTGGTTCTGTTTCACGAACAGTAAAGAAATAAAAGGAGATGCTTCTGTTCTGGTTATCGAACAAAGAGAAAAAAGGCACAAAAAGGTGCTAGGTACTGCGAGAAGGCAGCAAAACGAGCTGCAATGAAGCGAGACCTCCCAGACCGGGAGCTCGTGATACCATGCGGAAAAAAATACTGAATAATATTCAAAGTATTTTATACTGAATAATATTCAAAGTATTTTATGATTACAAGCACTAATGTGATTATATAGCCTACGCTCTACTTATGGGCCTGATACAATAACTACACAATATATTCGCCTAATAACTATCAGTACAGTAAAGATTACATATTTACAACAGATTGTATTCCTAATACTTTTGGCATAATCACCCATTCATCATAATACTCTCATCCATGTGACATTGAGATTATTTTCTTCTTGTTGGCTTGTCACCGTCCAACATTCAGTCCCATACTGCATTGTCGATCTTATAGTTGTGCGGTAAAATTTACTTCAAGTCTAAGTGGTACTTTTCTATTGTAGACAACTCCCAAAATATTTCTTTATTTCATCCACCCTTCTTGGATCCTATGGTTGACATCCCCCTCTCTCTCTCTGTCATTTTATATAATGGATCCAAGACACTTGAAACATGAGACTTGTGGTATTGTATATTCTCCGATTTTCACCTCTAGGTTAGGACTTGTGTGTCTCGTGCTAAACTTGCAAAAGAAAGAACAGTTTCGATAATTTAGGAAAAAAAAAGTAAGCGAAATACCTTGTATGGCTTGTTTCATTACACTCTTTTCTTTTTCATTATTGCTATTATTTTATAACGGGAATTTAGAAAAAATATAGTTTGATACTAAAAGAATTTAAAATTAATTGGTATTTTTCAATGCAAAATTTTAACATTCAGTGTGTAAAATTTTGAAACAGCTAAATTCAGTTCAGTGATTTAAATGAGAAACTTTTGAATTGTGATGCATTACTACTCGAAGCATTTAACACTTAAATTCAGTAAGTGCTGAAATCTTCTGTTTATGAAGCACTTATTTGTTGGATTTTCTGTTACCTTCTGATCAGTGATTACTGTTATTGTAAAATACTTTTGTTTTTAATGACATTGCTTTTTTGATAGTTGAACCGATTTCTGCCATTAGCTTAGAAGGTCAATATTAATATTCAGTCCCTTGCATTTAAATCTCCCCCTTCTATCATCTCCCCTTTATTTCTCACGGAGTTTACCTGTGTTTATTTCCTTAGAATGCATGGCTACAGGAACATTTTCTTCATGTGGAATCTTGGAATCTAAACTCTGGCTTTTCATCTATTCCACTGTCCCTCACTCATTCTTGACAAATACTTTTGATACATTATTGAAGTTCTTATTCTTATATCTTAAGAATTTGTCCGTTTAAATTTTAGGATATGTGTAATGATTGTTGTTGCTGTTGTCTTCTCTTGCCCCTTTTTGTTACTCTTTCTTCCATTTTTTATTTTCTTATTTGTTTGGGATTTTTTTGTTTCCCCTTGGGGGGCGGTGTTTGTTATGCAGGAGTTGGGTATAACATCTGATGAGGCACTAAGTTTAGAGGAGTTTCCTAAACGTGCTGTGATTCTCGGAGGAGGGTGTGTCTTCATCTTCTTCTCGTGTACTACTATAACTACATACTATCTCATGCTCATTAATTTATATATATTTGTTTCCAGTTATATTGCAGTTGAGTTTGCATCTATATGGCGTGGGATGGGTTCCACTGTCCATCTTGTTTTCAGAAAGGAACTTCCATTGAGGTTTGTCTTTGACGTGACTTGAAACTACTCAATTTTAATCTTATTCATTTAGGATTGATACAATACAAAATATATCCATGCTGTGCAGAATTCAGAAAAAGGAACCCCTAGTACTTAGGGATTGAGAGAGATTACAACTATATATTTACTCTAGCTATGAAACAATATCAAATCAAGAATAAAAGGAAATAAGAAAATAAGAAAGGAAATACAGAAATATCAAACACAAATAACGCGCCACCTCAAGTTGGAGCATATATGCCGTGCATCCTGCTACCTGTATATGTATGCTATCTTAGGACTTTGTGAGGATTCCATGATGTCTCATAGTTGATTATTGCATCACACTAAGGAAGTCTTGATGATGCCTGCGAGAGTATATTCCTGAATGAAATGACAACCAACCTCTGTATGTTTAGTCATCTAATAAAAGATTGGATTTGAAGAGAGCTACAAAGCTTAGTTGTTATCACAAAAAAGCTTCATAAGACCTATTTCGCAAAGCTTTAGTTCTTGAAATAGGTATTCAACCATAAAAGTTCTGTTAGGAACCCAGAAATTCTAATGGAAAAGAAAGAACACTTTTATTGAAAAACAGAGAATTTGAGACAATAGAAGAAAATCAGAGAGACAACTCTCCTCCAAAGGGTTTCCCCTTTCACACCCTGAGCCACTGCTCTAGGTTTACAAATGATAATAATCTCCATCCTTTTCCTCTAAGCCTACAACCCCTATTTATACTAAGAGGCCCATCTAACAAACCCTAGGCCCATCTAACTGACCCTCTAACTAATTAACTAATTCACCTCTTACTTATATCCTAACAATACTTCTCACCCCTTTTCCTAACAAACTTTTAACCCTTATCCTAACAAACCCTTATCCTAACAAACTCCTTATCTAATATCATATATCCTAACAATACACCCCACCCCAAAACAACCTTGTCCTCAAGGTTGGAAATAGAAAACAAAAGAAATATCAATGAAACAAAATTCTCTCCTCCCTGGATCCCACTGTTTGAGCTTGATGGGCCAACTTTGATGATTGAGACCATCGCATGATTCATTCCTGCTGAATTTGGGTGGCAACATGCAGTTAATCTCTTCCAGATTCCAAGATGCTCGAACGTCGTCATCCACAGCTCGAGTTGAGAAAAAATAAGGCTCACTGGAAGCATCCCATATATCTAATGCTGCATCTTCTGTAATTTCCAAAAGCATGACAAAACTATTTGCTATTTCCTCCATGAAAGAGATTCCCATATGAAGAAAAGATAACATTGCTGATTCCACTTCCTTTTCCCTATTCTTTCCATTCATAGGAGCGTAATTATTCATTAGGCCCATGTGATTCCATTTCCTGTTGATTCCATTTCCTGTCTCCAATTCATTTGAAAAATTAGAATTTGGCCCACCATTCATTAGGCCCATTATCCATTCCTCCTGAGGCTTCTTCCCTTCCTTTTTAAATTGGGCCAAAAAGTCCACTGGCCCGTGATACTGCTTCAGGTGTAACCTTGCCTCTCCTTTACCATAACCAAGACTAATCAAAGAAGATTGGGCTTGGCCCATTAGTTTCAACCACTGCCTCCATTTGCTTTGTAGAAGAGAGGCTAAACCCGAAGACAGAAAGATTGGGCTCAGCCGATTAGGTTTAGAATTGGGGATTGGACTGCTACCCTGATGTTTCCCTCTTTCTTCCTTCTCGGTCTGCGTCCCCTCAGTCTGCGACGGTTTCCCTCTGTCTTGGTTCTTCCTCAGCGTCTGCTCTTCGAAGATCCAAACCCATGGAGCTTCATTCAACAGCAACCCCGTGCCGGATGCAAGGAGATCGGCCTCCGTTGTTGCCATGCGCAACTCCCAAGCTGACAAATCCTTCGACGGCGCAACGCGATTCGAGTTCCTTTGCGCCCCAAACTAGCACCATACCCGTGCATCCGCACGGGGGTGTCGTTGATTGTTACTAATAGTTGCTCATTGCTACCAATATTTGTAACACAATATAGTAACCCCACATAGTCAGAATCATAGTTTGTGGCACAGACTAAATATATTGCAAATTGTTGCTTCATTGCTACCAAAATCTAGTGTTGAAACCTAACTTCTATCTTCAGTCCTCAGAAATGATAAGACAATACTTCATTAGGAACACAATTGATTAGTTTTAAAGCTGGTATGAATAGAGAGAAGTAGGACCCTAATATAACTATAAATATTAACATTTGAGGAAAATACTAACTATATGATATTATATATATATATTTTTTTTTTTGAGGAAATGATATTATATATTATTACAAACAACATAATAGTTTGTTTGACATTAAAGCCACCAATATGTTAAGACATTACAGCCACCAATATATATAATATAATAGATCTGCATGCGCACAGGTAGCGTCGTGTTGTTTAATACGAATAGTTCTGAAACCGAAAATTTTGTCAAAAAAAAAAAAGTTCTGAAACCGTTATTGAGTAGTAATTAGTATTTTTCAAAATAAACTATTTTTCATTATTTATTAATCAAGTTCTCAAAAGTATGTCACTTGATACTCTTATAGTGCTGTAGCGTAGTAGCTAATGAATTACTAAAATAGGAGCAATACTGTAGAATTTGAATATTCTGAATATTATTTCAATCTTGTCTAATTACAAGCACTAATATTGTGTATATAGACTAAGCTATTCCTAACGGGCCCGATAAATGGGCTTATTACAATGAATGCTAATAATTATGAAATAACTAAATATTTACAATATTTACAACACTCCCCCTCAAGCCCAGCTTGTAAGTAAGTTGGCCAAATCGCTCTGTTGGTAAGCCCTTTGTTAGTACATCTGCCAGTTGGTGCATAGAGGGAATGTAGGCTGTTGTTATCAATCCACTATCCAACTTTTCCTTGATGAAGTGTCGATCTATCTCAATGTGTTTTGTCCTGTCATGCTGAACAGGATTATGAGCAATACTGATAGCTGATTTATTATTACAAAATAACTTCATAGGACCCTCAACCTTTATCTTCAAGTCATCAAGCACAATTTTCATCCTCAATAACTCAAAGATTCCATGTGCCACAGATCGGAATTATGCTTCAGCACTGGATCTGGCTACAACATTTTGCTTCTTACTTCTCCAAGTAACAAGGTTCCCACATAGGAATGTGTAATAACCTGTAGTAGACCTTCTATCACTCACTGAACCGGCATAGTCTGCATCGGTATAAGCCTCAAAAGTCAATCTTTCACCTATTTTGAACAAAAGGCCTCTCCCTGGAGTAGCCTTGAGATATTGCAGAATAAGGTCCACAGCCTGTAAGTGTCTCACCCTTGGATCATGCATAAATTGGCTAACCACACTGACTGCATATGCTAAGTCTGGTCTAGTGTGTGCCAAGTAAATCAACTTCTCCACTAGTCTCTGATATTGGACCTTGTCAACTTTAACACTCTCCTCTTCAAATGCCCATTTTGTGATTTTGCTCGATGGGAACACTTGCAGGTTTACATCCAAGTTTGCCTGTTTCTTGTAAAAGATCAAGCACATACTTCCTTTGAGAAATGAAAATGCCTTGTTTAGAGTAGGCCACTTCAATTCCCAAGAAGTACTTGAGTTTTCCAAGGTCCTTCATCTCAAATTCGGCAGATAATTTTTCTTTGAGTAGTTGTCTCTCAACTGGATCATCTCCTGTAACAATAATATCATCAACATAAACAAGAAGTACTGTCAGCTTTCCTCCCTGTGAATGTTTGAAGCAATGTTGTCAAACACGTGAATCGGACTAGGATCGGGAGAAGGGTGAAAGATCGTAACTCGGAGGATCGTAACACGAATCGTAAGATCCTACCAAAATCGTAGGATTAAATCTCGGGATAGGATCGTAACACAGAATCGTAGGATTGTAACTTCTAAAACATAACAAAATTCATAAAACTAAATTCATAACAAAATTCATAATCATAAATTTGTAGCATGAGATTAAGATCCAAAACAGAAACAACTCAACATAAGTTCTAAAACAAAAACTTAAGTTCATAATTAATCTAACTCTAAAAACTAAAATTCTAGATATCTAGGATAGCATTCAATCCAATTTCAGGAAAGTCATCCTCATCCTCCATATGATCTTCAGTCTCATCAATTGCATCTTCACCTTCATCAGCATTAGGAATCTCCAAATCATCTCCCAGTGCTTCACCAATGCCACCACTACTACTTGCATCTTCACCAACCTGAATTGGAGTATCCAAATCTAAATCCAAATCTGAATTTTGATCGTTCTCCACAATCCAATCATCGTCAGAAGAAAGATCATCAATTTTATAATCATTTGTTTTCCTAACTTGCTTCTTCTTGTTGATTTTTGAATTAACCATCACAAAGACCACATCATTCATGGTCTTTTGCTTTAAACGATTCCTTTTCTTGGTGTGGACCTAAATAATTATAAAATTAATTAAAACAGAATATACTAGGTAATTTAAAGAATGATATACAATTTATTTAATAATTTCAAAATCTTACCCTCTCAAAGGCACTCCACTTACGCTCACAGCCGGATGAACTACATGTTAAGCTAAGTACTCGAATAGCAAACCTTTGCAATTCCGGATATGCATCGCCATAAGATTCCCACCATTGTGCTGGAGTTTTGGTTTGAAGTGCACGCACAGCTAATGTACTACCAAACATTCCAGCTTTACTTTTGAAGTCCTCGAGCTGGTAATCAATCTTAGTTCTTTCATCCAAGCTTCCCACCATCCTTTCCAAACATTCATATATTCCTTTCTTAACTTCATAATCAACTTTAAAAGTTGGACTATAATGCATCATGGGGTTAAGGTAATAGCCCATAGCATGCAAGGGCCTGTGCAGTTGCTTATCCCATCTTTTGTCAATGATTTTCCATAGGGGGGTGTAGCTAAGAAAGGAGAAATAAATCAAATTAATTTCCAAACAAAGTCTATAAATTATAAAACCAAAAAGTAACAAGTGGAAGACAATTACCTCTTATGAACCCCATTGAAGGCACTTTGTATCCTCTCTTTAGCCCGATCCATTTCTTCGTAAATGAATCCCATGGCTGGCTTGTCATCTGAATCCACCAAGTGCAACACTCTAATTAAGGGATATGCACCCCTCAAGCAGTTCACAATATTCTTCCAAAATCCCTTATCCGTAATCTGATTTTCAACAAACACTCCATCCTTAGACTTTGCAAAGGCACTAGATTTCCATTGCTCAGATGTGAACATTTTTATTAATGCTCCCTTATTATCATTCAAGCAACCCAAGGTCAAATAAGAAGTGGCAAAACGAGTAGCAGCAGGTCTAATCAAGTCTCCACCTTTGGTGAAGTGATGCAATAAAGACATAAGGCCAGTTCTTGAATAGATATAAGTTGTAATTTTTTTACCAGTTGCAATTGTCTCGCTGTGGAGGGGTATGTTTTTCTCAAAATCTTCCAGCATCAAGTCGATGCAATGAGCTGCGCAAGGTGTCCAATATAAGTTCTTCCTCTTCTGCATCAATAAATCACCAGCTGCCTTGTAATTTGCTGCATTGTCTGTGACAATTTGGACAACGTTTTCTTCCCTGATCTCATCAATAACCTCGTCCATCATCTTGAAAATTTTATCAGCTGTCTTGGATATCTCAGATGCATCAATAGACTTCAAAAAAACAGTTCCCCTAGGACTATTTACCAGAAAATTTAGTATAGTCCTCCTCCTTCGATCGGTCCATCCATCTATCATAATGGTGCATCCAGTTTTTTTCCAAAAAGCTTTATGTTCCTCCAAAATCAGATTTGTTTCTTCTACCTTTTTCTTCAAATATGTCACCCTGATCTCATGATAGGATGGCGGTTTAAATCCTAAACCATGGCGGGCAATAGAACCACACATCCTCTCAAATTCTTCGCTCTTTGCCACGTTGAAAGGAATGGCATTATTGTAGAAAAAAGAAGCAATGTCCATGCATGCATCCTCCCTCACACTCTTCTTGAAAATGCTATTGATAGTAGCCTGAGTGCTCACTCCCCTTCTCTTGAAAAGGTTTGCAGCAATAGCACCATCGGTCTCGGCAAAAATTTTTCTTTTCCCAGCCTCATCAATTGATTCAGAAGTGCTTCCAATATCTGCTTCAAACTCCCTTTCAGTTGTCTTTTTAACCAGTTTTTCTTGCAAGGATGCAAAAACATTCCACATCTGCTTTCGAACGTCGTCTGGAACAACTATGCAGCCTTCAACATCCTTCTGTGTTCTAACCAAGTGGTGTTTCAAACGATAAACACCTCCTGAAATAATTTTCCCACAATGTTTGCATTTTACTTTCCTTGCGTTTCCATCAATTGCAATACAATGCTTCCATGCAACATCTCCTCTCAGTCCAACAGTTTTTTTATTCGGTCTGACATTAGACCCACCAACTGCACATGCATCTGTCGTATTTGCACTGGTCCCAGCATTTGAAGACATTTTCAGAGAGAGTTTGGAAAAGAGTATGAGAAGCTCTCGCACTGTGGCACAGAGCAATGTTGTCAGAGTAAGAGGAATATTTATAATGGTGGTATTTGGGAATCGATAGAATTCTAAACAGTGAATGAGACTAAAGAGAAGGAGACAGTTGCAAACAAATTACGAGATGAGTCCATTTGAATTCTAAACGGTTTAGGAGCAGATTAGGATAGTGGGTGATAATGGGGATGGGGAACGACGATTAGGATTCTGGTTTCCTTTTTGATAGTCACCGACTAGACTACAATATTCTAGTAGGAGAGGATACTAAAAGGGAGCAGACTAATAAAATAAATGGGCTAGGTTGACTAATGGTTCAAAAAAGGGTCCAATGCTTTTTTTCGAAAACGGGTCACGAAAACCCGGCTCCCATTAAATTTTTTAAAAGGGTCACGAATACCCGTGTTCCTTTCTTTCTGAACGAAACGGGTCGCAAAACCCAGTGCTCTCTCTGTGCAACGGCGACGAGCTTTCTCTGCGCGCGGCGACGACATCAAACGCAAAAACCAGTGCCTCAAACTCGGAACAGCACGCGATTCAGCGATTCAGCGTCCCAGCACGACGATTCACCAACGATTCGACATTTCTATGATCCTTATACCAATTCAAATCGGTTTTGTGCGCATAACTTGTAGAATCGTACGATTCAACGAGTCAAATCGCGATTCTGACAACATTGGTTTGAAGAATAGTTTGTGATCGCCTTGGCTTTGTTTGTAGCCTAGGCAAACCATAGCCTTTGTGAATCTTCCAAACCAGGCTCGGGGAGACTGTTTCTGCCCATATAAAGCTTTTCTCAGTCTGCACACTTTGTTTGTTCTACTACTGGGTCCAAATCCAGGAGGAATCTCCATATACACTTCCTCTTCTAAGTTTCCATGCAGAATGCATTTTTGACATCAAATTGCTGTAGTTCCCACCCAGAGTGGGCGGCAAGAGAGTGTAAAATCCGGACAGTGTTCATCTTTGCCACAGGAGCAAATGTCTCCTCATAATCAATGCCATAAATCTGAGTATATCCCTTGGCCACTAATCTTGCCTTGTACTGATCAAGAGTACCATCTGATTTGTGCTTGACTGTATAGATCCACCTGCAACCAACAGGTTTCTTGCCTCTTGGCCTCTCAACAACCTCCCAAGTTCTATTCTTTTCAAGTTCATTCATCTCCTCAGCCATTGCTTTGACCCAATTTACATCCTTTAGTGCCTCTTGCACAGATGCTGGGATTCTCACAGAGTCAACAGCTGTAATAAAACTTTGATGCTGCAAGGAAATATGTTTAGAGGAAACAAATTGAGAAATAGGGTATTTGGCACAAAACCTTTTCCCTTTTCTCAAAGCAAGAGGTAAGTCATCTGGATCAGGGTCAAGAGTATCAGAAATCTGAGAATCAGAAGTGGAGGGATCATTTCCAGTACTTACCTCTGGTTCAGACAGTTGAAGTTGTTTCTGGACCAGGTCGGGTTTTCCTCTCCTTTGGTAAGTCAATGTAGGCTCACTAGCCTTATTCTTCACTGGTACCGAAGGTGCTGATTCCTGCAAAACAGAAGACAAAGGGGATACAGGAGAAACAGAAGGACTAAGAACAGGACCACCAAGAGGATCAGAAGGATCAGGACCTGGAGACAAAGAGTCTGAAACAGGAGGTGAAATAGGAGGTGAGTCCCAAAGCCAAGGACCAAGGAAGATAAACTCGAGCTCGGACTTAGATTCCAAATTAGAATTAGAATCACTACTCTCCCCCTGAAGCTGAGGACGAGTGAAATAGGAGACATGCTCGTGGAATGTGACATCGATAGAAACAAAAAACTTACGACTTGGTGGATGATAGCACTTGTACCCCCTTTTGCTAGGGGCATAACCCAAGAAGACACATCGGATGGCACGAGAATCCAACTTATTTCGGTGTTGTGGATGAACATGGACAAAAGCCACACAGCCAAATACCCGAGACTCAAGACTCTGCATGATAGGAACAAAAGGAAACTGTGAGATCATAAACTGAACAAGACTAGCATTACCTAAAACACGAGACGACACACGATTAATCAGATAGGCAGCAGTCAATACTGCTTCACCCCAGTATGACTTTGGGACGGACATTTAGAAGAGAAGGGCTCAAGCAACTTCAAGTAAGTGACGATTTTTCCTTTCGGCAACCCCATTTTGTTGAGGGGTGTCAACACAGGTAAGTTCATGAATGATGCCCTGCTTAACAAGAAAACTGGAAAGGTTATGATTAACATATTAACGAATTCTTTTAATGCGTCTTCCAAATTGAGTCTGTATCATATTATAAAATTGAATAAACAATTGAGATACCTCAGATTTATCTTTCATCAAGAATATCCAGGTTACTCGAGTACAATCATCAATAAATGACACAAACCATCGTGCATCAGAAATATTAGTAACTGGAGCAGGACCCCAAACATCAGAGTGAATAAGATCAAACGGTTCAGCACTTTTAGTAAGACTAGAAGGAAAAGTAGCACGGTGGTGCTTAGAAAACTGACAGACGTCACACTTAAAAGACTCAACAGATTGTTTTAAAAACAAGGATGGAAACATAGACCTCATTAAAGAAAATGGAGGATGACCAAGACGCTTGTGTTGAAGCCAGATTTGTGAGGCAGCTGAATGAGACTCTGATTGGGACCGGAATGCGGAAGACAACACCTTCTGACCAGGTCGTTCATCAGACCGGTAGTACAACCCTCCCTGTTCTTTAGCAACTCCAATCGTCTTCCCCGTTGTAAGATTTTGAAAAGCACAATGAGAATAAAAAAACATCACTGTACAGTTATTGTCCTATGTAAGCTTACGAATAGAGATATGATTATCCGAAAGATCGGGAACATGAAACACATCTTTCAATTTAAAAAATTGAAGGTCAATGTCCCCACAACCATCAACACGAGTATGAGAACCATCTGCAACAGTAATATATGGAATGCTGGAAGGAGAATTATAAGTCAGAAACAGTTCGGAATGACATGTCATGTGATGAGTGGCACCGGAGTCAAGAATCCAAGCACTTTGAGTGATAGTATCATCAACATGAAGAGAATTCAAGGCTGAAACAACCATATATCTATTGTCTGATATATTAATTGATGTCCTTGCAACTGTGTCTTGCTCAAGAGAACAAAAATTGTCTACAAACAGCAGTAAGCAGCCCTGAACACAATTGAAAAATGGAGCCTGTGTACCGGGAACGTCCAAAAAACAAACCAAGAGATTCTGACGAACAACCAAGTGAGAGCACAGCAATAGGGCGAGCTGAATGACCAAAGCAAACCCACTGAACCCACAAAAAAGTGTCTCTAAATGCGGTTTTGACCCCTCAAATGGAACAAGCAGGCGCCGATGATGCTACTGTGAAAATATGGAGGCGATGGTCGCAAGGCGCGCATGGCTTACACGCGTCTCTAACCTGGCTCGAGCCGCGGGCAAGCAGGTAGAGGCGCGTCCAACGTTCGTTGGCCGCGATCTTCTAGGGTCTGGCCGGTTTTGAACCGGCGATCCTGATGGTGGGGGCGGTGATGCGAAATCCGTGACGGGTAGCGGTGTTTGGCACTGGGCAGTAGCGAAGAAGAGATAATGGGAATGAACAGTAACGAAGTGATGAAAAAAAAAGAGGTTTTCTGTCCCAAAAAAGACGGTAGTAACAGTAAAAAAGACGCTGCAATGAAGGCAGCAAGAAAAACAACCACGATGAAGGTGGCGGCTAGGGTTTATGCGGAAGCGAGACCCTCAAGAACGAGAGCTCTGATATCATGTAGAATTTGAATATTCTGAATATTATTTCAATCTTGTCTAATTACAAGCACTAATATTGTATATATAGACTAAGCTATTCCTAACGGGCCCGATAAATAGGCTTATTACAATGAATGCTAATAATTATGAAATAACTAAATATTTACAATACTTACAACAAATACTAATGAAGATAATTTGCAAGAGCTTCATATTGAAGATAATTTGCAAGAATTAGCTAATGAAAAACCTCATAAGCAATCACATTTTCAAAATAAAATCAATTATTTAATATAACTTAATACTACCTATTTGACTTCCAATTCTGCTACTTCTTGACGCAGATATCACAGTCTCATTGAAAACAAAAAAAATTATAAATATTTTAAAAGTCAATGCAATTGATAAACTTGTTGGTTTATAAATTACTATTTCACTGGAATAGAAAAGATAAATTATAATTTCATGACCATATGTAACCTGGAAAACATCTCATTGCTTTTATTAGGCCCATAAACTGTGAAGCCTCCTAAGAGCTACCCAATAAGGAATTGGCCACTAACAGAAATTGCATCATCACCCTATCCCAAAGATAGCTCTAACTCACGAACCTAGGGATGATGAGAGAACATCATATCTATGAAAGGTTTGAGATGGACAAAAGATAGTGTATATACTTCATGTTAAAAATTAGGCATGACGGTTGAATCCTTCAAATGCTGTCACGCCATGTTATCGTTGGATACAAAATGAATAAAAAGAACATCCTAAACAGCTAACACATCAGAATGTGTGTACCCAAATTACAGGACCATGTTTAATACATAATCGCCAACCCTGCAATGTAACTTAATCAATTTGACAGAGGCAGACACTTGGAACCGAAATGAGGAAAAGAATCTGGCTATCCATAACAAAGTAGCCAAACAGGGTACAGACGTAAAAAACTCTTCCTCCAATTGTTGCAAACAGATGTAAAAATAACTCTTCCACCAATTGTTGCACCGTATGCTGTAAACATTCCCATCAGTTAGTCCATAAATGATAATTCCCAACAAAGGCAGTACAAATTGTGATAATTTTGTACAGATAGCCCACCTTTACATTCACACTGGTAACAAAGCAAACAACATAAAAATACAGTTCCTACATAATCTTAATTGACCAAACCCAACTACTTCAAAAGAAACACAAACACACAGCCACGACATGGCAAAAAAAGCAATATGTAGGCCTTTTTTCAAATGCATAACAATGTCAAAAAAGACATTGTGTAGGTAGTCAAGTGCCACAACATAATGTTAAAAATCCATCCTTTAAAGTTTAGAATTTATGTTCAGAGTGCTCCTTAACTATTCACATGTTAAAAAGGGATATTTTTCATTGCCTCCACGAATACTTAATGAAATATCAAAGTCTTTATGGATTTCTCAAGTCCAAAAATTTAAAATGTAAACAGGAAAGTCAGTGACTAACAGTGGACACCCCATCATGTGAAAAATGGACCCTATGCAGAGAGGTGCTGACTTGCATAGAGGTGCTGACTTACTACCACTTTCACTCTTTGGTAGTGTTGTGCAAGTGGTGCTGACTGCTGACGGGAGAAAAGAAGTGTGTGGCAGCTCTTTTAGAAAAATAAGGTTAAGAAATAATTCTAACATAACAGAAAGAAGGCAAAAATTATATTTGGGTTCTTTGACTTTTCATCTTTCTTAAGAAACCACAACTTTTATAATAAAAAAATGTCAAGAATAGAGACAAAGCCATATTGAGTAGATATCTCCAATCCCTTTTTTTCTTACAAATTCAGTTCATGAGGCGATCTTAAAAGAGATGTGATCATAAACATAAAATACCCTGCAAGTAAAGACAAATAACATGACAAGTAATTTTGAGGCTGGAGACAATGATATGACTAAACTCATTGTTCATTATATGCTAAAGGAATATTGGTCATTGAGACAGCTTCAACTGACCCGAAACAAAGAAAAGAAATCATAATTGTAAAAGAGAAAGCAGTCCAAATATCCATAGAAGATACTAATTTGCTGACATTGAAGATACTAATTCTTTTTAGCTGAATGGATACGCAAACTTAGAAGACTATAAACATAAAACTTAAAAAGAATATACAACTATAAACATAAAACTCTTTTTGCTGACCTTGTTTAATCTCCCATGTTCTTTACACCTAATCCTTATTCATGTGCAGCTCGTATGGATTACACCTAATATCCCGCATTGATAAAGCCCTGTATTAAAGAGAGTCGCATCATAAGTGGGTGATTAAAGAGATAATACAAAATCAGTCAAAGTATATGTTGTCTTTTGCTAGTATATGCTGTCTTTTGCTAATGAAACTCCATTGGCCCAATTCACACTGCCATATGAATCACAAAATTCTATTTCAATTTCATTTGAAATTAAATCTTTTTATTTTTTATCTCAAATAATGTATTTCACAATTTAAAAGCACCACAACTAATCCTATGACTCCTGCTTCTTCAAGGGATTCCCTGCAAGGTGCCTCTTCTACAGATTCGTTAAGTTCCCACCCTCCATGATTAGATCAGACAAATAGGATGTCAATTAATGTTTATGAAGTAACCACCAACAGATACAAAATCAATGAGCAACAATGGAAACTTGAACAGTAAAGTATTACATCCTAGGGGACCACCACTAAGTCAAACCCTTCTGAATTGCAGCTACAGAAGAATTGAGAATATTGTACTCTCATAGGGATAAAGTCAGGAATTCAACAATCAGGAAAAAAATATGGAATATGCAGCTTCACAATGCTTGTCTTCTCAAGTAAAGTATATTGCAGAACTAATGCAAACCACGCGCAGTGAGATCCAAATTCTGAATTCATAATAAATTAACCAAAATGAGCTGCTCACCTCTCAACCACCAAATGCCTGATACTTCTTCTATTTGCGAGATGCGTAAACACCTTTGAACAACTTCCGTGAAATAGCGACTCATGCGAATTGTGTCCAGCACTGTTGATCTAACCATTTTTAAAAAATAAATACAAAGGAAAACAGGAAAGGAAACAAAAGATATACAAAAAACAAAAGAAACGTGGCTATCACCTGAAGAAGAGATACCTTTAGAAACATTAAACCACAAATATGGTGTAAGTTAGTATCTCCCTTCGCTCAGAGCTGTGTCTCCCTCACGATGGCTCCACTGTTCAACATCCCAATCTATTAGCATAAACTAATGTGAATTGAACAATATCCACCCACTCCCACCCATAAGCATGTAAAATAAAGGAACCATTTTCCTCATTAGGGAGCCATTTTCCTTCTCTGCACCATTAGACCAGGAAAAAATGAGTTGAAAGTATTAAAACTGCCCTTGTAAAAGATGCCCAAAGCACCAATCATAGAACAAAGATGTAGAAATGCCCTGCATCTAATAAACGTGAAACTGAAGAGAACTTTTAAACTGATATACAAAATGAAATGTTACCTCACAAAACATAAAAAATAGAGTCATAGAGTGGGTTGGTTTTCTTAGAAGAAGCCTTATGCTTCCACTCAATGAAAAAGAATCAGCAGATAAATAAAAAGATGTAATGACACCAACACCAACAGAAAGTTACTTACATTTAGTGGCCAGAAGAAGCATAAATGCTTGGAAAGCTGAAAACTCTCCGTGTCAAAGTCTCTAACTCCAGTCATTATTTGAAACCATGAAATGATTAGCTCCACTGGTATATTAATTGACTGTTAGTATGTATCCACACTTGTGGGTTATGAACAGTAATAGCTAACACCATTTCAACCATTGAAGACCCAAAATAAATAGAAAAAAGAAAAGAAGAATAAGCTTCCTAACAGAATGCATGTGCAGAAAAAACTAGATTTAGGGAAGTATGAGCAGTAAAAAATACTTGACCGATCAAATCTTTTCCAAATGCAACCAAATTATATGGGAAGCTTCCTAACACACATATTAACATGTCCATATTTTTGAATTTCACAAAATGCATGCAGCCCCATCCCGTTCTTCTTAGAAGCTTTCATGATTCTCATATGAAGAAACCCCTCATTTTAGATAATGGAAATAAAAAATAAAAAGCAAAAAATTAAGAAATAAAAATATAACAATGAAATTTTCAGTTTCACCTTCTCTTGTCAACATCGCTGACTCTGAATGAGAGAAGGCCTTTCTTCCTTGTTTTGCCCTTTCACCAGTTTCGCCCTGGGTGTCTGATGGAAATGGCAAATCAATATCTGAGACATAAAAAAAAAACTGAGAGAACAGAGAAGGGGGAAATAGAGAAGGAAAATAAATACAAATATTGTGTGACCCATCATCGTGGGCACCGCGAACCACTGTAACCACCGCGTCACAACCCCGCACAGAACTGAACTACAATGTTTTGCGATCAGCAACCGGATCTTGGAGATCTTGGGGAGACATCATTTCGTTCTCTTCTTAGCCATCAAGAATTTGGGAAAATTTTTGGAGATCTTGGGGTTTTGATTTGGTTTGATTGAAAGAAAAAAAAAAGGAAAGAATATTGGTTCGACAGAGAGGAAGAGAAAGAGAGAGAGATGAGATGAGATGAGATGAAAGGAAGAGAGGGAGAGAGGGAGATGAGATGAAGGACGAGAGAGGGGAGAGTTCAGGCCGTAGGGTTTGGTTCGACAGAGAGGAAGAGAAAGAGAGAGAGAGAGATTCAATTTTTTTTTAATCCTGACAATGTAAAAGATGAAAAGGGTAGAAGAAGAGATAAAAAATTAAATTGACAAAATTATTCTCATTGTTGGACAGGTGTCACATTCTCAGAGAGGGTATTTGTGGTACTTCAGTCTCAATTCATTTGCTTATATTAAAAGTAGATTCTCTATTATTTCACTCTTTCATTTCAGTTGATCCTATCACCCACCCTCTCATAATAAGTGGCATTAATTATACCCACTTCTTAAATGTGTGACAAAAAACCAGAGAGAACGAGCTTACCATATTCATTTACTCACCTACACCACTGGGCGGGAAAGGCACCAGAAAATTACGGTTTTACCCCCAAAATGAGCAGGAAAACTAAAATCACAAATTAGTATATTAAGATTAAGATTAAGTTACTAACTGATTCGGACTGACATTATCTACTATAACTTACTGGCCTGGCCTTGAAGCTGAAAGATGAAGACATTGCTTCTAAAATATTCTGTAAATTTGCCTGGTACCGAATATATTGAGACTGTATGAGTAGAGATGCATTAGGAAGTTCGGAAATTTCAATACCAAGGACGTAAAGTTGCCAAGAAGTTTAAGAGCAAAGGCTGCATGCAATTGGGTAAATAAGTTAAGAATTCGTGTGGAAGAGGACCCTAAGATGATAATATCATCTACATAAACAAGAAAACAAGTTGTATGAGTAGTGCCAAAATGTATAAAGAGTGAGGGACCATAACGGTTGGCCTTGAAGCTGAATGATGAAGACAATCTGTCAAACTAGGCCTGTGGTGCCTTTTTGAGACCATATGAGGCTTGTAACGAGTTATGTGCTTACTAGGTGGCTGTACCAAATAAACTTCTCCAAGCATGTGCCATCTTGAGGGGGCACTAGCTAAGACTTCACGGAGAAGATGGATACTGGTTTGATAGCAACTGTCTAGGTGTCTTCTGGGCACTAGCTAGCACGTGTATGTTACAAGGGCTTGTCGAAAAAGTGATTTCAAGAACTTATTTGTAAACTAGAAATGATTGATATCCATTGACCATCTTGAGGGGGAGTTTTGTAAATTATACTATTTTAAGACAAAAATTTCATTCTTTACTTTTATTTAGCTATACATCACCTTGAAAGCATGTAATTATTAGGATAGTATTTTATTTCTTTATTCTTGATTATTATTTATTAGGATTTATGTACCCTCTTTATAATTTTGTATCAGAGCCTATACATAAAAAATCATCAGAAATAATATTTTCTCCATAGTTTATCTTTTAAGTGGATTCATTACAGTAGGATTTCTGCTTTGGATGTTGAAAGGGCTTGTTTATTTGGGGTCATATATGTATAGTAATGTCGAAGACAGGGGAATCAATAGAACTTTTCCTATACCACTTACTATTAGCATGCATTGGATTCATTGTTCTTTTTTTTTCCCGGCTAACATCATTTTTTTTTCATGCTACGTAAATTTCTGTCCCAGAGGTTTTGATGATGAAATGAGAGCTGTAGTTGCAAGAAATCTTGAAGGCAGGGGAATTAATTTGCTTCCAAGGACAAACTTGTCACAGGTATTTCCTTTTGTGGGTTGCTACTCATATTTGACCCGATAAAGCAATTCTTTAAAATGTAAAATTTATTTTAATTCCTTTTAGTTGGAGGCTTAGCTAATGGCATTAAATTTCATTTTCTAGTTGATCAAAACAGAGGATGGCATTAAAGTTACTACAGATCATGGTGAGGAGTTGATTGGCGATGTTGTACTATTTGCCACTGGTAAGGATACAAATAACAGACTTCTAAAATGGTTAGTTTCGAAAGGCTGACGGTGTTAGTATAAGTGTTATCATTCCTGGATAGTGGAGTAGAGGGCGATCCCAGAAACGCTTTATCGGGGTAGCGGATAGCGGATAGCAGGATAGCTGCTACTTTGATTTATACAGTTTATATAATTTATACTGTATTGTAAATAATTAGAGTAAATAATAAATATTCACCTTTTGTACTGTAACGTAGTTTATTTATCTGGCCCATTACTCAGGCCCATTAGGTTTAAGTCTAGCATAGTCTATATAACATCGATTAGTGTGTGTATACTATTAACTGAGTCAATACAATATTATTCAGATATATTTTCTACATGGTACCAGAGAGCTCTCGTTCTTGAGGGTCTAGCTTCCGCATAAACCCTAGCCACCTTCATTGTGGCACAACACCTTTGTTGCCTTCTTGTTGCCTTCATTGCAGCCCCTCTCCTTTTGTTTGGTGTGCATCAATGAAACCGAGCCAAACACCCCTATTTTTTGACCATTTGATCTCACCACCCATACCATCAGCCTTGCCCTGAAAGACTGAGCCAGACTCAAGAAACCTCGCCGCCACCCTCAGCCGGACGCGCTCTCAAGCGCCTCCACTTCCTCGGCCACCTTCCGGCGCGTGTAACCCACGCACCGCCGTCCCCTGCTCCGTTTTCCACCGTACTTTCCCAAATTGTAGATCGGCACCTCCGATCCGAGAACTTTTATTTTCGTGGGTTATTTGACGTTCGTTCGTTCGTTCGTTCGTTGTTTTTTTTTCCTTCGGATTATTACATCTGATCTGTTGTTATGGAAGACGATGGAGTTGTTCAGAATCCTCCACAGAATCCTCCACACAATCCTCAACCGCCTCCTCCTCCTCCTCTTGTGGAGTCATCAAACTTGATGAATTCTAATGCTCTGTCAATGTTGCACCCCAGTTATCGTCTCAATGGGAAGAATTACTTCAATTGGGCTCAATTCATGCGCACGAATCTGAAGGGTCGTGGCAAATTGAACCATATTGAAGGGACTCCTCTTCCTGCTACTGATTCTAGATTCCCTACTTGGGACAATAAAGACTCTCTCATTATGTCATGGACGTGGAACAGTATGATTCCAGAGATCAGCGGGAATTATATGTTTCTTGCTACTGCCAGGGAGATTTGGGATAGTCTCTGCAAGACTTACTCCAAGAAAAATGATCTCTCTGCCCGCTTTGATTTGAAGAGCAAGATCTTCAATACTAAACAGGGAAGTATGTCTGTCTCTGATTACTTTGCCATTATGAAAGGGTTCTGGATTGAGTTGGATCAATATCAGACTCTCAAGATGGAGACCCTCAATGACATGCTTGCTTTGAATACTTGTATTGAAACTGATCGGATTTTTGAGTTCTTGGCTGGGTTGAACAGTGAGTTTGACCCTATTCGACTGCAGATTTTGGGCAAGGACTACCTTCCTTCTCTTGATGAAGTGTTCTACATTGTGCAGGGTGAAGAGAGTCGTCGGGGTGTCATGCTAGGTACCAAACTTTCTGAAGGATCTGCATTAGTTGCCAGCAAGACAGGCAGACATGGATCATCCAAGCCTGGGAGGGAGGATCGCTATTGTGAACACTGCAAGAAGCCAGGGCACATAAAGGACAAATGTTTTAAACTTCATGGGAAAGACAATGTCCTTACCTGTATTGGAGGTTTCAAAGGTACTCAAGCACATGTGGTAGCATCTACTCCCACACCTGCAGCTTCTCCATCCGGTCCAACTGCGCCTTCTCCCTTGGGCACTGAAGACTTGGATCGATTGCAGAACCTCCTCGACTCCTTGCGTAAGCCTTCTAGTTCTAGTTCCCTGACAATGATTGGTAAGGTTCTATGTTCTTGATCGTTTACTGCTTCTGGTACTATTCCTAACGATGCATGGATTCTAGACTCTGGTGCTACTGACCATATGACCTTCGACTCTAAACTGTTTTCCACTTATAGCCCTCATTCAAGCATTCCCTATATTACTGTGGCAGATGGTTCTCACACTCCTGTTGTAGGTTTTGGAGATATTAGACTCCACACCCCTTTCTATTTAAGAAGTGTGTTTCATGCTCTTGGACTCTCAAATAACTTAGTTTCTATTCGCAAACTTACTCAGGATCTGAACTGCACAGTAACTTTTTTTCCTACTCATTGTTCTTTTCAGGATCTTGCCACGGGGAGGACGATTGGAGTTGCTAAGGAACAGGGAGGGTTATACTTTCTATCTGCTGAAGAAAATGGTCTGAAGGTGTTGCCTTCCTCCGTCCAGTCTCAACATACTTCCTCTCAAGTCTGGCTTCAGCATAAGCGTCTAGGATATCCTCCATTTTCCTTACTTAAAACTATGTTTCCTGCTTTGTTTTTGCAAGAGTCTGTTGAGTCTTTTAAGTGTGATGTTTGTCAATTTTCCAAACACAAACGTGTGTCTTTTCCTTCTAGTTGTAATAGAAGTGTTGAACCTTTTGATCTTATTCATTCTGATGTTTGGGGGTCTATCCTTGTTTTTAATATTTCGGGTGCGCGATGGTTTGTTAATTTTATTGATGATTGTACTCGCGTTAGTTGGCTATTCTTGATGAAAGATAAATTTGAAGTAGCTCAGTTGTTCATTCAATTTTATAATATGATAAAAACTCAATTTGGCAAGTGCATTAAAAGACTACGGTCTGATAATAGTCGAGAGTATGTTAATCAATGTCTTTCTTCATTTATTAGTCAAAATGATATTCTTCATGAACTAACGTGTGTTGATACTCCACAACAAAATGGAGTTGCAGAAAGAAAAAACCGTCACTTACTTGAGGTTGCTCGCGCCCTTCTCTTCCAAACATCAGTTCCAAACTCATATTAGGGAGAAGCAGTTTTGACTGCTGCCTATCTCATCAATCGGATTACATCCCGAGTTCTAGGTAATTTCAGTCCTATTCAATCTATGTTGTCTTTTTACCCATATGCTCCTATCATGCAGAGTCTAGAGTCTCGCATATTCGGTTGTGTTGCATTTGTTCATGTCCACAAGCAACACCGCAATAAGTTGGATTCTCGTGCTGTTAGATGCATCTTCTTGAGTTATGCCCCTAATAAACGGGGATACAAGTGTTATCATCCTTCAAGTCGTAAACATTATGTCTCTATGGATGTCACTTTTCATGAACAGGTCCCTTTCTTCACTCGTCCTCAGCTTCAGGGGGAGAATAGTAGTGATTTGGAATCTGATTCCGAGTTTCTTCTCCTTGGTCCTTGGCTTCCTCATTCTCCTGTTGTTTCTGAGCCTCTTGTTCCTGAGTCTCTTGATCCTCCTGAGTCTCTTGTTGTTTCTGAGTCTTCTGTTCTTCCTGAGTCTTCTGTTGTTTCTGAGTCACCCGTTATTGTTCCTCCGTTACCTACTATTTTGCAGAAACAAAGAAGACCTTCAAAGACTAAAGAAAGACAAAGGCTAGTGAGCCAACTTTGACATATCAGAGGAAAGGAAAACCAGACCTGGTCCAGAAACAATCCCAACCGTCTGAGCCAGAGATAAGTACTAAAATTAACCCTTTTGCTTCTGATTCTTCTATTCCCGATACACTTGATCTTGATCCAGTTGACCTACCTATTGCCTTTAGGAAAGGGAAAAGGTCTTGTGCCAAATACCCTATTTCTCAATTTGTTTCATCTAATCGTGTTTTCCCGCACCATAAGGTTTTTATGACAGCAGTTGACTCTGTAAGAATCCCTGCATCTATTAAGGAGACACTTAAAGATGAAAATTGGATCAAAGCCATGAATGAGGAAATAAAAACTCTCTCGAAAAGAATAGAACTTGGGAGATAGTTGAGATGCCAAGAGGCAAGAAGCCAGTTGGTTGCAGGTGGATTTATACTGTCAAGCACAAATCAGATGACACTCTTGATCTATATAAGGCCAGACTAGTAGCAAAGGGATACACCCAGACTTATGGCATTGATTATGAGGAGACATTTGCACTGGTAGTAAAGATGAACATTGTCCGTATCTTACTTTCTCTTGCTGCTCATTCTGGGTGGGAACTTAATCAGTTTGATGTTAAAAATGCATTCTTGCATGGAAATTTAGAGGAGGAGGTGTATATAGAGATCCCACCGGGATTTGATCTAACCAATGGGAGAAATAAGGTGTGTAGATTGAAAAAGGCCTTGTATGGGCTAAAGCAGTCTCCCCGAACATGGTTTGGAAGATTTACAAAGGCTATGTTGGCTCTTGGTTACAAGCAGAGTCAAGGAGATCATACCCTCTTCTTCAAACATTCACAGGGAGGAAAACTGACAGTACTTCTTGTTTATGTTGATGATATTATTATTACAGGAAATGACTTGGTTGAGAGACAACTCCTCAAGAAGTAATTGTCTGCAGAATTCGAAATGAAAGATCTGGGAACTCTCAAGTATTTCCTTGGAATTGAGGTAGCTTACTCAAAACA
This sequence comes from Calophaca sinica, assembly GCA_037113605.1. Lineage (NCBI taxonomy): Eukaryota > Viridiplantae > Streptophyta > Magnoliopsida > Fabales > Fabaceae > Calophaca > Calophaca sinica. The sequence goes on from CM073737.1 coordinate 46,824,688, forward strand.
AGGAATCTTTATCTCTCAGAGAAAATATGTTCTTGACCTTCTGCAGGAAATTGGCAAGCTTGGGTGTAAGGTGTTCCCATGGAACAGAATCATAAAATGAACACTGAAGATGAGAGTGCTAGAGTTGACAAGTCTCAATATCAGAGGTTAGTGGGGAAGTTAATTTACTTGGCACACACTAGACCTGACTTAGCTTATGCAGTAAGCGTAGTCAGTCAGTTTATGCATGATCCGAGGATGAAACACTTGCAGGCGGTAGAGCGAATTTTGCAATACCTTAAAGCTACTCCAAGAAGAGGTCTCTTGTTCAAAAGAGGTGGAAGACTAACGTTGGAAGCCTATACTGATGCAGATTATGCAGGCTCAGTGAGTGATAGAAGGTCCACTTCTGGCTACTGCACGTTCTTTTGTGGTAATCTTGTTACATAGAGGAGCAAAAAGCAAAATGTAGTGGCCAGATCAAGTGTCGGGGCAGAATTCAGAGCAATGGCACATGGAATTTGTGAACTATTGTGGATGAAGATTATACTTGATGATTTGAAGATGAATTATGAAGGCTCAATGAAGTTGTTTTGTGACAATAAATCAGCAATCAACATTGCTCGTAATCCTGTATAACATGACAGGACCAAACACATTGAGATAGACAGACATTTTATAAAGGAAAAATTAGATTGTGGATTGATAACAACGTCCTACATTCCTACTGGACACCAACTGACAGATGTGCTTACAAAAGGGCTATCTACAGAACGATTCCGCCAACTTACTTACAAGCTAGGAATGATTGATATCCACCCACCAGCTTGAGGGGGATTATTGTAAATAATTAGAGTAAATAGTAAATATTCACCTTTTCTACTGTAACCTAGTTTATTTATCTGGCCCATTACTCAGGCCCATTAGGTTTAAGTCTAGCATAGTCTATATAACTTCGATTAGTATGTGTATACTATTAACTGAGTCAATACAATATTATTCAGATATATTTTCTATATCTGGGGGCGATCCCAGAAACGCTTTATCGGGGTAGCGGATAGCCGGATAACTGCTACTTTGATTTATACAGTTTATATAATTTATACTCTATACATAAAAACTCAACTAGTTGTGACTGACAAGTGAGGTGGGTGATAAATGACAGTTGGAGTGAGACAAAGTGAGAGAGGAGAATCCCTGACATTGTTTTGGGGTTTTTTAATTGCAAAATTCACAAATTCCCTAACCAAATAGCCTTTGAATTTAAGGGTTTCTTTGGAATTTTCGATCTCATTCTGAGGTGTGGTGCTATCTTTCCACGACAACCGCTATAGTGGCCACTACACTATACTGCTCCGCTACTGTGTGTCCTGTTGCAGCCAGGGGCCGCTCTGCTCCTGTGCGCCGCTATAGCGCACTATTGACAACACTGATTAGTATTAGTAATTATGCTTAAGGCTGTTAGACTTCTAAATTCCTTTAGGCTTATGTCTTAATTTTATATTAGCTATAAATGAAGAAGCATTCATTAAAAATATCTTTGCAAATTCAAAATATGGTGTCTTTCTATATAATCATCTCGTCAAGTCTGTTTGTTGATACTTGAGAACCTGATCAGTTCATGATTAATCATTTTTCTACCTTACCATAGAATTGGGGCTTGGCATTTACTCTTTAAGTTTTTAATTGATGTGATGAATAATGTATCAAGGAAGGTTTTCTTTTTACTTATTTTTTTTTTTTTTTTGGGGAGGGGATGGAGAGGATGTATCATGCAAGTTTTTATCTCATGGAGCTTTTGCTTGCCAAATTTGGAAATTATATTTTCTTAAACCAATCTTTTGTTGATGCAGGCAGGGCTCCTAATTCTAAGAGGTTAAATTTAGAAGCTGTAGGTGTCGACCTTGATAAGACAGGAGCAATAAAGGTCCTTAATATTCTCTTTTAATGATTTGCCATTAAGTCTAAAATAATGATTTGCTAAAATTTATTTAAATAATATATTCTGATTATGGGACTATTAGGTAATTAGAATAGATTGATCTCATAGTTATCATGTAATTAATAGCATGATTGTGTACTGATTCTCTCAGACCTTATTCTATTATACCCGTGGTGTAGTTGAAACACACGGTATTCAACATATGTCTCTCTCTTTTCTCTTTTTACACATGGTATCAGAGCCTAAAGAGAGGCAACTATAAAACCGTGCTTACCCTGTGGACCCACTATCCTCTGGTGAGAAAATTTTTCAGCAAACCGTGTTTCAACTCCGGTTTGCCCTTTCTTCAGTGTTGTGACCTCTTTTCGACACCATTTTCGCTAGCTTCTCCTTCTGCCACCTTCAGCCGCCACGTTTTCTGGCGACATTTCCAGCAACCACCCATACCATCAAACTCGCACAAGGCCGTTCTACTAGAACCTAGAAGCCCCGCTTGAAAGGCCCCGCCATGTGCTCTCACGCCCCACTTCTCCCCCTAGTTGGTAACGAAGTTCCAGTGCAAACAACCCATTTCTCTCTTCTGTTTGACGCGTTTTCTCTCTCTCGTGACGGAACCATGTCGTCCTCTGGTACTACGGATGCTTCCAAGACTGCGACAAGTGTTTTCACAAACTTTTTGACTCCTCCCCTCTCTACAAAGAAATTGGACGATTCCAATTACGACACTTAAGCTTTCGACATCCAATTATGGCTTACTGGTCAAGGGTACAAGGGACATCTCACCAAGCCATTTGTGAAGATTTATGTTGTGCAGTGTCATCAAGTCCACCATTCATCCTACCATTAAACGAATTTTTCGTCCTCATCTCACGTGTGAGTCGTTTTGGGGTTAAGCTAAAGAACTCTACACCAACGATACTTAGTGACTTCATGGCGTTTGTTAGGTTTTGACTTAATGGTCTTAGTTCTGCCTATGTCGGTCACGTTCATGCTGCACTCCATGACTTTAATGCGCTGCTACATTCGGCTGCGTCTACCCCCGCTGAAAGAACGAAGGAACTTGAGCAACGTAGCACCTTCTTTATGCTCCTTGCCTTTTATGTCTTGCCTCATGAGTACACTGCCACCCTTGCATTTCAACACAATAATTAAGGGCGCTCTCGGGGTTCCTCATCCAGCTTCAAGAATCGTCCCAAGTGTGATCATTGCAACCGTTTGGGACACACTATTGATCGTTGCTGGAAACTTCATGGACGCCCTCCACGCCCTATCAATGCGGCTCATACTCATCCACCTGACACACCGCAAAACATATCTCAACCTAAGCCAACTCCAGCTGATTATGATTCTTCAGTGGTTTGAAAATCGCCAGAACTCCAGATCCACTACTTCGGTTGCACACACTGGTAACTCATTTGCTTGCATCTCTCAGTACTCTTCCCTTGGCCCCTGGGTACTTGGTTCTGGTGCGTCTGACCACATCACTAGTAAAAAGGCCTTTTTATCCTCTATTTTTACATCCGATTTCTTACCTAGTGCACTGCCAAGGGATTGTACTGCCAAACTCCTCCTTTCTCTATTCATTGATTCTGTCCTTTATGTTCCTGGTGTCCTTTTGATTTACTTTCTATTTGTCATTTGACTCGTTCGCATGACTGTTTTGTTACCTTTACCAATAACAATGTTATCTTGCAGGACTAGAATTCGGGACAGACGATTGAAGTAGGATGTGAGTCCAATGGCCTTTACTATCCATCCCCATCCAGGGTGTGCTCTGTAGCAGATTCTCCTTTTACTATATATGTTCAGTTGGGTCATCCAGTTCTTCCCAAACTTCAGAAGTTGGTGCCTAGTCTTTCTAAGTTGTCTAGTCTACAATGTGAGTCGTGTCAGTTAGGGAAACACACTCGTAGTCACTTTCCCGATCGAGTCAATAAATGGGCTTCCTCCCGTTATGCTTTAGTTCACTCCGATGTTTGGGTCCTTCTCGTACTACTACAACTTTTGGGTCCAAATATTTGTTAATTTTATTTATGATTTTTCACGCTGTATGTAACACCCCGTCGAGGCAGGGCGCCACTTTATCCTGACTCAGCAATATCACATTTTCAGTTCACCATCAGAGTACACAACATGACATACTGGTTGTGATGCAACACTGCTTCCCAGGCTTTAAGTACTTGATTTTTTTGTCCATTTGTTATTTATCATTATATAATAGAAACACACCAGAAAAACACAGGGGTAAAATATCCATTAATCATTATCAACCAGGAAAACAGCATAGTAGAATACCTGTTACCATGTCCAGCACAATATACCATTACACCATGACTAATATCAACACAATCATTATCACAAATATTAGCACAACTGTTACCACAGACACCTCATTCAAACTCTTGAGCACACGATCACAGACCAGACCATACTGATACGTCATACTGACAAACTCGACCATGTAGTCACAGATCACATCGTACTCTGACGTCTCAGACTAACACGTCTCACTGGTCCTTCAACTGATCACCGGCTCTACGGACCCAGTGGACACAAAATACCACAGATTGCTGATCACTGCGGGCCATTGACTCCCTACTCCCTAGACTGATCACTAGTCTTAGGGCACCAAGTAAGATAAGTTGGTTGTCCCGGGAACATATCCTAATACGCTACCATCTCCGATTACCAGTTATGGCATCCTATACTACCATACCCAATTACCGGAGTAAGGCACCGTCTTGCCCGCAAGGACGACATTCCCTATACAGAGAATGGCCAAGATTGTCCACCTATCAGACGTGGAGTCCTGGAGACTCGTCCACATGACCGAGTCCACATACCCTCAAGGTTAGTGACTATCTCCAAACCACTCCGTACTTTTAGTACCACAGACATGGAGAGACTCGTCGGAAAGACCGAGTCCACATACCCTCAAGGCCACCGACTATCTCATAACCATTCCGCCTGTACCTCGGTTCACCAACCTCGGGTACACTGACCCGACCATCACCACTAACATCAGGGAGTCGATGGTAATACTCGCTATTACCATCTAGGGATTCGCAAACCTCTAACTGGAGGACGTCACCGTCGACTCTAGACCGTTCATCAAACTCACAGATATCATGTGTAACCAGCACATAAATATTAAGCATAAAACAGAATATCATAAATCCTCATTGAATATATTAATTATTCCCTACGTCGCATAAGCGACCGTCTACTAATCTCATAAATTTATCAAATATAACCTATGTTGGTTGATAGGTCTACAGTGACTATCCTTAGCCACCGTACACCGCAACCCCTCTCCTGAGGTGTTGCTACTATCAACCTCTAGTAGGGCTAAGGAACCCTACTCATGTTAACAGTCCTACTCTACTACCTATTTTCCTTAGAGATTAAGATATCTTCCCCCTTACTTGGCCTAGAAGATCGCTGTCGCTCTTGCTTGTCGCTCCTCTCTCTCTCGAGCTCCTCCACGCCCTTCATGCTCTCCCAAAAGCCCTTGGAAGACCTTGGGCTGAATGGAGGGGTCGAGGCCTATTTATAGACATAAATTGGCCCGTCGCGTCGCGATGCGGGGGTCAGCCATCGCGCACGCTGATCCACCGACTTAACCACCGACTTACCATCGCGTCGCGATCCATTTTGTACCGGCCTCATCGCGTCACGATGGAGGCTGACGAAAAATGTCTCATTTTCAACCTTCTAGACGATTCTAGGGTTCTCTACACCTATCTAGAGCATTCTAGACCATTCTAAGGATTTCTATTTCCATTCTAGGGTTTCTGAGTCTCACTTAAGCTCATTTTATCCTAGTTACAGCCTCTAATTCTCCATTTATTGCTTAATTATTAATCTAATTATACTTAGAATGATTATCCGAAATTCAAGATGTCACACTGTATTTGGTTATTTTTAATGAAAAACGGGTCTAAGTTATTCTCTATTTTTGAGCAATTTTACCAGGAAATTAAAACTCAATTTGGTTTGTGACCCAAAAAAAAAAAAAAACACAAACTCAATTTAGTGTTTCTATCCGATTTTTGCGTAGTGATAATGCCTGTCAATACTTGTCCAACGAATTTCAAAGTTTTATGGCATCTAATGACATTCTTAACCAGACATCTTGTGCCCATACACCTTAACAAAATGGAGTCGCTGAACACAAAAATCGGCATCTCATTGAAACCTCCTTCTTCATAGTAATGTTCCATCTCGGTTTTGGGGGGATGTTGTCTTAACAACCTATTATCTTATCAATCGCATGCGCTCTTCTGTCCTTGATGATCCAGTACCCCACTCAGTCCTTTTTCCCAATACCCCTCTACACCCACTTCTACCACATGTATTCGAGTCTTCATGTTTTGTCCATAATCTCTCTTCTGGTCTTGACACTCTCAAGTGTGTCTTTCTTGGTTATCATTGGCCCCAAAAAGGCTGCCGTTGTTTTTTCCCTGCTCTACAATGTTACCTTCTATCGGTTGACATCACCTTTTTCAAGGCTGTCCCTCACTTTGAGTCGACCTGCTTGCCTCCTGAGCCTTTTTCTGCAGTCATCCCTGTGCCTTCTGCGGTTGATCCTCTCTGGTATGTCACACCAGAGACACCTCCTATGGACCCCCACTAGCTGTGCCGGCGTTACAGACATATCACCGTTGCCAGCCACCATTCGCGATGCATATCCCTGCTTCTATTCCTGCTGCTGAGGCCATGCCAAACTCTCCGCCGACACCACTTCCTTTACCAGACCCGGCCCTGTCTCCTGAGTCTGACCTTCTCAGTGCTCTTCGTAAAGGTGTACGTTCTATTCGTAACCATTCTCCTCATTACATTACTTTGAGTTATCATCGTCTTTCTCCTTTGCATTACACTTATCTTTCCCCTCAGTCTTCTGTCTATATTCGTAAATCTCCAGGTGAGGCTTCCATCTAGAGTGGAGGCAAGCAATGATTGACAAGATGTGTGGTTTTTCAAAACAGTGATACTTGGGAACTGGTTCCTCTACCTCTGCTGAAGTCTCTGATTGGCTGTCGTTGGCATTATATTGTCAAGTTTGAGCCTGATGGTAAGATTGATCGATTTAAGGCTCGTTTAGTGGCTAAAGGATACACTCAGATATTTGGGCCGTATTATAGTGACACTTTCTCACCCGTGGCCAAAATGGCCTCTGTTAGACTCTTCTTCTCTATTTCAACCATTCAACACTGGTCTCTGTTTCAACTTGACATTAAAAATGTCTTTTTGCATGGCGATCTCGAAGAGGAAGTGTATATGGAGCAACCACCTGGGTTTGTTGCTCAGGGGGAGTCCTTTACCATGGTCTGTAGGCTTCACAACTCTCTTTATGGTCTTAAACAATCTCCACGAGCTTGGTTTGACAGATTTAGCACTATAGTGCAATAGTTTGAGATGATTCGTAGTGAAGTCGACCACTATGTATTCTATCGCCATTCGGCCCGAGGATGCATTTCTCTGATTATTTATGTGGATAATATTGTAATAACTGGTAGTGATTAGCAGAGCATACTCCATTTTAAGTAGCATTTCTCTCATCAGTTTCAAACTAAAGACCTTGGTAAACTATGTTACTTCTTGGGTATCGAGGTGGCCCAATCCAAGGATGGTCTAGTGATTTCACTAAGAAAGCATGCTATAGATATTCTCGAAAGACATGTTTATTGAATGCCAAGCCAGTTGGCACTCCTATGGATCCAAATGTCAAACTTCTACCTAATCAGGAGGAGCCCCTTTCAGATCCAGGGAGATACAAGAGATTGGTGGGGAAATTAAACTTCCTCACAGTCACTCGGTGCCTTTTTTTTTGTAACACCTCTCCTGCTCTTTTTTTACGGGTTCTGGGTGTATCCAAGGTTCTAAAAAACAGACCGCGACACAAAAAACGGGCGTTACAAAACGGTATCGGCAGTGGCCGAAACCGTGATTGACCGAAATCAAGGTGTGGATGAAAATCACATGAAACGGCCGCGACGTAACGCAGATACGGCCGCAACGCCGTTACAACCGTGAGAAAACGCCGTTATTTAAAAAAAAATGGAGAAAGGGGAGATGGAAGATGAACCGTAGAACAACAAAACCATTTTCGAAGCTTTCCGGCGTTGATGCGCATTCTCCGGCAGTGATGCGGTTCTCCGGTGTTGCATCTCTCTGCTGCATCTCACAATATCTCGCGTCGCGTTTGTCTCTGTTTCGCTCATCACACACACACTGAAACAGGGGATTGAGATTTGAGAGGGAGTGCTTAGGAGGGTGATGGATCTGGGTGAGAGTTTGGACTTGAGAGGGATGAAGAATGATGGGAGCGGTGGTCACTTTCCCTTCATGTTAGGGTAGGGAGAATGGAAGAGAGCAATGAAGGAGGAACCAAGGAAGAGAAAAGAGAAAGAAAGGGAAGTGGGGTGTCTTGGTGTGGGATGATTTTGGTTTCTTAAGATTAGGGTTTTTAATACTACACCGACTTCTAAGAAGAAAGTAATTGGGCACAGCGGGCCTTGTGCCTCCAATAAAAAAAAATGGAGACGCTTTTATGAGCTCATAAGCGTGAAAAAAAAATAAATAAGATAAAACAATTCCTTTTGTCAAAAAAAAAAAAGATAAAACAATTCCTCTTAGGCTAATTTTTTTTTTCTTTGCAAAAAAACTGTTAAACATAAGATATATATTAAAATAGTACATATAAATTAACTATAAATTAAACATAAGATATATATTAAAACATTACTATTTGTATTTATGTAGAATTTCTAAAACATATATGGCTTTTGTTAAAATATATTAGTAGCTACTAAATTACTCATATTTTAGTTTTAGGTATATTATAATAATAAAAACATTAATTAAGTTTATATGATAATACAAATAGTTTTAATATAATTTGTGCAATATTGTGATTAATTCACACCGCGACGACCGCAACTCGCAACGCAGCATCCGCAACAGCCGAAATCGCGAAATCCTTAACGCGACCGCGATCGCGACCGCGACCGTTTTTTAGAACCTTGGGTGTATCACTCATTGAAATCTACCACCCCCATATGGTATTTCTTTCGCCTCCCACAAGGATTCGAACCCGTGACCTAGGGCTTAAGTACACTGAAGCATCGTTGTGTCTCTCAACTTGAGCTATGTCCAGACATTTCCTTTGCAGTCAGTGTGGTAAGCCAATTCTTAAATTCTCCTTTCCAAGATCATTGAAATGCTGTGGTACATATTCTGAAGTATATTAAATGTGCTCTAGGAAAATGTGTTATTTATGAAGATAGAGGATATACTTAGATAGTTGGCTACTCAGATGCCGATTGGGCAGGTTCATCCATTGATTGGCGATCCACTTCTGGGTATTGTGCATTGATTGGGGGAAACTTGATATCCTGAAAGAGTAAGAAACAAAATATACTTGCAAGATCTAGTGCTGAAGCTGAATATAGGGCCATGACAATAGTGACACGAGCTCATTTGGTTGAAACAGAGATTCGGTTTGAGGAGGCTATGCAAATGACTCTAATCTGCGATAATCAAGCGCCATTACATATTGCCTCTAATCGTGTTTTTCATGAGACGACTAAACATATTGAGGTAGATTGCTATTTTGTCAAGGAAAAGATTGAATCAGGAGATGTCACCACTAGTTTCGTCACTTCTAACGATCAATTGGCGGATGTCTTCACTAACGATCAATTGGCGGATGTCTTCACTAAATCTCTAAGAGGTCCTCGAATCAGTTACATATGTAAAAGTTATTTTTCATTTGGTTGCAATTATAAAGTTGTAATAATACTTTTTTTCCCCCAGAAACTACTTTAAATAATCAGAAACCTAGTTCAGTTTCCGATTTCTGATATATTTAAATAGCTTAAACACATTCTAAACACTTCTAAAAGTGACTTTTCCCCCAAAAGGTAAGCGATATTTTCTGATATACTCTGTAGTGTAGCTTCTCAAAATAGTCAGAAATCTAGTTTTTACTTCTTCCAAATTTTTTCCCCCCTTTCAAAAGCTCAATCAAACATTTTGAGAACTTTTAAAAGTTATTTTTTCTAAAAGACAAATGACTTTTTGAGAAAAAGACTTAAGCAAACGCACACATAATCTTCCGCCTCCTAATTTTAAACAAAAGTCATAATATGCTTATGCACCATTTGAAAAGGTAGAGATTGGCAAAAGCTTGATTAGAGGATGAAATCTCGCATCAGTTTGTGTGACTGGGAATATACATTTCTTGAAGCAAATTAATTATAAGTTGTATCGTCTTAAATGCTTTTGTCAATGACCAGATGTTGAGCTGCACAAGTTTAGTAGCTGGAGAATGATAATGACACTCTATGACACTCAGTTCTAAAAATGTTCTACACTCCTTTGTGTTTAGGTAGATGAGTATTCACGCACCAACATACCTAGCATATGGGCTGTGGGTGATGTGACAAACCGAATGAATCTTACACCAGTCGCCTTAATGGAAGCATCGTGCTTTGCAGTAAGTGTTATGATATTTAGTGGAGTAGCATACATGTTTATCTTTAGGATCGGGAAGGGAGGTGTTGCTGATTGGTTGGTCTTACAATGATGTTATATATTGTGGTTTAACATAAATTTCTTTTGCTTTTTTTGGATATATGCAGAAAACAGTATTTGGTGGGCAACCATGCAAGGCAGACTATAGTGATGTCCCATGTGCAGTGTTTAGGTGTAGTTGCATTTGCGTTATAAAACTTGGCAGCTGTTAACTACTATGAATATCTTAACTTACAAAATATATCCCCTTCCTTTCTTCTACCCAATGTTATCTTTTATTGTTTTGTTGAATTAATATATTGCTCACTCTTTTCTTCTGTTCTGCAGCATCCCACCACTTTCTGTAGTTGGTCTAAGTGAGGAGCAGGCAATAGAGCAAACAAATGGTGATGTATTGGTTTTCACATCAACCTTCAATCCTATGAAAAATACCATCTCTGGGTAAGTGTAGTGATTAGGAATTTTTACCCCCCCCCGCCTTCATTGGAAAGCGATGACTTACAGAGTTCAATATAACTTGGACAAGAGAACACTAACTTTTATAGGAAATATTGTTTGGAACATAGATTTTAAACCTTTGTGCATCTATTCCAGTTATATTAATGTGCTGTTCTGCTGGATCCAGTCACCATTGGTTTTGTTTATTCAAAATGTGCCAAATCTTGTTTGGAATTTTAAGAATCAAAATATCACATTTAATTTTGATTTATCTTGGTCTTTATGATTGCTGCATGCTCTTCAATTCTCAGCTAGATTATGTTGTTTCTGCATTTCTTTTTCATTTCTATATCGTTATGTTAGTTCCTGTATATTTTTCAAATAGGCGACAAGAAAAAACTATTATGAAGCTTGTTGTTGATGCTGAGACAGATAAAGTTCTTGGAGTATCCATGTGTGGGCCCGATGCACCTGAAATTATTCAGGTATTATTATTGTTGCACATTTACTGCCAGCTATGGAATGCCAATTCAGCGAAATTTTCCTTTTTTACTATGTTGTCAATTGCTTTGGAGCTTTACATTTTCATTGCAGCTAATTGTTATTGTTGAAGTTATGGGGTTTTGGATAAAGAGAGGAGAGAAAGAATACAGACTTTAAGATGTGATTATGATTTGATGATAAGAATATGATGTGTTTGATACAAAAAAGTTGACCACTAATCCCTATTTATGCAGACACAAGAATCCCAATCCTAATTGAATAGGAAAGCTAATCATAATTGTTGAGATCCCTATTATTCCACCCGCATTAGCCCACGCTTCAGATCTGAATGTGAGGGGGTTTGTTGAAAGTCCCACATCGACTAGAGATATGGCTTGTGTTGTGTTTATAAGGCTTAGATAGTCCTCACCTTACAAGCCGGTTTTGTGGGATTGAGTTAGGCCTAAAGCCCAAATTCAAGAATAATAATAAGTATGTTATAAGGACCTAGCTCTATGAGATAATTCAAAATACTCTTAAGATAAGATAAGATAGACTCTTATATTCTAACACTCCCCCTCCAGCTAAAGCTTTTTAAGCTTTTCAGCTTGTTACAAGAAAATAACGCATTTCCCCGCAAATAAAGAATTTACAGAAAACAGAGAAACTGAGCTCCACTAGAATAATGGTTGGGAAAGCAACTCGGGGATACTGGTGAAGCCAGAGAGAGTTGTTAAAAAGATAGCTGGAATGATCATTAGCGTGAGAGAAATTTCTTGGTAAGCAATGAAAAAAGCAACATCCGACCTTCTCAAAACCACATTGGGATTCTTCAAAATAATAATATCGGAGACCCAAAATATTTAAACATGGAACTAAGTCCGACAACTACTTTTGAGACAAAAGATGAGGCCAGTGCATTTGGGACGAAGACGGGGCCAATGCACTAGGGAAAATGGTTTAGGCCAGAGTAGTGGGACAAAGAGCTGGGATAGTGAGTCATTGCCGGCGGTGGGAATAGAAACCACTTATATGATCGATTAGTGAGAAAAGGATTGAATGACAACCACTGAAGAAGATGCAGACAGTGAATAAAGGCAAATAGTATCAGACTTGAGCTTTGAATGTTGCAAAACATAACCCAAGAGAGCCAAACAACCACGTTGGGGTAGTGAACGGAGGTGACAAAGACTGGGTCTCACTTGTGCGCGATGTTGGATAAGGAGATGACTGATATCAGTAGAAGATAGCATATTGGTAATGTGCTGCAAACGGCTGCCAGAAAGGGCTTGAATCAAAGAATTAAGTGGCCAACAGAGCTGCATAAGCAAGTTGATGATATTAGAAACTAAGGAAGGGCAAGAAAGAAGAAGCCATTAGAGGCGAGAGAGAGAGCGAACTTGAATCTTGATATTCAGAAATGAATAAACTGAACTTAGTTACAGGTGAGAGATAGTTAGACATTTATAGGTAACCACATTCCTAACTGATTGGATAACTAATTAACAATCTGTTCTAACAATCTTAACCATGTGCTAGTGCCCAGTGTACGTTACCATACTGAATCATATACTATCTGGTATATTATACTTATATCTATATTATCTCCCCCTCAATTCCAAGGCGGTTGACTTAGAACAGCTTTGTCCACCACCTTTTATTTGTCTCTTAGAAACAGAAACTTGCTAGGTGAGAGAGGCTTGGTCAGAAGGTCAGCATTCTGATCACCAGCTGGAATGTGTCGAACGACAAGACTTTTGTTAAGCACCTTTTCTTGAAGGAAGAAAATGTCTAGCTCCATGTGTTTGGTTTTAGCATGTAAAACCAGATTATGAGACAATGCTACTGTGCTAAGGTTATCACAAAATAGCACTGGAGTCTGAAATAGAACTTTCAATTCAGTCATTAAAGACTGAATCCACAGTACATCAGAAGCTGTGTTTGCTAGACTGCGATACTGGTCATTCAGCTGAGTAATGAGCTGCTGAATGTGTGAAACAGAATTCCCAGTTACAATAATGTCATCTACATACACCAACATCACAATGTTGTAATAGGGAGTATTGAGAGTGAATAGGGAAGCTTCACATCTGCTGGGGACGAATCCCAGACTTTTAAGAACAAAATTCAATCTTTCAAACCAAGCTCTAAAAGTTTGTTTGAGACCATAAATTGCCTTATTTAGTCTGCACACTAAGCCTCTATCCGGAGCTTCAAACCCACGTGGTTGTTGCATATAGACCTCTTCTTTAAGCTTGCCATTGAGGAAGGGATTATTAACAACAAGCTGTGTAATATGCCACTGCTTGGAAATAGCAATAGTAAGCACTGTGCGAACTGTCACATGTTTAACTACTGGGGAAAAGGTCTCAGTGAAGTCAAACCCATGCTGCTAATGGAACCCTTTTGCTACCAAACGTGTCTTGTATTTGTTAATTGACCCATCTGGATTCTGTTTAATCCGAAATACCCACTTACAGCCAAGGGCCTGACGATGAAAAGGTAGTGGCACAAGAGTCCAGGTATTATTCCTTAACATGGCAGAATACTCATCTGTCATGGCAGCAAGCCATTTGGGGTCCTTGAGAGCAAATTTGTGATTAGTTGGTTCAATTTCAATGAGTAGAAGAGTTGATTGAAGTCTTGGTTTGATAATGCCATCTTTCCCTCTTGTTTGCATAGGATAAATATTTTCTGGATGTATGAAAGGCATAGCAGGAGAAATAGGAGAGTCTTGTGAAGTAGAAGAGGATGTTGTTGTTGAGATATTGTCATTTATTAGTTTCCCTATTTCCCTTTATTAGTTGATTCTATTCCCTAATATTTAGGAATTGGTTAGGTTAGCCTCATATATAAATATTGTACGTTACCCTCATAATACAATTCAAGAAATATAATATTATTTTGTTTAAGTTGGTATGAGAGCAAGTTTGGATTCTGGGTGTCCAAGGGACACCACAGCACTGTTTGGCCCCAACTCAACCGGGCCGACACCAAACAGATCACGCCACGGAGACACGCACCGGTCCATCGTAATCATTGCACCGATCCGCTGACCCTAAAGTTCATTGCCGCAATCGAGTTTGAATTTCATGGAAAAAACTTTGAAAAATGGTAAATAACTCTGATCTTTCTTTCATTAAGAAAATCCAAGTACATTTAGAAAAATCATCAATGAAAGTAACAAAGTACCTAAAACCTAAGATAGAACCAACACGACTCGGACCCCACACATCTGTGTGAACAAGATCAAAGGGAGAATTTGCCTGATGAGAAACTCTGCTTGGAAACGTAGCCCAAACATGTTTACCAAGCTGACAAGACTCACACTCCAGGGACTGCAACTGAGAAAGACCAGGGGCCATTTTCTTCAATTTATTCAAGTTTGGATGACCTAGACGACGATTGATGAGATTCGGTAGTAGTGCAAGCAATAGAGGATAGAGACTGAAAGTAGTAGAGACCATGTGATTCATATCCTGTGCCAATCGTCCGCCCCGTACTCCGTATACAAAAAGAATTGGTAGTTAGGTTATAGAACAATCAAAAGTACGAGTGAGTTGACAAACATATACTAAATTGAGAGACCCGGGTACAAAAAGAACCAGAGTCAAGAGATAATGAAGGGAGAGGTGTAGCTCGACCAATGCCTGTGACTTTAGCTGTAGAACCATCGGCTAGGGTGATATGGCAAGAAACTTTGGGAGGAGACAAATTTAATAAACGGGAGGGATTACCAGCTATGTGATCGGAAGCACCAGAATCCAAGATCTAGGATCCAACAGATGATGAATGAGAGAGACAGGCTGTAGGATTACCAGTATGGGCAACAGTTGCGGAAGCTTGACTTGTTGACTTGTATTGAAGATACTCCTTGTATTCAGCATCTAAAGAATATTCTGATTATAATTGTTGTCCTCTATTTGATTTTCAGGAGCCGGTGATTGTGACTAGGTGACATTTGCCGTCTTCTGAGGGAAACCAATCAATTGGAAGCACTTATCCTGGGTATGTCCCATGCGTTTACAATGCGAGCACTGGGGACGACCATTCCCAGCTCCACGACCACCCGTTCCATTACCTTGACCGCGGCCACGATCTCCACGCCAGCTACAAAGGCAGAGGATTCTGAACATGGTTGAGAACCAACTTTTGTGACAGCCTCCAGATGAGGGACTTGTAGCAGGCGACTAACAAGTTCTTCTGTGGTGGGAACACTAGGATTTGTCAGAACTTGGTTCCATTACAGTGTCAAATTCCTTGTGAAGGCCATGAAGGAGTAACACCATGCACATGTTATCAA
The DNA here is from genome assembly GCA_037113605.1 of Calophaca sinica. Classification (NCBI taxonomy): domain Eukaryota; kingdom Viridiplantae; phylum Streptophyta; class Magnoliopsida; order Fabales; family Fabaceae; genus Calophaca; species Calophaca sinica. The sequence goes on from CM073737.1 coordinate 46,840,371, forward strand.
TTTTGTTGGTTGTCTTGGTAAGGTCATCACCAGTCAAAAGCAACATGACCTCATCAATAGCGGACTGCGCTTTATTCAGGTACGAAGGAAGATCTTGATCTGTCTTTTTTAGAGTGAATAAATTATGAACCACATCATAGAGACGTTGCACATCATTTGAATACACATGTTTTGCTTTCTTCCAAATCTCAAGGCACGTTTTCTTCCAAATCTCAAGGCACGTTCCTTTTCGTCTACCTCATCTGCCTTATCTACCTTTTTAGTCAAGTGATCGGGTAGACCTTGACCAAAGAACCACATTTCGACAGCAGCTTGCCAGTCCATATAGTTTTTGCCTGTAAGTTTCTCCGATGTGATAGAGGGATTGCCAGTGAACACAAATGATAACGGAGATTTGCTTGTAGACGACATTGAAGACCAGAAGAAAGATAATAAATTTGAAAGATGAGCGCAAGACTAGAGATGCGCAGGAGCTTGACCAGAGATGCTCAGAGATGATCGGAGAACGCAAAACAGATCTGAAAAAGGTGCGCAAGGACCAGATGTGCGCAAATCAAATCTGTAAAAGAGAAAAACGGATTTGCAAAACGTTCAACCACCAGAACGACCAGAAATCACTGTCTTAGTGATCGAATCGAACGGCTAACCACCAGAACGGACAGAGGAGGCGTTGGCGAGTCGAACGGCATCGGTTGCGAACCGATCAGATGTCTGGATGGCGGCGCGTGAGCCAACAAAGTCGGGGCTTGAGGCGACGCGTCTCCTGCGCATAGGGCGGAATCTTGTGAGGCCCATTCAGCTTCTGATAGATCGGTGCTATCTGAGGCCGATGACGGGGCGCGTGTCACCGGAGGTGGCAGCTGCGGAGGTCCGACAAGGTTCTGACTTTTTTTTTGTTTTTTTGCCCCCCCCCCCCCAACCCCGAACAGAGGGTCAGCGCTCACAGCTGCTGAAACCCTAACAAGGATGAGACAAAAGGAGAAAAAAAAAAAGAAAAAGAAAACTAGGATAGAGCCATAAAGCTCTGATACCAAGTTAGAAATTGAGAGTAAGATTGATTTGAATTGCTTGACAGACTAACCCTTAGCCATATGTATTTATGGAAGAGAATTACAATCAGATTGTAATTAGGATCCCTTGATTATAGGGATAGGATTTACATAACAAATAAAGGAAAGTAAATCAGGGAAAATCTCAATAATCTCAACAATATGCATGAATCATGATCTTTGTTCTTTTACTTTGCTGTATAATAAAATTCATTTCATATTAAAAAATGAAGGAAATTTTCATACTGCTGGAAGTTATTGCTCCACCCTTCTTCCCGAAATGGTTGTGTTCACGGCCATACTTCTAGAAGCTATTGCTCATTGGTTTTGCTATTTTTTATTATATTGGTTCTGCTATTTTTAATTCTCTCTCTCTATTAATTCATGGTATTAATATTGTTGATCAATAGGGTATTGCTATTGCATTGAAGTGTGGAGCTACAAAGGCGCAGTTTGACAGCACTGTAAGTTTGCAGATTTCTTGATTATTCTGTCTGGACTTTTTTTGGAGAGTTGTAGGATATTGTCCCTAAAAGAGCCATTTATAAAGGAATCTATAATTAAGCTAACATATGAAATATTTTCTCAAGAATGTCTACAATTTAGCAATGTTGGCAAAATGCAGTGTGGGAAGATATATGGTGCAATGGTTATTTAGAAATTACTATGTTAGATGTTGTATATGGTGCTTGCTTCAAACATATTATAGCTATAAGAGGCTTAGTCTATTAGTCCCCCCTCAAACTCAGAGTGGGAGCTGAGAAAGGCTTAGCACTCTTTAAGTTTGTCTCTTAAACCAGTGAACTGCGGCTTAGGCATAGGTTTGGTGAGGATATCTGCCACCTGTTCTTGTGCAGGAACATAGGATACAATGAGAGACTTATTAAGGACCTTTTCTCTAACTAAGAAAAGTTCTAGCTCCATATGCGTAGTGATAATGCCCGGGAATATTTGTCCCACCAGTTTCAAAATTTTATGGCTTCTAATGACATTCTTCACCAAACGTCTTGTGCCCATACACCTCAACAGAATGGGGTCAATGAACGCAAGAATCGACACCTCATTGAAACCACTCGGACCCTTCTTCTTCATGGTAATGTCCCATATCGTTTTTGGGGGGATGCTGTTTTACTGGCATGCTATCTTATAAATCGAATGCCGTCTTCTATCCTTGATGACCAAGTACCCCACTCGGTCCTTTTTCCCCACAACCCTCTTCACTCACTTCCACCACGTGTTTTCGGGTCCACGTGTTTTGTCCACAACCTCTCTTCTGGTCTTGACAAACTCTCAGCTCGTTTATTCAAGTGTGTCTTTCTTGGTTATCATCGGTCCCAAAAAGGATATTGTTTTTCTCCTACTTTTCAACGTTACCTTATATCGGCCGACGCCACCTTTTTCGAGTCAGTCCCTTACTTTGAGCCGACCCACTCGCCTCTTGATCCTCTTTCTACAGTCATCCCTGTACCTCCTGTGATTGTTCCTCATGAGTCTGTCACACCAAAGACCCCCCCTGTGGACCCACTAGTTGTGCGGCCACTACAGACATATCATCGTCGCCAGCCACCATTCGAGGTGCACATTCCTGTTACTGCTCCTGCTCCTGAGGCCATGCCGGACTCACCACCGGCGCCATTTCCTTTACCGGAACCGGCCCTGCCACCTGAGCCTGACCTTCCCATTGCCCTTCGTATAACACACCAGGTGAAGCTTTATCCCACCCAGAATGGTGGCAAGTAATGATTGACGAGATGTGTGTTCTTCAAAGCAGTGGTACGTGGGAGCTGGTCCCTCTACCTTCTGGAAAGTCTGTGGTTGGTTATCTTTGGCTTTATAATGTCAAGGTTGGACTTGATGGTAAGATTGATCGATTTAAGGCCCGGTTGGTGGCCAAAGGATACACTTAAATATTTGTGCTGGATTACAGTGACACTTTTTCACCCGTGGCAAAAATGGCGTCTGTTAGGCGGCTCCTCTCCATTGCAGCCATCCGTCATTGGCCTCTTCACCAACTTGATATTAAAAATGCTTTTCTGCATGGTGATTGTTGAAAATAAAATAGGATCTTTGTATTTATTATGTAGGCAAATCATATCATGTAATTAGGAATAGAATAACTTGTAATTAATTGTTTGATTTCTTTTTAATCCTATATAAAGAACCTCCGTTGTGTAGTTGAGACACACGGTATTCGACATATGTCTCTCTCTTTTCTCTCATTTAACATGGTATCAGAGTCTATCCTAGATCTATTATTGGGTCATGATCTCTGTTATTTCACCTGTATTTATCCACGCTACAGATGTCTCTGTTCCTGCTCCTGCTCCTGCTACTGAGGCCATGCCAGACTCACCACCGGCGCCATCTCCTTTACCGGAACCAGCCCTGCCACCTGAGCCTGACCTTCCCATTGCCCTTCGTAAAGGTATACGCTCTACTCGTAACCCATCCCCTCATTACATTGCTTTGAGTTATCATCGTCTTTCTCCTTCGCGTTACACTTGTTTGTCTTCCTTGTCTTCTGTCTCTATTCCTAACACTCCGGGTGAAGCTTTATCCCACCCGGAATGGCGGCAAGCAATGATTGACGAGATGTGTGCTCTTCAAAGCAGTGGTACCTGGGAACTGGTCTCTCTACCTCTTGGAAAGTATGTGGTTGGTTGTCGTTGGCTTTATACTGTCAAGGTTGGGCCTGATGGTAAGATTGATCGATTTAAGGCCCGGTTGGTGGCCAAAGGATACACTCAGATATTTGGGCAGGATTACAGTGACACTTTTTCACCCGTGGCCAAAATGGCGTCTGTTAAGCTCCTTCTCTCCATTGCAGCCATCCGTCATTGGCCACTTCATCAACTTGATATTAAAAATGCTTTTCTGCATGGTGATCTCAAAGAGGAAGTCTATATGGAGAAACCACCTGGGTTTGTTGCTCAGGGGGAGTCCTCTAACATGGTTTGCAGGCTCCACAGGTCTCTCTATGGTCTTAAACAGTCTCCACGAGCTTGGTTTGGCAGATTCAGTTCTGTAGTGCAGCAGTTTGGTATGATTCATAGTAACACTGATCACTCTGTTTTCTATCGCCATTCAGCTCAAGGATGTGTTTATCTGGTTGTGCATGTAAATGATATTGTGATAACTGGTAGTGATCAGCAAGGTATAATCCAATTGAAGCAGTATCTCTGTTACAAGTTTCAGACTAAGGACCTTGGTAAACTCTGTTATTTTTTGGGTGTCGAGGTAGCCCAATCCAAGGATGGTCTAGTGATTTCACAGAGGAAATATGCTATGGATATTTTTTAGGAAACAGGATTATTGAATGCCAAGCCAATTGATACTCCTATGGACCCAAATGTCAAACTTCTGCCTAATCAGGGGGAGCCCTTTTCAGATCCAGGTAGATACAAGAGATTAGTTGGTAAATTAAACTATCTTACAATCACTCGTCCAGATATTTCCTTTGCAGTTAGTGTGGTAAGTCAATTCTTAAATTCTCCTTGTCAGGATCATTGGGATGCTGTGATACAGATCCTGAAGTATATTAAAAGTGCTGCAGGAAAAGGTCTCATTTATGAGGATAGAGGCCATACTCGAGTAGTTGGTTACTCAGATGCCGATTGGGCAGGCTCACCCAATGATAGGCGATCCACTACTGGGTATTGTGTACTAGTTGGAGGAAACTTGATATCCTGGAAAAGCAAGAAGCAGAATGTAGTAGAAAGATCTAGTGCTGAGGCTGAATACAGAGCCATGGCATTAGTGACTCGAGCTCATGTGGTTGCAATCACTTCTCAAAGAACTGTAGTTTGGAGAGGCTATGCCAATGATAGTAATATGTGATAATCAAGCGGCATTGCATATTGCCTTCAATTCCGTTTTTCATGACAGGACTAAGCATATTGAGGTGGATTATCATTATATCAGAGAGAAGATTGAGTCAGGAGACATCACCACTAGCTTTGTCAATTCTAATGACCAATTGGCGGATGTCTTCACTAAATCTCTAAGAGGTCCTCGAATCAGTTATATATGTAACAAGCTCGGTGTATATGATTTATATGTCCCAGCTTGAGGGGGAGTGTTAAAATAAAGTATGATCGTGTATTTATTCTATATGATCGTATAATTAGGAGTAGAATATCCTGTATTTATTTATATTAATTGACTTTAAATATATATAAAACGACTTCGCTGTGTAGTTGAGATACACGGTTTCACAATCATATGTCACTCTCTTTTCTCTCTTTCAACATGGTATCAGAGCCTATCCTAGATCTGTTATTGGGCTATGATCTCTATTATTTCACCCGTATTTGTTCACGCTACAGATGTCCAGTCCTGGGCGTGAGGGGGTGTGTTGAGATTCTATTATTTCACCCACATTAGTCTACGCTTCAGATGTCCAATCCTGAGCGTGAGAGGGTGTGTTGAAAGTCCCACATCGACTAGAGATAAGGCTTGTGTGGTGTTTATTAGGCTTAGGCAATCTTCACCTTACAACCGGTTTTGTGGGGTTGAGTTAGGCCTAAAAGCCCAAATTGAAGAATTCTTGTTGAAAATAAGCAGTGAAGGATCACACTTACTTTGCACAAACCCAAAACTGAGAAATGTTTTTGTTAGCCTATTATACCAAGCTCTAAGAGCTTGTTTAATGCCATAGATGGCTTTTTGAAACTTGCAAACCATAGTTTTGTCACCAATTTCAAAGCCTGGAGGTTGTGTCATGTACACATCTTCATCCAGAAAGCCATGAAGAAAGGCATTGTTTATGTATATTTGCTTGATAGGCCACTTATATGTGAGTGGCACAGTTAAGATGATTCAGACTGGCACTGGTTTTACCACAAAAGTTTCAGAATAATCACATTCCAAATCTTTGATGAAATCCCTTTGCCACTAACCTGACCTTGTATTTATTAATTGTTCCATCAGGATTTTCTTTAACCTGAAATACTGATTTCCATCCTATAACAGATCTTCCAGGGGGCAATGAAATAAGAGACCCGATTTTATTTGCCATGAGAGCATCATACTCAAGTTGCATAGCATGTTTCCATTGAGGAGTGGCAAGAGCTTGCTTAACACTATATGGTTCAACAGTGGTTAATAACATGTTGTAATCTTGGCTTGACAATACCAGATTTTGATCTAGTTTGCATTGGATGAATATTTTTGGGTACTGGAGCAGGAGAAACAGGTGTAGAGGTCATTGCTGCAGGTGATGAGACAGAAGGGGAATCGAGATTTATGGTACTAGAGGCTGTTGAAGGAAGAGACTGAAGTATGAGGAGACACTAAAGTATGAGGAGATTCTAAGGATCTTGAAGAGGCTGGGAAAGCATGTTGTGTGGTTGGAGAGATAGACCTGTCTGCAGTGGGAAAAGAGACAGAAAGTAAAACTCCGAGAGGGATAGGATTAGAGGTGGATGACTGAGAAGAAACAAATGATGAAATAGGTACTGATTTTGGGAACTTGAGCTCATTAAACAACACATCTTTAGAGATGAACAACCTACCATTGTCATCCATACACTTGTAATTTGGTGAATAACCTAGAAATGTACACACTCCGATCGAAATTGTAGCTTATTCTTGTTATAGGGTTTGAGCAATAGGTAACAAGCACACCCAAACACCTTATGAAAGTGCTATAATCTGGACTCTTATGAAACATTGTTTGATAAGTGTTGTAAATAATTAGAGTAAATAGTAAATATTTACCTTTTGTACTGTAACCTAGTTTAGTTATTCGGTCCATTGTTCAGGCCCATTAGGTTAAGTCTAGCGTAGTCTATATAATAACATTAGTGTGTGTATTCAAAGTTAAGTTAATGAAATATTATTCAGATATATTTTCTACATGGTATCACGAGCTCTCATTCTTGAGGGCCTCGCTTCCGCATAAACCCTAGCCGCCACCTTTATTGTGGTGGTTGTTTTTCACTTCTTTGCCCATTGCGACTTACATTTATTGCCTTTGCAGTTTTTTGTTTGGATTGCAGCCGTACTGTTCACCACACACACTGCCATCGTCAGTTTGCTTTCGTTCCACATCATTTATTGCCGATCTGGTCTCACCACCCACACCAACAGCCTCGCACAGGAATTCCGAGCCAGGCCCCACAAACCACGCCGCCATCCGACCACCCACGCGCCGCCACGCGCCGCCACCGTCAGTTCACCTCACGGGCGCGTGTGGCTCACGCGCCGCCATCCAGACCTCCGTTCGACGCCGTTTTTCAACAGTAGCATCCCTGGCACCTCCTCTTTCCGTTTTGGGGGTCCACTCTCCGATCCGAGAACTTTCATTTTTGTGGGTTATTTGACGTTCATTAGTTCGTTGCCCTTTTTTTTTTACTACGTCTGATCTGTTGTTATGGAAGACTTAGACCGCTTGCAGAGCCTCCTCGACTCTTTGCGTAAGCCTTCTAGTTCTAGTTCCCTGACAATGACTGGTAAGGCTCTATGTTCTCGATCGTTCTTGCCTCAGTACTATTCCTAAGGATGCATGGATTCTCGACTCTGGTGCTACTGACCATATGACCTTTAACTCTAAATTGTTTTCCACTTATAACCCTCATTCAAGCATTCCCTATATTACTGTTGCAGATGGTTCTCACACTCCTGTTGTAGGTTTTGGAGATATTAATCTCCACACCCCTTTCTATTTGAGAAGTGTGCTTTATGCTCCTGGACTCTCAAATAACTTAATTTCTATTCGCAAACTTACTCGGGATATGAACCCACAGTAACTTTTTCTCCTACTCATTGTCTTTTTCAGGATCTTACCACGGGGAGGGCGATTGGAGTTGCTAAGGAACAGGAGGGTTATACTTTCTATCTGTGAAGAGAATGGTCCGAAGGTCTTTGTCTTCCTCCGTCGATCTCACCATACTTCCTCTCAAGTTTGGCTTGACATAAGCGTCTAGGACATCCTCCATTTTCCTTACTTAAAACTATGTTTCCAGCTTTGTTTTTACAAGAGTGCATTGAGTCTTTTAAGTGTGATGTTTGTCAATTTTCCAAACACAAACGTGTGTCTTTTCCTTCTAGTTATAATAGAAGTCTTGAACCTTTGATCTTATTCATTACGATGTTTGGGGGCTCACTGTTTCTAATATTTCAGTCTTGCGATGGTTTGTTACTTTTATTGATGATTGTACTCGCGTTAGTTGGCTATTCTTAATGAAAGATAAATCAAGTATCTCGATTGTTCATTCAATTTTATCACATGATAAAAACTCAATTTGACAAATGCATTAAAAGACTACGGTCGGATAATGGTCGAGAATATGTCAACCAATCTCTTTCTTCATTTATTAGTAAAAATGGTATTCTTCATGAACTAACGTGTGTTGATACTCCACAACAAAATGGAGTTGCGAGAAAGAAAAACCGTCACTTACTTGAGGTTGCTCGTGCCGCCTCTTCCAAACATCAGCCCAAACTTCGTATTGGGAGAAGCGGTTTTGGCCGCTTATCTCATCAATCGGATTCCATCCCGTGTTCTAGGTAATCTCGGTCTGTTAGGTCTATGTTATCTTTTTGCGCCTACTCCTATCATGCAGAGTCTAGAGTCCCGAATTTTCGGTTGTGTTGCATTTGTTCATATCCACAAGCAGCATCGCAATAAGTTGGATTCGCGGGCTGTTCGATGCATCTTCTTGGGCTATGCGCCTAACAAACGGGGATACAAGTGTTACCATCCTTCCAGTCGTAAACACTTTGTCTCTATGGATGTCACTTTCCATGAACATGTCCCGTTCTTCACTCGTCCTCAGCTTCAGGGGGAGAATAGTAGTGATTTGGAATCTGATTCCGAGTTTCTTCTCCTTGGTCCGTGGCACCCTGAGTCACCATCTTTGTCAGTTGATCCTCCCGAGTCTGCTGTTGCTTCTGAGTCTCCTATCCCTGAGTCTCCTGTCGCTGTTCCCGAGTTACTACCTCCTGAGTCTCCAGTTGTTTCTGAGTCACCTATTATTGTTTCTCCTTTACCTTCTATTTTGCAGGAAACAGCACCTTCAGCACCAGCAAAGACAAAGGCTAGTGAGCCAACTTTGACATATCAGAGGAGAGGAAAACCTGATCTTGATTCAGTTGACCTACCTATTGCCTTAAGAAAAGGGAAAAGGTCTTGTGCCAAATACCCTATTTCTCAATTTGTTTCATCTAACCATGTTTCCCCGCAGCATAAGGCTTTTATGACAAAGAGCTTGACTCAGAAGAATTCCTCAGATCTCAAGGAGGCACTTAAAGATGAAAATTGGATCAAAGCCATGAATGAGGAAATGAAAGCCCTTGAAAAGAATAGAACTTGGGAGATAGTTGAGAAGCCAAGAGGCAAGAAGCTTGATTAGTTGCGGTGGATTTATACGTCAAGTACAAATCGGATGGCACTCTTGATCGATATAAGGCCGATTAGTAGCAAAGGGTACACCTGCACTTATGGCATTGATTATGAGGAGACATTTGCACCAGAGCTAAGATGAACACCGTCCGTATCTTACTATCTCTTCTTTGCTCATTCTGGGTGGGAACTTAATCAGATTTGATGTTAAAAATGCATTCTTGCATGGAAATCTAGAGGAGGAAGTGTATATGGACATCCCACCGGATTTGATCCAACCTCTTGGGATAAATAAGGTGTGTAAATTGAAAAAGGCCTTGTATGGGCTAAAACAGTCTCCCCGGGCATGGTTTGGAAGATTTACAAGGGCTATGGTGGGTCTTGGTTACAAGCAGAGTCAAGGAGAGCATACCCTCTTCGTCAAACATTCACATGGAGGAAAACTAACATTACTTCTTGTTTATGTTGATATTATTGTTACTGAGGAATGACTTGGTTGAGAGACAACTCCTCAAGAAGAAATTATCTGCGAGTTCGAGATGAAAGATCTGGGAACTCTCAAGTATTTCCTTGGGATTGAGGTAGCTTACTCAAAACAAGGAATTTTTATCTCTCAGAGAAAATATGTTCTTGATCTTCTGCAGGAAACTGGCAAGCTTGGGTGTAAACCTGCAGGTGTTCCCATAGAGCAAAATCATAAAATGAGCACTGAAGGGGAGGGTGCTAGGGTTGACAAGCCTCGATGTCGTAGATTAGTGGGAAGCTAATTTACTTGGCACACACTAGACCTGATTTAGCTTATGCGATGGCGTAGTCGGCCCGGTTATGCATGATCCGAGGATGAGGCACTTGCAGCGATGAGCGGATTTTGCAATACCTTAAAGCGACTCCAGGAAGAGGTCTCTTCTTCAAAAGAGGCGGAAGACTGACATTGGAAGCGTATACTGATGCAGATTATGCAGGCTCAGTGAGTGATAGAAGGTCCACTTCTGGCTACTGCACATTCTTTTGTGGTAATCTTGTTACATGGAGGAGTAAAAAACAAAATGTAGTGGCCAGATCAAGTGCTGAGGCAGAATTCAGAGCAATGGCTCATGGAATTTGTGAGCTATTGTAGATGAAGATTATACTTATGATTTGAAGGTGAATTATGAAGGCTCAATGAGGTTGTTTTGTGACAATAAATCAGCAATCAGCATTGCTCATAATCCTGTACAACATGACAGGACCAAACACATTGAGATAGACAGACACTTTATAAAGGAGAAGCTAGATTGTGGACTGATAACAACGTCATACATTCCTACTGGACACCAACTAGCAGATGTGCTTACAAAGGGGCTATCTACAGACCGATTCCGCCAACTTACTTGCAAGCTAGGAATGATTGATATCCACTCACCAGCTTGAGGGGGAGTGTTGTAAATAATTAGAGTAAATAGTAAATATTTACCTTTTGTACTGTAACCTAGTTTAGTTATTCGGTCCATTGTTCAGGCCCATTAGGTTAAGTCTAGCGTAGTCTATATAATAACATTAGTGTGTGTATTCAAAGTTAAGTTAATGAAATATTATTCAGATATATTTTCTACAATAAGGAACTGCATAGTTATGATAGGCTGATGGTAGCCTATTAATAAGGTAGACAACAGTATGAAAAACATGATCCCAAAAGGAAAGATGAAGTGAAGCTTGAGATAAAAGTGTTAGACCCGTATCAACAATATGTCTATGTTTTCTTTCAATAACACCATTTTGATGGTGTGTATGAGGACAAATGAGTCTATAAGTAATTCTCAAATTGGCAAGATATTGTTTGAGTGGTCTAAACCTATGAAGCACGAACACCTCTAGTTTTAGGCGTGTCCCGTGTCAGACACGTTTCGGACACCGACACCCATACGACACCCGTACAACATGTCTCTGACACCTCATTTAGGTGTCCAATTAAAAAAATTATATTATTTCGTAGTGACACCTCTCTGACAGATGAGACACCCTTTTAGTGGGAAGGGACACCCGTATAAGCAAATTTTCTCACATATGCAAGTCAAAACGCATGTTTATCCTCTCTGTTCACAGTAGACGTCTCCCTCTCCGCACCCTTCGCAATCGAAGTTCGCTCCTTGATTATCAATTTAGATATTTTATAAATGATACTCTTATTTTATTTTATATTATATTATATTTATACGTATGTATACATATATATGTATCGGTGTCGGTTTCCTATATATTTTTTATATTAGCGGTGTCTACGTATCCGTGTCCGTGTTGTATCCGGTGTCCGTGCTTCATAGGTCTAAACTCTCCTCCCCAATCTGATTGTAGAGATTTGATTTTCGTGTTGAATTGCAACTCAACCAGGGCCTGGAATTGTTTAAAAACTGACAGTGATTTTGTCTTTATAAAATAGATCCAAGTGTACCTACTAAAAGCATCTACAAATAAAACATAGTAGGTATATCCCATTGAAGAAACCATAGGAGCTGGTCCCCACAAATCACAAAAGATTAATTCCAAGGGTTCTGAATAAGTAGTGGTAGAATGTTGAGAAGGAAATGTATGAGCTTTTCCCATACAACATGCTACATAGAAATCTAATGGAGTTTTATTTGAAATGGAGACCTTTGTTCCATGTTGTCATCTCATCATATACCTTTTTCAAATTGATAAAAACCATGCATTTAATTTAAATCTTCATGTCCCTTTCCTTTTGTGCTTAATAAATTTTCTGATTGCATCACTTGCTCTTTTATGTAGGTGGGAATACACCCATCGGCTGCAGAAGAATTTGTGACCATGCGCTCAGTGACAAGGCGTATTACTGCTGGCGCCAAACCCAAGACAAATTTGTAAACACGTTTTAATTAAAAATACGATCAGTTGGTTAATAGTGTAAAGCTGCAAATTACTTCTTTTGGTGACATTCGTTAAGTATAGATCGCTTAAACATCTGTTTTTTGTTTCCTAAAACGAGTCTTCTTTTATTTCAATTTTCATTTTCTTCAGAATTCCGTACTGAAAGCTGTTTAGTTTGTTGGTAAGACTAAGAATGAGTGATCTGGACTGAGATATAAATATTTGAATTCTTCAGCTATGTGGAAGATAAACATATATCATTGTGCTTTGTGTTCAAACAGTTTTTCCGAACGTATTGCGTACTTTGGAATTGTTTTTTGTTTGAAAGATTGGCTTTCTATTTAGAAGCTTTGATAGTATGTTTATTTGGTTAGTTTGGATATTTATGATAATCGTCGATGTACAACTTCATTAAGTTAGAGTAGTGGTAATTCTATATCATTTGGAATCGTTTTACCTTTGCATGATGGCAGATTTCGTGTGTTGTTGATTTCCAACGGCCACAACCTAAAATGTCACGTTGCATTTGACTCAATAAATATGTAAGAAAAGATGTATATGTAAGATTTCAATTTCGGATTTTAATTATTTTATAGAAGGAATTTATGGGTGACAAATGGATGGTTTGGATAAATTTTTGTTTGGATTATAATGAATAGATTCAAAAAATCCATTAATCTATTTATCTTCCATTAAAAAATCATTAAAAAAATCAAATCCATCCACTATTCATTTGATAAAAACCATTCAATTCATCCGTTAATAATTTTTTTATGGATAGATATCCAATTTATCCGTGGAATTATTTTAAAAAATTAAATATTTTTAATGACTCTCCATAGCTCTCCTCTCTGTCCCCCTTTCTCTCTCTACCTTCTCTCTTCTCTCTCTCTCTCAGTGTCACTACCCTCTATCTTTTCCCTCTCTTGCCTTTCTCTTTTCTCTTCTCTTTCTCTTATTTCTCTCTTCCTTGCTCAGATACAAGTAGATGTGAGGTTTTGTGAAATTGATTATGAACCATAACCAATTGGACTTTGGATTAAACCAGGAAACCGTGGTATCCAAATTTTCACATATCTATATATATATAATATATAGGGGGCGTATCAGGTAAAAGGAGTGTCTAATTGTGAGAGATGAGAGGAGAAAATATTAACCATAAGATACAATTGAATGGTTCTAATCTAACTCCACTTTAAAACTGCACGTGCTATCTTTATATTTTCATTCACGCGCCTTAACTTTGCGCATGTATTCAATTCTGAAATTGACTTTTCCAAGAGTTCTAAACGGAGTCACTGCCTCTACTTCTTCCTGCCGTTCCTTCCTCCCTTGGTTTCCGATCACCATTATCAAAGAAACACGTTCGGGTCTTTTCTTTCTTATACGCACTCGTTCTGTTGATGCATGAATGCTCGATTTTTTTTGTTCGCTTTTATAGTGGTAATCCTTCGAGCTTTTGGGTTATATGTTCTTCAATGTTTTTTTCCCGGTCATACATATTACAACTCGAGTTAATAATAATATGACAACACTTGCAACCAGTTGAAACATATTGACAAGGCAACAAAAAATTATTCCCCTATATATTAAAAGTAAAGTTAGTGAAAAACTCCAGAGTAAAAATGACTTCCTTACGTTACTTGTAATTGCAAAACTGAACTGAAAATATTGTGCTTTTCACAATTAAAAAGTGATAAAATATTGGCATCTTAAATAGAAACATTTTTTCTGTCTAAATTTCTATTTGTTGCCAATTATTGCTTAATCCAAAATGTAGGTGAAGGGACAGTGAATGCGTGAGAAATACAACTGGGCTAGACTTCGGAGAATGCAATTTTGGGAGAGACCTGCGCGCAGTAATTGTACGGGGTGCGAGCCAGAGAGAACAAGCAAGAACAGTTGGCGTGTGGATGAAAAATAACAGGGCACGTGTAGTTTTTAAACGAAATTGTATTGGAACCGTATATTGCAATCGAACGGTTTTAATTTGCTGCTCTCATGTCTCACAATTAGACATTTCTCTCACCTCATACACTTCCTCTATATATATATATATATATATATATATAATACTCCAATTACAAAATATTAAGTATATTTAATGCCATTTTATATTATTAACGTCATTAAATGCTTCCATAAAAAATGGTTGAAAAAACTAGATGACAGTATTTTGTACAAAATAAAAATATGAACTAATAATTTAATTAATAATTACAACTTAATAATTTAATTTAATTAATAATTACAGTATTTTGTACAAGAATACTTTTTTAATATTACAATCAAAACCAGAGTTTTTTATATACAATAAAATATTAAATATTAATATGGCTTAATACGGATATTTAAGAAGTATATAGAAAGTCTTTAGCTATATTCTTAATTATTAGTTGAAGTTAGATGCATAATTGGAGGTCTACCATTAATTTCTTGTTTGATTTCTAAGATTTCTACATAAGATTAGCTAAAAAATATCCTTGGATTTTTGTCTTGAGAAAAAATAGTTTACAATAAATTATTTAATCAAAATTTTTAATATAGTTATATAATTATCTTTCATTATTTTATTGTATATTTATTGTATTATATAATTAAAAACTAAATTCTTAATATAGATTTTCATATTCAAATTATAATATTTTTCAATATTATTCAATTTTTTTATATTATAATTATTATAAATATAAAATATAAATAAATCTTTGCAACGTATGGGTATAAATATTAGTTATCTATGTATATATCTATTTATGTGTGTGTATATAAGCAATATAGACTTGAGCACAGATATTATTGCAAGACTTAATTTTAATTGAGTAATTTATTTATCATTGTGGTAGTTGTATTATTTTCAAGAATAAAGTTAAGCCAATAATTGCATATTAACTTAAGAATAAATAATATATCGACAAGTATTGCTTTTATGTATTAATTTATTTCTAAGAATATTGATTTCAATTCAAATATTATACATTGAGCTCAATTGTCTTTGAAGGATCATCACTATTATTATTAGTGGTACACATAGAAATCGGCAGAAAAATATTTAGTTGTTATATATATATGGATCGGAGTTGTGGGGAGTACTGCTTGATTTTTTCTACCAACTTAAAGTCCCAATTAGTATTCTTTTTCTATTATGCGTAAATTTTTTTTAGGATAATTTACAAAATCTGCGTCACTAATCCTTTGTGTATCTTGGTGTTTCTAACCATTCACTCCTTTTTTTATTAACCCCCTTATTTATGTTAATACATCTATGATAATTTATACAAATGGTAACTAAAATTCAATAAGGTTGGTCTTTGGAGCCCGCTTCAAAACAGGATGACTAATTATCCAATCTTGGGTTAAATGGCCTCTTCTGTTTATAATCTTATTTCACTTCATTCTTATATATAGAAAATGAGACTCAATATTTTTACTGTCATTTAAAATCATCATACTATCTATTAACTATAAGTAATATATTAACCTATTATATAGGTTAATATATTCGAATATATTTACAATAGTCTATTAAATAAAAATAGTATAGTATATAAAATACTAATTTGAATTCTATTATAGAAAAAAAGAAGAATCTATAGATTCTTAATAGAAACGAATAGGAATAGAAAATATTATATTTTGAATGTGGCAAACTTATTCTAATTCAATAAGAGATCTCAATATTATGCCTTGAAGAGGACTCGAACCTCCACGCTCTTTAGCACGAGATTTTGAGTCTCGCGTGTCTACCATTTCACCACCAAGGCATCTTGCAAGTTAATCTTATTCTATGAATATGATATCTATCTAGTATTATGTATGGAATATATGACCAAGTAAAGAACTGTTACAAATAATGAAGAAATTAATAGGTTTAAATAGGAAGCAACATAAAATAAACCAAATTTGATACCCGAATATTCTGTTTGATAACCCGCTATTAATTATTCTTCCGCTTCTGGTAAATCAAAAGGTAATCTTTCACATTCTGCTAGCGAAGAAATTAGAAAAACGATGAAACCCATAGGTTGACGCCACAAATTCCATCCCCAAAAACCATATTTTGATTGCGCATCAACTATATCAACTGTACTTAAATTGTTAGATAATCCTAGTCGGTGATAACATTACTATTCCCATCTCTATTACAAAACCGTACATGAGATTTTCACCTCATACGGCTCCTGGAAAGCCCTAAGTAAATCTAAGGACCGGGGCGATTATTTATCTCTTGATATATCCCTAAGATAGATAAGATTCAAATCTATCGGACGGTTCTGAATTAGACCAATTCAATTATGTCTGTTCTAATAATTAAAATTAAATAAGAAAGAGAAATCAGTTTTAATAAAAGATACAAAAGGTACTTCTGAATTGATCTCATCCCTTAAAAATCAAAATTTGAATTTGTTGAGTAATAACTGAATTCTTCAATAAAATACTCTTTTAAAATTATCAATAACCCTCATCATTTTCAATTACGAAAAAGAATTACACATTAGTTTCTTAATTATGACATGAATCTTATCTCCATGAATACGGGTCTTGATTTCTTGTGTTTTTTTCGTTCCTATTCTTTTTTGTGCTACGAAAAAGGGACTTAAAAAATTGAAAAGGATTTTTTCGTTCCTGATAGTAATTTATTTAATCAGTGGATGGAAGCATACTCTGGATCAGAGTTGTGAAGAGTACTGCTTGATTTTTTCTACCAACTTAAAGCCCCAATTAATATTCTTTTTCTATTATGCGTAAATTCTCTTTAGGATAATTTACAAAATCTGCGTTACTAATCCTTTGTGTATCTTGGTGTTTCTAACCATCCACTCCTTTTTTTCATTTTGTTCTAGGATTCTTCCTACTCGTATGTCATTTATGGCTCGCGGGAAGAGCTCGCGCAGCTGCCGCAGGATTTGAAAAAGGAATTGATCGAGATTTGCAACCTGTTCTTTTCATGACTCCTCTTAATTGATACATGAAACCCAATGCTTGACGTAAGAATCACTTTGATTTTACTGTACATATTGACATATTGGGTTGAGTTGAGCAGGTAGATCATATTGAAAAACTATTTTTTTTCCAATTCATTTATATTTAATCTTTTTTGGGGCTCGGCTAAGTGGTGATATAGCCGAGCCCGAAAAAACCGACCTAACCTAAATCAATAAAATAAAAAAACGTTCGTCAAGAAAAAGGAGAGAGAGGGATTCGAACCCTCGATAGTTCTTTCGAACTATACCGGTTTTCAAGACCGGAGCTATCAACCACTCAGCCATCTCTCCAAAAGCTCATTTCTATTTTATCTTTATTCCACTGAATAGAACATGACCATACGAATTGATACCCTTTTTCTCTATCTATGTTAAAGATATCCAGTGTGAATCTATTGGTCTAGTTCTCTATCCGTATATATATAATGACCAATGTTATCACCGACTAGGATTATCTAATAGTTTAAGTACAGTTGATATAGTTGATGCGCAATCAAAATATGGTTTTTGGGGATGGAATTTGTGGCGTCAACCTATGGGTTTCATCGTTTTTCTAATTTCTTCGCTAGCAGAATGTGAAAGATTACCTTTTGATTTACCAGAAGCGGAAGAAGAATTAGTAGTGGGTTATCAAACAGAATATTCGGGTATCAAATTTGGTTTATTTTATGTTGCTTCCTATTTAAACCTATTAATTTCTTCATTATTTGTAACAGTTCTTTACTTGGGCGGTTCAAATATCTCTATTCCGTACATAATCGTTTCTGAGTTTTTTGAAATAAATAAAACGTATGGAGTTTTTGGAACTACAATTGATCTGTTTATTACATTAGCTAAAACATATTTTTTCTTATTCCTTTCTATTATAACTTTTTTGATTATTCAGAAACATTATTTCATTTTTGAACTAATTGACCAATTGATTTATTATTTTACATTCCAATAAAAAGAAAAAGAGATCTATATATATCTATGTTTGGAAAAATTTGGAAAAGGTTTCTAATATTCAATGTTTTTACTTTAGATAGAAAAAAAAGAGGGAATTTGTAACATCCCAATTTTTATGAAAATTATTTTATAGTTTCCGACTACTTGGAAATAAATCATAGAGATTGATCACCTCAATGGTTTGTTAGAAGTACGAAGAACAACAAAGATTTATTGTAAACAATTTACTGTTTTAGTAATTAATTCAGATTAACAGACAGTGTAGACGTATACTGTTTTTAATATGAATTAATCCCGAAAAATGTGAAAGATTGTTGTTTGATTAAAGAAAATTATTTTATTGAAAGAGAAATAATTCTCAGGATTTAATAAATATTTTTAAGTCATAGTTTGGATTTTTATTGTCTAGTTATTGTATTAATTGTCTGTCTTATGTCATATTTAATATGACTATTATTTTAAAGATTTTGTCTTGATAATTTTATTATTTGATTAATTTCTATATGATAAGAGAAATTGAAATTAGTGATCCTCACTAATTTACAGTTTTTATTACACTGCGAGAATTCTATCGAATTCTGCCGTAACTAGGCTATTGTGTGAGTTTCTAACTAAAATATGCCCAAACGTGATCCAAATTTTAAAAAATTTGAGATCTTAGCATTTTCCAATACTTAGGATTTATTGTAATTTTTCTAGAATTTTTTGGCATCAGAAAATATTTAGTGTATTTTCTATGGCCAGAGACTGCCTAATTGTGACGTTTCGGTTCGTATTTCGAGAAAATGAGATACGTGGGTACTTTTCTCATGCCGCGAGGAACATTTGTAATTTTTGGGTGTGGGGTTATAATTAGAATTATTTTGGGAGATTTTAGTATTAAAACCTAATATACGCGTAACGTCGTGCACCCGATTGAGCGAAAACGCGACGAAACGAAATATCTAGATATTTTGGGCTAAGGGGAGATGCATCCAGCCACTAGGGGAGCTGAACCTCATCCTTAGAAGGTCACTTTACAAGTGTTGATGTGTGATTGGTGGTTAGGTAATTATAGTTAGTTAGTTTAGTTGGTTTGGTTAACTTAGAACTAGTTTGGTTAGTTTTGAACTAAATGAAGAAATTTATTTCTTCCATCCTTTTCCCTAAAATTTCGTGGCTCCTTCTCCATTTGGCTGGTCCATTTCAGTTTCCTTTCATTTTGGAAAGCTTGAAAAAAAAACCCTAGAAAGAGAAAGTTGATTTAGGTGCTTAATCTTGTGATTTTAGAAGCTAAATCCTAATCCTTTCTCCTTCCTTCTTGTTCAATCATCTCCATCATTGTGGTAAGCTTATTTTCCTTTTCTCCATGGCTGCCATGGATGAGCTTTCATGGTTCTAGAGTTGTTTCTCATGATTTTAGTTTTATTTTTTAAGGAATTTGATGTTTAAGCTTCAACCTTCCATCCTTTCTTCTTAATCTTTGATCAACCATCACCAATCTTGTTAGTAAGTGTTCTAACTCATTTTCCTCTTCTCATGGCTGCCATGGATGAGATCTCATTGATTTAAGAGTTGTTTTTGAGTTAAAGTGTTAGACTTTGCTAGATTAGCATGATTAGTCTTATAACCCTTTGTTTTCCTCCATGATTAAGCATGATTAGAGTATTTAAAAACTTGGGAGCCCTAACCTTGAGGTCTGGCCGAATGCTAGGGGTTGTTAGGGGGTTCATTCTTGGCTTGATTTTGTGGTCTTTTAGTTCTTGAAGGTTTATAAGTTGTATGTTGGATACTAATTATATAAGCATGTTTACAAGGTTTTGGAAAAATGAATTTGCTTGTAAATGGGGGCTGGAACCGTGGCCCATTAATATAGTTTTGATGATGTTTTTATTTGTTCTTAAGTGTATCAAAGTGATTTGGAAGTTGGTTTTTGATTAGGACTTTAAGTCTATAAAGATTTGTAGGTTTAAAGCTTTGAAAAATAGGTTGAAATAAAATAAATTTTGGGGTTGTTTTGGAGTAGTAAAAATAGTGATTTATGAACAAGATTTGGGTGAGTTTTAACTTGTCTTTAGTTGTATTAAAGTGGTAAAGAAATTGGTTTTTGGTTATGGCTTGAATCCATAAAGTTTAGTATGTTAAGTGTTTTAAATAGGATTGAAAAACTTGGTTATGTTTTGATCTTTATTTGGCCGAAATTGATAAAGATTTTTAAGGTAAAATTTTAGTTGATTTCAAGCCTTAACTGTGTTATAAAAGGGTATAGAAAATGGATTTGGTAAAACTATACAAGGAGGTTTGATTTTGGGATAAATTTTGGAGTATAGTTAAAGGTTTATAATTAAAACCAAAAGGCTTTTGTTTCTCAAATTGTTGCTTTGTTTTGATACCTTAAAAATATGTCCAAAGTTTGGAAAACACTATTCATTTGGTAAAACACTATTCCAATTGGTAAGTTTTGTGTTTTGGTATTTTCTAAGTGTGTAGCTTTTGAAAAGGTTTGAAAACTTGCATGGTTTGAAATTGTTCCATCACATATGACTAGGTGTGAACCAAATGGGAGTAAGTGAGTAATTCTTAGGCCTTAGGAACCTTAGAGCCGTGGCTGCCCTAGGCGTATTAGGGCTTGAGTTTTAGTTTAATTGATTGAAACTTGTGTTGTTAGGATACGCGCGAGGTACGACTTGACGATAGTTCAAATTTACCTTGCTTGGATTGCTAAAGCGCCCAAGGTAAGGGAAATTCTTACATAATGAGTTTGGGCTTTTCGCCTTGTGTGTTGTTTGTTTGATTGTTGATTGATTGTGTGGTAGTACTTGTAGTAGTACTATGTGCTGTTGAGATGTTGTAGCATGAACTGCTGTGTATTGATTTGGCCCTGTGTGGCAATACTGAATTGTATTGTGTGACTTAAATCATATTTGATTGATTTAATTGGCCTTGAAATTGATGATAATATGTAGCATGTTCTTGGCCCTGCGTGGCATTATGAGTTGTATTGTTTTCCTTGAATCACCTTGGATTTCATTGGAACTTGGCATTGAATTGGAATATGAAAAATGTTATTGTTGATAATGGATTAATTAACAATGCGTTGATCGACTGCTATTGGTTGACGATTTACATCGGTAAATCTGATGCGATTCCACAAGCCGAATTCTGATTTCGTAAACAAATTGCTAAGGGCATTTTGAGTTAAAAGTAAGCATGAGGGTTTTAGTACAACTAGCCAAAGCTTGCAAGGAAATTTCAATGGAGTAATAGTAGAGAAAAGAACTTGAAATAAATACTACAATTTGCGAAAACGGTTGAGTTAAATGATGCGCCTGGGAAAATTCTGGCTAGGAAAGACTTGGTAATTAAGAGTGTTCGCACCACCTCTCTTTCCTGGGAATTCTTCTAGTGTGTTATTTAGCACAACTAGGGTTTCAACGATCTAGTGTTAAGACACATAGGAGTGATACAAGAACTGAGAAAGAGATTTCATAGATCGGGATTTCGAAAGAATAAAACATAGGGAACCTAGTGTTCCTATTGAGCATATGGGCCATGTGTCCTGTGCTGGGACTTAATGTCCTGCTTGCGTGTGCATTTTCTTGATTAAGGATTGGACCTAGTGTTCCGTATGGCGTGCCTAGTATCTCAACCTAAAAATTGAGCCTAGTGTTCCGCATTACGTGCCTAGAGTTTCAATCTAAGATTGGGACTAACGTTCCGCAATTGAACACCCGGACTTTGTGTCCTGTGTTGAATTCATAGTTAATTGAGATTTGGAAACCCACTAAGTTGAGTGAGTGAGGGTTCGTCGATCCGCATTGATTAATTAAAACATCATTCGGGCGTTCACTACGGTGAGCATGCCATATTGTAGAATTTGTTGGATATCACTCGGGCGTTCACTACGGTGAGCATGCCATATTGTAGAATTTGTTGGATATCACTCGGGCATTCACTATGGTGAACATGCCATGCGTTCACTACGGTGAGCATGCCATATTGTTGAATTTGTTTGGATGCGTACTAACCATTGAGCATCGACACTCGGAGCGTTTGATTGGTCTTAAAGACTTCAAAAGACGAGTTGTCATGTCACTCGTAGCGTTTGATTGGTCGTACAGACTTCAAAAGGCGAGTTGACACTGCATTGCCTAAGTAGAGGCACGCCAAAGTAGTGGCCAGCCAAAGTAGTGGCAAGCCTAAGCAGAGGCTATTTTGTTCGGACGTTAGGAAAGTAGTCCCCGTCATACTGCTAACCTATTAAGGCTGCAGGTGTATACACAACTTGTCATACTGCATTGACATGCATAGCTAACCACATTTATGATATGTGATGAATTTGATATTGTGATGACTTGATCACTGGTCTGTTGATAGACTTGCCTACTCACATGCAATAGTTTGATATTGTAGTGACTTGATTGTTGATCTGTTGGTTGTTTTGGTTGCTCACATGCAATGCTTGATATACCATGATGATGCATGCGGTCTATTAAGTATGTATATATATATATAAAAGCATGTTGTTGTATTATATATGTATATGTTGTTTGCATGCGACATAGCCTATGATAAACTCGTGGACAAAGAATTTACCCTTGCACTGTTGTTGGATCAGATATCCTTATGGATGTCACTTCCAGATGGAGTTCGGTAGCTGTTGCAGTTTCGTCTTTCAGGAGCATTGAAGATCGAGCCAATAGAGGAAGATTCCTCTGAGTACTTCGTGTTATGGTCTTGCTGAGCTGTTTCTCAGTAAGAATTGTAGTTGTTGGCCAGCTTAGCTTAGGGTAATGCCGTTGTTATTTGTGTAATTACTATTTTCAGAAAACCTCGCCTTAGTGCGAAATGATTATGTTATATGAAGTATTATTTTGTGATGCATTATACTCTGATATTTGCAAAAGTCTGAATTGGCATGATTTAGAAAACTGTAGTACTCTATGTCTCATTTTGAAAAGGGTTTCAAAGGAAAGAAAATGAAAAAAAAAATTACTCCTATTTTTCCATTGCGAAATACATAAGAGTACTCTTTAACTGAAAGCATACAAGCATTAAATGTTTTCAGCATTAGATTGGGTTGCACAGTAGCGCTCCGAAAACGGGGTGTTACAGAATTCAGATAGATAAGACATATGGCTAATTAAAGAATAATTCGTTTTCATTTACAGAAGAAATGTCTTTCACATCGAACTATAGAAATGAACGAGATAGACTAGATTAACATTTTTTTTACTTTCTTTATTGATGAATTCTATTTAGACACTCAAAATGGAGCACAAAAATCTATAGAAGAATATGAGAATCTAAAATCATCTCTCTCAAACCAAGATTATGAAAGATCAGACAGGGAAAATGGTGATAATAGTATAGATGAAAATCTATACAGGAACGATCTAAAGGGAGAACGGGATTTCTTACTAGAAAAGTATTTAGGTTTTCATTTGGACTATCATAATTCCCTACAAGAAAGAATAATGAATAATATCAAATTTTATTGTCTCCTGATTAGATTGAAAAATATAATTTTTTTTTTATAATCTCTATTCAAAGGGGAGATCTAAGTCTAGATACTATGGCGATTCAAAATCATACAGATTTCACTCTTACATGATTTAAGGACAATACCGAATTGGTGGAAAAACAATTCTTTTTTATTGAACCTGTTCGCCTGTCTAGAAAAAACTACGAACAAATTTTTATGTATCAAACCACAAGCCTATCTTTGATTCATAAGAAAAAGCGCCAAATGTTTCAAAGAAACCCAGAAAAAAAAAAGGTGTTGATAAAAATCATTATGATTTGCTTGTTCCGGAAAATATTTTGTCCACTAGACGCCATAGAGAATTGGGAATTCTAATTTGTTTCAATCCTAGAAATAATAACACAATAAATTATAATGAAAATAAAATAAATAATTGCTGTCAAGCTTTGGCTAAAAATAAAGATCTTGATAGAGAAACAAAAAAACTAATGGGATATGATAACTTCTTTGTGTTCTAACATTCTTGCCAAAATAGGGAAAATGGAATAGATTTCCCATATACTAACCTCATTTCTTGATGTAAATAAACGATTTGTAAACCTTATTAATTCTCGACGATGAATCGATTTGATAGCTCAGATATTGTTATTCGTGATATTGATCCGATTTGATATCATCGAGATAAGATTTATACTATTGAATTTACCGACGAAAGATTTATCATTTCTATGGATTAAATCCCGAAGTATTTATTAGAAATAAAAGAGAAATAAAACATAGAGATTATGGAAGTAAATATTCTCGCATTTATAGCTACTGCACTCTTCATTCTAGTTCCTACTGCCTTTTTACTTATAATTTACGTAAAAATGGTAAGTCAAAGTGACTAATTTTCAATTTTACTTAAACATGAATTCTGATTTATTATCAATGCAATGACAATGATTGAATGAAAAAAATGAAAAAAGGATTTCAATTTCGGGTCTTCGTTTCAAATGAAATGATCCGACTACAATCAGTAGAATTCTATGAAATCCATATAGTATAGTAGAAAGAAATCAAATCTATTTCTTTCTACTATCTATTATTGTAGTGTATAAAGTTTGACTCTATGTTTTATTTATTCTATAAAGATAGAGGTTTAATATGTACCCATCTTTAATTATTGATTTTCATATTCATACTATCAATAAATAGATATCGATCTAGAATTTCCATTCTATATATGGAATGTACATAACATAGCGTCCACATTTTTTTTTGGTTTCATCTAATCGATTTTATTTGTATTGGTTCCAATCAATCTAAAAGAAATAATCAAAATGCAACTCTTTCTTATTCTTCTGATTTGAATTTTTTTATTTCTTATTCTTTTCAGAATCCCGGTATCCTATTCGGTATCCTCTATATAAAACTATTTTTTTTATTTCACGAACAAAATTTAAGAATAAGATTATTTATTTGGTAAAAGGAGAGTAGTATGTCTGGGGATCTACTAGAGGATCATATTTTTACTTTCTATTTTACACTATTTTACATTTATTTCTTTTATTGTCTTCTTTGTTCTATTTTCCTTTCTTTCAGATTAAAAAAAACCCCAAAGTATACTTTTTTGTTTGCAGGTCGACATAAGAAATTCGAATATTTTTTTCTATTTACCTTTTTTTTATCTATCTGTCGGATTCTTTCTTTAATATTGTATGGAATTTTTTTAATAAAACTAGATTCTTAAGTGAAAGTTTCGTTTTCGCATCCATTAATTGCCGTAAAAATCTCGTATGCATAGATATGAAAAGAAAATATCTATAGATATATATCATATCTTAAAGAAATAATAGAAATGTGATTTTCTCTTTTCTGATATTCGGAAAAAAGATATTTTTAAGTCAAACCATGATTCCGCTATTTCAGAATCTCCCTGTCGAATGGCCTGTTCTCCGTGGTCGGAATAGGTGAGTAAATTCCTTCCCTTAGAACTGTACTTGAGAGTTTCCTGACTCATACGACTCAACAGTCAATTCTTTTGATCTTCCATTTTTTTTCTGGAGTTAACCACAAGAAAAGAGGTTAATTACATGAGTTTCAAACTTGAATTTGGATTAATAAAGAATTTAAATCCTTTTTTTTAGTTTTATCTTTTTTCCTACCTTCAGAAGAAAAAAACATAGGTTCTCACAGTAAAGTAAGATAGACAACTGCATTTAACCTCGAAATAATAAATTGTATTGATACTAGGTATTTAAAAAAATATAGTAAATTAAATAGAAAAAGAAATGGCGAGTTCCACCGTTTCTATGATTACTTTTTAAATGGTGAGGTCCTCTCTTTACACCGGAGCCCCTTCCTTCATTGAATCTTGATTTCATCAATGTTATTGTTAACTTGTACAGTTCACACTCATGAGCTCTACCCATGAAATATCTAGTAATAGGTCTTTCACAACGAAATCTAGCTATACAGTAACGGTATTTAAGTATGAAGATTAGCTGGGTAGTTGACCCTCTTAGTCCGTTCTTGCAAAATTTAGGGCATAATTTTCGTTTATTTGAAATAGGATTTTTCCCGCTTAATGGATAACCATTTGTTACCAAATGGGAAAGTCTTTTTCATCTTAAATTGCAAATTAAGGTGATTCGGTTTGCACCAATCAAAATAAAAAATTTTATACACAATAGAATTATATAATTCTTACTAATAGAATAGATTTTTGTTTAAGTTAAGATTTTTAGGTTTACGGCGAAACCTAGAAATCAATCACTGATCCAATTTAAGTACCTCTACAGGATAGACTTCAACAGAAAACTGAAGAGTAACGGCAGCAAGTGATTGAGTTCAGTAGTTCCTCATATAAGATTATTGACCCTAGAGATATAGTAATATGGAGAAGACAAGATTGTTTTAAGCACCAGCAGAACAAGACGCGACCCTTGTTTCAAAGAGGGGAGGACACGGATTATTCACATTTCATTTGATGGTCAGAGGCAAATTGAAAGCTAAGCAGTGGTAATTCTAAAGATCCCCCCGCGGAAAAATAGAAATGTCTCCTACGTTACCTGTAAGTAGCGACGTAATTTCATAGAGTCATGCGGTCTGAATGCTACATGAAGAACATAAGCCAGATGAAGGAACGCGAAGACCTAGGATGTGGAGTACGACATCGATTTCTCAATAAGATCAACTCTTTTAATTACATGATGGACTCCTATGAAAAAACATTGGTGCGTGTGTAAACGAGGTGCTCTACCTAACTGAGCTATAGCCCTTGTGCATTTGATACATATTTTATCATATTAGATAAATAAATAAATTCTTGTCAAGATGAATATTACATGATCCAATCTCTTTGATTGATATTGCGTTGGTATTGCTTATAAGTAATATTACATTTATAATCCATTGATCTGATAGATAGGTACTATTTTTTTATTTAGGATGATAAATGACCTACTTAACTCAGTGGTTAGAGTATTGCTTTCATATGGCAGGAGTCATTGGTTCAAATCCAATAGTAGGTAAGGATAGGTAGAACTTATTAGATACCATTGATTCTGGTATCTAATAAGTTTTTCTACTCACCCTTTTTATTTTTTGAGTTCACCACCAATACCTAGATGTCGATTGTGGATATGAAAGAAGATTTTTGGTAATAGTTTCTATTTTTTCTTACTCTTCTATTCTATTTTTTTCTTTTTTTATTATTCGGCTGCACCAACTTGTTACGAGATCATATTGATAGCCTCTACTCGTGTCCTAGCTCGTCTGAGAGCTAGATTTGCCTCAATTGTTTGTCTCTTGCCTTCAGCCTTATTCAAGTTAGCTTCTGCTATTTTAAGGGTTTGTTGTGCTTCTTGTGGATCAATGTCACTACCCTTCTCTGCATCATTTACTAAAATAGTGAACAAATATAGAAAGAAAGAAAAAAAAATGATAGACCACTTCTTTGTCTACTACTATGTTCTACATTACTTTTATTTTCTTTAATATTTCCCCCCAAAAACTTCTTGTTTGTATCAAACAAAATCCAACGAATCCACCTGTGACAACCACCCTAAAATTTAAATGGAGCCGCCACCAATATTTTATTTTTATAGGAAACATTGGAAAACCTAATTTTTGAATATTTTTGAATTAAAAAAGAAAAGGAAGGTCTTTGGACCAGATTCGGGTTCGGGAGTTGGTTATGCGCAAGGAAGGATTAGCACCCTTACGCGCCCATTTAAAAATGGTACCCGTTAATTGTTTATAAAAAAAATTGTTTGACCTTTTAAAAAAAATATAATTCCCTTTATCAAGCTTTTTAAAATAATAAGAAAAAGGACCAAAAAAAAGAGAAAGCATTTTTTATTGTATTTATTATTATTTAATCTATTTTTAATAAGACAGATATATAAACTAAAGATAAAAAATTAATTCCCCAAGTTATTAACTTATTTATTTGAAAAAAATACTTAAATGAGGAAACCCAATTCAGAAACTTCTATTTTTGCTTTTAAGTCCCTCATTAATATAATAATTGCAAATTGATCCCTATTCAAAGTTTAGCCCCGTTGGAAGGCCAAACCCTAAAACGCGCATGAACAGAAAATTAAAGAAAGGAAGATTTTTTAATTTATTTGCTTTGCATCCCTTTTTATAACATATTTGCAGTTTAGTCCTTTTTTATAACCTATTTGCAATTCAATCCCTATTTAGGGTTTGGCCCCATTGGAAGGCCAAACCTTAACCCTAATTTTGTTCCAGGATCCAACAACAACCGCAACAACAATAGTAGCAACAATAACAGCAGCAACACAATTACACAAATAAAAGAACGAAATTAAGAAAGATTGCAGAATCAATTAATCAAGTCCTTACATAGCCATATTCAGAGAAAAATAGAAGGAAGAAAAGAGAACCTGGGTATTATGCTTTTCCCAGAAAATCAAAGAGATACAGAGAAGGGGATAAAACCTAAGACTAAATGTAGTTAATTTTGGGTAGCCTCACAGATTAGTAGTTTTCTTTTCTTGGTTTTATTTGTCCTCCTTCTTGCTCTCGGCCTCCAGAGCTTTTCCTCTGGCCCCTCGGTCTCTCTTGGGTTCCCCCCCGGCTGCGTCTTTCCTCCTCTTTTATAATCTTCTGGACGGACCTGTGAATCAAAAAAAGGAAGAAAATCAGTGTTGATTTAGAACAATAATGATAAAAGAGATGAATAAAACTAGAAAACTTCCCTTTTGGGAGGTATGGACCTCTGATTGAGAGAGATTTGAGGAGGTGAGGGCCGCGGCCGCTCTCTAGGTTTAGGGTTTGAGAGGTTGATAAGGAAGAATGGGCCCGGGTTTTAGTGTGGACGAAGTGGATTGCCGCGGCTAGGGTTGTGAGGATTAGGATGAGGAAATGGTGGAAGAGAACGCGAGAATGGTGGAGAAGAATCAGGGACGTGGAAGGTAGGGTTTTGGTGAGGAGGAAGGGAAGGACGAGGGGAAGGGCGCTGCGGCGTGGAGAGTGTGGAGTTTGCGTTTTAGGGTTAGGGTTTGGATGGAGAAGAGGGATGAAGAGAGATGGGGCGGATTACATGAGGTTGAGAGAATTAGGGAAAGAGGTTTAGGTTTAGGGTTGGCCGCGGCGCTAGGGTTGAAGAAATTGAGAGGGAGAAGAGGATGGAGGTGTGGGATTAGGTTGAGGATGAAGATGGGAAGGTTGAGGCGTGTGAGAAGAAGGGAGCTGCGGCTAGGTTAGAGAAAGGGACGCAGCGAAGGAGACGAGGGTGAGGGGAAAGTGTAATCTGGATTGTGAAGGGAATGGCTTTTAGGTTAAAGGGATGATGGGCTGCGTGCGTGGAAGGAAGGAAAGGTTGAAGGGTTTGGTTTTTAGGGTTAAGAAAATGGGCCGTGCGCGTGTGGTTGGGCCAAGTGGGTTGGCTTGTGAGGCAGGGGCGTGCGCAGGAAGAAAAGGGGGTGTGTGTAGTAGGCAGAGGAGCAAGGACGCAGGCGTGAGGATGAGGCTGTTGGGTTGGGCTGCTAATAGCAGCCCCCAGTTTTATTTTGCACACCCCTTCAAATAAAAAAAAAATCCTCTTTTTCCTTTTTGTTCATTCTTTCCCTTTTCTTTCTTTCTTCTCTTTTATTCTTTATTATAAAACCAAAATATTATTTATTATTACTACTACCACTAATCAATTAAAATAAATAAAAATGATAAAATAAAAATAAAAAGGGCCGGACAAAATTAGGGTACTATAGCTGCCCCTCCTTAATTACATTTTACGTGAAAGTCTTCGTGCATTCGTTGTAAAAGGCAATTAAGGATAAATGACTCTGATTTTGTCCGCAATAAGTGGCTTGAAATTGCGAGATTGGCTCCCGACCTTGTTGGTTTGGGATTGCGGGGTTTGCTCCCGACTTTGCTTTTGGGATTCTAGGTCTAATTCCTAGTGAATTCCTGGTAAGGCATATGTTTTAGTTCCTAACTCTTACAAAATTGGTGAGAGATTCTAGGTTTGGTTCCTAGTGAATTCTCGGTAAGGCATAGGTCTGGTTCCTAATCCTCATGAAATTGGTGAGAGATTCTAGGTTCGATTCCTAGTGAATTCTCGGTAAGGCATAGGTTCGATTCCTAGCTCTTACAAAATTGGTGAGAGATTCTAGGTTTGATTCCTAGCGAATTCTCAGTAAGGCCTAGTTACGACTAGCTCTTACAAAATTGGTTGGAGATTCCAGGTTCGGTTTCCTGGTGAATTCCTAGTAAGGCATAGTTATGACTAGCTCTTACAAAATTGGTTGGAGATTCCAGGTTCGGTTTCTTGGTGAATTCCTAGTAAGGCATAGTTATGACTAGCTCTTACTAAATTGGTTGGAGCTTCCGGTAAGGCGTAGGCTTGGTTCCTAGCGCTTACAAAATTGGTTTTGACTACTTTTCTACTTAGGGAAAGCCTGGGGTGCGAGCTTTTTCGTCACTCGACACAAATTTGGGTCAGATTCCCAACAAGGGTAAGTCAGGTTCTTAACTCTTGTTAAAATGTATGGATTGATTACCTTACTTTAAGGAATGCCCGTGATATGAGTTTCTATGTCACTCGACATAGTTCGGGTCAGTTTCCCGACAAGGTGTAGGTCAGATTCCCAACTCTTGTTAAAAGGTTGAATAGGCTGAGTACTAGTTCTTACCGAATAACAACAGACCAACTGTATGTAATATTTTGAGAGGGTGGGTCAACGGACCCAAAACCTTTGATGATCATGCAGGATGCACTAAATGGTATGTCATGCATGAGATTTTTATCTTTTAGAGAAATGATTTTGAAAGTGGGTCTGAGGCCCAAAAGTATTAATGATTATGCAAAATGCAATGAATGGCATGCTATGCACGAATATTATTATTGTTTTGAATTTCCTTTTTTTGATTTCCCTGAATTCCTTTTGAGGATTCTGCCCCCTAGACTCGTGGGATGATAACTTTCTGTCAGATCACTTGTCTGAATGGTTGACTTTGTACTGCATCAGGTTTGCATATTTGCCCCTTGATAAATCATTTTATGGATCTTCAAATTTTCACCTTCATGCTTTGGATGCCTTTGGAAGGATTAGATTGACAACTTTGATCCATAGAGACTTTTCAGTGTCCCTTTGGCTTCCGTCCAGCCATGACAGGAAAAATCTATGTTGAGAGACAGATCAACTTGTGTAGTTCTGAAATTGGAACGAAATCTTGAATGCGAAGCTGGTAGATGATGGCACAGCTTTTGCCCCTAGCTTCTCGGTTTATATCTAAATCTGTGAGGTCCAATTTGGGTGGACATATTTGTAAATTTGACCCTAACTTTTGCCTAGGCCGCTCTTTGCGAGTTTTCAACCTAGCGGGTCGCTCTAACTTCTGCCTAGACCGCCTTTTCGGGTTTTCAGCCTAGCGAGCATTTTATTTTATATTCTTCTTTTTCTTTTTTTTGTTTTAGGTAAAGCAACTGCACTGAGGAGTTTGTATGGATCTCCTCCTTCAAAAATAAAGTTTTGAGAAAATATGACCAATTTGACTTTGATCAGAATAGACTTTATTAGGGTTGTAACGTGGCCAGGGGTTAAGGGTTATGAAAGAAAGGATATTTCAGGCCCAAAAAGTGTTTACGGGTTTATAAGAACAAGGATCTTTAGTGTAAAGATGCACTTCATTTTTGCTAGCACATTTGTTTCGCCTTTGCGGTTTCCTTTTTGGTCTTCGCAAGTGTCTTTGACACGTTTTTGATATTTCTTTGAATTGCCTTTGATACTTTATTACTTACTTTGCTCTTCTTCTTTTTGAGAGGACAAAGTTGATTGAAGACTTGTTCTATTCTTCATTGTATGAACGATCTTTATTCAGGGTATTTGAAAGAAAATTTTGTTTTAGGCTCAAAAGGGGTAGCAAGGGATAAGTATTTTTTGTATTTTTGTGGATAGAGAAAAAGGGCCAAACTTCATCTCAAAATCTCATTGCCCACATCTTCACAAAACTTAACTTTTGATAACTTGTGCATTTGCTTTATCATTAAAAAAAAAGGAAAATTCAAATTGCAGTTTTATTGATGAAAAGATGAGAATATAATGAGCCCTTTACAAGATATACCCCAGGGCTTTGGGCAAAGCGTAAAAATAAATGAAGGTTGCTTAAACAGGGCTATTCCTTGAAGTTTTATCACTTGGCGTTGATCAAAGCCCAACAATTCTTAACGGGATGGCCCACTGCCTCAGTACATGTCGTGATGAGCGTCACTTGTTTCTTCTTCCATCTCTTGGCTCATACTGCGCGATGGTTGTTGAATGTTGTGGTTGCCAATCCTTCCGCTTATTATCCCTGCTTCCACTCTTTCCCCAACAATGACTAAGTCTGAGAAGCTTGAAGAGACATTTCTCATCATCAGATCATAGAAGGGTTGTTGAAGTGTGTCAATGAACATGGTAACCATCTCTTTCTCAGATAGCGGAGGTTCCACTTGGGCTGCAATCCCTCTCCATCTTTGGGCATACTCTTTGAAGCTTTCATTGCCCCTTTTTATCATGGTTTGCAACTGGGAGCGGCCAGGAGCCATGTCCATATTGTACTTATACTGATTGATGAAAGCTTTAGCTAAATCATTCCAGGAGTTGATTTTGCCCTGTTCTAACTGCATATACCAGCGTAGGGATGCCCCTGTAAGACTCTCCTGGAAGAAGTGGATTAAGAGCTTATCATTGCTAGAGCAGGAGGTCATCTTCCGGCAGTACATGATGAGGTGACTTTTGGGACAAGTTAAGCCTTCATACTTGACGAACTCAGGAACTTTGAATTTTGGAGGAATCACCACATCCGGGACCAAACATACTTCTGAAGCTTTGAACCCAATATGATTTGCCCCTTCAATGGCTTTCAGCCTATCTTCCATAATTTGGAATCTCTTCTGATCTAGGGAGTCTCCTGATGGGCCGTTGGAAGCCTCTCGATACTCATTAGTGCTGATGGAATGGTTCTTCTCAGTGGTCAATTTTGGATCCAAGTTCTGCAGAAGGTCAAATAATTTGTCTATCTTAACATTGATTTGGTCAAGCTCTTCTCTCATCGCTTGCTGATTCTGCTCCAACAAATCCATGAGTCTAGATTGGGCTCGAGTCCAGTAGGGATGCAGGGAAAGCCTATTTGTATATATTTTCTGTAGGGAAAAAAGTGAGTTATGTCATGTATGTGCCATGATTATGCATGTCATGAATTTTTTTTTTATTTTGTACAAAATAATATGATGGATAATGGAGAAATATCTTTCTATTTTTTTTTGTTTTTTTTTTGTTTTTGTTTTTTTTTTTTTTTACAAAAATAAAATGAATGCCATGATGTTGCTAAAAAGAGAAAATGTTTTTTTTTTGAAAATTTATTTTTTATTTAGAAGGAAAAAGGAATGAGAAGGGAAAGTATATTTTGAAAGTATGTTTTTTTTTTTGCGAAGAAATAACAAATAATATTTTTTTTAGAGAAAAATATCATTTATTATTTTTCACAATTTTAAAATGTGAATGAAAAATAAATGGATGATGGAAACACAGGTAGAGTGTGCCCCTTGTGATGTAGGTCGGTATTTCCTAAGATCTTAGGTCATACGACTTTTGTCACGTGGAAAATGGGATAAGGTATGC
Source organism: Calophaca sinica (assembly GCA_037113605.1). NCBI lineage: Eukaryota > Viridiplantae > Streptophyta > Magnoliopsida > Fabales > Fabaceae > Calophaca > Calophaca sinica. The sequence continues at coordinate 46,874,138 of CM073737.1, forward strand.
TCCTTTCGTGATATGGGCCGGTAACTCCTTAAAAGGATCTAGGGCTTGTATTGTGTACCTTTCCATTAGGTGGATTTAAGATACTAATCTAAAAAGGTCCCTAGAGCCAAGGGTCCCATTTGAAAATGTTACCACCAATAATAAGTATATTATTAAAGGATGGTTTTTTCTCAAATGAGCCAAACTCTAGGTGAGGCTTTCATAGGAACCTACTGGCCGTACGTCCAGCAGAGCACCCATTACACAACATCTCCTAACTTAAGGTTCACTCGGGCCCGGGTATAGGGCACCCACTCAAAGTGTGTGTAAACAAACTATATAAAGTGTAGTGTGTGAAGGAGCAAACTTAAAACTACCCGCTGCAAAATAAAAAATGCAATATATGTAAATGTCTTCTACCCTAAGGTTTCAACTACATAAACATACATAATATTTACAAGAAAAGAACAAATGAAAGAGAATAAATAACAAATGAAAATAGAATTTTTTTTTTATGCAAGTTTTCTATTCTAGGATTCACATATACAAACATATATACAAATGAACAAATAAAAAACAAAAAGGGAATAATTCTTTTAATAAGGCAAACAAATCATATAAACAATCATAGAGCCTAACTCTCTAAAGTCCCCAGTGAAGTCGCCAGCTGTGACAACCACCCTAAAATTTAAATGGAGCCGCCACCAATATTTTATTTTTATAGGAAACATTGGAAAACCTAATTTTTGAATATTTTTGAATTAAAAAAGAAAAGGAAGGTCTTTGGACCAGATTCGGGTTCGGGAGTTGGTTACGCGCAAGGAAGGATTAGCACCCTTACGCGCCCATTTAAAAATGGTACCCGTTAATTGTTTATAAAAAAATTGTTTGCCTTTTAAAAAAAAATAATTCCCTTTATCAAGCTTTTTAAAATAATAAGAAAAAGGACCAAAAAAAAGAGAAAGCATTTTTTATTGTATTTATTATTATTTAATCTATTTCTAATAAGACAGATATATAAACTAAAGATAAAAAATTAATTCCCTAAGTTATTAACTTATTTATTTGAAAAAAATACTTAAATGAGGAAACTCAATTCAGAAACTTCTATTTTTGCTTTTAAGTCCCTCATTAATATAATAATTGCAAATTGATCCCTATTCAAAGTTTAGCCCCGTTGGAAGGCCAAACCCTAAAACGCGCATGAACAGAAAATTAAAGAAAGGAAGATTTTTTAATTTATTTGCTTTCAGATCCCTTTTATAACA